>CM061749.1:105576124-106789665 GCA_030979885.1 Lolium multiflorum
GTAATCTTCAAGAAATCGCAAAACACCTACGGAGATGGAGAACCAATCCGTAAATCACGGCCGTCATCCATGTTAGATAAATATATTTTTTAATGTGTCCTCCAATGGTGTAGGTACCTCTGAAAACAGGTCTTGATTCTCCACAACAACCATGAACAAAGCAAACCGGTGCACCGATAGATAAGCTACATGGGAGAAGAACTTTTATCATTAAAACCTTGCCATTTCTACATAACCAGAGAAGCTAAACAATGACAAGCCCTAACACCCTAATAAGAACTATAAACTTGTGAGCAATACCATGTAGCCAAGCTAATAGCCAAATACATTAACAACACTACATGGTGAACACCGTTAGATCATAAACATCTTTCGGAATACATTAATATCAACTAATCATGTCTTAGAGTACCAAATAGAGAGATTGACTTGCAAGTAATTGTAGAATTCCTTTGCATGCTCGATGCAGGCAATGCGTAGCCCATCACGTTGTTGAGGTAGATGGGTTGCAAGTTCGCGGTGGTCGGCGGTGCAGGAGGACCACCGCTAGAACTATCCTCATGGTGGTCGGCGGTGGTCGCCAGTCTTTGGTTCCTTGGACACCTCTTTATGATTGGTAGTTAGACTTTTAGGTGAGTGTCTCATCTTAAGTCGTTAACCCAAAACGAGCAACCTAGTCCATTTATATATGTGGTGCCTTGGAACCGGGACCAAGACCAAGTCATTGGTTTTCTCTCAGTTTGTTATAACTGAAAAATCAATCCCACAATTCCCCCCTTGATCGTAAGGTGAACAAACATCATAAGCCCACTCTCAGTAGAAATAATATACCAAAATAAATGGTTGCAATGAACAACGAAATGTCATTGAACCTCTTTACCTATAGTACATCAATCTGCATCGAAATAGAAAACATATAACACTTTATGGGAGTTGGTTTATTCGACGGTCCTCATTTTCCAAGATCAAAAGGCTCTTGAACAACCCATACTGGGAACATAATCATAATATGGGTGACAAGCCTTCAATAAATCGATCCGTAAACACACATACAACATATTTATATGCTTAACATCAATATCTTGATTCCGGATTCTATGTTTCACAACATGAAACATACTGTCAATGGTCTTGGCAACACCATTTGGCGTGTTGCTACTCGCATAGAAGACTGCATTTTCATATTGTAGTAAGTGGTTTTGAAATGATGTCTACAACCTTAATTTTTGGAAAAAACCTTTTGACATACTACTTGATAGCCTCTTTACATACCACATAATAGTTTGCATCATTACTGATGCCACCAATATTATTTTGGAGCTTTTCCATGATACAACTCCACATGCAAGGATGGGATTCAACATGACGTGGAAACCTTAATATCCACAGACCTAGTAAAAACAATGTCTAATACCCCACAATATCGAGGATACCAGAATTCTAATCAATGAGCATGTGAACTTTATTGTCTTGTGTGTATTGCAAGACTTTTGCCGAATTTTCCAATGGCCCATTTCTGAGCTTATTGTATATTTTCTAATTATCCCAATCATAAATAGGGTGTGTTCATTCTTGAATAAACATCTCGCTTTTGACAGCTGAAGCATAAGGATCCGACATTATCTGATCAGTTAAGTGGTTCCTTGGACGTTGAAATGTCCACCTTTATCGCCCTTAGCTGTAGTACCATGTGAGACAGAGTACTAGTGCATACTATTTTTCTTTCATACTCCATCCTTGTATGTCACCATGATAAAAACCTATACTCCTTTTGGACATATATCTTGGTGAAACTCAATACAATCAAAGTACAAAGCATTACCAAAATCATTTATATCATACTTAGAAGATTGGAATCTCTTCAATAGCCGATAAGATTCAATCTACATAAAATAGTGAAGCTTACTGGCCCTCATCTTGAGGTACTATTGTAACATTCTTTGTTTGATCCTTTCAAGATTTCCTCAGAGTCACGTTTGGTTGTGTAGATCCATTTACGACCAACCATTAATTAAATCATTTATGAAATTCTATGAAGCTTCATACATCCTTAAAGCTCATAATCTTCTGTCATAAATGGCAAAAGAGGCCACTAATTAAGATGAATGTTCACACACAAATTATTTATCATAGGAAAATTATTGAGACTCACCACAAGTGTTGCATTAGGGACTGCATAACTCTCAATCTACATGACGCATATGAACAAAAATCTAATGGAGTACTCCTTAAGATTTATGTTCATAAGCCCCAAGTTCCCGGTGATTGCTTTATTTTGAAAAACATACATCCAAAATCTTGATAACATGCATTTCAGTTCTAAACCACAACACCTTTGGGTAGAATATGGAACATAACTTAATAAAGTGTGTCACATGATTATAAATGATGTTGGTCAAAAGTAGAATCGTAAGCCACATGATACTGGCGAACTTGCGACCTGAGTGAAGATGGACACATGATTATAAACTATGTTGGTCAGAATTGCAATCATAAGCCACATTCTACATCATAATCATCATCAAACTGACAAACTTGCCACTTTATCATGTGTGTTTCATAATGTTCATAAGGGAGTAATGGCAACTTAATAGGAGTTAGAACAATGTTGTGTCTTTCATTCACTCTCCAAGTAAGACTTCTCGTTAATCCTACTAGAAATGTTAACACATTCATCATTGTAGTGTAAGAAAAGTGAATATTATATCCCATATATATAACTACTATATTAAAGGTTAACCAAATTTTTATGTGGTTCCTGAGTAATAAGGTGCTTTTGACAAAAGATAATTTAGCAAAGAGACAATGGATTGGGTGTACTAAATGTGTTTTTTGTGGAGAGCAAGAGACGGTAGAACACTTATTATTAACATGCCCTTTTGCTAAATTAATTTGGCGAACTGTTAATTTTACTCATAATCTCCCTCCGCCAACCAATATTACAAATATGTTTGGAAATTGGTTAAATGGAGTTGACAAACAATCCAAGGCTTTAATTCGCATTGGTGTATCAGCCTTATGTTGGTCAATATGGAGATGCCGCAATGATATAATCTTTATCAACAAGAAAAATTTCAATTTTTTACAGGTTATCTTTTCCATGGTGCATTGGATCCAACTTTGGGCTCTCCTATCACCACCAGAGCAGCGGGATGTCATGGCTTCTGGATGCACACGGCTCCAGATGGTCGCTCAGGATATCTTGTGCCGGGCTGGCTGGCAGCATATTAGTCGACTAGAGGATGCTTAGTCGATTCATGCTGTTCTCCTTTTTTCGCTGGTTGATTCTTGTATCGACTTTACGCGATCCTTGAAATGTAATAAGTACTGAACAAAGATTACTGTTTCTCAATAAAAGGCTGTGTGCATCACCACGATGCAGAAGCCGGGTTTTCCCTTTTCAAAATAAAAAATAAAAATGCACTAGATAGTTTTATTTCTGCAGTAGTTTTCATGTGTGCATATTTGTTGCTATCTAGAATTTTTAGAGAGGATAGGAAACATCTATGCAGTTCTTTTTCCTTCCTTCTCCGGGTGGCTGTACCATTCTTACACATGGTCAAAGCGGTGCCCAACCGCTTAACTGGTCTCCATTACCCATCTATCCCATCTCTTCTTTCTGCTCGCCACGCCGGCCACATCCAGAGCCACCGCCGTGCTGCTCAGTCATCGGGAAAGCTGCCTCCGATCTAGATGCCGCACGA
Source organism: Lolium multiflorum (assembly GCA_030979885.1). Taxonomy (NCBI): domain Eukaryota; kingdom Viridiplantae; phylum Streptophyta; class Magnoliopsida; order Poales; family Poaceae; genus Lolium; species Lolium multiflorum. The sequence continues at coordinate 105,579,829 of CM061749.1, forward strand.
CATCAGGAGGGGGTTGGGTGATAGCGCCGTCGTCGGCATGGAGGTGGGACAGCGAGCGCGGAGCGAAGAGGACGTGCCCCCATGTCGACCACGGGTATGGAGGTCAGCAGCGGCTATGCGGCAGGGACGGAGCTGCTTCATAGGGGCTGGTGTCAGCTGACACCCATGGAAAACACAAAAGTCTTCACTAATTAGCAATAGCTAATGATTATTTATAGAACATGACCCCAGTGAAATAGTGAGAATATAGACATGAGGGCATCTCCAGCGGCGCGACGCATTTCGGACGTCGAAACGGACGCGTCGTGTCCGTTTGCGTCGGCACAAATGGTCGAAATCGTCCGAGCATCCGTTTGCGTCGGGGTGGCTCCAGCGGCACGACGCATACTTTTTTTTTTCATTCATGCAACCATAATTTACATTAATAAAAAAACATAAAAAAGCCATAAAGGCGTGCTAAAAGTAGGTGCTACCTACTTTCGTGTCGCCCGACGAGGTCAATGAACTCCGGCGTCGGCCATGGAAGCTCGTACGCCGGCGGTGGAGGAGGTACCGCCGTATGGGCAGGAGGCTGTGGCCAGGGATCCCACGCCAGAGCAGCAGGCGGAGCGCGGTCGTTGGAACGCGTCGGCGTGGCCGGAGGAGTCACCGGCCTCCCCTGCGCGAGCGCTGACTCGCAGAGCTGGATTGCGTGCCCCTCCCACAAAGCGAGCTCGTTGAGCTCGTCCTGCGCGCTGTTGGCCAGTGCCATGGCAATGGCCTCTTGTAAGGGTATATTGCCCCTATGTGTGGTTTTGGTAATTAATGACAGCCCCTATGGACTAATGTTTTCATTGAGTTTATATGAAGGAATATTCCATAGGTACTACTTGTAGTCCATGTGTTGGATTCAAGTATGGATGCCATGAAGATAAAGATATACCTTGTGTATTGGCATCAAGATCATCGATTTAAAGATATATATATATATATGATATGATCAAGAAGAAGAAATGAAGATGGAGTTCTTATGTGGAACTCAGTATTAGCCATGCTCTAGCTTATGTGATAAGCAATGAATGATCAAGATCTTAAGTGCTTGATTCCAAGTGAAGAATTCAAGTTATGACTCTAAGTCGGTGTCATGATAGTCTCATAAGTTGAGCTATGGTTGACTAAGATTTAGAGCATGCAAGCAAATGAAGAATTCTATATACGCCTCAAGATAGTATGATAGAGCATGAGAAGATACAAGGTTGACCAATACAAAGAGTGAAGAATAGATTCAAGTTTGGTCAACACATGAAGCATGAAGAATGTGCCACGAGAAGTCATGTGGTAGGGTAAGCCGTGTCAATTATGCTTTATGAACTAACCCATCATATATGTTCCCTTGTGTTGTCTATGTGGGTTAGGTATCTTTCCATGGGCATGCATCAAAAGTGAGATCTCATATAGCCCATGAGAGGATGACGTCAAGTGGTGATCGTCATCAAGGTTGAGTTGGGCAAGTTCAAGACTGAGCATCTCAAGAGGATCATGTGCTTGAAGCTTGCGGTCCATTTTGGTGATAATGGACATATGAAGATGTGTATCAATGGAGCTTTCCCATCATGGTGTATGGGGGAGCATTTGTGAGTCTTCACGAAGCAACAATGATCAAGTGAGGCATTCCGACTTGAGTTGAGTTTGAAGATCTATCATCGAGATCAAGCGGGATGCGCAAGGCAAAGGTATGGCCTTGCTAGGTTTTCCTTTTACGGTCTCAAGGTGGTTGTTGGGAGACCGGGTTATAGGATACATAGCCGCACTATCAAGAGGGGCTTTCGGTTGGGTAACTTGATCACATCGTCTTAGGGAGCTCAACCCTTTGCATGCTTTGCATTCCATAAATCTATTGCTTCTTGGTGTTTCTCTGTGTGAGGTCCTTGAGCTTGTTGCTAGCTTTGCAACAAGCCCAAGTTCATCGAAAACGGAATCCATATGCATCTTCTATTGCGTTTTCAAGCTTGGAGGTTTTACCGGTGTCTCTTTTATAGATAGGTCAAACATTCATCTTATGGTTTTTATTCCGTGGGTGGACAATGATGTTTCTATGCATAAAGTTGTAGGGCTTGTTGTCCTGATTCCAACAAGCCCAAGATCATCGAAATCGGAGTCCGGACGCAAAAGTTATCATGGTTTTTGTAAACCATGTTTTCATGTTTGGCCCGGTGGCGCCGGCTGTCTGACCGGCTCGTCCGGCACAGACCGGCTCCCACACCGGTGCCATCCGGACGGTTTCCAGGGGGCTTTCAGGGGCGCCCGGTCCCTGGCCCGGTCGACCGGGTTTTCCGCCAGGCGGCCCGGTCCCTGGCCCGGCTGCACGAAAAACTCCCAGATCTGCCCCAAACGGTCATATTTCATTTGGCTATAAAAGGGTCTTCTTCCCCAACAGTTTTCTAGGGTTCTTGAGCATGTTTTTGACCACCATTGTTGAACCTCTTGAGCTTGCTTCCTCTTCCTTCCCTCCCATGATTCTTGCTCATTTTTGAGGGATCTAAGAGAGGAGATCTAGATCTACAACCTCCACCAATCCATTTCTCCTCTAAGTGAGGGGAACTCTTGGGATCTAGATCTTGGAGTCTTTTGTTGACTTTCCCCATTGTTCTTCCTCTCCAATCTCATCTTAGCATTTGTTGCTTGGGTGGGATTTGAGTGTGAAGGACTTGAACACCTCTAGTGTTCTTGCTTTGCATCATTGCATAGTGTTGAGCTGTCCACCACGATTAGTTCGAGTGAGAGACCGTGAGCTTGTTACTCTTGGAGGAGACCTCCTAGTTGGCTTGGCGGTTGGTGCTCCGGTGATCTCTTCAAGAAGATTGTGAAGAGGCCGGGCTTCTCCTTCGTGGAGCTTGTGAAGTGGTTGTGGAGCTTGCCATCTCCGGAGCGGAGGAAAAGCTAACCATAAGGAAAGGGCCATTATCCTTCGTGGGTGTGGTTCGGAGAATAGGGTGAGCCTTCGTGGCGCGGGGAATCCTTCGTGGGACCTCCACTCCTCCAAACGTGACGTACCTTGTTGCAAAGCAAGGGAACACGGGAATACATCCTCGTCTCCGCGTGCCTCGGTTATTTCTATACCCGAACTCTCTTTCCTTGTGATAGCCATCGTGCTTGAAGTACATATATCTTGCTATCACTTGTGCTACATATATCTTGTGCCTATCTTGCTTAGCTCTAGTTGCCATTGTTACACTTAGTTGAGCTTAGCATATTTAGGGTTTGTGCTTGTAAACTAAATATTAGTTTAATTCCGCATTCTTACAAGACAAATCCACAAGAGTTTGTAATTGCCTATTCACCCCCCCCTCTAGGCGACATCTCGATCTTTCACCTCCTCCTCGGAAAGGTCCGGCGGCTGGGTCTCCGGATCCCACGCCGGCCCGCCGTCGTCGTGGTCGTAGTCAACCATGTGGACGTCCTCGTCCGCGTCCTCGTCCGCGTCCTCCTGGTCGTTCTCTTCTTCTTCTGCGGCGATCTCTCGGTCGAAGAAGTCCACGTCGCCGGCGGCCGGCGGCGCGCGTCGAACTCCCAACTCCCGAATGAAATCCAGTTGTAGGAGTTCAGCGCGTACGCCTGATCCTCCCGCAGATCCGACGGCAAGATCGCTCGGCGGCGGCGCACCTCGTCCGGCCGCTCTCGGCCCTCGCGCGGCACGGGGGGACCGGCCCGCGCTGCGAGTTCAGGTACCAGCCCCCTCCCGCTAAGTTCGCGTCCGGCCATGGCACCAGCCGGTTTTCCTCCCATAGCTGCCGCGCGAGGTCAACGCGGACGTACCGGCCGACCCGTGCCTTCTTGCCAGCCGCTAGCCTCCTGGTCGTTCTTCGTCTTGCGGAACGGCCAGCATTTCTTTCCCATGGCGTCGGTGGGGTGGATACTGTGGGATTTGGCAATGGTTTGGTCGGGGAAATGGCCGTCGGCAGCGTCCCTTTAAGAGGCTCCAACGCCATCTCGCCTTCAATGGCCTGCCAATGCAACGTCTACTAGCTGCGCACGCTCGCGGAAGCCGAGGCACGCCATTAGCGGCCCTGCAAAGGCTGCAGAGCGCCGCCGGAGTAATGCCGCGGAAGACGGCGTTGTGCCGCTGCCAGGCGGGCCCGTGCGAGGACCGAGCGGACACTTTGCGCGTCCGCAGAGACGCAAACCTGACACATTTTTGGGCCAGGTTTGCGTCTCTGCGGACGGTCCGATCACTTTGCGTCGCACCGCTGGAGGTGGTGCCAGACGCATTTTCGGTCACGGCGGACACCGACGGTCGCTCAGCGTCGGTTTGCGTCGGACCGCTGGAGATGCTCTGACCCCATTAACATTTTTTCCTAGCTTCGTCCCTGCTATGCGGCGCGTCGGTCCGTAGGTATGGCGTGGCATCTCCTTATCCATCGCCCCTGTCCCCTCTCTCTCCATGCATCGCCTCCTCCACCTGCGGTCACCCCACTCTCACCCGCCACGTCAGCTTTTTCCCTCACTCTCACCCCACTCTCACCCCACGGTGCCAGTGCACGGGCTATAGTGCCAGCTCTCACTTCTCTCTCCTCCACATCATCATTTCTTTTTCAGATTAAGTTATTTCACTCGATTTTTTTAGACATTCAAAATAATGCAAGAAAATTATTTTATTCAACTTAAAATGTTACCGATTACATAATAATTAATAAAATTGCATAATAAATATTAAAAATTACATAATAAATAAAAAATAAATTCTAATCCTCTTCCTCCTCCTCCTCGTCGTCATCATCTTCCAGACCAAGCTCTTTTTCCACCATCTGGATGGCCTTCGCATGTTTGCGCTTTTCTGCTTCGTTCATGTCGGCGGTTGATCGGTCCTTCATTTTGTTCCATTGCTTGAGTAGCTTTGCCTTCACTAAACCATTCCACATGTTCTTCATCGCGAAGGATTTACTTGCTACCTCACTGCTTGATGAGGATCCCTTCCCCTTCCTCCCATCCTTACGTGCCGCGGCCTTGGCCCTATCGCGGCCCGCTGGACGCTCCTCCTCCTCCGTCGCCTCGCTAGAGCTGTACTCACCAGAAACTCCTAGACGGCTTCTCTTGGAAGTGGACTCGGTTCCACTACCAGGACCATGTTGTCCTTTCCACTTCGCTTCATTGCGAACAGCTTGCCACCAGTGGTGCCGTCTGAACGGCTGAGTCACTCTTTTGTCATTCGCGTACCTCTCCATTGCCGCCTTCATGACCATCTCATCGTCTGCTCCACTCTGACGTAACGCTGATTCTTGGATGTGGAATGCATTGAACAGGGACACCTCCTTGTTGTAGGCGTTCCAATGATCCTTCAGCTGCTTCGAGGTCCGATGACGGGCAGGATCCGAGGTAGAGTTGAAGGTTGCAGCTATCTGACCCCAAAAACTAGTGCCGGTCTTGCAATTACCGGCAACAGAGTCCTTGGAGTTAAAAAGCCAAGCATTAACCTACCCCGAAATAGATATTGTTAGTGAAAAATTCAAGCAAGAACCAACCCCGAAATAAATACGTGATGGGCAAGTAAAGTACCAGTTTTTCCTCGTCCGCAGTTGTCCAGTCAAGCCTCTTTGCACGCGGTGGTACGATTGTTTCCGCGACATTGGACTCGGAGCTTGGAGCACTTGCTTCAGGAGGTGGTGGGGGGTACAGACCATATGGCGCGTATGGATACGGAGGCGGAGGGTATGAACCGTACGAAGGTGGTGGGTAAGGAGGTACAGTGCCACTCCCGCTACCTGTAGGTGGAGCATGCGGAGGTGGTTGGGGGTATGGATACGGAGGCGGAGAGTATGGCCCATATGGCGCCGGAGGTGGAGCGTATGGCCCATATAGCCCCGAGGTGGTGTGCCGGAGGAGTATAAAACTCGGGGAAGCGGCGAAGAACCGACATTGGTGCGACGATGTGTCGGAGAGACATCATGTAGGTGTATTGCTGACTCGTCCAACAGATCCGTGAACGTGGTCAAATCTGGTGGAGTCCAACCGGACATGGTGGAGAAGATTTGAGATGAATGAGATAAAATGTGTGTGGAGTGAGTGAAACCATATGGGGGTATTTATAGGGGGTGGGGATGAAATTTTGGGGTTTTTTGGCTTTTTTTCGGATTTTTTGAACCAGCAACGGCTACCCCAACGGCTAGCTGACGTGGACGAATCAGATCGCGCCACGTCAGCTAGCCGTTACAACCGCTCTCTCGCCCGCCCTCTCGCCCCGTGCTGCCAGCGCGCCGCCCCGCCTCTTGCCCGCCTGTCGCCTACCTCTCGCCCCCAGTGCGGGCGGTAGCGGGCAATACCGCCGGGCGCCCGCGCCACCGCCCCGCGCTGCCGTCTTGCCCCGCTGTCGCCTGCCTCTCGCCCCGCCTACCGCCTGCGTTGGTACCAGCCTAACCAGCGCGCCGCCGTGTGGATCGCTGAGATCGACGCTGCCGACGGTCGCCGGATGCCATCAATAAACAATACATAGGGGCTCTCTCTCCCGACGCTCCCTCTCCCTGCGCGCTCCTGTAGCTGCCGTTCCCCTGCCACCGCAGATTCCTCGCCGGCGACTCCCAGCCGCCGGGCCATCCCAATCCCAGCCTCCTCGCCCTCCCTGCTCGCCACTCCTTCAGGCCGTGTCCTCCTCGTGCGGCTCCCCGGACGGTCGTCGCTCGGGCCGCGATGTGCGCTAGAGGAGCTCCAGCTCTGAGTTCAGCGCCAATCGCTCCTTCCGGGATGTTGTCCGCGGCGCGGCGGCCTATCCCCACTGCTCCCCTCGCCGGAGCCGACTCCCTTCTCTGCTCGGACCACTGACGTCGCTCCCCTGCCTCGCATCCTGCACACGGCCGCGCTCCCCTAGTGTGTCACGCTCCCTGTGAACAATGGCCTCTACTTCCGCTGCCAAGAGGAGGGCCACCGTGTCAGGGATTGCCCCAACGAAGCCCAATGCCGTGCAGAGGTGATTTCGTGTATGAGTTTCATTGTTTCTATGTGTGAATTTTGCAGCCTCGTGTTTTTTTTTGTCTAGCTTAGTAAGCACTGAACCATACAGTTTAGTCTCATTTCCACAATATTGCTTGAATATAGGATTGCTACATGATCAAATATATCTCTGACAATCAGCTTTTGTTTCTCCAGCTTTCCTTATGACGATTAGGCTTGATTTTTGAAATCTCTGTAGAGTTGAAGCATTAAAAATAGATGGGTGCTATTGCTCCGAGAGGATACTTTCAAGGTGATATTGTTTTTTTTCAGAGATAATTGACTGCTCAGTTCTGGCCATTTTCAATATGAATTCTTATATATATTTTCTTCTGTGGTCTATGAAAAGCAATGTTAAGGAAATCGGTAATCGTTAACTGCTCGGCCGGCTTGGGAGTAGCGATTAATCGGAATTCGGACGATTAACTGATCTAATCGGTCGGCTATTAATCGGTCCAACCTACAAAAATTAGCACTTAAAACAATTTATATAAGAAAAATAATAGTATATGAGCCTCTATATGTCTCTCCCTACTTCTCTAAAGCCTAAAATCCTAGAAAAACTTGTACGCTTCTCCTCCATGACCTAATCTTTAAGGTCAGGAGCGAATCAGGATCCACTAGCCGAAGCCGTGTTTCTTCCTTCGACTTCTTCTCCTCTCACCTCTGAAGTTTATATTCTCCCACCACCTGCCTAGGGTACGACCCCTCTTACACCTCAACCACCTAACCTATTGAAGGCGTCCTCCAATTCCTGGACGAGCTCCTCATGGTGATCGAGCTCTTGTATCTGAGGTCTAGGCAACTATGAGTAACTGGTCTGGGAGGGCAAGAAACTATTTGGCAACTGTGGAAATGAAGCTACTGGAGGCTGCAATCAAGCGGGAGCTTCGCAAAATCTACTTTATTGGAGAGGGGTAGCGCCTGTATTAGCAATATGCATTGAAAATATTGTAACTTTTTTGACCAAGTGTGGTAGTTAATCAGGAAAATACCTAGTAATCGGACTTTCGGACTGATTAATCGGGCTAAAGGATTAACACAAGAGATTAACGGTAATCGACACGGTCAAGCCCCTAGTAGCGATTAATCGGCCTAGCAATCGTTGAATCGGCCTAGTTTTTGAACAGTGATGAAAAGAAATGACTGGGTGATGCATATACACACCTTTGTACGAAGGTTATTTAGACATGGGAGTGAACTGTCAGATAACACTAATAACAGAGATTTGTTATATGTTAGTTAATATCCTGGCGTTCAAATGTTTGGTAGTATCTATTTCACTTGCACCAGTGTCAACCATTTTCACCTCTTATGAGCTACCATGTTTGACCTTCGATCAATCTTGCAATATTCATCTTACTGCCACCAAGCTTTATTTTATATATTACATGTGTTTTACTCTATAGCTTGCTAACTTCTTTTGATTTTCTTTGTATTATGTCTTTTCCAGTCGCAGGCCATTTGCGTGTGCCGTGTCTCTCCAACATATGAACTGAACAACCACAAATAAAAACAACAGTATCTCATGCTAAATTGTGTGTAACCGTCCAAGTGGGGTATAAAATCTGAATATTGGGGGATATAAGCAAAAGATTTATGCAAATCTAAGCAAGCAGCAGATATTAATACAACTTCCATAAGTAATGTACTACCGACAGGTTTACTGTTCCTACGATTGATGGTCATCCCAAACTAAAGAAAGGATTAAAGTACTTTAATTACTACCCTCAAAGGCGGCAGCCGCAAGAACAAGCTCCTCTCCAAGAAGAATAGGTCTGTTCCATCCTTCACTCCGCTGGACGCCGGCGCATCTTTTTCCTCAGTCGGGTAGGTGAGGTTATTCTATCTGATTCGCGGCGCCGGGATATTTTTCCTGCTCATTGGCCTTCTCACTGCCTCCAAGCAACCTCTGTACTTGCATTCCTTTGTGATATTGCTACAGAAGAGCTTCGGATTTGGAAGAGGGTGCGGACAATCAAGGGAGCTGATGCTGTTACAGCAGCACAATAGCACCACAAGAGACAACATGAGAATGAGAAGGAAGTGCGGCGCAAGATTTTAGGGCCTATTGGTGAGGTGGTTCTTCAGTGGGGGTGAGTCGGGGGCTGTTTACCACAGGTGGCAATTGTTGGTACTTGGGTTGATCCTTCAGGCCCATATGATGGTAAGGTGGATTAAGGAGGTGATGAAGTCATTGCGGAGCTTCGTACTGATTTCCATCTGGTCCCTGCCATCTTCTCTACAGTTTCTTATGTTACATGGTTTGGCAATATGTCATAAGTTCTGCAGTCCGTTTATTCTGATTTTCTTATCTTACTGATTTAGGTTAACACCTATCATGATATTTGTCATTTAGCAGGACATATGTTCTTCATATACAATATGCATGACTTCTAAGTTTCATAAGATTTCTCTGTTCAATCACAAGTCTCCTACTTTCACTATACCACGGTAGGGTTTTAAGGGCACATTCTTAGGGGCACATTTTCTATGTGCCCTCAAAAGTTACAAATCAGGGCATATATTTTAAGTGCCCTTATAGGACATACCAATTATGGCACATTTTATATGTGCCCTCAAAGGTATACTTTTTAGGGCATATTTCGATGTGCCCTAAATGGCATGACCTATGAGGGCACCAATTCATGTGCCATAAATAGTTTTCAGGGCATATATCCAATGTGCCCTAACAGGTATATCTATGAGGGCACAAATTCGTGTGCCCCTAATAGATATGAGGGCACATTTGTGAGGTCCACATATTCAATATGTTCTTATATATATATATATATATATATATATATATATATATATATATAAGAACATAGAAATTACTTAGTAGCAAAAATGCATTTCATTAGATTGGGCAAAAGTCACACAGTACAATTTCTATTGACTACCGTCGCCGAGGCGGGCGGTCCGCGTAGGAGAGAGGTGAGGCGGCGGCAGTGCGGCAATGCAGTGCCACCGTCGGTGGGCTCGATTTGGGATGGCCGCGTGGGTTGTTTTCATAACAAATCAAGGAGTTAATTGCCTAAAACTTGGAGGGTCTAAATGCAAAAAAATGAACCGACCGCCCGGACCCGACCTGATCCGACCCAACTCTCTCTTATTCTCTCCTCTTCTGCTCCTACCTCTCTCTCTCTCTCGTCTCTCGAATTCGCCGATGCACCGCCGCCGCTCGCCGACGTGCCGTCGAACGCCGTCCGCAGCCACCACCGCCACGCACTGAGCAAGATGATTCTCGTCCCCCTCCACGGGATCCTCACCCGTGCACCGCCCTTCTGCCCCTTAGCGCGACACCACGGCTAACCCTAGCCATGGGGGGCTCGTTCGCCACGAAATCGGCGGCGCATGGCGTTTCCCGCGAGAGGGCGGCCATGGAGGATGGAGGGCGGCTGAGATCTACCGCGGAGGGTCCGAGAGGAGACAAGGGTGGGGTGGAGACCACGCCCGCACCGGGGAGCGCCGCCGCGGGAGGTGCTGGTCGAGCTCGCCCAATTCCCCTATTCTCTCTCCAACCCGCATGGCTCTGCTCGATTTCCACCAGTAAATCGGTCTCGTCGGCGGCGAGCGGTCCGGTGGGAAGCCGTGAGGGCGGGTTGTCCTAGTTGGCGGAGCAGTGGTGGAGCAACTTCGATAGCGCGCACGTGCGGATCGATGCGTCCGAGGTGGGCGGCCGTGGCAAGCGGGGTCCTTCGGCGGCGTGGCCACGCGAATCCACACGTCCGAGGCGGACGGCCGTCGTGAGTGGGTCGGCGACGGAGCATCGGCTATCGAGTCCTTCGTCATCACTGCCTCGCCGATTTGTCTCTATGGTGAGTTTCCCCTGCCCTGATCCCCTACCTCGTTTTTGTGTTCCGCCATTGTTGCTTCGGCGTTATAACAGCGCCACGGTGCTCATGTACCAGTTATCTGCTCATCTATCATTTAATTAGAGGATATGTTGGTCCGCTCCCATGTTTTGCATCTGTTTTCTAGAGCAGTATGATGGTTGTAGTCTCTAGTGAAGTAGGTTAGCCTCTGTTCATCACGTTCTACATCCCTGGTATATATTAGACAGGAGATCAGAGTATATAGGCTATGCTGAATTTGTATTGAAAATTTGCTACCAAAACATATATAGTATTGGACAATCAATGCAGTGTTCAACTCTAATGAGCTTGTCTCCTGAGTGCATCCATTTGATCAAAAGTTTAGATCCTATATTTTTGCCGATGGATCTCCATTGGATGTTCTGTTCCCTTTATGTATGCAGTATGCACCACCATCTTATTTTGTTCAATGGTATTACCATAAGACTGTAAAGCTAGGTGTCTAAAAGGAATGTGCTATCAACATAACCTTGTGTTATCTGCCATGACACATATTTCAAGTAATTGTACACATGGTGTTTGTTATCATCAGATAGCTCAGCGGGAAGTAGAAATTAATGTTGCAAAACTCTGCTCCTCAAATTGATTGATGTTTCCAGCAGCAAATATCATATCTCACCATAATGGGTTTGTAGGTGTAGCTAGGAGGACCTCTATGATATCTATTAACCGAACCTACAGACCAACGATTATCCAGGAAAATATAAGAACTCAAATCCCCAGGACAAAAAAAGTTCGGAAATACACCCATGCTAGTACCCGCCGCCGGCCACAGTAGATTATTTTTCATATCAACAGGGCAACGGCCACTCTTCCATGGTTACCATAAAATGCAAGAGAATATATTTTGTCTCCTGGGCAGAAGTGGTAGATTACTTGTTATCATTACAACATGAAAATATTTGAGCAGGTCTAAAGATTCTTGCATGTAGATCCTAGTTGATGCTAGAAATAAAAAAGTAACTGTTGCTTGACGCTCTGATAGCACATGAATTATTCTCACTATAGGAGAAAAAGAATGCCGACCATCCTTCCATGCTAAATGCCGGCAGAATAATTGTTGCTAAAACAAAGCAGGTTTGAAGATTCTTGCATGTGTGTTCTTAGTTGACCTATGAAATAAAAAATAACTCTTTCTTGGCACTCTCAGGAAAGAGGTAGTACACGGAATTCAAGCAAAATTTGTCCTTGAGGTTTTTTATTCACATTATTGTCTCCTATGTTCTTCCATTTCCTGAAAAAACTAACACTAGAAAGAAACTGACTTAACCCTTTTCATTTTGTTCTAGTTTTATATGTGTCCTGCCTATTCAGCTATTATAGATAACATCTTGACATTTTTTAGATCCTCCCAAATGTCCTTCACTGTCTGAATTGTGCCACAAGTTTTTGATACTTCTATATACATAAGCTGAAAAGTTGCACCAGCGAGTGTAAATTGAAGCTGAGCTATTATTGTTTTATGATTTTAGTTGAATTTGCTAATAGCCTTGTGGTTCCTATAGCTGCATAGAAATACACCTCACTGGCCATTACCGTGCAACAAGAAGGTGATTTCTTGGGTATTTCACTGTTTTTCTTTACCTCTTTTGCATCAGAAAAGTTAAACCAAAATCTCTATCCTTTGATTATTCTGGAATGATAGTGCACACGTTGGTACTTGGTAATAAGCAGTCTGGTAGCTTTTAAGTTAAAATTAAAATAGAGGACTACCTAGTTTCTGATATTCCATATATTATTTTTCCAAGACAATATAGAATGTGGTTCTGAACTTCCTTTCTATTTTGTTTATATTCAGGGCATTGTTGAAGGACTTTATCAAGGATGAGGTGCTTCAGGATGGTAACAACAATATTGTCTTGGTAGAGGAGCATGTAAACAATGATTTATTTGCTTCTTTTAGTCAACATGTTATTTTCCTATGAGCTTAGTGGAGTTCTAGACATTGCTCAGCTTCTAAAAAACAGTACTCCTATGTTACCTGCTTCATTTATTTTTCTTGTTTCAGTTAGAATATAAATTGTCCTTTTCCCACTCTCATGGTCCTATTGTAAACTCATGATGTAGTTCGGTCAGTAGGTTCTTCAACCTTGCTCTTGATTTTTAAGGGTTTAGTACAAGGGTGCTAGAGATGCTCTAAGGCAGATTGTCTACTTGCTCGCCTGGTCGTTGCCATCGAGTTAGGTGAGTTTAGGCAAAAAAAGCATCACCTCTATGAAATGATTGAAATCAAGACTGTGATCTTGATCCAAGGTGAGATTAGGCAAAAAAAAAAAAACAACCAGTTTTATTGAGCCTGACAAAAATTGGATACAGTTAGAGGTGATATAGGAGGTAACATTAATTCTAGAGACACCAGTGAGTGGCCATTTTTCATTTTTCTTCGTGTTAAGATGAATTGAAGGAAAGTACTTTCATTGATACAACATTATTACCATATTTCTCTTCTGTTTTCATCAAGCATCAAAGAGTTTTATACTCCGTATGTTTTTAGGGATAGAAACACGTAAGGATATGTTGTCATCTGTTAAACTGTACTAGCATGTAGCCAAAAGTATTTTAACAGAACTGACATTAAAATTCGGCTTTGTTCGGTCTCCCTTCATTTGTAGGAAGCTCGAGGCATGACAAATTCATGAAAAAACCTGAGCATACCTACTCAAATTCTATGCCATGGATCTGAATTTAAGGGGTACTATATTTTGCCATCAGAGGCTCATGGATTGTGTAGTTAGCATGGCAGGTACAACTGAAAAGACCACTGTTTCTTGAACTTAACTTGCGTGTACTGTGTTTAATCTTTCTTGGGATAGCTTGTGACAAGTTGCTGTCCTTTAAATATAGATCAAGCATGTGCAACAAACAAGTCAATTGGAGTATAAATATATCTCTGTTTTTGCCGATTCAACTTATCTTAGTTTTCCAAATCGGGATGAGAACAAGACTGATGTTGATTCAAACACTGCAGGGGAAGTTGCTTCAAGGCTGTTAAACTGAGGAGAGTAAGTGGCCAGACGGGACGAGGACGATCGCCATCAGTAGTAGTCGTCAACAACGGCAGGTCCAGATGGGTCGAGCCAGCAGGTACATGCCTTGTTCTGCACACGTAGAACAATCGATCAAATTTTCTTGATGTGTAACTTAGAAATAGTTTGTGCATTTTGGTCTAGAGTTGTGCATGCTTACACTAGACCTTGCTTTGTTGCATCATCTTGGCTTCAATAATTGATATTTGGGATTTGCTGTCTTTCTGTCCATTATTTGCTCTGGATAACATTATGCATTGTTGCTCATCTGAGACCTATTGGAATTTTTGCACTTCTGCATGAGGCTTGGTAAATACTTGGTTTTATCTTTCCTAGAAAATGGCAGTTCTATACTTATACAAGCAACTTCCTATTCTGAGTTATCCTTTGTTAATTTTGTAGTATGTTCCCCAAATCTAATCATGTTACCATTGGAACAAAGATGTTCAGGAACTTGTTTTTCTATCATTGGCTTGAGAAGACCAAGTTTCCAAAATCTGCTGATGTGACCTTTGCAACAAAGATGCTCTGAAACTTCCCATCCTAGGCTTGTCATTTTTAGACTTAGCTTGTACTTTATCTATACATATTTCTCAAGTCATTTTTCTGTTAATACGGCCAACGATCTATGTGGTTGCATACCATCTGTTTATTATAATGCATGTGGCATACATTGTGTTCTATTAATGTGCTCATGTTCCTTTTATGAATTATTAGAAAGTTGCAGGCGCTGTATAATTCAATCTCTAATCCTGCCAAAATTGCAAGAACTATATTTGTGTTCTGTGAACTGCAGGTCTGTGTACTGTTATTATTGTAAACCGAATTTGTATGGGCCCTAAAAATTTTCTAGGGCATATTTTGGATGTGCCCCTAAAAGTTTTTGGGGCACATTTTTTTATGTGCCCTCTAAAGTTTTCAGGGCACATTTTTTATGTGCCCTCTAAAGTTTTCAGGGCACAATTTTGATGTGCCCTCTAAAGTTTTCAGGGCACAATTTTGATGTGCCCTCTAAACTTTTCAGGGCATAATTTTGATGTGCCCTCTAAACTTTTCAGGGCACAATTTTGATGTGCCCTCTAAATTTTTTCAGGGCACAATTTTGATGTGCCCTCTAAACTTTTCAGGGCATTTCAAAAATGTGCCCTCAAATGTTTTTTGGGCATTTGCATATATGCCCTCAAATGTATACCTATAAGGGCACATTTTTGAAGTGCCCTTAATACTTTCCGAGTAGCAAGTAAATTCGGCACATTTTTATGTGCCCTTAAAAGCTTTTAGGGCACAGTTTATACATTTAAGGGCACATAAAAGTGCCCCTAAAACCTTACCGTGGTGTAGTGTTTCTGATTGCTCTCATGGCGGTATTCGCGTAAGCTGAGTACCAAAAATGCATATATAGTGGACATTTTATTTCACTTTGTTTGGATGCAGTGAATTGGATCTGGAATTGAATTAGACTACTAATTCCAAATCTAAGATGGAAATGAATTGGTTTTCAATTCAAATTCTGGTGTTTGGGTGCGCTTAGAATTTCTTGTTGGAATCAAAGGGTGTACCCAATTCCAATTCCTGTTTGGATGTACAAAGCATGGAATTTGATGTATTTTTGAGTTTAGACAATATAAACTTGTGTATACGTAAATAAATAGCATGCGCATATTACAATCTTGTATATACTACAGCAAGAACTACTCAGCCAGAAAAATCTTGTGTACCGATCATCAAGCTATTTGTACAGTCCATGACAGCTGCCGTTTTCAGGTGCGGAAGCACTGGTCGGCTGGACGATTGATTGGATATACAAGATCGTATAGTACATGTGTCTGTATTAGTATAGATCCTTGGCGTTGGTACTAGTCAAGATTACAGCCACGAAACGTCTAGAAACAACGATCAAGTGCTCCTCTATCTAGGTGTTGTACAAGGATCACAGCACTGCTCTTTCTGGTGTTGGCCGTAATCAAAATTCTGGCGACAAACCGGCCAGAAACAAGCGCATCTTCTTCCCTACCGCTGCCATATTGTCAATACCCGGATTTTTAAGTCCAGATGCCTATTATGTCATTCCTCGCAATTCCAGGAATATTGTTTTTGCGAGACATAATAGAGTGATATCACAACACATCATTTATTACAACACATAATAGTCTTACAACTTAAAGGATCACATGATCCAGTCTCATTACAATAATATTTGATCTATTGATCAATCATGAAACACATAGCGGAAGCGAAGTATCGTAGTAGTAGTCCATCTATTCCACAGGCAACTGTTGACGTCAGGAGTGGTCCTAGTTGTTGTAGACGTCCTGCTGTCCCTCTTCCTCGTACTGCTGTTCTCCTTCATAGTCTGGCCATTTGAATAGCCAGGGACAAAGCCATGAGTACTTTAAAGTACTCGCAAACTAATACTAGTGTAAGTACTATCAACTATAATAAGGGGTGCTAAGCTCTAAGTTTATTTGCATAAAGCCAGTTTTAGTTCACAAACCTTTTAGTAAAGCCTCTTCATTTGCTAACTAACTCAAGGGGGAACATTAGTGTCATTCCCACAACTCAGTTGTGAATCAAGTCAAGTCACCATTCACCATTTACTTCACCAACATTTTCAAGAATCTGATACCGGAAACTGTATGGCCTTTCCAACCGTCCGTAACCGTGGACACGGCTATTCGAATAGGTTTACACTCTGCAGAGGTTGCACACTTGTGCCACAACATTTGATTACATCCGTCGGGGATAACCCCGAATCATCGTACCTCAGTACGCGGATCATCAACCTTAACCTTTCACTTATATATCCTAGTATAGGCACCTCTCCCCATGAGCTTGGCCTCCCAGTGAAGACAGACAGTCAGCCTGGGAACTGCACAGGGCTTGGGCCGGACATTCACCTCTTATCACGTCATATCACATCATTTCTTTTGTTGTAGAGGCAGCTTTCGGCATAACCCCGATGACGCTTGTTAGAGGGAACCCATACTAAGACACACAAACTTCCAGTTAAGCCCTACCCATAATCAGGTATTGTGGGGGTACTTGTAAATTGGAAAGGTATCGCATCCAAACAATATTAGTTTTTAATCAAAAATCACTATCTTCTCTTGGTCATATTCACCTTCAAAATTCATTCCATGGTTTTCACCATTATCATTTCACCACACATGTTCCCATCTAGAGTAGTCATTTTTAATTTAGCACTAGCATCTAGGTATGAGGGGTGCTAAGTACTTTGCTTTGCTTCTAGGCTAACTTTGATACTCTTGTACTAATCCAATATTAACCAAGCGAATCAGGAATCAGAAAGTACTTTGATAAAACACAGGTAAATAAAGCTTGGAAATAAAACTGGGAGGTAGGCTCCTGAACATAAAGTAAATGGGTGATGCATTGCTCATGGGAGCTTTGCACTTTACAAGTTTATTAGCTTGCCTTGGTTGGTGTATTGATCAAAGTGGTCTTCCTCTCCTTGGAAGTAGCCCTCCTCCTCCTCTTGGTATTCCTCGGTACTAGCGTCTAAAATACGAATACGGGGTACACAATCATCATACCAAACTTATTTACTAAACTAGGCACACTCATGATTCACACAACTTAAACTAGCATCACACATTACTATTGAGTTGGTGGATGTGTTTTTCTTATTATTTAAGAAAAATAACTTCCTCTCATACTAATTTAGATGTTACTTTTAATTACTTAGAGAAATAATTTCCTCTCATTATCTTATTAAGATTTAATTTCTCTCATGAATAATATGTGACCTATGTTGACCAAAGTCAACCTCTTCACACTTATCCTTTAAGAAAATGATTTAAATGAGGTGAGCACCTCATACCATTTAATCCTAACATGGTAAAGATTTAATATCACCAACAATTCATATGAGACCTAAATGACCAGAGTCTCTACCTCCTTTTGAATTGGTGGTGACAAGATTTAAATGAGAGAAACACTCCCATATGATTTCTTAATAGTTTTGGACAATATCTTTGACTAGAAATAGCCATAAAGTCCTTTAATTAAACTAGGCCATGATCATTCAAAGTAAGCATGGCATATTTTTGCAGAAACAATTAGTACGAGTGTAATGTGATATATAGGAGTTGGAATCAACTCAAAAGCATTTTTGGTTGATTTTTAATAATTGTTTGAAGTCACAAAAGGCCCTGCCTTGTTTATTTTGTCAATTTATTTCTACACCAAAACTAGGGTTGAGACCAGTGGCATTGGGTAGCTAATTTCCTGGGATTTCCAGAGATATAAAGTTTGTAAAAATTGACCAAGTAGATTTGTCCCTATTTAAATTTGAAGTTGACTTCAGGTTGCAACTTAAATCAAAACTGGATTTGGAATTCAAACTGCGTGGGCTGGCGGGAAATGCTACTGGGCTGCAGAGGGGGAAAACAAATGGGCCGGCCCAGCTAACGTTTTAGACGCAGTGGGCCGTCTGACGAGGTAGGGCCCAGGCGTCAGCGAGTGAGAACACCGAAACGGTATGGGCTAACCTCGTCCGTGCGATTAGGAGATGATCTGACGGTGTGGGTGCGTCTTCTTCGTCGGGGGGAGGAGCATGCTGGAGCAGCGGAGGTAGGGGGTCGGCGGCCTACCGGAGCTCCGGCGAGGGGTGGCGAAGTGCGGCGGCGACGTTGTCGAGGCAGGGGAAGTAGATGGAGCAGACGGCGGCTCGGATGGTGGCCGCAATCGACGGCTTGCTTGGTGGCGGTGCTACGGGTCTTCAGCTCGCAATTGGGCGGCTGCCGGCGATGATGTGGTTGGGAGAGGAGCGGTGGAGGATCAGAGAGAGGAGAGGAGTAGAATGGCGTGAGATCCGTCGCGGAGGGGTCTCCTTTTATAGGTTCAAGGGGGTGGCCGTGGCGCTCGGGGCAGGTCATGGTCGACGACGGTGGTACAGTGGCGGAGAGGTCCTGGTGATGACGCGGGTGACAAAGGATTAATTTGTCAATGCCTACAGATTGTAGACTAGGGTTTTGCTAGAAGTAGAGGGCAAGTAGATCTCGAAGGTTCAGGCGAAAAGTACTCGATGATTATGAAAACTAGGGTTATGTTGACAATAGATTCGGTCCTTTCTTTGTCCCTTGACTCCCCCCCTTATATAGGCGGAGCCGAGGGTTTCGTAGTACACAAGTTACAGAGTTCGGGAGGGTTTCGTACCTAACCCGTAAGATTACAAATCTCTATCTTTCCTAATACAAACTATCTTTCCTTAACACTAAATGGGCTTCCAAGTCTTCTTATTCTTCGAGTCTTGGGCTTTGATTAAACCCCGGGTACCATCTTTGGCAGGCCCATTGGGGATGCCTATGTCAGTAGCCCCCGAGTTTTCTTGAATCGAAGAATCAGGGAAAATCTCCAATTTTACTCATTACATAATCTTTCGATATGCAAACACTATTTTGTACAGGGATAACGGTAATTGGGGCTAGTTCATCTGACGGATCAGGTACTAGTTAACTGCTCTAGTGGCAATCCGCAAAAACCTACTTCAAAATCACGTCCCTGGACATGATCTTGGGATACTGGTGTAAACTTCGACAGGTGCCGCTTAAGGTCTTACCATTCTGTCGAGTCCCAGTCATATTTTATCGGGTACCTAACGCGTCCGTTAGGATTTTTCTTCGTATCTGTTGATACGGAAAATAGTAGCAATCCGCCGTCAGAGACGGTGCCACGCCGCTCGAACGGATCTGGGGTCTTACCTTCGCAAAGTTTTGCGGCATTCAGAGATTTATTCGCGACTTTTAGCGCTGAGAATATTTTGTCGAGTGCTTTTCGGCTGCTGGAATAGCACATTTTATCGAGTCATATTTGATGACTTATTTTGTCTTCCCGATGGGAGTATATGTAGAGTTATCTGTGTAACTCGAAATATACTCACTCCTACTTCTTTCTTTTAATGAAAATTCATCGGGCACGTGAACAGCGTTCCCGATGGGAGTAGCCCCGAGGCTACAGCCAAGGACTTGTGCTTGGGTGTAGGCTCCACAGATTAGTATCCTTTGCCGCTATATTTATAATCCTTCTCGATATTTTTCTATTTATCGGGTGCGCGATCAGCGCTCCCGATGGGAGTAGCCCCCGAGGCTATGAACAAATGCTTGCATTTGGTCATAGGCTCTCTTCAATTCTATCTTGTCATACTCGAAATTTTCTCTTTTCCAGAGTAGCCCCCGAGCGTTTGGGCAAAAACTTGTATTTGAGCAAAAGCTCCCGAAATAATCTTGCGTTGTCGATAAACTTTCCAAGCTTCATAGTCGAGCTTTTCTTTTACCTTGATGACGTCGTTGCTGATGATAACCACGATTTCTGTTTTGGAAATATGCGATAACCGCTTCTCTCACTGCCTTGTAGGTCCTAAGTAACCATTATCTTGACACGTCGTTCTAGTGGGGGACACACGTCCTCCGCTTTTTCTGGCGCACGTACCGTAACTTCTCAATGTTAAAATACTGTTTTACCCTCGTCTCTACGTGGTTATCATCTGCCGCATACTTTTCCATCCAACGGTCCGCCGCTTCACCGCACCTCTATATAAGATCTCCTTCTTCTACCTCGAGCACTTCGCTCGCGCCGTTCCCCTGCTTCTACCTGCAAAACTTCCTCCTGCGCCCCACAACTTTCGAGCTCATCTCTTCGCAGCTGCATTCCTCCGCCATTGTTGATGCCACCGTCGCTTGACCAGGCACACCACGCCGGAATCATCAATGGCTGCCGCGGATCTAGGAACCGCGAGTGGGAAAGGTCCAAGATCACCAACCAGGACATGAATCTCCGAAGAAGCTGGGGATTAGCAAGAAACCCAAAGCGGTGTGCTTCCCCGTGAAGAAAGCTACCCAACCCCTCCAATGGGGTATCGGGTAAGTTTTGTTGATCATCTCATCCGTGGTCTTTCCGCCCCATTCATCCTTTTCTTCGAGGATTGCTTTTTGTTTACGGTCTCCAACTTCACCACCTCACGCCCAACTCAATCCTTCATATTTCCATCTTCATTACCCTCTGCGAAGCCTTCCTTGGTGTCCACCCTAACTGGGCATTATGGAAGCGCATTTTCTTCTGTCGCCGTAATGGCTCTTCCAATGTCGCCTATAATATAGGCGGCGTTGTTATTTCCATTCGCTCCTCAGTCAATTACTTCGACGTCAAACTCCCTGACTCCGTTCAAGGATGGCGCAAGAAGTGGTTGTATATTCAGGAAGAAAACCATGGATGCGCTGAAGACAATATCCCTCCTTTTGATGGTGCCGAAAAAATCCTTCGCCGCCGTTCTTGGGATGCAGAGGCTACCGAAGAGGAAAATTGATGACTCGCATCCATGAGTTGCAGAATACTCGTGGCAAAGAATTGTCTGGTATCCAAATTACAACGTATTTTCTTAGAGCCAGAGTGCAGCCTCTTCAGGCCCGCAAAAACCCTCTCTGGAATTATGCTGGCGATGAAGATACAGATCGTTTGTCGACAAATCTGGAAGTCAAGGATTTGGATAGGCTTGTCCGAAAAATCTCATCTCTCAACAAAAAGATCCCATCCCTTCCTCTTGTCGTGTAAAACCATACAGCGCCACCAATGCGCTTCCTAAGGTAAACATTGTCGCTTAATTTGTTTTTGCCTTGCTATTTTTATTGTTACTCCTTTTTTTGACATCCTTCCTTATTTTTATACAGGACCATCCAAATCTTGTTTCGCTTCCTCCCCTTCCTGAAGGTGGAGAAGTCGAAGAAAGTTGTTTCGATGATAACCAAGATGCCCCCTCTTTTGTGATGAACCCGCAGATTCTCGAAAATCTGCGGGATCCGATGAAAAGGAGGGTGCCTCTGAAGCCACTGCGTCGGCACAATCTCCTCCTCCTGCTGTTTCTCCAAAGAACAAAAGGAAAAGGAATGATGCCGAAGATTCCGGCACCTCCAAGCCCGAAGAAGCTGTTCCTTCACGCCAGAAGGCAGCTTATGATCCATATCTCGAGACCCTCATCAGTTCGTAAGTTCCTCTTTCCTCTCTTCTTCTTCTTCTTTTTTTAGTTGAAGATTTTTGTCTATATTGCTTTTTATATTGTCGACATTTAATTGTAGTGATGATGAGGAAGTAGTACCAGCTTCCAATGTGGCGGCTCGAACGAGCACGTCACATACTCTAGTCGCCTCAGAGACGCCAGTTGAAGGAGAGGAAACTTCGCCTCCTCAACAAAACGTCTGCTACTCCTCCTTCAAGCCCCCTTGTCCCTTCACCAAAAAGGGCAAGGGTTGACACAATCCCAGAGCCTACTCTCCAAATGAGTAGCTCCTCTAGCCCTCTCTTGGATGATGTAAGTTCTTAATTTGCTTTGTCATTATCTATATTTCCTTCGTTTTCTTCTGTATGCCATCATTTTCACCATACCGATATTTTCTTTCTTTGTCCTTCCTTGATAGCCTATGATCAAAGAGCTTCTTCGCATTGGTACCCAATTCGTTGGGTACCGTGATTATGCCAGTAAAACTGAAGGTAGTGCCTTGTTGCTTCTTTTTGCTTTTGCTTTCTTGCTCCTTTGTTGTCGACGTTTTTAACTAATTTTAACTTTCTTTGCAGAAAAACTGGCAGAGGTCAACGAGCGTGCCGATATACTTGCTCAAAAATTAGAGCAAAGTGAAGAGGCTCGTAAGAAGGCCGAGTCGATGCCGTTCAAGCTAGGCGAGAAGCTGACAAAGCCAAGGCTGATGTTGCTGTCGAAGATCTTCGGAAACGTCGCGATGCCGAGACTTCGTTAAGCGAGCACATAACTGCACAAATCGCTCGTGAAGAAGCGATTACTAAACGTCTAAGGACTCAAAATCGTCGCTTTGTCAGTAAGTATCTGAACCACTTCATATCCTTTGGATTTTCTTTCTGCACTCATTTGCTGATCGGATTTTTTATTTTGACAGATAATACCTCTCAAGAATTTGAACTTGAAGATCCCGACAATGATCCTCTTCTTGACGCCGTTTCATTCCTGGAATTTCATGGGACAGAAGCGCGTGAGGGCATTGATGAAGCCAGGGCGTCGCGGCTTTTCCCCTACTTCTTCCCAAAGAAAGAGGAACCCGCAACTTTCCTTGCTCTTGCCAAGTGCTTTAATCCTCCCGAAGATCTTGGGCTGAAGATGCGCCATGAAAATATGAAGGTTGCCGTTGAAAGCACTGTTGCCTTGGTTGCGATAGTCAACAGACCATTGACTGGCGAAAGTGGGCAACACGGAGCAGATAGAGCAAGCAAAATGGCGATCATTGATCAAGGCGGCAAAGCTGAATACGAAGAAAATCCTGGCCTCTCTCGGGATCAAACCATCTTCAACTCCTAGCTCGTCAAGGCCGGAGGTCTAATTGAATGCCTTTGCCTTTTCTATATTTTGCTTTCTTTATTTCTTTTGCTGTTGTCGCCATTCTAGCCTTGGCGACAATTACCCTGTTAGTTCCTTTGGAGAACTTATTTCGTAATGACCGTGTAAACTTTCTAGAAAGCAATGAAATTCCTTTTGGTACTATCATTGATCCTGGGATTTTCTTTTCCAGTTAATATTTGATAATTATTCAACCAACCCTTGCTCTCCCGATGCTGCGCCTGCGTCTTCCTTCTCGAAGAAAGTAAAAGCCGATGATAATCTCCTTGAAAGTTCTTCAAGCAAACCTTTGTCGGAAGATTTACAAGAACTTCGACAACAACTTCAATCCATGAAAAAACAAACTCTGGCAATGATGGAACAATCTCGGAAAGCATCTGAACAAGAGAAACTTGCTCTTCAACAAGCCAACGAGGCTATGGTTGCCAAGGACACTGCTGTATTGGAAGCAAAAGGAGCTACTACCCGAGAAAATAGCATGCTCGAGCTAATGTTGGAAGCTAGCACGGATATGTTAGGTATGTTTTTCCAACCTCTCAATGCCTCCTCTTTATTTTGCTGAGCCTTCTTCCAAGTTTCTTGCCTTGTTGCCTAATAGGCTCGGTTCTTGATGCTGCCGCCGAAGATCGAAGAGTGAACGAGAGAACGAATCTTCTTGTCAATCTTTCCCTTAACCATGGCTGTTTATTTTGGGCCACCCCTGAACGAACCCAGCAGATTGTCAGGTTCCAAGATCGTGCTTGCCAAGTGCGCGAATTTCTCAATTTTTGCACGACAACATTAACCCTTGTTTTCAAGACTTTGTTTCCTCGAAATGATGTTCCTACAACTCTTCCTGAATTGCTGGAGACCTTCAGAGATGCTCCTCGTATTCATAATTTTGTGCGAGCTCAATTGACTGCTGGAGCAAGATTTGCCATGATTATGATACATATTTGCCATCCAAAATTAGACCTGGCGAAGATTGTCGTTGATTGCCTGGCGAAAAAATCGCGGCGGAAGAATAATATTGATACAATCAATGAAATGGTGACTCCTGTGGCCGAGTCGATGATAGATGAGCTTCTTCGGATGGACTCGGAATTCTTCGTCAAGGGATCTTATGCTGAGCATAAAACAACCAGAGGCTTGTCAATAGATACTATTTTAGGTTCTGACTGATTTGTTCCATATTGCAAAACCTTGTCAAAGAAATTTGTTGTATATCACAAAGTGCTCTATATTGTTGGAGCCCCCGAGCCTTTTGGCTAGAATTTGTACTATTTTTCCCTTTCAAAGATTTCTCCTTTTGTTGTAATAAAACATCTTGATGGACTGCAGGCCCTCGAGTATCTTTAGTGTCGAAGTTCTATATTTCTGTTGCCAGGTTCTTGGACCAAAGCAATGAGATTTTTGACGTGTATACTATATTTTACATTACCAGCCTCCGATTTATGTATTTGGCGAGGTATTATTGTACCAAGGCGAAATATTTCGGTAAGTCGAGTTTGTCTATTTTGTACGTATTTTGAGGCTTGAAGGTGTAGAGCCCCCGAGTGTGTCGACGAATAAGAAGTATATCTTTACTATTTTTATTATATTGCAGCACCGCGAGCCGCCTCATTAAAAACCTTTCCCGGCCCCACTCGGTGCCCCGAAAAAGGAAAAGAGTGCGTCTGAAAACTCGCGGGCGTTTCAGTACATTGTATGTTTAGAGGAGACTATATTTCGGCATCTAAGCGTAAAACGCCTGAGCTGCGCCACGTTACAAGGATTTGGCTCGCGTTCCCCGTCTTCTTGTCCTTGATTATGTATGCTCCTCCTTCGATTACTTCTGTGACGATGTAGGGTCCAAGCCATGGTGACTCGAGTTTTTCATGACTTTTTTGGTTGAGTCGCAAACTAAATCACCAACTTGAAAAGATCTTGGCACAATCGTCGATTGTGGTAATTCTTCAGGTCCTGTTGATATTTAGCGACTCGTGACAGGACTTCGTCTCGAGCTTCGTCAAGTGCATCGACATCATCTTCCAGAGCTTTTCTCGAGGTTTCTTCATCATATTCTGTAACTCTTGGAGAATCATGCTCTATTTCTATCGGCAGGACTGCTTCGGCTCCATGGACCAGAAAGAACGGCGTTTCTGCGTCGCCGTATTCGGTGTTGTTCGAATACTCCACAACACACTTGGAAACTCCTCCGGCCAAGTACGCCGAGCTTTTTCCAATGGTCCTAGCAGGCGCTTCTTGATACCATTGCAGATGATGCCATTGGCCTTCTCGACTTGACCATTGGTGTGGATGTCGACAGAGCAAAACTCAATTTGATGCCTACTTCGCAATATGCCTTGAACTCCTTGGACGTAAAATTACTGCCGTTGTCCGTGACAATGCTATGAGGAACTCGAAATCTAAAGACGATGCTTTTCAGAACTAATCGCCGACGCGCCGTCCGTGAATTTATCGGCTTTGCTTCTATCCACTTTGTAAATTTGTCGACAGCGACAAGCATATACTCATAACCTCCTGGCGAAGCTTTGTGTAGTTTCCCACCATGTCGAGACCCCATTGAGCAAAGGGCCAAGACAATGGGATTGGCATAAGTTCTGCTGCCGGAGAGTGAGGTTTGGCGGCAAACCTTTGGCACGCGTCGCAAGTTCTCACTATTTCCTTCGCGTCCTCGATTGCTGTTAACCAATAAAATCCTGCTCGAAAACTTTGCCGCGATAGCTCGGCTACTCGCGTGGTGCCCGCATATTCCTTCGTGCACATCTTTCAGGATGATTCTTCCTTCTTCGGTGTAACACATCTTGTAGCACGCCCAAAATGCTTCGTTTGTACAACTCCCTTTTACCACAGTAAAAGCTTTTGATCTCCTAATTATTCGCCTTGCTTCAACTGGATCGTCGGGTATTGTTTTCCTTAGGATGTATGATATGTAAGCCTGCATCCATGGAGTTTGCACCATCATGACTAGCTCCTGCTCCTCTTCTTCTTCTCTGGGTCTTTGGTGGTACTCGAGGATTTCTCTTTTTTCTCTTTCTTTGATTTCGCTGGCTTTGTTGATCTCTCGCCTATCTCTTCCCAAAACACGCCTGGAGGAATCACGAGACATTGTGACCCGATGTTTGCAAGAACATCGGCTTCATCGTTACTCAGCCTGCTGATGTTACCTCGCATCCATCAAACAATTTTTCCAGCTCATTGTACACCTCTTTGTATGCTATCATACTTTCGTTGACTGCATCACATTGGTTCATAACTTGCTGTGCCACCAATTGTGAGTCGCCAAAGATTTTCAATCGGGTTGCACCACAAGCTTTCGCCATCTTCATCCCGTGTATGAGAGCTTCATATTCTGCTTCGTTGTTAGACGCATTTGGAAACGTCATCCTTAAGACATATTTCAACTTGTCGCCTTCAGGTGATACCAATATCACGCCTGCTCCAGCACCTTCCAACCTTTTGGACCCGTCGAAGTTCATGGTCCAAGTTCTCGATAAATCTGGAGGCCCGTGTTTTGTAGCTCCATCCACTCTGCAATGAAATCTGGTAAAACCTGCGATTTTATTGCTTTTCTTTTCATACGTGATGTCCCGAGGAGAAAGTTCTATTCCCCAAAGGGAGACACGACCGTAGCTTCGGGTTGTTCATATATTTGACAAGGGAGCTTCATTGACCACTATTATCGGGTGCGCCGAAAAATAGTTTCGCAATTTTCTTGCTCGTGAATACTCCATACGCCGATTCGATATTGCGGGTACCGCTGTTTGAAGGCGAAGATTCGCCGATGAAATATACTGCCTCTCGAACTCCATGAAGCTTGCCTTCTTCTTCTATCTCGACTACTAGGGCTGTGCTGACCACCTGTGGTGTGGCTGCAATGTATAAGAGGAGAGGTTCTTTCTTTAGGCGCCACCAATATCGGTGGTGTCGAAATTGTCCGCTTGAGGTTCTCGAAGGCCCTATCTGCTTCCTCGTTCCATTGAAATTTTCCCCCTGTTTGATCAATGCGTAGAACGGCAGCGCCTTTTCTCCTAGCCTGGCGACGAATCTGCTTAAAGCTGCGACTCGCCCCGTTAGCTGTTTATTTCTTTCAACTTTGTTGGCTTTCTCATAGTAACGATGGCCTGGATTTTTTCGGGATTAGCTTCAATTCCCCTTGCTGATACTAAAAACCCGAGAAGTTCTCCTGCAGGAACTCCAAAAGAGCATTTTGTCGGGTTCAGCTTGAGGCAAAATTTGTCGAGGTTGTCGAAGGTTTCCTTCAAATCTTTGATCAGAGTCGACCCCTTTTTTGATGTTATCACGACATCGTCGATGTAGACTTGCACATTTTTTCCAATCTGTGTTGCTAGGCACTTCTGCATCATCCGCTGATATGTTGCTCCCGCGTTTTTCAAACCAAAGGGCATTGTTTTGTAACAGAACACGCCGTAAGGTGTTATGAACGCTGTCTTGGCTTCATCTTCTTCCTTTAATCTGATCTGGTTATAACCAGAGTATGCGTCCAAAAAGGAAAGACGTTCACATCCTGCCGTGGAGTCGATGATTTGATCGATCCTTGGGAGGGGAAAGTGATCCTTAGGACAATGTTTATTGACACACGTAAAGTCGACACACATGCGGAGGACTTTTGTGTGTTTCTTCGGCACTATCACTGGGTTAGATACCCACGTGGCTTCTGTAGATATTTCTTTGATAAAACCAGCATCTTTGAGTCGATCTATTTCGATAACATAGCTTTGCGGTTGGGTTGAGAAACGCCGCAAAGGTTGCTTGATTGGTCTTGCGAGAGGATCCAAATTGAGGTGGTGCTCGGCAAGTTCCCTGGGTACTCCTGGCATGTCATGGACACCATGCGAAGATTTTCCTGTGCTCACGGAGGAACTCGACGAGCGCGCTTTCCTATGCGACGTCCATGTTTGCTGCAATGGATGTCGTTTTCTTTGGGTCTGTCGGGTGGATCTGTACCTCTTTTGAATCCTTGGTTGTGTTGAAAGTTGGCTCCTTAGAAGATCTCCCTACCTCTACACATCATAATCTGAACCTTGGCGCCGCATATTCTGCTTGCATCCCGAAAGTTTCGACAGTCGATGAAAATCCTTGTCGCATTTATCAGATAACGCGAAACTTCCTTTGATTGTGATAGGTCCCTTGGGCCCACAACCTCCACAACAGATATGTATAATGCGGCACTGCCATGAACCTGCATACGCTGGTCGTCCCAACGAGCGTGATATTACGACGGGAAATCCACAACTTCGAACTCCAAATTCTCTATCCTGTAGTTTCTCGGGTTCCAAACTGAACGTCGAGGTTGATCTTGCCCAATGGGTAACTTGGCTTCTCTGGTGTAATCCCGTGGAAACGTGTGTCAGTTGGTTTCAAGTTTGCCAGGGATATGTTCATCTTCCTCAATGTATCCGCATACATAAGGTTTAAGCTGCTGCCGCCATCTATGAAAACTCTCGACACGTCAAAACCAGCGATTACTGCGGGTAAGATGAGTGCTGATTGTCCTGGTCGAGGAACTTGTGCGGATGGTCCGCGATTGTGAAGCCGATGTCTTGCCCCGACCAATTTAAGTACTCGACTGTTGGTGGAGGCATCTTCTCGCCATGAACACTTGTCGTGAGATTACCTTCTGCGCCCTGTTGGATGGCCTAGCTTTCTGAATCATCGAGACCGCACCGTTAGAATTAGGATCAACATATGGAGGTGGGTGTGGTGCTGCCGCTATTCTGAGCTGGTGCCGATTTTCGTCCGTAATTGCGGGAGGAGGTGGAAGGTGGATCTCGCTCCTTGGCCCCTGGGGGTTTCTATTCATGGCTTGGGCATTTGCGATTCCTGCGGCTCGCAACATTGCCTGAAAATTTCGGCAGTCTTTGGAGATGCCCTGACTGCCTCTTTCCATTATTGTCAAGATAAAAGTGCATTTGACACGGACCGTTCATCATCTCTTCGGGGGACACATAAGGTCTTTGAAACCTTGGTCCACTATTTTGTCTGTTGCCGCGAGAATCGCCTCTATTGTCGCCTTGATGCTCGTTACTCCTTTGATAGTCATCTCGACCCCTCCAGGATTTCCTCGAAAGCCAGCCGATATATGGCCGGGAGCATCGTTGTTGTAGAACCGGCGAGAAAATCGCCTTCTATTTTGATAATTTCGACCACGATCCTCTTCTGGCGAGTGTCGCTTGTTGTATATTGCGTCTTCTCCATCTGCCCACTTATTGGCTATCTCCATGAGTGCTGATGGTCTTAGGGTTAGTTCTCCCTAAGTCCTCGACGAAGTCTCCTCGCTGAATTCCTGCCACGAACGCATCTATTGCTCTCTCGTCAGATATATCTTCTGCCGAGTTTTTTATAATATTCCACCGCTGTATATATTTTCTCATCGACTTGTCATGTTTCTGACACGCCCTCAACTCTTCCAATGACGCAGGTTTCTTGCAGGTGGATCGGAAATTTTTCACGAAGATCCTCAAAGTTATCCCAGCTATCGATGGAACTTGGGGGGAGTTTCTTTATCCAAGATCTCGCGGCACCGCTCAAGTGAACTTGGATACTTTGCATGGCTGTTGCTCTGGTTCCTCCTACCAGCTTTACCATCTCTAGATAATCAACGAGCCAATCCTCGGATCCTGCAACCGTCGAATTTCTTGAAATTTTCGGGTAACTTGAATCCTTTTGGGACTCGAGTTTTGAACCCTTCTCGTAAAGCACGGGAGCCCACACATATCTTCGTCGGCAACTTCTGGTGCTGGCGCTCTCTTCTTTCTTGTCGCGCTCGTCCACCCTTACTTGGACTGCTGTGTCTCTTGCTCCACTTGTTCTTGGTGGGTCTTGAACTGCACGGTGGGTCGTGGACTATTTTGCCTAGGATTTTCTTCGGGAGGCGTTGCTGCGAACGCTGTTCCCATAACTCCAACTCCCGCCATTGCCATATTAAACAATGCTTCTCTCGGGTCCCCGGGGGTGGTCTGGACGCGAGGATGTATGCTTGCGTTGCCATGTATCCTGCTTCTGGCGTTTTCGGGATGATATTTCCCCTTGTATCAATCGACATAAAGGACATGTCGAGATTTTGAATTATGTTTCCTCTCTCTTCGGGTATGTTTTGCAACCGAGACATTGCTCTCCTCCGAGCTTCTCTGTCTCCCGAAGTTCCTGATTGTCGACTTAACTCGCTCGGCGTCTGCTTGATGCGGAAGCTGCCTCTTTTCTCCTATTCAAAGATGCTGTCTGTTTTCCAATTCTCTGCTTACCCGAGCAAGTCTATATTGATATGCTTGTAGTTCTTGTAAAGTAGCAGTGGCTGTCATTGGTTGAACCATCCATGGCTCTTGCAGCCCTATCCCACGCTGCTTGGGGGTTGTACTCTTTCTCGAGGTGAGGACCCGACGTATTTAGTGCCTAGGCCTTTTCTGAGATCAGTGGGATCGATGTAAGGATTTCCCAAATCATCGAAAGCCTCTGACGTTTCTGGTTCTGATCGGCCTGCCTCTTCTATCGCATAGATCTGATGATATTTTGCGTATTGATTTTTGTCGGGATTGGTGACACCATCATATAGAGTGGTGAAGACCTTTCCGATGGCAGCAGATTTGTCGATGAAGTTGTCGACGCTGTCGGAGTCGCTGCTTATAAAGGAGTCCGCAGACGACTCGAAGGATATGTTGCTGAAGATCTTGGCGAGCTTTCCGCTTGCCTTGCTGTCGACGACGTGGCGACGAAAACTCCCCGTCACTCGATGAAAAGCTAGAATCGACCGCTGAGAATTCCGACGAGATCGGAACTTCGAGACGGTATGATCCTTCCTTGTTGACGCCAAATCGGAATTCTCCGAACGTCATGATGATGGGCTCCTCCAGATAGGCACATGCATCCACACGGGAGGGCGGTGAGGAATAAAATTGACTAGATCAGTTTTTTCCTGGTTACCTCGATCCATCGCATTGCTTGCCACCGACGAAGTCGACGATCTTGAACGTGCCATCGAGATCAGCTCCTTGCAACCTCTAATCCCCACAGACGGCGCCAATTGACAAAGGATTAATTTGTCAATGCCTACAGTTGTAGACTAGGGTTTTGCTAGAAGTAGAGGGCAAGTAGATCTCGAAGGTTCAGGCGAAAAGTACTCGATGATTATGAAAACTAGGGTTATGTTGACAATAGATTCGGTCCTTTCTTTGTCCCTCGACTCCCCCTTATATAGGAGGCGGAGCCGAGGGTTTCGTAGTACACAAGTTACAGAGTTCGGGAGGGTTTCGTACCTAACCCGTAAGATTACAAATCTCTATCTTTCCTAATACAAACTATCTTTCCTTAACACTAAATGGGCTTCCAAGTCTTCTTATTCTTCGAGTCTTGGGCTTTGATTAAACCCCGGGTACCATCTTTGGCAGGCCCATTGGGGATGCCTATGTCAGCGGGTGAGTAGGCGATGTCGTTGCAGGTACGGGAGATGCGATGGCGCAGAAAATGAGGGTGTGTGGAGGTCGTCATCGTCCCCGCGACCGTGCAGTACTGCGGCGGAGGACGGCAACGGGGCGTCGTCTACAGGGCGAGCGCGGTCCAATGGCGATGTCTAGGCGCTTGCTGACGTCGAGGAGAGGCATTAGGTGAGAGGAGAGGGCAGGAGATGGTCGGGGTGATGAGGGCGAGCGGGTGCACTGGCGTGCCCGTGGCCATGCTGGTGCACGCGCTGGCGAGGCCTAGGGCGGTGACCACGAGTTGTCCAGGGTGCTGGCTGCTTCTCCTTGGCTAGGAATGTTGTCAGCGTCATCAGCAGAACGTGGGAGTCTACTGGACATGGTGTGGCAGGGCTGAGATGAGAGGAGGAGAGGATGACATGGTGGTGACTATGGTGATTGGCATGGTGCTGTCCTTGGTGTTCTGGTGCAATAATTTGGTCTCTGGGTCCATAGCTTGGTCAAGTGGGGTGAGTCCAGGCTATTTGACAAGGTTACCCAGTGTAGAGGGGACTAGAGGTTGCACCACTAATAAATTTCAAAGTGTATGTGAGACATTGCCAAGTACTATGCATAGTGGTGTGAGGATGATCATGGCAAGCTAGGTGATGTCAAAGGGAGTGGTTAGAGGTACAAATTTCACTATAGAGAGGTACAAGTGAGGGGGAGGGGTGGTGGTACAAAGTTGGTGGGAGTGGGTGTACCCTAATCTTACTCTATGTAACAACTTGTTCACAAGCAATGGTCTCACTTGGGTTTGACTTTTGGCCAAAATTCTGCATGGATAGGTTCTAAATGATATTGGGCAACCACTCATGGCATTGGTTTGATTTTTGAAATTGATTTGCAAAGATTCTAAATTTGGAGGGAATCTAGAATTGGTTTCAATGTTGCCACTTGGCACCCTTGTACTAAGCAATGGTCAATGATCTGGTCAAAGTGGTTAACATCAAAAGTGTTCATCTTGATGAGGTCTTGAATGAGGTGCAAAGAGTTGAGGTGGTTTAGTTTAAGAATCTCTTAATAAAAGGGCTCAAAGTGGGGATGTTGTTAAAAATGGCAGATTTGACCATAATTGTATGTGAGCTCAAATTTGATTCAAATTTGATTTTATTTGAGTTTCTTTGATTCCAAAAGTGCTAATAAGTGTTTAGTATCCATTTACAACTAATGGTGCAAGCCAAAAGGGTATAGGTTAAAGATTTCGAAAATTAGACATAGCCACATATGTGTATTGGAAAATCCTTTTATTTTCAATTTGATTTGGTTTTTCTTGACCCAATTTATGTGGTTGAGGTTTAAAAGGATATAAGAAAGTAATCCAAGCAATGGAAACAAGTTTGGTGGCCTTTTGCTCAAATTTGTATTTTTGGCCATTTCTCCTCATATGCCTCTATGGACATTTTGACATTTTCTTTACTTTGTTTTGTTTCAACTTGGATTGGCTTGGTTGAGTACTAGGTAAGATTTCTTAATATTTTCAAACCATCTAGCAAAGGTAGATCATGCCTTAGACCTATTTTTCAAATATAGTCTTAGGCTCATATGTGTATTTCTATTTTTTATTTCCTTTTCTTCTTATTTGATCAAAGGGCATGGTGTGGGGTTCATTTAGGGTTAGATGAGGTTTAGGGTTGGTTTCAAACCATTTGGGCAAGGTAGAGGTGCTTAGGTCAAGTTTTGGTAATATGGCTATGTGCCACATATGCCTCTATGCATATGTTTATTTTATTTTTTGTTTCTCTTGATTTGGTTGATAAGCACTTGGTTAGGTTTGTTGAGGTTTTCAAAACCTCTAAACAAGGTAGCAAAGCCTAGGTAAAAGTTTTACCAAAAATAGCCATAGGCACATAGGCCCTTTTCTTATTTAATTTCAATTCTTTTTATTTACTTTATATTGTATGGTGATAAGAGAGATGAGGTTTAGAGTTTTGGAATATTTCAAGGTAGTTCACATAAGCATCATGGTAATAACACACTTATCAAGCATAAGTATTATGCATAGCACCTCATTCAGAAAAGTTTTTGTTGGTTCTCATTTTTGGAAAAAGGGAAATTCATTTTCTCTTTGTTTTAAAATTTTGGGATGTTACAAACCCTTCCCCCTTAAACAAATCTCGTCCCGAGATTTTAAGAAAAGTTAGGTTCCTAAGAGAGATTGAGCAAATGGATTAACAGGAGGACATACTCTGCATGGTCTTGGGTGCTTCCTGAGCTTCAGTGGCATTCAAGCGGTAGTAACGACTGATACGTCTCCAACGTATCTATAATTTCTTATGTTCCATGCTACTTTATTGATGATATCTACATGTTTTATGCATACTTTATGTCATATTTATGCGTTTTAACTAACCTATTGACGAGATGCCGAAGGGCGTTGCTGTTTTCTGCTGTTTTGGTTTCAGAAATCCTAGTAAGGAAATATTCTCGAATCGGACGAAATCAACGGCATCCTATTTTCCCACGAAGCTTCGAACACCGGAGCGCGGAGGAGGGCCCTGTGGGCCCCAGATGACAGGGTGGTGCGGCCAGGGCCTGGGCCGCGCCCGCCTAGTGTGTCGTCGCCCCGTTGACCTTCTGACGCCGCCTCTTCGCCTATATAAAGGTCCCTGACCTAAAACCCGAGACGAATAAGCAACGGTACGCGAAACCTTCCAGAGCCGCCGCCATCGCGAAGCCAAGATCTGGGGGACAGGAGTCTCTGTTCCGGTGATACGTCTCCAACGTATCGATAATTTCTTATGTTCCATGCTACTTTATTGATGATACCTACATGTTTTATGCACATTATATGTCATATTTATGCATTTTACGGAACTAACCTATTAACAAGATGCGAAGAGCCAGTTTCTGTTTTCTGCTGTTTTTGGTTTCAGAAATCCTAGTAAGGAAATATTCTCGGAATTGGACGAAATCAACGCCAGGGTCCTATTTTTGCACGGAGCTTCCAGAAGACCGAAGGGGAAGGAAGTGGGGCCACGAGGTGGCCACACCATAGGCGGCGCGGCCCAGGGCCACCGCGCCGGCGTGGTGTGGGCCCCCGCCGCCCGACCTACCCTTTCGCCTACTTAAAGCCCCGTCGAGAAAACCCCGTGAGAGCCACGATACGGAAAACCTTCCGAGACGCCGCCGCCGCGTCCCATCTCGGGGATTCGGGAGATCGCCTCCGGCACCCGCCGGAGAGGGGATTCATCTCCCGGAGGACTCTTCATCGGCATGATCGCCTCCGGAGTGATGAGTGAGTAGTTCACCCCTGGACCATGGGTCCATAGCAGTAGCTAGATGGTCGTCTTCTCCTTGTTGTGCTTCATTGTTGGATCTTGTGAGCTGCCTAACATGATCAAGATCATCTATATGTAATTCTATATGTTGTGTTTGTCGGGATCCGATGGATAGAGAATACTATGTTATGGTGATTATCAATCTATTGTTTATGTGTTGTTTATGATCTTGCATGCTCTCCGTTATTAGTAGAGGCTCGGCCAAGTTTGTACTCTTAACTCCAAGAGGGAGTATTTATGCTCGATAGTGGGTTCATGCCTTCATTCACACCTGGGACAGTGAGAAAGTTCTAAGGTTGTGATGTGCTGTTGCCACTAGGGATAAAACATTGATTCTATGTCTAAGGATGTAGTTGTCGATTACATTACGCACCATACTTAATGCAATTGTCTGTTGCTTTGCAACTTAATGCGAATGGGGTTCGGATGATAACCTGAAGGTGGACTTTTTAGGCATAGATGCGGTTGGATGGCGGTCTATGTACTTTGTCGTAATGCCCAATTAAATCTCACTATATTTATCATATCATGTATATGCATTGTTATGCCCTTCTCTATTTGTCAATTGCCCGATTGTAATTTGTTCGCCCAACATGCTTTTATCTTATGGGAGAGACACCTCTAGTGAACTGTGGACCCCGGTCCTATTCTTTACATAGCATACAATCTGCAATTGTGTTTTACTGTTTTCTTGCAAACAATCATCTTCCACTCGATACGTTTAATCCTTTGTTACAGCAAGCCGGTGAGATTGACAACCTCACTGTTTCGTTGGGGCAAAGTACTTTGGTTTTGTTGTGCAGATTCCACGTTGGCGCCGGAATCCCTGTTGTTGCGCCGCATCACATTTCGCCACCATCAACCTTCAACGTGCTTCTTGGCTCCTCCTGGTTCGATTAAACCTTGGTTTCTTTCTGAGGGAAAACTTGCTACTGTGCGCATCATACCTTCCTCTTGGGGTTCCCAACGAACGTGTGAGTTACACGCCATCAAGCTCTTTTTCGGCGCCGTTGCCGGGGAGAGATCAAGACACGCTGCAAGGGAGTCTCCACTTCTCAATCTCTTTACTTTGTTTTTGTCTTGCTTTATTTTATTTACTACTTTGTTTGCTGCACCTAAACAAAACACAAAAAAATTAGTTGCTAGTTTTACTTTATTTCTTGTCTTGCTCTCCATATCAAAAACACAAAAAAATTAGTTACTTGCATTTACTTTATCTAGTTTGTTTTATTTACCGTTGCTAAAATGAATACCCCTGAAAATACTAAGTTGTGTGACTTCACAAATGCAAATAATAATGATTTCCTATGCACACCTATTGCTCCACCTGCTACTACAGCAGAATTCTTTGAAATTAAACCTGCTTTACTAAATCTTGTCATGAGAGATCAATTTTCTGGTGTTAGTTCTGATGATGCTGCTGCCCATCTCAATAATTTTGTTGAACTTTGTGAAATGCAAAAGTATAAGGATGTAGATGGTGATATTATTAAATTGAAAGTGTTTCCTTTCTCATTAAGAGGAAGAGCTAAAGATTGGTTGCTATCTTTGCCTAAGAATAGTATTGATTCATGGACTAAATGCAAGGATGCTTTTATTGGTAGATATTATCCTCCCGCTAAAATTATATCTTTGAGAAGTAGCATAATGAATTTTAAACAATTAGATACTGAACATGTTGCTCAAGCATGGGAGAGAATGAAAACTTTGGTAAAGAATTGCCCAACCCATGGACTGACTACTTGGATGATCATCCAAACCTTCTATGCAGGACTAAATTTTTCTTCGCGGAATTTATTGGATTCAGCTGCTGGAGGTACCTTTATGTCCATCACTTTGGGGCGGCTACAAAGCTTCTTGATGATATGATGATAAATTACTCTGAATGGCACACGGAAAGAGCTCCACAAGGTAAGAAGGTAAATTCTGTTGAAGAAACCTCTTCCTTGAGTGATAAGATTGATGTGATTATGTCTATGCTTGTGAATGGTAGATCTAATGTAGATCCAAATAATGTTCCTTTAGCTTCATTGGTTGCTCAAGAAGAAAATGTTGATGTGAATTTCATTAAAAATAATAATTTCAACAACAATGCTTATAGGAACAACTCGGTAATAACTATAGGCCATATCCTTCTGCTAATGGTAATGGTTATGGTAATTCTTATGGGAATTCTTACAATAATAATAGGAGTGTACCCTCTGGTCTTGAAGCTATGCTTAAAGAATTTATTAGTACACAAACTTCTTTTAACAAATCTGTTGAGGAAAAGCTTGATAAAATTGATACTATTGCTTCTAGAGTTGATAGACTTGCCTCTGATGTTAATCTTTTAAATTTGAAAGTTATGCCTAATAATGATATTGATAATAAGATTACTACTACAGCAAATGCCATCCAAGTTAGAATTAATGAGAATATAAGATTAATGGCTGAACTGCGTGCTAGGTGGGATAGAGAAGAAAATGAAAAACTAGCTAAAGAGAATAATGTAGCTAAAGTTTGGACTATTACCACCACTAGTAATGCTAATTCTTCACATGTTGCTGCACCTCCTACTATCAAGGGTAAAATAATTGGTGTTGGCAATGTTTCTACTCCTAGAGCAAAGCGTACAAAACTGCCTGAAATTGCTAAAACTGCTGAAACTGCTTGTGATAAAACTGCTGAAATTTTTTCCAACCTTGGGAACAATGATCCCATTGCTGTAGCTCATAATGATTTAGATTTTGATGATTGCCACATCTCTGAAGTTATAAAGTTCTTACAAAAACTTGCTAAAAGTCCTAATGCTATTGCTATAAATTTAGCCTTTACAAAACATATTACAAATGCTCTCATAAAAGCTAGAGAAGAGAAACTAAAACTTGAAACTTCTATTCCTAGAAAGTTAGAAGATGGTTGGGAGCCCATCATTAAAATGAAATTCAATGACTTTGAATATAATGCTTTATGTGATCTTGGTGCAAGTATTTCTGTTATGCCTAAAAAGATTTATGATATGCTTGACTTGCCACCATTGAAGAATTGTTATTTGGATGTTAATCTTGCCGATAATGTTAAAAAGAAACCTTTGGGGAGGATTGATAATGTGCGCATTACGGTTAACAATAACCTTGTCCCCGTTGATTTTGTTGTCTTGGATATCGAATGCAATGCATCTTGTCCTATTGTGTTGGGAAGACCTTTTCTTCGAACCGTTGGTGCTGTTATTGATATGAGGGAAGGTAATATTAAATATCAATTTCCTCTCAAGAAAGGTATGGAACACTTCCCTAGAAAGAGAATGAAGTTGCCTTTTGATTCTATTATTAGAACAAGTTATGATGTTGATGCTTCTACTCTCGATGTTACTTGATTTGCACTTTCTGGCGTTAAAGAAAAGCGCTTATGGGAGACAACCCATGTTTTTACTACAGTACTTTGTTTTAAATTTGAGTCTTGGAAGTTGTTTACTACTGTAGCAACCTCTCCTTATCATGTTTTTGTGCCAAGTAAAGTTTCTATGTCAAAGTTGATGTTATATTTGGGATCGCTGCGCAGAAACAGCATTGCTGTCTGTCACGAATCTGGGCACAGTTCTCTGTAGAAAATTCGAAAAATCTTCCAATTTACGAGCATGATCCTCAGATATGTACGCAACTTTCATTAGTTTTGAGTTTTTCCATTTGAGCAAGTCTGGTGCCAGCTTTAAATTCGTCTTTACGGACTGTTCTGTTTTTGACAGATTCTGCCTTTTATTTCGCATTGCCTCTTTTGCTATGTTGGATTCATTTCTTTGATCCATTAATGTCCGGTAGCTTTATGCAATGTCCAGAAGTGTAAAGAATGTTTGTGTCACCTCTGAATGTGTGAATTATTAATTGTGCACTAACCCTCTAATGAGTTTGCTTGAAGTTTGGTGTGAAGGAAGTTTTCAAGGGTCAAGAGAGGAGAATGATATACTATGATCAAGAGGAGTGAAAGCTCTAAGCTTGGGGATGCCCCGTGGTTCACCCCTGCATATTTTAAGAAGACTCAAGCGTCTAAGCTTGGGGATGCCCAAGGCATCCCCTTCTTCATCGACAACATCATCAGGTTCCTCCCCTGAAACTATATTTTTTCAATCACATCTTGTGTTCTTTACTTGGAGCGTCGGTTTGTTTTTGTTTTTGTTTTTGTTTGAATAAAATGGATCCTAGCATTCACTTTGTGGGAGAGACACGCTCCGCTGTTGCATATGGACAAATATGTCCTTAGGCTTTACTCATAATGTTCAAGGCGAAGTTTTCTTCGTTAAATTGTTATATGGTTGGAATTGGAAAATGCTACATGTAGTAATTCTAAAATGTCTTGGATAATGTGATACTTGGCAATTGTTGTGCTCATGTTTAAGCTCTTGCATCATATGCTTTGCACCCATTAGTGAAGAAATACATAGAGCTTGCTAAAATTTGATTTGCATATTTGGTCTCTCTAAGGTCTAGATAATATCTAGTATTGAGTTTTGAACAACAAGGAAGACGGTGTAGAGTCTTATAATGTTTACAATATGTCTTTTATGTGAGTTTTGCTGCACCGGTTCATCCTTGAGTTTGCTTCAAATAACCTTGCTAGCCTAAACCTTGTATCGAGAGGGAATACTTCTCATGCATCCAAAATCCTTGAGCCAACTACTATGCCATTTGTGTCCACCATACCTACCTACTACATGGTATTTCTCCGCCATTCCAAAGTAAATTGCTTGAGTGCTACCTTTAAATTCCATCATTCACCTTTGCAATATATAGCTCATGGGACAAAATAGCCTTAAAAACTATCGTAGTATTGAATATGTACTTATGCACTTTATATTTTATTAAGTTGCTTGTTGTGCGATAACCATGCTTCTGGGGAACGCCATCAACTATTGTTGAATATCATGTGAGTTGCTATGCATGTCCGTCTTGTCGAAGGATCTATCACCTTAGTGGTTGGAGCATGCAAAATTGTTAGAGAAGAACATTGGGCCGCTAACTAAAGCCATGAATCATGGTTGAAGTTTCAGTTTTGGACATATATCCTCAATCTCATATGAGAATAATAATCATTGCTACATGCTTATGCATTTAAGAGGAGTCCATTATCTGTTGTCCATGTTGTCCCGGTATGGATGTCTAAGTTGATAATAATCAAAGCGAGAAATCAAAATGCGAGCTTTCTCCTTAGACCTTTGTACAGGCGGCATGAGGTACCCCTTTGTGACACTTGGTTGAAACATGGCATGCAAAGATCCGGTAGTCCAAGCTAAGTACGAGGTGCGGGCACTATTAGTATACTATGCATGAGGCTTGCAACTTGTAAGATATAATTTACATAACTCATATGCTTTATTACTACCGTTGACAAAATTGTTTCATGTTTTCAAAATAAAAGCTCTAGCACAAATACAGCAATCGATGCTTTCCTCTTTGAAGGACATTTCTTTTAATTTTATTGTTGAGTCAGTTTACCTATCTCCCTCCACCTTAAGAAGCAAACACTTGTGTGAACTGTGCATTGATTCCTACATACTTGCATATTGCACTTGTTATATTACTTTATGCTGACAATATCCATGAGATATACATGTTATAAGTTGAAAGCAACCGCTGAAACTTAATCTTCCTATGTGTTGCTTCAACACCTTTACTTGATTTATTGCTTTATGAGTTAACTCTTATGCAAGACTTATTGATGCTTGTCTTGAAGTACTATTCATGAAAAGTCTTTGCTATATGATTCACTTGTTTACTCATGTCATTACCTTTGTTTTGATCGCTGCATTCATTACATATGTTTACAAATAGTATGATCAAGATTATGATGGCATGTCACTTCAGAAATTATCTTTGTTATCGTTTTACCTGCTCGGGACACGAACAAGCTTGGGATGCTGATACGTCTCCAACGTATCGATAATTTC
Organism: Lolium multiflorum; assembly: GCA_030979885.1. Lineage (NCBI taxonomy): Eukaryota > Viridiplantae > Streptophyta > Magnoliopsida > Poales > Poaceae > Lolium > Lolium multiflorum. The sequence continues at coordinate 105,620,726 of CM061749.1, forward strand.
TTATGTTCCATGCTACTTTATTGATGATACCTACATGTTTTATGCACATTATATGTCATATTTATGCATTTTCTGGAACTAACCTATTAACAAGATGCCGAAGAGCCAGTTCTGTTTTCTGCTGTTTTTGGTTTCAGAAATCCTAGTAAGGAAATATTCTCGGAATTGGACGAAATCAACGCCCAGGGTCCTATTTTTGCGGAAGACCGAAGAGAAGGAAGTGGGGCCACGAGGTGGCCACACCATAGGCGGCGCGGCCCAGGCCCTGCGCCGGCCGTGGTGTGGGCCTCGCGCCCCCCCGACCTACCCTTCGCCTACTTAAAGACCCCGTCGAGAAACCCCGATCAGAGCCACGATCGGAAAACCTTCCAGGAGACGCCGCCGCCGGATCCCATCTCGGGATTCGGAGATCGCCTCCGGCACCTGCCGAGAGGGGATTCATCTCCCGGAGGACTCTTCATCGCCATGATCGCCTCCGGAGTGATGAGTGAGTAGTTCACCCCTGGACCATGGGTCCATAGCAGTAGCTAGATGGTCGTCTTCTCCTTGTTGTGCTTCATTGTTGGATCTTGTGAGCTGCCTAACATGATCAAGATCATCTATATGTAATTCTATATGTTGTGTTTGTCGGGATCCGATGGATAGAGAATACTATGTTATGGTGATTATCAATCTATTGTTTATGTGTTGTTTATGATCTTGCATGCTCTCCGTTATTAGTAGAGGCTCTGGCCAAGTTTGTACTCTTAACTCCAAGAGGGAGTATTTATGCTCGATAGTGGGTTCATGCCTTCATTGACACATGGGACAGTGAAAAGTTCTAAGGTTGTGATATGTTGTTGCCACTAGGGATAAAACATTGATTCTATGTCTAAGGATGTAGTTGTCGATTACATTACGCACCATACTTAATGCAATTGTCTGTTGCTTTGCAACTTAATACTGAATGGGGTTCGGATGATAACCTGAAGGTGGACTTTTTAGGCATAGATGCGGTTGGATGGCGGTCTATGTACTTTGTCGTAATGCCCAATTAAATCTCACTATATTTATCATATCATGTATATGCATTGTTATGCCCTTCTCTATTTGTCAATTGCCCACTGTAATTTGTTCACCCAACATGCTTTTATCTTATGGGAGAGACACCTCTAGTGAACTGTGGACCCGGTCCTATTCTTTACATAGCATACAATCTACTGCAATTGTGTTTCTGTTTTCTTGCAAACAATCATCTTCCACTCGATACGTTTAATCCTTTGTTACGCAAGCCGTGAGATTGACAACCTCAGCATTTCGTTGGGGCAAAGTACTTTGGTTTTGTTGTGCGAGATTCCACGTTGGCGCCGGAATCCCTGTTGTTGCGCCGCATCACATTTCGCCACCATCAACCTTCAACGTGCTTCTTGGCTCCTCCTGGTTCGATTAAACCTTGGTTTCTTTCTGAGGGAAAACCTGCTACTGTGCGCATCATACCTTCCTCTTGGGGTTCCCAACGAACGTGTGAGTTACACGCCATCATCCGGCACGCCGCCGGGACGGGGAAGTGCCCCCGGAAGGCTTCTCCATCGACACCGCTGCCATCTCCACCGCCATCTTCATCACCGCTGCCGCTCCCATGAGGGGGTAGTTCTCCATCGAGGCTCGGGGCTGTACCGGTAGCTATGTGGTTCATCTCTCTCCTATGTACTTCAATACAATAATCTCATGAGCTGCCTTACATGATTGAGATTCATATGATGATGCTTGTAATCTAGATGTCATTATGCTAGTCAAGTGGGTTTTACTTATGTGATCTCCGGAGACTCCTTGTCCCACGTGTGTAAAGGTGACAGTGTGTGCACCGTGTGGGTCTCTTAGGCTATATTTCACAGAATACTTATTCACTGTTATGAATGGCGTAGTGAAGTGCTTATTTATATCCCTTTATGATTGCAATGTGTTTTGTATCACTATTTATCTATGTGCTACTCATGTGATGTCATTAAAGTAGTCTATTCCTCCTGCATGGTGTAATGGTGACAGTGTGTGCATCGTGTAGTTCTTGTCGTAGATTATGATCATAATCTCTTGTAGGTTATGGAGTTGATTATCGCTATGATAGTATTGATGTGATCTATGCCTCCTTCATAGTGTGATGGTGACAGTGTGCATGCTATGTTAGTACTTGGTCTATTTTGCAAAGATCTATTATACTCTAAGGTTACTTAAACATGAATATCGAATGTTGTGGCGCTTGTTAACTCCGGCATTGAGGGTTCGTGTAATCCTACACAATTAGTGGTGTTCATCATCCAACAAGAGTATATGTAGCACAAAGGAAAGATAACTTATTTATTATGTGATCAATGTTGAGAGTGTCCGCTAGTGAAAGTATGATCCCTAGGCCTTGTTTCCACCACAAAGAATTGCTTCCTACGCCAGCAAGCTATTTTCTGGCGCCGCTTGTTTACTGTTTTACTGCATCTTTACTTTCTGCAATATTACCACCATCTATACCACTGTGTTTTACTATCTCTTCGCGAACCAGTGCACCTATACATCTGACAAGTGTATTTGGTGTGTTGGGGACACAAGAGACTTCTTGCTTTGTGGTTGCAGGGTTGCTTGAGAGGATATCTTTGACCTCTTCCTCCCTGAGTTCGATAAACCTTGGGTGATCCACTTAAGGGAAAACTTGCTGCTGTTCTACAAACCTCTGCTCTTGGAGGCCCAACACTGTCTACAAGAATAGAAGCACCCGTAGACATCAACGACCGTTGCGGTTGTTTTCCTTCCAGTTGTGACACAACGCTGCTGCTGGGTAGGTGCAGCGGTAATGAGGGTAGTCTTGGCAAGCTTCTTGGGGCATTCATTGGAGTAATGACCCACAGTTCCACATTCATAGCAGGTTACCGTTGACTTGTCCTTTTGGGCAATGGGTACAGCATTGCTTCCAGTCCTTGGGGCATTGTTGGCGGCTTTCATCGGGCACTTATTAGAGTAATGACCAGTAACACCACATTCATAGCAAGTCACAGTGGACTTGTCTCTGGGGGCATGGTTGGGTATTGGGATGAGCTGCTCCAGTGATGCTATCCTCACGCGGAGGCGAGCAATGAGGTAGTCCTTCTTGGCGTGTGATACGCGTAGATGCACACGTCCGTTGGGAACCCCAAGTGGAAGGTATGATGCGTATAGAAGCAAGTTTCCCTCAGTATGAAACCAAGGTTTAATCGAACAGTAGGAGCCAAGAAGCACGTTGAAGGTTGATGGTCGCGAAATGTGATGCGGCGCAGGAGATTCTGCGCCAACGTGGAATCTGCACAACAAAACCAAAGTACTTTGCCCCAACGAAACAGTGAGGTTGTCAATCTCACCGGCTTGCTGTAACAAAGGATTAAACGTATCGAGTGGAAGATGTTTGCAAAGAAAACAGTAAAACACAATTGCAGTAGATTGTATGCTATGTAAAGAATAGGACCGGGGTCCACGGTTCACTAGAGGTGTCTCTCCCGTAAGATAAAAGCATGTTGGGTGAACAAATTACAGTCGGGCAATTGACAAATAGAGAAAGGCATAACAATGCATATACATGATATGATAAATATAGTGAGATTTAATTGGGCATTACGACAAAGTACATAGACCGCCATCCAACTGCATCTATGCCTAAAAAGTCCACCTTCAGGTTATCATCGAACCCCATTCAGTATTAAGTTGCTAAGCAACAGACAATTGCATTAAGTATGGTGCGTAATGTAATCAACAACTACATCCTTAGACATAGAATCAATGTTTTATCCCTAGTGGCAACACACATCCACAACCTTAGAACTTTCTGTCACTGTCCCATTTAATGGAGGCATGAACCCACTATCGAGCATAAATACTCCCTCTTGGAGTTAAGAGTACAAACTTGGCCAGAGCCTCTACTAATAACGGAGAGCATGCAAGATCATAAACAACACATAAACAATAGATTGATAATCACCATAATCATAGTACTCTCTATCCATCGGATCCCACAACATATAGAATTACATATAGATGATCTTGATCATGTTAGGCAGCTCACAAGATCCAACAATGAAGCACAACAAGGAGAAGACGACCATCTAGCTACTGCTATGGACCCAGTCCAGGGGTGAACTACTCACTCATCACTCCGGAGGCGACCATGGCGGTGTAGAGTCCTCCGGGAGATGAATCCCCTCTCCGCGGGGTGCCGAGCGATCTCTGAATCCTCCGAGATGGGACCGCGGCGCGGAAGGTTTTTCGTATCGTGGCTCTCGTACTGGGGTTTCGCGACGGAGACTTTAAGTAGGCGGAAGGTCAACGGGGGCCACACGAGGAGCCCAGGGGGCAGGCCGCGCGGCCAGGGCACAGGCCGCGCCGCCCTATCCCCTGCTGCCTCGTGGCCCCACTTCGTTATCTCTTCGGTCTTACGAAGCTTCGTGCAAAAATAGGACCCTGAAAGTTTCGTCAATTAGAATATTTCCTTACTAGGATTTCTGAAACCAAAAACAGCAGAAAACAGCACTCTTACATCTTGTTAATAGGTTAGTTCCAAATGCAAAAATATGACATATAATGTGCATAAAACATGTAGGTATCATCAATAAAGTAGCATGGAACATAAGAAATTATCGATACGTTGGAGGTATCAGCATCCCCAAGCTTAGTTCTGCTCGTCCCGAGCAGTAAAACGATAACAAAGATAATTTCTGAAGTGACATGCCATCATAATCTTGATCATACTATTTGTAAACATATGTAATGAATGCAGCGATCAAAGCAAAGGTAATGATATGAGTAAACAACTGAATCATATAACAAAGACTTTTCATGAATAGTACTTTCAAGACAAGCATCAATAAGTCTTGCATAAAGTTAACTCATAAAGCAATAAATCAAAGTAAAGGTGTTGAAGCAACACAAAGGAAGATTAAGTTTCAGCGGTTGCTTTCAACTTATAACATGTATATCTCATGGATATTGTCAACATAAAGTAATATAACAAGTGCAATATGCAAGTATGTAGGAATCAATGCACAGTTCACACAAGTGTTTGCTTCTTAAGGTGGAAGGAGATAGGTAAACTGACTCAACATTAAAAGTAAAAGAAAGGTCCTTCAAGAGGAAAGCATCGATTGATGTGTGCTAGAGCTTTTATTTTGAAAACATGAAACAATGTCAACGGTAGTAATAAAGCATATGAGTTATGTAAATTATATCTTACAAGTTGCAAGCCTCATGCATAGTGTACTAATAGTGCCCGCACCTCTACTTAGCTTGGACTACCGGATCTTTGCATGCCATGTTTCAACCAAGTGTCACAAAGGGGTACCTCCATGCCGCTGTACAAAGGTCTAAGGAGAATGCTCGCATTTTGGATTTCTCGCTTTTGATTATTCTCAACTTAGACATCCATACGGACAACATGGACAACAGATAGTGGACTCCTCTTAAATGCATAAGCATGTAGCAATGATTATTATTCTCATATGAGATTGAGGATATATGTCCAAAACTGAAACTTCAACCATGGTTCATGGCTTTAGTTAGCGGCCCAATGTTTTTCTCTAACAATTTTGCATGCTCCAACCACTAAAATGATAGATCCTTCAGACAAGACGGACATGCATAGCAACTCACATGATATTCAACAATAGTTGATGGCGTTCCCCAGAAGCATGGTTATCGCACAACAAGCAACTTAATAAAAGATAAAGTGCATAAGTACATATTCAATACTACGATAGTTTTAAGGCTATTTTGTCCCATGAGCTATATATTGCAAAGGTGAATGATGGAATTTTAAAGGTAGCACTCAAGAAATTTACTTTGGAATGGCGGAGAAATACCATGTAGTAGGTAGGTATGGTGGACACAAATGTCATAGTAGTTTGCTCAAGGATTTTGGATGCATGAGAAGTATTCCCTCTCGATACAAGGTTTAGGCTAGCAAGGTTATTTGAAGCAAACTCAAGGATGAACAAGTGCAGCAAAACTCACATAAAAGACATATTGTAAACATTATAAGACTCTACACCGTCTTCCTTGTTGTTCAAAACTCAATACTAGATATTATCTAGACCTTAGAGAGACCAAATATGCAAATCAAATTTTAGCAAGCTCTATGTATTTCTTCATTAATGGGTGCAAAGCATATGATGCAAGAGCTTAAACATGAGCACAACAATTTCCAAGTATCACATTATCCAAGACATTTTAGAATTACTACATGTAGCATTTTCCAATTCCAACCATATAACAATTTAACGAAGAAGAAACTTCGCTTTGAACATTATGAGTAAAGCCTAAGGACACATGTGTCCATATGCAACAGCGGAGCGTGTCTCTCTCCCACAAAGTGAATGCTAGGATCCATTTTATTCAAACAAAAACAAAAACAAAAACAACCCGACGCTCCAAGTAAAGAACACAAGATGTGATTGAATAAAAATATAGTTTCAGGAGGAACCCGATGATGTTGTCGATGAAGAAGGGGATGCCTTGGGCATCCCCAAGCTTAGACGCTTGAGTCTTCTTAGAATATGCAGGGGTGAACCACGGGGGCATCCCCAAGCTTAGAGCTTTCACTCCTCTTGATCATAGTATATCATTCTCCTCTCTTGACCCTTGAAAACTTCCTTCACACCAAACTTCAAGCAAACTCATTAGAGGGTTAGTACACAATTAATAATTCACACATTCAGAGGTGACACAATCATTCTTTACACTTCTGGACATTGCATAAAGCTACTGGACATTAATGGATCAAAGAAATGAATCCAACATAGCAAAAGAGGCAATGCGAAATAAAAGGCAGAATCTGTCAAAAACAGAACAGTCCGTAAAGACGAATTTAAAGCTGGCACCAGACTTGCTCAAATGGAAAAACTCAAAACTAATGAAAGTTGCGTACATATCTGAGGATCACGCTCGTAAATTGGCAGATTTTTTCGAATTTTCTACAGAGAACTGTGCCCAGATTCGTGACAGACAGCAATGCTGTTTCTGCGCAGCGATCCAAAATATAACATCAACTTTGACATAGAAACTTTACTTGGCACAAAAACATGATAAGGAGAGGTTGCTACAGTAGTAAACAACTTCCAAGACTCAAATATAAAACAAAGTACTGTAGTAAAAACATGGGTTGTCTCCCATAAGCGCTTTTCTTTAACGCCTTTCAGCTAGGCGCAGAAAGTGCAAATCAAGTAACATCAGAGTAGAAGCATCAACATCATTACCAGGGTGTTGGGAGTTTTCTCAACCAAGCATAGTATATTTGATATATAAGTTTTAGCGTCTCCCTTTTCATTAGTCTTAGGCTTGCTACTCTCATCGAACAAATTTTCAGGAACAAGCCAAGCATAGTTATTTTCTAGTGCATCATTCATAGCTAGGAGTTTACATGGTATTGGTGCTTTGATCTCCCCACCATCATTAATATTATTAGTGTACCTTATTCTATCCATGTCCATTTTTTCAAGGAGACCAATAAAATTGGTATGAGAACCTAGCATATTAAATTTAGCAAAAACCTTTCTAGCCTCTCTTGCTAGACCACCAAATTCTCTAAGAAGAGTTTCTAGAACAAAATCTTTCTTTTCCCCTTCTTCCATATCACCAAGTGTAAGAAACATGTGTTGGATTATAGGATTGAGATTAACAAATTTAGTTTCCAACATGCGAACTAAAGCAGCAGCAGCAATTTCATAGGTAGGTGCAAGTTCTACCAAGTGTCTATCTTCAAAATCTTCAGTAATACTAACATGATTGAAAAATTCTTCTATATTATTTCTCCCAACTATGGACCCACGTCCTACCGGTATGTCTTTTGTGGTGAAATTAAAAGGAAACATGATGCAATAAGCAAAAAGTAAACTAGACAAATAAAGTAAAGACAGGTAACTAATTTTTTTGTGTTTTTGATATAGCAAACAAGATAGCAAATAAAGTAAAACTAGCAACTAATTTTTTTGTATTTTGATTTAGTGCAGCAAACAAAGTAGTAAATAAAATAAAGCAAGATAAAAACAAAGTAAAGAGATTGAGAAGTGGAGACTCCCCTTGCAGCGTGTCTTGATCTCCCCGCAACGGCGCCAGAAATTTAGCTTGATACACGTAGATGCACACGTCCGTTGGGAACCCCAAGTGGAAGGTATGATGCGTATAGAAGCAAGTTTCCCTCATATGAAACCAGGTTTAATCGAACCAGTAGGAGCCAAGAAGCACGTTGAAGGTTGATGGTCGCGAAATGTGATGCGGCGCAACACAGGGATTCCTGCGCCAACGTGGAATCTGCACAACAAAACCAAAGTACTTTGCCCCAACGAAACAGTGAGGTTGTCAATCTCACCGGCTTGCTGTAACAAAGGATTAAACGTATCGAGTGGAAGATGTTTGCAAAGAAAACAGTAAAACACAATTGCAGTAGATTGTATGCTATGTAAAGAATAGGACCGGGGTCCACAGTTCACTAGAGGTGTCTCTCCCGTAAGATAAAAGCATGTTGGGTGAACAAATTACAGTCGGGCAATTGACAAATAGAGAAAGGCATAACAATGCATATACATGATATGATAAATATAGTGAGATTTAATTGGGCATTACGACAAAGTAAATAGACCGCCATCCAACTGCATCTATGCCTAAAAAGTCCACCTTCAGGTTATCATCCGAACCCCATTCAGTATTAAGTTGCTAAGCAACAGACAATTGCATTAAGTATGGTGCGTAATGTAATCAACAACTACATCCTTAGACATAGAATCAATGTTTTATCCCTAGTGGCAACAGCACATCCACAACCTTAGAACTTTCTGTCACTGTCCCAGATTTAATAGAGGCATGAACCCACTATCGAGCATAAATACTCCCTCTTGGAGTTAAGAGTACAAACTTGGCCAGAGCCTCTACTAATAACGGAGAGCATGCAAGATCATAAACAACACATAAACAATAGATTGATAATCACCATAATCATAGTACTCTCTATCCATCGGATCCCGACAAACACAACATATAGAATTACATATAGATGATCTTGATCATGTTAGGCAGCTCACAAGATCCAACAATGAAGCACAACAAGGAGAAGACGACCATCTAGCTACTGCTATGGACCCATGGTCCAGGGGTGAACTACTCACTCATCACTCCGGAGGCGACCATGGCGGTGTAGAGTCCTCCGGAGATGAATCCCTCTCCGGCAGGGTGCCGGAGGCGATCTCCTGAATCCCCGAGATGGGATTCGCGGCGGCGCGTCTCTGGAAGGTTTTCCGTATCGTGGCTCTCGCTGGGGGTTTCGCGACGGAGACTTTAAGTGGGCGGAAGGTCAACGCGGGGGCCACACGAGGAGCCCGGGGGGCAGGGCCACGCGGCCAGGGCCGGGGCGCGCCGCCCTATCCCTGGCTGCCTCGTGGCCCCACTTCGTTATCTCTTCGGTCTTCTGGAAGCTTCGTGCAAAATTAGGACCCTGGGCGAAAGTTTCGTCCAATTCCGAGAATATTTCCTTACTAGGATTTCTGAAACCAAAAACAGCAGAAAACAACAGCTGGCTCTTCGGCATCTTGTTAATAGGTTAGTTCCAGAAAATGCATAAATATGACATATAATGTGCATAAAACATGTAGGTATCATCAATAAAGTAGCATGGAACATAAGAAATTATCGATACGTTGGAGACGTATCAGCGTGCTGATGGCGAAGGGCCTTGCGCTCCATTGCAAGGATGTTGATGGTGTCAGTCATCTTGGCGTGCTCAATGTGCATCTGGTTGGCCTGGGCACGGGAGTTGTTGCGGGTAGGAGGGGCCATCTGAACAATGAGGTAGATCATAAGATAAGAGGGGAATTTCTATGGTTTGTTTGAGATAAAATTTGAAAAGTTTCAAAACTTGAGTAGTGTTGAGGGGGTAAAACCAACAACACTTTTTCATTCATACCAAACATCACATATTACAAAGCTAACACACCGTTGGTTTTAAGAACCATTCATCGCTCTATGATACAAGGGGATCCTGATACAAACTCACTCTAGTGCTCTCTTGCGTAGGTGTGAGTTCTACTAAAGTGATCAAGTGTGCAAAATTTTAGGTAGAATTTCAAGAAAAAGTAGAGCATAGATTTCTCATTTTTGAAAAGATCTCAAAGATAAGAGTGAGAATAAGTTTTCATAAATATTCCCTTCATTTGTTTTGGAAACTAAGTTTTTCAGACGTCCATTCTAACTAGGGTCTCCTAATTAAGGTCAACAATGGCTCTGATACCAACTTGTTAACACCAGGATTTTTAAGTCCAGATGCCTATTATGCCATTCCTCGCAATCCCAGGAATATTGTTTTTGCGAGACATAATAGAGTGATATCACAACACATCATTTATTACAACACATAATAGTCTTACAACTTAAAGGATCACATGATCCAGTCTCATTACAATAATATTTGATCTATTGATCAATCATGAAACACATAGCGGAAGCGAAGTAGCGTAGTAGTAGTCCATCTATTCCACAGGCAACTGTTGACGTCGAGTGGTCCTAGTTGTTGTAGACGTCTGCTGTCCCTCTTCCTCGTACTGCTGTTCTCGTTCATAGTCTGGCCATTTGAATAGCCAGGGACAAAGCCATGAGTACTTTAAAGTACTCGCAAACTAATACTAGTGTAAGTACTATCAACTATAGTAAGGGGTGCTAAGCTCTAAGTTTATTTGCATAAAGCCAGTTTTAGTTCACAAACCTTTTAGTAAAGCCTCTTCATTTGCTAACTAACTCAAGGGGAACATTAGTGTCATTCCCACAACTCAGTTGTGATTCAAGTCAAGTCACCATTCACCATTTACTTCACCAACATTTTCAAGAATCTGACACCGGAAACTGTATGGCCTTTCCAACCGTCCGTAACCGTGGACACGGCTATTCGAATAGGTTTACACTCTGCAGAGGTTGCACACTTGTGCCACAACATTTGATTACATCCGTCGGGGATAACCCCGAATCATCGTACCTCAGTACGCGGATCATCAACCTTAACCTTTCACTTATATATCCTAGTATAGGCACCTCTCCCCATGAGCTTGGCCTCCCAGTGAAGACAACAGTCAGCCTGGGAACTGCACAGGGCTTGGGCCGGACATTCACCTCATTTCACGTCATATCACATCATTTCTTTTGTTGTAGAGGCAGCTTTCGGCATAACCCCAATGACGCTTGTTAGAGGGAACCCATACTAAGACACACAAACTTCCAGTTAAGCCCTACCCATAATCAGGTATTGTGGGGGTACTTGTAAATTGGAAAGGTATCGCATCCAAACCAATATTAGTTTTTAATCAAAAATCACTATCTTCTCTTGGTCATATTCACCTTCAAAATTCATTCCATAGTTTTCACCATTATCATTTCACCACACATGTTCCCATCTAGAGTAGTCATTTTTAATTTAGCACTAGCATCTAGGTATGAGGGGTGCTAAGTACTTTGCTTTGCTTCTAGGCTAACTTTGATACTCTTGTACTAATCCAATATTAACCAAGCGAATCAGGAATCAGAAAGTACTTTGATAAAACACAGGTAAATAAAGCTTGGAAATAAAACTGGGAGGTAGGCTCCTGAACATAAAGTAAATGGGTGATGCATTGCTCATGGGAGCTTTGCACTTTGCAAGTTTATTAGCTTGCCTTGGTTGGTGTATTGATCAAAGTGGTCTTCCTCTCCTTGGAAGTAGCCCTCCTCCTCCTCTTGGTATTCCTCGGTACTAGCGTCTAAAATACGAATACGGGGTACACAATCATCATACCAAACTTATTTACTAAACTAGGCACACTCATGATTCACACAACTTAAACTAGCATCACACATTACTATTGAGTTGGTGGATGTGTTTTTCTTATTATTTAAGAAAAATAATTTCCTCTCATACTAATTTAGATGTTACTTTTAATTACTTAGAGAAATAATTTCCTCTCATTATCTTATTAAGATTTAATTTCTCTCATGAATAATATGTGACCTATGTTGACCAAAGTCAACCTCTTCAAACTTATCCTTTAAGAAAATGATTTAAATGAGGTGAGCACCTCATACCATTTAATCCTAACATGGTAAAGATTTAATATCACCAACAATTCATATGAGACCTAAATGACCAGAGTCTCTACCTCCTTTTGAATTGGTGGTGACAAGATTTAAATGAGAGAAACACTCCCATATGATTTCTTAATAGTTTTGGACAATATCTTTGACTAGAAATAGCCATAAAGTCCTTTAATTAAACTAGGCCATGATCATTCAAAGTAAGCATGGCATATTTTTGCAGAAACAATTAGTACAAGTGTAATGCGATTTATAGGAGTTGGAATCAACTCAAAAGCATTTTTGGTTGATTTTTAATAATTGTTTGAAGTCACAAAAGGCCCTGCCTTGTTTATTTTGTCAATTTATTTCTACACCAAAACTAGGGTTGAGACCAGTGGCATTGGGTAGATAATTTCCTGGGCTTTCCAGAGATATAAAGTTTGTAAAAATTGACCTAGTAGATTTGTCCCTATTTAAATTTGAAGTTGACATCAGGTTGCAACTTAAATCAAAACTGGATTTGGAATTCAAACTGCGTGGGCTGGTGGGAAATGCTACTGGGCTGCAGAGGGGGAAAACGAATGGGCCGGCCCAGCTAACGTTTTAGACGCAGCGGGCCGTCTGACGAGGTAGGGCCCAGGCGTCAGCGAGTGAGAACACCGAAACGGTATGGGCTAACCTCGTCCGTGCGACTAGGAGATGATCTGACGGTGTGGGTGCGTCTTCTTCGTCGGGGGGAGGAGCGTGCTGGAGCGGCGGAGGTAGGGGGTCGGCGGCCTACCGGAGCTCCGACGAGGGGTGGCGAAGTGCGGCGGCGACTTTGTCGAGGCAGGGGAAGTAGATGGAGCAGACGGCGGCTCGGATGGTGGCCGCAATCGACGGCTTGCTTGGTGGCGGTGCTGCGGGTCTTCAGCTCGCAATTGGGCGGCTGCCGGCGACGATGTGGTTGGGAGAGGAGCGGTGGAGGATCAGAGAGAGGAGAGGAGTAGAATGGCGTGAGAAATCCGTCGCGGAGGGGTCTCCTTTTATAGGTTCAAGGGGGTGGCCGTGGCGCTCGGGGCAGGTCATGGTCGACGACGGTGGTACAGTGGCGGAGAGGTCCTGGTGATGACGCGGGTGAGTAGGCGACGTCGTTGCGGGTACGGGAGACGCGATGGCGCAGAAAATGAGGGTGTGTGGAGGTCGTCATCGTCCTCGCGACCGTGCAGTACTGCGGCGGAGGACGGCGACGAGGGCGTCGTCTACAGGGCGAGCACGGTCCAATGGCGATGTCTAGGCGCTTGCTGACGTCGAGGAGAGGCAGTAGGTGAGAGGAGAGGGCAGGAGATGGTCGGGGTGACGAGGGCGAGCGGGTGCACTGGCGTGCCCGTGGCCATGCTGGTGCACGCGCTGGCGAGGCCGAGGGCGGTGACCACGAGTTGTCCAGGGTGCTGGCTACTTCTCCTTGGCTAGGACTGTTGTCAGGCGTCATCAGCAGTAACGTGGGAGTCTACTGGACATGGTGTGGCAGGGCTGAGGTGAGAGGAGGAGAGGATGACATGGTGGTGACTATGGTGATTGGCATGGTGCTGTCCTTGGTGTTCTGGTGCAATAATTTAGTCTCTGGGTCCATAGCTTGGTCAAGTGGGGTGAGTCCAGGCTATTTGACAAGGTTACCCAGTATAGAGGGGACTAGAGGTTGCACCACTAATAAATATCAAAGTGTATGTGAGACATTGCCAAGTACTATGCATAGTGGTGTGAGGATGATCATGGCAAGCTAGGTGATGTCAAAGGGAGTGGTTAGAGGTACAAAGTTCACTATAGAGAGGTACAAGTGAGGGGGAGGGGTGGTGGTACAAAGTTGGTGGGAGTGGGTGTACCCTAATCTTACTCTATGTAACAACTTGTTCACAAGCAATGGTCTCACTTGGGTTTGACTTTTGGCCAAAATTTCTGCATGGATAGGTTCTAAATGATATTGGGCAACCACTCATGGCATTGGTTTGATTTTTGAAATTGATTTGCAAAGATTCTAAATTTGGAGGGAATCTAGAATTGGTTTCAATGTTGCCACTTGGCACCCTTGTACTAAGCAATGGTCAATGATCTGGTCAAAGTGGTTAACATCAAAAGTGTTCATCTTGATGAGGTCTTGAATGAGGTGCAAAGAGTTGAGGTGGTTTAGTTTAAGAATCTCTTAATAAAAGGGTTCAAAGTGGGGATGTTGTTAAAAATGGCAGATTTGACCATAATTGTATGTGAGCTCAAATTTGATTCAAATTTGATTTTATTTGAGTTTCTTTGATTCCAAAAGTGCTAATAAGTGTTTAGTATCCATTTACAACTAATGGTGCAAGCCAAAAGGGTATAGGTTAAAGATTTCGAAAATTAGACATAGCCACATATGTGTATTGGAAAATCCTTTTATTTTCAATTTGATTTGGTTTTTCTTGACCCAATTTATGTGGTTGAGGTTTAAAAGGATATAAGAAAGTAATCCAAGCAATGGAAACAAGTTTGGTGGCCTTTTGCTCAAATTTGTATTTTTGGCCATTTCTCCTCATATGCCTCTATGGACATTTTGACATTTTCTTTACTTTGTTTTGTTTCAACTTGGATTGGCTTGGTTGAGTACTAGGTAAGATTTCTTAATATTTTCAAACCATCTAGCAAAGGTAGATCATGCCTTAGACCTATTTTTCAAATATAGTCTTAGGCTCATATGTGTATTTCTATTTTTATTTCCTTTTCTTTTTATTTGATCAAAGGGCATGGTGTAGGGTTCATTTAGGGTTAGATGAGGTTTAGGGTTGGTTTCAAACCATTTGGGCAAGGTAGAGGTGCTTAGGTCAAGTTTTGGTAATATGGCTATGTGCCACATATGCCTCTATGCATATGTTTATTTTATTTTTTGTTTCTCACTTGATTTGGTTGGTAAGTACTAGGTTAGGTTTGTTGAGGTTTTCAAAACCTCTAAACAAGGTAGAAAAGCCTAGGTAAAAGTTTTACCAAAAATAGCCATAGGCACATAGGCCCTTTTCTTATTTAATTTCAATTCTTTTTATTTACTTTATATTGTATGGTGATAAGAGAGATGAGGTTTAGAGTTTTGGAATATTTCAAGGTAGTTCACATAAGCATCATGGTAATAACACACTTATCAAGCACAAGTATTATGCATAGCACCTCATTCAGAAAAGTTTTTGTTGGTTCTCATTTTTGGAAAAAGGGAAATTCATTTTCTCTTTGTTTTAAAATTTTGGGATGTTACACACATGACCACCAGCCACCATTCCCCATATTAGATTTGAACTAGTCCTGTGGAGTCATGGACATTTGGGGTATGAAGGGGCCGGCCGGCCGGCAGGATAGGAAGAGGATGGCCGACGGGATAGGAAGAGGATGGCCAGAGACGCGCAGCACCGAGACATGGAGCGTTTGCTACATGGTGTCACATACTGACGTCTAATATTTTCTCTGCATGGTTTGCAGATAGAGACTGATATAGATGATGACCAGATCTTAAACTGAGGTAAATGAACAAACTTCTCCAATCCGTTTTTTTTTAATTTACTTTATTAAGAAAAATTTACTTCAGCTCCGTGGTTGCGATTAGATGTTTGTAATACATGGGATTGTGGAATTTCAGCTGCACACACTCTCTCTGTATATAAACATATGTATGATATTGTAAGATGATTACTTATTGCAGCTCTGCAGGTTTTACAAATTTATTGATAATGCTTCTTCTCTACCACATTTATTGACTTATTCTTCTACACTTTCTACTGATGCAAACTTTGCAGCCGAGTTACGAGGCATGACTCTTGCATGTTTATTATGCACATGCCTCACCATATTGTCTTCATTCTTAATATATGCTATGTTTAAATGGAGATCACATCAAGAAGAACATCAGTGTATATTTTCTTTAGCTGCTCCCTTACTGCAGGTTATAAATAGATCAAGTTAGTAATGTAGAGACGGTTGGATTCAGGGAAATATGATCAATTACATGATTCATTATATTATCTTAAGTGACTATGGGACTTCGTATGCTCTTATCATTTTGTGTTCAAAAAATATTGAATTAATTGTTTAAATTACAAGTTTATTTTGTGGTTTCCTTTTGATTTGCGTACCTTGGCAAACTAGGGGTTTGGTGCTACCTTTTGCGGGTCTGTTGCAAAGTACCTCGGTTTTCTGATTCTTTCATGTCCTAGGCTTTCCTATTTATTTTGAGATGCTTAACTGTAGGTGCTCGGGTTTTCATAGTTCATGGCATGTTCACCAAACTTTAGAAACTGCTATCTTGGATATGTTCTTTGGCGTATCTGAACTTATGACTGCAAGTATATGAGCCAATTATTACATCTTCTTTGATTTTGCATTTTGAGGACAGAGCTTTCGTGCTCATTTCCGCACCATTTCTATCCACACAAAACATTTTCACAAGAGCTTGATCATTACTGAGACTGATATGAGAGTTGGTAAACTGCATGCGCAGAGAGCATCAGGTAGATAGGAAGGGTGCCAACAAGTTCAAGAAATGATGGCAAGAAGAGAGGAAGCTGACAAGCATACACTACAACACCAAAGAAAAGGTGCACTGCAATTTATCACGCATGCCCCCAGATAAGAGTTGGACACATTTTTTTTTCAGTGCAACTTGTGAGAAAAAGAAGCCATCAGCTTCCAACGATCATTACTAGCTAAGTAGAACAACAAATTCTCCAAGCCTCCAATAGGTCATTCTTCTAAAGACAATTTTACATTAGCTAAGCAGACAGGCTATTAGTTTTTCCAGTAATTTGTCTTTAAACCTACTGTGATTTTATAGACATGTATCTATCTATCTTGCTCATTATTATATTCTCTTTCATATAGCTAATTCTTCGCGGAAGTTCTAATAAATATTTGAAAGAGAAACGCGATGATATTGTTGTACTATGAGTATTATGTGAAACCACATGTAATCTGCCAACTAAAATTTCTTCCAATTTGATGCATCCATATGAACAAATAGTAGCTTGACTAACTTCTCAAGAAATGAAATAAAACAAAGCTTAGTGCCCACATTTCATTGGGCCGACTGCCGAGACTCCAGCCCTTGATTATCTAAAGCAGCTCAGGAAGACTGGATTATAAGACCACACTGATTCCCCATTGGACGATGAAGCACACTCGACTCTTTATTCACCAAAGGCCAACAACTCACCATCTTTTCCCGCAACAACGAGGACACCAATGCGAAGCACTGCTGAATGGGTACTAGGGAACATCAGCACTACCAGTCTTACCATCCTACTTTGCTACTTCCTCCAAGATTTGGTAACCAAGAATATGTCAATGGTTATGTTCAAGTAGAAACTCATGTCTTTTCCATGTATCCTATATGTAAAATGATCCCACGAACCATGTTGTCAGAGCTAATCACTTCAAAAATGTTGTCAGATAATTATGTATTAGTGTACTTACTACTTATGCAAGGCAATGATATGAGCTCTGGAATCAAGTCTAATTATATATTACTACTAATGCCTCTCCCTTGGTTAATAGCACTAACACAAAACCTTTACAAATTACAACCATCCATATCTGCTATTAGTGTATCATGTGCCCAAGTTAATTACCTGTTATTTTATGCCCTTCTTAATATGGGTAGAATTCTCTATATGCAACTTATTTACTTGATCTTAAGGATTAAATTTTCATGCACCTAGCTTCAGTGTATGTTGCATCCAACTTGATGCCCAACCATCTTAAAACCTACTACTATTTAAACAAAAAAGTCTTAAAAACATTACAACCATTGCATTATACAATCGGCGCGGCGCGCCGCGCCCATCCATTGCTAGTATATATAATGAGACAATCTACCCATATGTAATGAGACAATCTCTTCTCCCCCTCAAAATGTGGTAAAACTTGACCACAATCTCTAAGCGGTATCTTTATTAAGTTTTCTTACATCTTAATTGTGCCATGACGCACATCAATATTATAAAAGATTCATTCACCAAGGACATAAATTTTCTCACTACATGGTGAGTCTAACATAAAATGATTCATTACAAAGAACAAAAGGTTGATATGAATAAACACATGTGTCATATAATGCTTCATTATTTATTGTCCTCATCGCGAAACCCCTTAAAGCATGTCTTCAATAGGTAAAACATCTTTGAAATACTTTCCAATCAAGGTCATGTACTCTTTGGCATATAGTGAGTTTGGAATTGCATTCTTTATGTCAAAGGAGATGGTATGCTTCATAATAAAGAGAGAAGCGTTGTTTGATCTTTCCCATTCTTTTGCTTTTAGGTCATACTTCTTATTCTCTTCAACATAGTTCTCATGAGGAACTCTAGGATCTTCTTCATATGGTGCATGGTGATAGTCATGGATCTTTATCACGAAGATAGTTCTTTCCTTCCATTTGAGAAAATTAGCTCCATCATTCAAATTAATGAACTCAAATTTGTCGTCCATTGCTGAAACAAGGACGCCATTTTATGAGAATTATCAAACATAACAAAAACTTGTATGATCTAAATCAAAATAATCTAAGTGTGTTTTAATCCACATCATAGTTGGGTTAAAATATAAAATAACATTATTCATAAAAATATGGGACATGACAAAAATCAGGTTGGTCGGAATACTACCATATATCATATCTCGTATGCCCATAATTTAAATCTCGAATCAAAACTTCTCGTTGGTTCTATTTTGACTAGAGAATCTCAAAACAACATAATGACCAATAAAAGTTTGCTAAATTAATAGCCAACAATAACAAAAAAGATCACAATAGACCATTGATCATTCTGCCACCATAACCTTGACACTATAACCTCAATAACATCAATGACATCTCACTGAGTAAACATTACAGAGACATTCGTAGTGAAAATGAAATTAATAGTAATCATCAAACATTCTCCAAATAACTTTAGACATTAAGTTACATCATGGTTCACCAAATAATTGGTGAACAACAATAGTTAAATACAACACCATGATATCAACTATCGCATCAACACATTAAAATTCTTCAAATAGAAACATTTTTCTTTGGACAATCAAGATCATCATGAGTATTCATCACATTCAGTCAGTGCATGTAAAAAAACATAAATCACTCTTACATAATACTTTAGCATAATAACTCAACATTATTAATTAGGTTGTACAGTGCGACGCGGAAAACCGAACCATGTGGCCATTGACATTAGGTTGGCCTCAACCCATTATTCACGATCACATCATTACAAAAATGATCATGAAATCAACATAGCATTGAGCACACTATTAAGAATAAATGTCATAGTAATGACATCATCATAAACTTCATGCTCAAATCAAATTTCATAACATAATATTCAGAACTTATGATTGATAACGATAATTACGTTGAAAATTAACATCATTTCATAACTTTCAAATTCCATTAAAATGAGACATAATTATTAAAAAATAATGTCGTAGAAACATCATCACTAGAGCATCACCAAACTTGCCTATATAAGACACATGTAAACATGGCATTCTATTCAGAAATAATCAACATGTTTGTGATTATATTTTAGGAAATTAATTTCTGTAAAAAACAATGCAAGAAAATTAAATTTAATCATGATAAATATCAATTATATGAACTGAAAAGAATACATAAAATTAAGAAAATTTTGGCAGCCCAAAAAACTATTGGAGTGAAGAAATCCTGGGACAAAGCCCACTCTACGATTTAGCCTAACTAGCACGTGGAGCCACTTTACATGCCCACATCATTCTCGTCCGTTGGATCAAAACCAACGATTAGGAACCGACCCGGTCGGAACAAACCCATTGACGCAATCTAATGTAACCCAAATCCCATTCTTCACCTCCTCCTTATGATTACCGTTGACATGGAGTACATATCTCAAAACTTTGTTTTATGCCCTCAAATAAGTTTTATTTTTATTGGAGGACTAGCAGATGTGTTCCATGCTTACTTTCTTTTATCCAAGATCCAAAATATCCAAAAGAAACAAAAGAGTCTTCTAACAATTCTATATGTTCATCTAAGTATGCTTGATGGTATGTAATACTTTTCGTTTGTTTGAACACAAGACCACTTATTATTGAGTATGTTTTGTAGAGTGTAAAAGATATCACTTTATAGCTCACTTGCTTGTTATTATTCTGTAAAGATTGAGCCTTGTGAATTTTTTGTGACAATGAAAAGAAGAAAAACAAGAAACTCCAACGTCCATGTTAGTTTTACCATCTATCTGCTCGAGGACGAGCATAGGTTAAACTTGGGGATGTTGATGCCTGTAAAATGCATGCATGAACTTTATAGTTTGTTGAAACATATTCCCACGTATTTGCAACATATATGATGTCAACCTAAACAAAGTCAAATGGAGCTAGGATCCTGGGGATGTCAATATTTCGTCAAGAGAAGCACCAAGAGCACTTGGACCTCACGAGAAGGGCCAGGAGGCCCAAAAGAGGCCAGGTGACGCACCAGGTTGGGTTGGGCGCGCCACCTGCCCTCTTTCCCTCCTAGGTCGTCCGATTCGCTTGATTATTTCGTCCATAGACTCCGCCTGACCTAAAAACATCTATATAAAGGACCCCCTTGCTTCCTTGATAAGAGCGTGGCAGAAACACTGAAACACCAGGACAGAGCCAGAACTAGCAAAGATTGGAGGGGGAAACTCCGCCGGAGCTGCCGCCGGAAGGATCTCTACCTTCTCCAACATCTCCACTATCATCACCATGATGAAGAGGGAGTAGTTCACCTCTGGACTATGGGTTTGTGGCAATAGCTTAATCTATTTCTCTCTTGTTCTTCATAGATCTAGTACCATATGAGCTGGCCAACATGATTATGGTCATATATGTAATTCATGTGTGGCGGATCTTTATTCTATGATTTGATCACTACTAGGAAAAAGCTATTCAGCGGCGCACCACTATTCCCCATCAGTGGCGCACCGATGGTGCGCCACTACTATCACGCCACTGCTAAGTTTTAGTAGTGGCGCAGCTCTGGTGCGCCACAACTATCCTATGTAATAGTGGCGCACTACCCTGTGCGCCATTGATAGGTACAGCGGTGCGCCACTACTACTCCAAAGGGGTGCGCCACTGTTGTTCAGCAGCAGTGCGCCACTCTGTCTGCTGTCGGTGCGCCACTGCTGCCTCCTTGGGTGCGCCACTGTTACGGCGAGCTGGTGCGCCATTGCTGCCTGTTTAGGTGCGCCACTGTTGCATCTCAGACGTGCGCCACTGCTGGCAGCTTTGGTGCGCCACTGGTAGTTTCGAAGGTGATCAGAGGGTTGTGCGCCACTGGGTCCAGGCTGGTGCGCCACTGTTACTTGGTGGTCGTGCGCCATTCAAGATCCAGTAGTGCGCCACTACTAGTAGTTCGTTTTCATTTTTTGTATTTCTGGCATGTATTTGTACAGGTTGTATAGCACAGTATAACAGCACAGATACAGAATATATAACACATATATACAACAGCACAGTATACCAATACATAGTCCTTCACATTAGCCTCCATGATTCACAAGATTTCGAATATTAGACAAGTGTTACGGTGTTACAAGTCAAATGAGCTAGTGGTTACACAAGGTCGATCATCTAAACTAGCATCACATACAAGAGAGCTAGAGTCACTACTAGCACCGTCCCGATGAAAGTGGTCTTCATCCGGTTCCTCCTCCGCTCCCTCCTCTCTCCCGCCAAATAGTGTGCGTATCTATCTTCGGCCTCCGCTCTAGTGGTGTACCCTTTGTAGCTGTTACCGCTAAAACGGTGAACCTGTCTCCGACACTCCTCCCAGTCGTTGTAGACTCCGGGGACCTTGCCCTTGTACACGACATACCACGTCATATCTGCACATATATGAACAAGCCAAAGAAACATTAGTGCACACTCATAGATGTTTGCAACGAATAAGAGCAAACTCAAAAACGATCCAAGTAGTATGAACTAAAAGGCATGCCTCATACATTGTTGGTCGGAACAAATATTAACATTTAGGGAAGGGGTCAGTGAAACCAAGTAGGATGCACAAGAGATTGATACTTGTGTCATTGCACCAGGTTCACTGACCCCTCCCCCAAGTGTATAGGTGACCAAACATTCTAATCATCGGCATTTTGAGATACCAAAGCAAATGGAATGACAAGGGCCTCATACATTGTTGGTCGAAACAAATATGAACATCCCGGGATGGCGTTAGTGAGGCCAGGTAGGATGCACAAGAGATTGATATTTGTGCCATCACACCAGGCTCACTAGCGACACCCCGGAGTGTACAGTTGACCGAACATTCTAATCATCGGCACTAAAATGGAAGAAAGAGCCAAGTGGTATCAACTAAATAGCATATGCCTCATACATTGTTGGTCGGAACAAATATTAACATTCCGTGAAGGGGTCAGTGAAACCAAGTAGGATGCACAAGAGATTGATACTTGTGTCATCGCACCAGGTTCACTAGCCCCTCCCCAGAGAGTTGACCAACCATTATAATCATCGGCCAATGCAATTAAGAAGTACCAATTCAAATAAGAGACAAGTAGCTAGTATGAACTAAATGGAATGCCTCATATTTTGCTGGCCGGAACAAATATTAACATTCCGTGATGGCGTAAGCGAGGCCAGGTAGGATGCACAAGAGATTGTTATTTGTGCCATCACACCAGGCTCGCTTACGTCACCACGGAGTGTACAGTTGACCGAACATTCTAATCATCGGCATTTTGAGATACCAAAGCAAATGGAATGACAAGAGCCTCATACATTGTTGGTCCAAACAAATATTGACATTTAGGGAAGGTGTTAGCGAGGCCAAGTAGGATGCACAAGAGATTGATATTTGTGTCATCGCACCAGGCTCGCTAACGCCTCCCCCAAGTGTAATGACCACAAAATTTAATCATCGGCATTAAAATGGAAGAAAAGCCAATGCAATTAAGAAGTGCCAACTCAAATAAGAGACAGACATATATATAAGTTCACAAACATAGCCGAACTAGTAATTAAACAGACATGCAAGTAAAGTGCTGGATAAAGTTTATTACAACACAATCACGTCTTTAGTTCACACAACTACATAACTAGGCTCGCACATCAAGACTTTCCACTCGGAGCGTGGATAAAACCGCCGCCTTTCTTCAAGCACATCCATGAGCGGTAGTCGTCACCCTGCATTTGGAGCATCGTGTCTATATCACTGTTTGACGGCTGATAGCCGGCGTAGAACTCCCCCGCGCTTCTAATGACATCTTGATGGATGATTTCACAAAACTCTGTTTGGATGCGGAAGAAGTCTTGCTTGATGCCGTCGTCAGGGACCCGCGCCAATTTGTTGGCCCAGTCTCTGAGATGCTCAGGTAGCGTAAGCTGCTGCTGGTCCCGTATGAACTTATTCATGTGATAGAGGGCGTAGTAGGCATCCTTCGTACTAGAAGGCGGCTTCTTGACGCAGGGGAACTTTGTTTGGTGCTTGAACACATGCTTCCCGTACCTAACATTTGGCCTCTCCATGTGGCCTTTCGCTTTGACGTAGCCATTGAGAGCATCATCAAGTACGGCCTTGACATTCGTGTAGTCCGTGCTTGACTTACCGTCCGCATCTAAGTATGTGGCCATGGAATGTCTCGGGGTTACGGAGATGAGTGTGCAGGTATTGTCTCTGCGTAGAACACATAATGTTTAAGAACAGGACGATTGAAATCTAGAATAATCACGAGTTAAGACCGGTACGGTGAGGGGGGTGACTTACTCGGGAAATACAGGCAGGAGGAGGTTATACTTCTTCTGGTTCGCTAGAAAGAAGCCCTTGAGGTATTCACTCGCGACTGCCCGGTCTCCGGCGGTGGCCAAGTGGACGGCACGCATGTAGAAGGGGTCGGCTATCGCGATGCCCGGGGTGTTGTCTCTAATGATCCGCATCGCCTTGCTGAGCGAGTATAGGCGAATGAAGGTGTAGTGCAGCGGATAACTGTTCAACATGGCGAAGATGTCATCATACCGCAGGAAGATCTTCGCCGCGAAGTCACTATCGACAAAGCCATGTCCCGAGGGCACCTTGGCAATATACACCGGGTATCCATGATCTTTCTCCCTGATACGCCGCTCCTCCATAAACTGAATACCGTCAACCAGAGATCGCATAGGACCGGGTGCAGCATCGTACAATCTTTTAATTAGCATCCGCTCACCCGACACATGCACCCTCGACTCGATATTCTTGGGCACTGGTGGCCCGTCCTGAGCACGGATAGGTGCCGGCTGGCTGGCAGACTTGTCGTCCTTCTTCTTTCTTTTCCGTCCCTTCGGCTTCGTATTTACTGGGACTGCATTCTCCTCTGCGCAAGCCTTCTTCAGTGTGTTAGGACTGATAACACTTCTCACCCGGCTATCGGCTGAGTCTCGGTGAAGTCGGCAGCTGGAGGCGTCTCCTGAGAACTGAATAGGCGCCGCTTGTTGCAATAGGTTTTCCCCTCGGCGGCAGCTTGAGAGGGTTGGCTACTGAGATCGTAGTCCACCCCAAAATCGAAGTTGCAGTCAAGGTTGGCAAACGTACTGTCCGTCCGGACCATCGTTCGGATCCTATGCCATTGCATGTCCTCATCCTGTGCCATCTGCATGTCCTCATCAGCTGATGGCGGCACCGTTGGGGTGGTCTTGCCATGGCTTGGCGCCGGCAGGGCTGGGGGTGTTGTCTGTGGGGTGGTGCCCCTCGCCCCCAAACGAATCTGGCTCTTTGGCCAAACCATGGACCAATTGAAGCAATGCTGGAGGGTAAGGACCTCATCTTCGTCGGCACCATGGGGTTGAAAGGGAGGTAGCACGTCGTCGTAGCCGCTAAGCACCCGAACCAGTTGAATCCTATACACGTCGGGTTGCATGGGTCTACCGTGTAACTGACGGTTGCTCGGTTGAACGATTTTGGCCTTGGCAACATCGATCAACTCGCCGTTCACAAAGTGCAGGAGAGTGCATGTGACGTCGACGGCGGAGCTCTGCGGAAAACATGTAGGGCGTTAGGGATGGCTAGCTAGTCAAAGGCAAGGATATGGAAGTCATTGGCCGAGGGTTGGTTACCGTGATGGCGTCCAGCTCGGCTAAGGTCGAGGCACCACCGGCGGCGGGCGTGCAACTGATGGAGTGGCCGCTTGTTGGCGCGGTGCCGGGCGGCGTATTATCCGCAGCGACGGGTGCATTGAGCTGAAGTAATGGCGCCGCGGGAGACACCAACGTTGGCGCCGCGGGAGACACCAAGGTTGGCGCCGCCGGAGCCACCAAGGTTGGCGCCGCCGGAGCCACCAATGTTGGCGCCGCCGGAGACACCATTGTTGCCGCCTGCGGACTCACCGATGGCTCCACGTTGTGGGAGTTGCTGCCCGTGAAACTGGGAACCGGGGGAGGCCCCTTTTTTCCTCCCCTATACCACTCGTCAAGACCGGCAACCAAGGTAGGGATGATGGAGCTAAGCGTCGTGCCCACTTGGTCCTCCACTTGCTGTCGTTGCGTCCTCTGTTGGGTCTCCACGATTTGTTGCACTTGTTGCCGCACTTGCTCCTCGACCAATGTCGGGATCTGCGCAACTTGTGCCTTGAGCTGTGCGACCTCCTTCTCATCGATGGTGGCCTTTCTCTCCTTTTTCCCCGACTTATAGTAGTCTGACCATTTCATAGAGCATCCTTCGCCGGCCACACGACCAGCCGACGTCGGCTTACTCAATGGATCCCTCTTCTTGTGGGCATTCAACGCCCTATTTAAAGGGTTGTCCCAAGGGGCACACTGCGAGGAGCTCGTGGACCCCGCACCGCTACTAGCTTCCTTTTCACTTTCCGCAGCGATCTCCTTAGCCTACGGGAGGAACATGCATGAACCATTTAGAAATTTGGATTCATCAATAAGAATGCAACCATAAAGGAGCTAATTAAGCGGGTGCATTCCTTACCAGAAGAGCCTCAAACTGCTTCACATCCGGAGTGGTGGTGAGCTCCTTTGTTTTCGGGTCAATACGGTACCGGGCCAGGAGAAAGTTCATGGTTTGCTTGTTTTTGTATTGCGGGAAGAGGGGCTCGAGGCCGTTCTTCACACGCTCCTCATCCGCGGCATCCCATTTCGGTTGCGCCGCCCTAAAACCGCCAGGACCAAGTTTGTGGGTGCCTAAGTTCAGTTTTCGCATGTCCTTCCCCCACTGACTAGAATCCGACGTTGACTCGCTCTCGCACTTGATCTTGAAATCAGCGTAGTCTTGCTCGGTGATCGAGGGATTTGACTCCTTGATCTTCTCGTAACTCGCACCACTATTAATCATTTTCTTCACTCGGTTCCTCCAACTAGCGAGGGCGGTGCTCATCTTCGTGAGGGCGGCATTGTGCACTTTGTTCCGCATGAGACGCTTTTCTGAGCAGTCCACCGGGAACTCGTATCGTTCGTGCAGCTTCTTGAAGAGGAGGGTGCGCAAATTCGCTCGGTCAGGATGCCTGAGGTTCTCGGTGTTGATCGAGACCGTGCTCCGGAGGATGCACCCGAGTTGGGCAGAGTACCCTTTGACTAAATCAGGGGGCGCCGTTGGATGCCCACTGGCGTTCACTTCGGTGAATGCCTGCTTCACGGTGCTGAGCACATTCGGGCGACGCTCCCTCCGTAGCTTCTTCGGTGCGCCGGTGTCATCCTCGGCGGCACCATCCGTGGTGTCATCCTCGGCGGCACCATCAGTGGTGTCATCCTCGGCGGCATCGTCCGCTCGGTACTCTGGATCGGTGCCATCATCCTCGCCGTCGTCGCGGCGAGGTTGTGACTCCATCACCTCCATTTCATCGGTTAGCATCCAGAACGGCTTGCTGCCGCTGCCGCCGGCCTCTTCGTTGTTGGCCATGTTCGAACTAAGTAGGAAAAAATGCATAAAATTAGCGCAAGATTTCACGGAAAAATTGGGCATGACCTATGCTAATTTATGGACATATGAGTGCCCCATTTTCGCCGAAACGGAAATGAATCAACATTTCGGCGATAATGGGCAACTCTGTCGATCCCTGCACAAGAATATGACACAAATACACCAGGAAAACTATCCACCAGCAAGCACCAGCAGCAAGCACTAGTAGCACCAGCAGCACCAACTAACAGCAAGCACCATCAGCACCAGCAACAAGCACTAGTAGCAGCAAGCACCAGGAGCACCAGCAGCAAGCACCATCAGCACCAGGAGAGGTGAGGTGTTGCTCACCATGAGTCGCGTGTAGTCGCCGAGAGTTGAGGTGTTGCTCCGGGTCGAGGAAGATGCGGCAGCAACGGTCAGGTGCTCAAGTTCGAGGAAGTAGCAGCAACATACACACCTAGCAGCATTAAAATCAGCATTAAAAAGGAATCAAATAAATATCTGATAGCCTAGCTTGTTGGAAAATATAAAGATAAGAATATAAAAAGAAAAATATGCATTATCCCTCATGATGAAAAAAATATCCACACAGGCAAGATGAGTTGAGTTCTACTCTCATCATGCCATCACAAGGCTATGGAGAATCTAGCGAGCATGTTACATGCCTAGGCACAACCAAGCAGGGATTAGAGTCGGATGTGCTAAAAACACAAAAATCTTCTTTGTTTATGAATGCAACTATCGTGAGCGTGGACCTAGCTGCTAGGGCTAGTTAGGGAAGCTTTACTTGTTCACCTGTAGTGTAGCAGAATAAGTCCTAATAACATCCAACCAAATAAAAGTATAAGGATCCTACTTAGGAAGTTAAAGGTAGATTCTTAAATATTTAGGAAAATAAGAGATGGAGATAATATCAGAATCCCTTCAATTAGATATTGCTTCCTTTAAGTTATGGATTTGTTTTTTGGCCACAAGTACTATAAAAGAAACAACATGTACTCACTTATAAGTTAGAAATATTAAGCAATGAATTAGTTTGAATACTCAAAACAAAGCCTCAGAGCCTCTCTAATATGTTTGATGAAAAATGAAAAAAAATGTAGTTCATATATACCGTGAGTCATCAGTTCTAACGGTAGTTGGTCAATACAATAACTTTTTTTTGCGCTCTAGAAGTGTGGTATTAGAGTACAATCGAGCATAATGACACTTGTAGCAGAGCATGTCTAAGGTAAACTACCATATTTTGCCACTAGCACCCTACCAGGTTATATTTAAGTCCATTATGCTGCACTTGTTAGAACATTATCTGATAATAATGTATGGAAGTCTTCAATTCATAACATAATGTCAGTTCATAAAGTATAGTACCACATTTGCATCAAATACAGAGATTAGGTTATACTACTGGATAAAATCATCAAGTAAATAGCAGGGCTAAATATAACCTTCACTCTACCTGCCAATCAGTGTATACAAGAGTCTCGTTCAGATCAAGAACTAGAGTGATGACACCATTGTATTCTGGAAGCAAATCTGGCAACAGTTTGTCTGATGTAGGTTCAGTGAAGCCCTGTTAAACAAAGATTTGGTGTGATTATTAACATTTTCAGTAACACAATTCTAAGACAAGACATGGAGATATTTTATGTGTTACTCACTGTCACATGATTTTCAATTGTGTTCCTCGTATCCAAGTAGAACTCTATCGCTGCAACAGGAACTGCAGTACCAAAATGTACGACATCAGTATCAGATATTAATAGGTACAGCCAACAAGCTAGGCTGTAGCTCAAAGAAATAATTGTGCATATAAGTGTGTATTCAAGCTAGGCTGTAGTTCTGAAGCTTCCGATAAGAGCAAGGTTACAAAGGTTTGCTAATGCCCTTAGCAGCCATAATTTATTGTAATCGCGTACACTACAACTTGTGCCAAAGGATGGCTTACATGCATGAATTGGACAAGTTTATGTGCTTAAACCATTTAACAAATTAGCAACCAGGTGACTGCATCATTTTTTCCGAGTTTCTTTTCTTAACACAGGCGATGCAACAAGCAGCATCCGAATCAAGACCATAACAGTAACGGCAATGCAACAAGCAGCCCAGAACAAAACCAATTTACGCCAAAAACTACACACGAACATCTCACATCTCCTGGAGAGTGCTCGAGATTTCATCCACATCAAAGAACAAAGCGGACGAGCCGCAGGGGAGCGAAGATGGGGGAGACAGGAAGCACGTACCAATTTAACTGTCCAGCTTGATGTGCGCCTGGTCGCGGTCGTCGTAGAGCTCGGCGGCCAGCTCGAAATCGTCGTCGACGAAGGCCTCCGTCGCTTGGCTCTCGAGATCCGACGCGGGGCGGCCTTGGCGACACACGAGGAAGGGAGGGAGGACTGGAGGAGGATGGCCACGGAAGGGGAGGGGGGTGTGGCGGCGGCGCAATCTAGGGTTATGGTGGCGGAGGGAGGGAGATGCGTCGCTCGGGGGAGGGGCGGCCGCCGGCGTCGGAGAGGGGGCGCCGCTGGATCGAGAAGAATGGGGAATGGAGGATGTGGTCGGGACGGCCGGGGGATTTTTGGCTAAGTCCCAGACACCTTAGCAATAGCGCACCTCTAGTGGTGCGCCACTATGAGGCTTAGCAATAGCGCACCTCTAGGGGTGCGCCACTACCACTTTATGTATAGGTCAAAAGACAGACGCGTGGGGATTTGACATATCCCGAAACGTACCGCACTGGCTCTGTCCCTGGTTGGTTTGTGCCAAACCCTGCCGCCCAGGTTCGAACCCTGGCGGCCCCATTTTTTTCCTTTTCTTTTTAAATTGATTTAACACTATAATAAACATCCAAAATAGCATAATACACCAAAATAAAAGGCATAAATAATTATAATTATGTAGAATATTTAAAATACTATAGAATCTAGAAAATATCCAAAAATATAAATTATATGTCTATTTTGATCGGTACAATGTGTAGATTAACAATATGACAACCATTATTCATACAAGAAAATGATACATAATTATCTTTTCACAATCTTCTTGCCCTTCTTTCTCGCGGTTGAATAATTTAGCCCCGGAACTCCTAGACTTCTTCTCTTGAATGGACGGCCTTTAGGTAGGGTGGTCCTGCTTCTTCTTGTTGTGTATGGTTCTTCATCATCGTCGTCGTCATCTTCCATCTTCGGATCGCCGTACTGGTCAAAGTCTAGCTCGTTGGCTGCTCCATCCATTAAGATGATGCTCCTTTTGCCTCTCCTCACGACAACACGGCTGGGCTTTTGCGGGTCGGTAATGAAGAAGCATTGGTCCACTTGGGAAGCTAGTACCCATGGCTCATATTTCACGGTGACCTTTGCGCCCGCTGTCTTGGATTTGGCTTCGGGTATAACCATGGTGGTGAAATGCCGGTCTTCTTTTATGACGTTCTTGGCCCACCTGACACGGAACATCGGCACATTCTCTCCGGCGTAGCTCAGCTCCCAGATCTCCTCGATCTTTCCGTAGTATCTCTGCTTGACGTCACCGGTGTAGGACTCCATCGTTACCCCGGAGTTCTGATAATCGCTCTTCATGTCCTTTTCCTCGGTGTAGAATGTGTAGCCGTTGATATCGTACGCCTGAAATGTCATCAGGTTGTGTTCGGCGCCCTGTGACAAGGCGAATATGAGTTTTTCTTCCGCAGAAGAATCCTCGTCTATAGGGTACGTCAGCATCTTGTCCTTGAACTACCGCGTGAAGGTTGAGTTGTGCTCTTTGATTATATCTCCGTCCGTCCTCTGTTGGCCCTGATCACTGTACGTCTTTGCGATGAAGGTTTTGTGCTCTACCACCCAAGGATCGACCACGTCTATGTGTTGTAGCGTGACTAGGTTTGCTCTTTCAAAGTCGGCGATTCGACCCTTGAAGTCGACATGCATTTCGCGGCTACCGTCGCGGTGACCCCATCCAGCGAGCTTCCCGAGATGCCTGTTTACGGGCAGGCCAACGGGGTTCTCGATTTCTAGATAACTCGTGCAGAAGGAGATGCACTCTTCGGTCAGAAAGCCCTTGGCTATGCTTCCATCTGGACGTGCCCTGTTGCGAACGTACCCTTTGATGACACCATTCATCCTTTCGAACGGCATCATGCTGTGCAGGAACGTCGGCCCCAGTTGGATGATATCCTCCACGATATGTACCAGCAGATGCACCATAACGTCGAAGAAAGCGGGCGGGAAGTACATCTCAAGCTCGCACAATATCACCACGATCTCTTCCTGTAGCCTTCTAAGTTGCCTCACGCCAACAGACTTCCGAGAGATGACGTCGAAAAAGTTGCATAGGCCAAAAAGCGTTTCACGGACGTGCGCGTCCATGATCCCACGGATTGCAACCGGAAGTATCTGCGTCATCAGCACGTGACAGTCGTGAGACTTCATCCCGCTGAACCTCTGCTTCGCTTTGTCTAGGTACCTGCTTATCTTCCCCGCGTACCCGTAGGGAAGTTTTACTCCTAGGAGACAGTCGAAAAACTGCTCGATCTCCTTCTGACTTAGAGTGAAGCACGCGGGGGGGCAGTAATATTCAATCTTTTTGGCATTTTTGCCCTTGCGACGACTTTGCGTGTCCTCCGCCTCATCATCGTCATCGTCATCATCATCATCATCATTAGGGTGTCCCGCGTGAAGCTCCTCCCTGATCCCAATTGATTGCAAGTCGTACCTTGCTTTCGGCCCATCTTTGGTCTTCTCTGGCATGTTGAGGAGGGTACCAAGCAGACTCTCGCACACGTTCTTCGTGATGTGCATGACATCAAGGCTGTGAGGCACACGGAGGATCTTCCAGTACGGCAAGTCCCAGAAAACAGACCTCGTCTTCCATACCTTAAGCAGCGGCTCCGGCGCCTTTCGCTTCTTTCCCGGCGGTGGGCACTCTTTCCAATTTTTCAATAGCTCGTCTATTTGCTCGCCGCTTCTCGTACGTGGCCGTCTTCGGGGTTCGTCTTCACCATCGAACAGATCCTTGCGTTTCCTCCATGGGTCTTCGTCGCGAAGCCACCTTCGATGTCCCATGAACACCGTTTTCGAGGACCCGGGATCTCTATCTAGCTGGCGGTACGTTGTGTCGTCCATGCACCTGACGCATGCATTGAATCCGTGGACCACCTGCCCCGCGACATATCCGTAACCGAGAAAGTCGTGCACCGTCGTGAGCAGTGCGGCTCTCATAGGGAAATATTCTTCCGCGGCGGCGTCCCACGTATTGGCAGGCGTGTCCCATAGCGTGGCTAGCTCCTCTTTCAGAAGCCCCATATACAGATTGATGTCGTTCCCTGGTTGTTTCGGCCCTTCAATTAGCATACTCATTTGAATGTACTTCCTCTTCATGCACAACCAGGGGGGAGGTTGTACATCCACACAAACACGGGCCAGGTGCTATGCGTGCTGCTCTGCTGCAAACGGATTGACTCCATCGGTGCTCGCGCCCAGCCTTATGTTCCTAGGATCGTCCCCAAATTCTGGGTACTCGAGGTTCAACGCATTCCACTGGCTAGCATCCGAAGGGTGTCTCAACATCCTGTCCTTTTTCTTTTTCTTCGGATCATCAGCGTCATCTTCTCCCTTCCTCATCTCCGCGTGCCAGCGCATTAGCTTTGCTTGCTTAGGATCCGCGAAATACCGCTGCAGACGAGGAGTGATCGGAAAGTACCACACCACCTTCCGAGGAGCTTTCTTCCCCTTCTTGTACCGACTGACGCCGCACACCGGATATATGGTACACTCCGCGTGCTCGTTCCGATAAATGATGCAATCGTTCAAGCACACATGATATTTCACATGCGGTAAATCCAGAGGACACACGATTTTCTTGGCCTCCTCGATACTAGTCGGACACGTGTTACCTTTGGGAAGACGTTCCTGCCAGAATGACATGTTGTCGTTGAAGGATGTGTCGGTCATTTTGTGCTTTACCTTCATCTCCAGTGCCATGAGCGTTACTTTCAGGCGGGTATCCTCCGGCCTGCATCCTTCATACAATGGAGTAACCGCGTCTACCTCCAGTTGATCCATCTTGGCTTTCTCTCGGGCGGCAGCTCTTGCGTTACTCGTCTGCTTGAGAAGCAGCTCTTGAAGATAAGGGTCCTGCACCCAGTCCATCGACGATGGTCCATCGTCTTCATCTTCATGATGACCTCCATCTTGATCTTCCCCATCATCAGGTCCAGGATCTCCTACATTGTGATCATGATCATCTCCGGGATCTTCTACATCCTGATCATGTCCGAGATCTTCTACATCCTGATCACCTCCTTCCTTATTTCTTGTTGAAATCCCATGGACAAATTCATAATCATCTTCGTCGCCTTCCCACCGATAGCCATCCATGAAACCACGCATGAGAAGGTGGTCCCGCACCATATCGTCTTTAGGGTCCATAAGGCTCGTCAGCTTGCATCTTCGACACGGACATCTTATCTCCTTTTGGTTATTTCTAATCATCTCGGCTGTCGCGGCTTTCAAAAACCTAGCCACAACGCCTTCGCTCATCATGCGGACCATGGTCGCCTGCGGGTATAGAGAAAATGGATATCTTAGCATACCAAAAGAAAATTTTGGCATGACCTTCCCTAAAAATAGGACATATGTATATGCGTAGTATGCCCACTATTCGCCGAAACGGAAATGAATCAACGTTTCGGCAAAATATTGGCAACTCCATCGCATTTCAAATCCCTGCAAACAAACACATGCAACACATGTGTGGATCGGAGGCTTTGCATATACAACACGGCTTCGCATACAACACACATGCACGTGAGACGCTTTTCGCGCATGCGCACACAACACACACATGAGCTTCGCATAACATATGTGCACACACACGTGTGTGTGCAAGACGATCGGAACCGGTCACACACAAAGCATAAAACCAACAAAGTTACCGATACGGCGAGACCTAGAGTGTTGGATGAGGTAAAAAGTTGAGATTGAGTAGGGTATTGAGCTAAGAAAGCTTCACCATTACTTACCTATGAAGAAAATTAAGTTTACCAACTTAATTTTGGTGAATGAAGAGGTGAAAATGAGGTGGGAAGGAGGGGCAACACGACCAGATCCAGATTTGGTGGGAGGTGGTGGTGGAAGAGTGTTTGGGGAAAGTGGGTGGCACATGTGAGTGGAGGGTGAAAAGCAGGAAATGGTCCCAGGTTAGCAGTGGCGCACCACCTAGCCGTGCGCCACTGCTAGGGTGACATAGCAATGGCGCACTGCCAGGTGGTGCGCCACTGCTAAGCCTCTCATCTCTAAAGGAGCTCTGGCCACTGATACGTCCAAAACGTATCTACTTTCCCGAACACTTTTGCTATTGTTTTGCCTCTAATTTGTGTATTTTGGATAAAACTAACACGGACTTACGCTGTTTTCAGCAGAATCACTAGTGTCTCGTTTTTGTGCAGAAATCCAACTTTCGGGAAAATCCTCGGAATTTATGCGAAGGCCCTATTTTAGAATATTGACGGAGCCGAAGGAAAGAGAGGGAGGCCGAGGGCCCCACACCACGAGGCGGCGCGGCCTGGGGGCCCGCGGCCATGTGGTGTGGCCCCTCGCTGGCCTCCGACGCCCTTCGGACTACTTATCGGGTTCGACCTAAAAACGCACGGAGAGAAGTCGGTCGCGAAACTCCCAGAGCCGCCACATCGCGAAACTCCGTCGCGGAGCCGGTCTCCGTTCGGCACTCAGCGGGATTGGAGAGATCTTCACCGCCATCACCACCAACGCCTCTCCATCGACCAGCCATGTTTCCCCCATCCATGTGTGAGTAATTCCCCGCTGTAGGCTGAAGGGGATGGTAGGGATTGGATGAGATTGGTCATGTAATAGTCATAAGATTGTTAGGGCATAGTGCCTAGTATCCGTAGATGTCACTTTTATGATATTCTTGCAACTTGTTATGCTTAATGCTTGTCACTAGGGCCCGAGTGCCATGATCTCAGATCTGAACATGTTATTGATTCATGAAGATATTCGTTGTTTATGATCTTACCTGCAAGTTGTATACACATGTCGCTGTCCGGAACCAATGGCCCCGAAGTGACAGAAATCGGGACAACCGGAGGGGATGGTAGCGATGTGAGGATCACATGTGTTCACGAGTGTTAATGCTTTGCTCCGGTACTCTATTAAAAGGAGTACCTTAATATCCAGTAGTTTCCCTAGAGGCCCGGCTGCCACCGGTAGGACAGAAGATGTTGTGCAAGTTTCTCATTGCGAGCACGTACGACTAAATATGGAACACATGCTCTATTGATTGATTAGTACTTGGATACCGTTTTATTATTATCTGCAAATGCCCATGCCTTGATTGTTACATGAGTTTCTCATCCATGCAACGCCCGTTAAATCCGTCCCTGTGCCTACAGTATCTTAATCCTGCTGTTTACTATAATCACTATCTGTCTTTATTTCACCGTTATTTCAATATTTCCACTCGCATAAAACTGTTATCGATAAACTCTTGCAGCAAGTCTGCTTCCAGGAGCAGCTGAATTGACAACTCCATGGCTTACTATATTCTTTGTCTCCCCTTGTGTCGAATCAATAAATTGGGTAATACTTCCCTCGAAGACCGTGCGATCCCCTATACTTGTGGGTCATCAAGACTATTTTCTATGCCGGGGAGCATAGCTTTATTTGGAAGTTCACTTGGATTGATATTGTTCGCAAATTCTCCATCATGGGTAAACCTCGCGATACTAAGATCGCCATATTACCATCCACTACAAGAAAAGGTACAACTCTTAGTACCTCTGCTGCTCTTGATTCACCATCTGTGATAAGTAAACTTGTTTCACCACCACAAGCTTCAAATGTGGTACTTCTGCTGAATCTGAAAATTCCTCTCATAATTGTGATGATGCTTCTGCTGTGCTTGATAATGATGGTTCGTTAGGATCTTTTCTAGATGCTACAATTGCTAAGTCTAGACAAATTGAAAATACTGAAACTCCTAATGAAAATGCTGCTACACCTGTTAATTCACCTGAGTCTGTTGAATATTCTAGTGATGATCTTGATGAAGATTATGTAGAGCTTGATGATGATTTTATTGAAAAATGCAATGCTACTACTGATGCAAGAAAAATTAAAAAGTTGCTTGCAGAACATGCTGTTAGATATAAATTATCTCCTGATCCT
Organism: Lolium multiflorum; assembly: GCA_030979885.1. Lineage (NCBI taxonomy): Eukaryota > Viridiplantae > Streptophyta > Magnoliopsida > Poales > Poaceae > Lolium > Lolium multiflorum. The sequence continues at coordinate 105,656,870 of CM061749.1, forward strand.
AAATTTGCCACATCTCCTATAAACATTAGGGATAAAGATTATGATTTTTCTCTTGATCTATCTCATATAGCTATTGTTGAGAAAACACCTTTTGTGGTACTGAAAAAGAAAGTGCGTTGAACACATGACTGAGTTATCTACTCTTAGTGGCTTGTTTTCTGATGATATTAAGATGCGTACTTATTTTGTCGCTAAATTTTTTCCTTTCTCATTAAACGATGATGCTAAAACTTGGTATAATAATTTGCCTCCTGGTTCTATTAAAAGTCCAAAAGAATTGCTTGATGTTTTCTTCCGAAATACTTTCCTGCTAGTGCTCAACATGCTGCTTTGCAGAGAATTTATAATTTTGACCAGGAAGATGGAGAGAAATTGCCTGAGGCTTGGGAGAGATTTTGCTCTCTTATTAGAGCTCAGCCTGACCATGATTTGGAAAAGCATGATTTACTTGATATATTTTATAGCGGACTAACCATTGAGTCTAGGGCATACCTGGATAGTTGTGCTGGTTGTGTTTTCAGGAAAAGAACTCCAGACGACGCTGAAGAATTATTGGCTAAAATAGGCCGGAATCATGATGATTGGTCTACACCTGAACCAACCCCGACACCGATAGTGAAGAAGAGGGGTATGATTAAATTAAATGATGAAGATATGAGGGAAGCCAAGAAGTCTCTTAAAGAGAAGGGTATTAAACCTGAAGATGTGAAGAATTTACCTCCTATAGAAGATTTATGTGAGATAATTCCCTCCATCCATGATTGAGGTACACTCTCTTCAACGCTTTACTAGGGAAGATATTCCGTATTCAAAACCTCCTGCTCAATGCTTAGATGAGTTTGATAATTATATTGTTAAGCAAGAAAACTTTAATATGAGAGTAGAGAATCATTTAATGGAAAATTCTGAGCTATTAGTGAATTGCATGGTATTGTGGAGAGAACCTCCAATGATGTTAAGATACTTGTTAAACATTTTCAAATGGTTCAAACTCAAATTGATCAACTTACTAAAGTGCAAAATGATTTGTTGGGAAATAATTCTAAAGAAAAACATGCTTATGAAGTAACAACTAGAGGTGGTGTTTCTACCCAGGATCCTCTATATCCTGAAGGGCATCCTAAAAGAATTGAACTAGATTCTCAACTAATTAAAACTAGTGCTCCATCTAAGAAAAAGAAAAAGAAACATAAGAATGTTGTAGAATCCTCTGAACCTGTTAATGATCCTAATAGTATTTCTATTTCTGATGCTGAAACTGGTAATGAACATGAGGAAGATAATGATAAGAATGATACTCCTGATAAAGAAGAAATTGAAAAAGAACCTGAAAAGCCTTAAAAATAAAAAGTACACTAAAGAAGATTTTATTACTGAGAAACATGGTAATGAGAGAGAACCTTGGGTTCAAAAGCAAATGCCTTTTCCTGCTAAGAAACTTAAATCAAAGGAGGAGGAACATTATAATAAATTTTGTGATTGGATGAAACCTTTATTTTGCAAATCCCTTTGACCGATGCTATTAAATTGCCTCCTTATTCAAAGTATATGAAAGATATTGTTACTAACAAAAGGAAAGTCCCCAATGAGGAAATTTCCACTATGCTCGCTAATTACTCCTTCAATGGTAAGATTCCAAAGAAGTTGCCCAGGTATACCGACTATTCCTTGTTCTATTAAGAATAATTATGTTAGAACTGCTCTATGTGATTTGGGAGCAGGTTAGTGTAATGCCCTTTTCTCTTTATAAGAGACTTGATTTAGATAAGTTAATACCAACTGATATATCTTTGCAAATGGCTGATAAATCTACCGCTATTCCCGTTGGTTTATGTGAAAATGTTCCTGCTCAAGTTACTAAGCATTGCTTGATATTAACTGATTTTGTTGTGTTGGAAATGCTGAAGATGATAATATGTCCATTATTCTTGGAAGACCCTTTCTTAATACTGCAGGGGCTGTTATTGATTGCAATAAAGGCATGGTTACTTTCAATGTTGATGATAAGGAACACACTGTCTATTTTCCCAAGAGGATTGATAAAGTATGTGGAGTTAATACAATTTTTAATGTGAAAACTATCAAAGTGGGATCCATTGATTGTCCTATATATGAGCCTAAAGAAGAATATCAAACTCTTGTGATTGGATCCATATCAATTCAATATAAGGTAACATGATTGATTTGAGGTTTATTTCTTCTTATGTCATATAAAATTTATTTGGTAGCAAGACTTGATCAACCTTGTTAACAAGTATATTTTATTGCATAAAAGAGTTAAACAACATTTCTTTCTTTCTTTCTCCCTCCACTTATTTTACTTGCTGTAGCACTTTTGTTTTGCAATATGCTTTAGTTGTTTAAGATTTTGGAAATCATTTTCCTGCGCAGTAATCATTAATTTAATACCCAGAAATGTGCATTTTTCGAAGTTCTCTAAAAATTACAAAAATTACACCGTTGGTCCTATTTTTCGACGAGGCACTGGGAGCACCAGAGGATGACCTGTGGGGCACCACACCACAGGCCGCGGCCAAGGAGGTGGGCGCGCCACCCTGTGGTGTGGGCCCCTTGCCCCACTACATCATCTCTTCCTCCCAGTTCTCTCTCCCGAAAAACTCGTACCAAGTTCCTCTCACTCGTGTTTCTGCTCAAGAACTCGCGATTTTTCGATCTCCTTGCTCAGCCCAGATTTCTGTTTGAAATTTGGCACTTTTACTCCTTGGTATGTGACTCCTTTGATTGTCCAATTAGAATTTCATTTGGTTGAGTATATCTTGAATATTTTGCTGCTGTAGATAACATGTTTAGTGAGCTTGCATGCTTGTTCTAAGAGGAAGAAATTAGTTTTGATGCATGTTTAGTACTCTAGCAAGTTCCTATAGTAGTTCCTTCAATTATATACCTTGAAATCAAATTTTATAATGATTGTTGAAAATTTCAGAATAGGAAGATGAAGAAATTCAAATTTGGAGAATTGTTCAAGAAGGGAACAACCAGCACCGGTAGGCCCTCGAGGTGTCTACTCAGATTAGGCGATCCTACAATGAGGATGTCATCGCGCCTAGCTTCGCGCCCGAGGAGGACAATGGGCTCCTAATGCTTCATCCTTCCCATGTTATGATTTTCTGACAAATGCAGGGATATTGGATGATTTCTTCACCCTTGTCAACAGGGCAGGCTTAGCCACCTACGTGGGAGATGAAAGGGAACAATACTACAGGCTCACCAAAGTTTTCGTTGAGAGCTTCAAGTTCCACAACGCGCAATTTGAGCCGACAGTTGCATTCAAGATCTATGATATTCCTGTTACTATGAAATTGGAAGAATTTTGTCGTGCATTGGATATTGCCCCTGTAGGTACAGCAAGGAGGATTGATGACAACCCCCGGGACCTGTTGGAGCTCTATACCGAGGGATCACCGAGGATGATTGCCGCACCATCCAAGCGAGGGAAGATAAGAAACATTCAACTCCCCGCTATTAAATATTTCGCATATTACATTGCTACTAGCATTTTGGGTAGAGAAAATACTAGCAATATCTCTAGCTACCATCTTGCTTTCTTGAATTGCACTTACTGGAGAGACATCTTATCATCTTGGTTCTCTTATTGCTCGCCGCCTGTCTAGCAGGGGGCCTATTTTTGGAGGAACTATTGCACTGCGCATTTTAACACATCTAGAGATTCCTCTTGATTCTAATGATGTGCCATTAACCCCTAGGAGACTAGATATTGCTGCTATGAAGAGCCATCATTTTGTTACTACTGACTCCACTATAGATAATATGGTCTATAGAATGTTGTTTGCTGATGGGAATGAGAAGGAAATTCCTCTTCCCCAGCCAGGTTTGTTCAATATTGACAGGCAATCATGGTCGCTCACTAAGGAGGCGGTGGAGGAACATATGAAGATACAAGAATTCCACCAGCAACATGACTCCGAGAACGCCGAGCCCTCCTACGACTACACCGTCACATACCCCGACGTTTCCTCCAGCACATACCTGGAACCGGGTCGTTCTTCGTCATACTACGGAGACACCACTTCATGGGGACCGTGGGAATGAACTCCACTTAGGCCAAAAGCCTAAGCTTGGGGGGAGGTATACCGGCATCACTCATTCTTTGCATATTATGGTTGCTGGATACTTGTACATACTTGTTTAGTCTCTTAGAGTGGTTTTCTAATGAGAGGGAGATGATATTTGGGAAGTGCTGTCCAAAAACAGATTCTGTGCTGTTACCAAAAAATTCGTACGCACAGCCAGAACGTTATTTTGAGTTGCCAATTTTTGAGCATGTTCCCCAGGTTGTTATCTAACTTTCATTAGTTGAACACTTTTTGGTCTGAGCAATGGAAGATTTTTGTTAATTTCGATTTCTGTACTGCTGTCAGGATTTGGCAGATTTCTGTCATCCTGCTTTTCTGTGTTTCTGTTAGTTTGCATTCTTTTGTTTTCGCTTTGTTTCTTTCCTAAAACACAAAAGACCAAAAATATTTCTGTTTTTCTTTTCACCATTTGTTTATTTGGTTCCTTGCTCTTAGTTTACTTTATTTGCTATCGTTGGTTTGTTATGAGAAAACCCAAAAAGATTTTGCTTTGTTTGCTTGTTTTCCTTCGTTCTGTTTCTAATTCGAAAACACCAAAAATATTTGCTGTTCTTCTTTGGTTTGTAAACTTCATCATGAGTTCAATGGTTCTTCGGTGGCTGGAGCGGGGTTTTCATTTCATATTATCCAAGCTACACAAGTGAAAAGGCAATAATGACGATCTATGACAATCTGATTGTGGTGAGAGGCTCGTATGAACTCTATTTGCTTTCATTTTTGTACATATACTCATCCATGAGCATGCTTAGTTGGTTCATGTGAGGTATATGTTATTTGAGAAAGTCTAGTAGTTCATGATCTCTCTTGTTTAGCTCCAATTTATTAATATGAGTAGCATGTCATGAATGTTTGCTTGCATTGTTTTATTCATGAGTAAGTATGGCATTGTGGTATCCTCCTCGAATAATTCATTTATATCGACTTGGCACATGCTCACGCATGCATATGACTGAACAAAAGTCAATTAAGCCTCGATGATTTATATTGCTTCAGAGTTCTTGTATCACTTTTATGCCTCCTAATTTATTTTGCCGCAAGCATGATTATGACGTTATTGCTCTCTTGATTTGTCGCTCCCTAGTCTCTTTGCTAGCCTTCACTTGTACTGAGCGGGAACGCCGCTCGTGCTTCCAAACACCTGAAAACCAAGTTGTTCCAAAGTGTCCACCATAAATACCTATGCATGGCATTTCAAACCATTCCAAGTAAATTCTCATGCGCTACCTTTAAAACTTTCAAAATACTTCTCAATTTGTGTAAATGTTTCATAGCTCATGAGGAAGTATGTGGTGTTTAGCTTTCAACCTTGTCATTTACTTTTGACGGACTCTCATATGGACTAGTGGCACATCCGCTTATCCAATAATTTTGCTAAAAGAGCGGCAATGGGATTCCCAGTCCCGAATTAATTAACTTAAATAGACACTCCTCCATGGTTTGTGATTGTTGGACGGCACCCGAGGATTCGGTTAGCCATGGCTTGTGTAAGGCAAAGGTTGGGGGAGTGTCATCATCATAATAAAACTTAAATAAAAAGGCACTCCTTCATGGTATGTGATTGTTGGCAGGCACCCGAGGATTCGGTTAGCCATGGTTTGTGAAAGAAAGGTTGGAAGGAGTGCCAACCAAAAATAATTCATGGGAGCCGCTCTTGTGAGTCCGGTTGATGAGGTAGTTAGTGTACCCATTACCATTCGTTGACAACAACAAACACCTCAAAATAATTTTACTCCTGCTTTACAAATGAAAAGCTCTAGCGCATGTTAATCCTTGCTTCCCTCTCTGCGAAGGGTCAATCTTTTACTTTTATGTTGTGTCTTCATTCTTTCTTTGAGCACTATCTTGAGAGCACAACTGTCATTCTTAGTATAATATGCTTGTCTCAAAATATAATTGATTGTGGTATAACTTTGATGCTTTTATCTTTGACAATCACTACTTCTAGTCTTTCATGAACTCCGAGGTGCCTCGGCATTATGTTTTGCCGATCAAATACGGGCAAGTGAGATACCACTTTATCATATTCTCTTATGAACATTGCAATCCTGCTTATATACATGATTCATGGTGCTTATTATTAATTGTTGGTACTTCTCCATGATTGACATAGCTGTTGGATGATCTTATTTGCATGTGTCTCATTATGAACTGCCTAAGTATTAGCCATAGCATGAGAATATATACATCATATGAGCAAATGTGTTCGTGAAAGTTCTTTTATCGCTCAGTTGTTAACTGAATTGCTTGAGGACAAGCAATAAGCTAAGCTTGGGGGGAGTTGATACGTCCAAAACGTATCACATTCCCGAACACTTTTGCTATTGTTTTGCCTCTAATTTGTGTATTTTGGATACAACTAACACGGACTAACGCTGTTTTCAGCAGAATTGCTCAGAAATCCAACTTTCGGGAAAATCCTCGGAATTTATGCAGAAGGCCCTATTTTACCAGAATATTGACGGAGCCGAGAAGGGCAAGAGAGGTGGAGGCCGAGCGCCCCCATCCATGCATGGCCAGTGGGGCCCGCGGCCATGTGGTGTGGCCCCTGGGCTGGCCTCCGACGCCCCCCTTCGGACTACTTATCGGGTTCGACTAAAAACGCACGGAGAGAAGTCGAAGTCGCAGAACCTCCAGAGTCGCCACATCGCAAACTCCGCTCTGGCCCTCCGCACAGGACGGGGGATTGGAGGAGATCTTCACCGCCATCACCGCCAACGCCTCTCCATCGACCAGCCATGTTTCCCCCATCCATGTGTGAGTAATTCCCCCGTTGTAGGCTGAAGGATGGTAGGGATTGGATGAGATTGGTCATGTAATAGTCATAAGATTGTTAGGGCATAGTGCCTAGTATCCGTAGATGTCACTTTTAGGATATTGTTGCAACTTGTTATGCTTAATGCTTGTCACTAGGGCCCGAGTGCCATGATCTCAGATCTGAACATGTTATTGATTCATGAAGATATTCGTTGTTTATGATCTTACCTGCAAGTTGTATACACATGTCGCTGTCCGGAACCAATGGCCCCGAAGTGACAGAAATCGGGACAACCGGAGGGGATGGTAGCGATGTGAGGATCACATGTGTTCACAGAGTTAATGCTTGGTCCGGTACTCTATTAAAAGGAGTACCTTAATATCCAGTAGTTTCCCTAGAGGCCCGGCTGCCACCGGCTGGTAGGACAAAAGATGTTGTGCAAGTTTCTCATTGCGAGCACGTACGACTAAATATGGAACACATGCCTATTGATTGATTAGTACTTGGATACCGTTTTATTATTATCTGCAAATGCCCATGCCTTGATTGTTACATGAGTTTTCTCATCCATGCAACGCCCTAAATCTTCCCACTTCTACAAAGATCTAATCCGCCATTTACTATAATCACTATCGCTGTCTTTTTCTCCACCTGTTATTTCAATATTTCCACTGCCATAAAACTGTTACTATCGAGCAAAGTCCGCCCAGGTAGCCGTGCGCCACTGCTAAGGTGACATAGCAATGGCTCCTCCAGGTGGTGCGCCACTTGCTAATCCTCTTATCTCTAAAGGGGCTCTGGCCACCCCCAGCAGTGGCGCACCTAAAGACATGCGCCATAGGTAACCTATGTAGCAGTGGCGCACCACTGATGTGCGCCATTGCTAAGCCTATCATCTCTAAACGGGCTCTGGACACCTCCTAGCAGTGGCGCACCACTTTAACGTGCGCCATAGGTAAGTAATGTAGCAGTGGCGCACCCCGGAGACGTGCGCCACTACTAGGTTGGGGGAGGAGCTGGCCTCCTGTCACCACTTACTTATGGCGCACCACAATCGAGGTGCGCCACTACTACTTTTGTAACAGTGGCCCACCGTTTTGTGGTGCGCCACTGCTAAGTAGTAGTGGCGCACGGCAGTCATGGTGCGCCACTGCTGGCTGTCTTACGGCTAGGCCTTTTCCTAGTAGTGGATATATGAGATTGGAACATATTATATGTAAGATGTATTGATAGATGCAATTTTAAGTACTTGTTTTGATCCAACTTGTATGCAAGAGCATGTGTGGGGGATATTGTTTGTTCAAGGTAGCATATTTGTGATTCAAACATTATGTCAAATTACCTAAGGTTATACTTAGTTGATTCTTAATTTAAGATTGCTTGAATTTTTCCCTTTCTTGAGGAGTATAAGAGAGATGTGTTGCATCATTTCTATGTTAGGACGTGATGCACATATGAATGCTTATCAAACACATGTTGAAGTTCCACCAATATTATGTCTTTGATGAATAATTTTGTCCACTACAACCCAAAAAAAGAGTAGACAATTAAACCCATAAACCCTGGTCCATTTTAAACCATCAGAAACACATTTCCAACACAATTATCACACTTTACATCCTTTGCCATTTATTATTTCAAAACTACAAACCAAAGGCAGGACTGCAAGATGCCTCTAGCCCAATAGCAGTAACTGGGCACAACTATGTTGAGCGGGCAGGCAGAAGTACCAGGCCCAGGTATAGGCAATTAGAACACGGCGTGTCATGGGTTTCGCAGGCTTCATGTACTCTCCTGCCCAACCACTGCCCAAGACTCATCCAAGATGGCACCTTCGAAATTCCTGGCAATGGCAGGCGCGCGCACCGGCGACGTGACACAACAACTCTACATGGTACACTCTCTCCCCAAGACAGCCTCGCCCTATATATCTTCGACGCCATGGCAGCGACTCCGGCCACCACTAACGCCCAGCAAACCCAGCTCAGACCTCACACACAGACAACGTCACCCAAGACAAATATATACTTACGGGATGGGCTTCCACGCGAGCCGTGCCATCGCCGCGCTCCTCCTGGCGACTCTGGCCATCGCCGCGACCCCGCGCGGCGCCTCGGCGGTGGTGCAGTGCGGCCAGGTCACCCAGCTGATGGCCCCCTGCATGCCGTACCTCGGCGGCGCGCCTGGGATGACGCCCTACGGCATCTGCTGCAACAGCCTCCGGGTGCTCAACCAGCTCGCCGCCACCACCGCCGACCGTGTCGCCACCTGCAACTGCGTCAAGGCGGCGGCCGCCACCGGGTTCCCCAGCGTCGACTTCGGACGCGCGGCCGCGCTCCCCGGCGCGTGCGGCCTCTCCATCAACTTCGTCGTCACCCCCAACATGGACTGTAACCAGTACGTACTACGTGTAGACATGCACCGTATGTATCTTAATTTCCTCACCATGGATGTGAATGTGAAAATTAACCTGTTCTTTCGTTCGCTTCGACGTCGTCGTTGTTGCATTTCATGCAGGGTTACTGATGAACCATGAGATTGAGCTGGAGAACCACACACGCATGGAATACACAGGAAATGGTCCAGAATTCCGATGACCATATAATAAAATGAGCAAGCTATACGATCGAACAAGGGCCCATGATAAATTCTATTGCTTAGTGTCAATTAGTTAATTGAATTTCTATTGGTGATGTATTATTTCTATCTGTTTATATGCTACAAAACGTTAAATAAACTACATTGTTGGCGCGTCCACGCTGATCAACTTGAAACTACACCATGCGTAATTTTTACAGATGCATATCTATATGCCAGATGACGAATAATAACCACAGCAAACTCGTTGTGCGGTTTCTGTATGTGTATTTACGCTTGTCCAAAATGAATTTAGTCCCTAAAATTAGAAGAAAAAATCATATTCAGAACATTCACAGTAACTACGTCAATTCAGTTCACGGTTAGAAAAATATCACTTCAGCGAAATACGGCCATCACGATGATCCATCTTGAAATACAGAAGCAATCCAACAAACCGGTTCTTAATCCCTCTAAGCAATCAACTTAAGATAACAACAAAGTTTCCATACCACATGATAATTGAACTAATGACGAACATAGGAATTGCAGATCACTTCTATAAAGCCCCAGGATGATATTCGTCCTAGAAATTGTTGAACAGTATGATGACGACTGTCACGTTGCCCAGGCTGCCCTTGCCCATCGCAAGCTCAGCCAACTCCTTTGCAAGTATGTCCAGTGAGCTCGTGTGCAGCCTCGTCTTGATGAAGCTGCCCGCCTCGGCTGAACTGACGTGGTCCCAGAGCCCGCCGGTGGCAAGGATCAGGAACTTGTCCTGTGGCTTCCGCTCCACCATTAAGACTCCCGGTTTTGGGAAATACGGCCTGAACACTGCGAAGGAAGTGCATCTCTTTAGTCTTCACTCTTCAGCATGGTAGAAACAAGAAGGCAAGAAATAATATTGGCCTTTGATTGGCTTCATGATTTACAAAAACCGAATAAGAAAACTACACCAGGTACGTGTCATGCATGTTGCTCGACGAGTGCATTCCTTCGCCCTAGACTTTTTTACGTCCTTTCTTGTGCACTCGTCGAGCAATTCATTTTATTTATGGTTGTAACTTGTGGATTGGAATGGTTGTCAGATTCAATTATGCAGAGCCCCAGTGTAATACTTAAACTTTACAAGTAATATAGGGTTCATCATCGGAAAAAAAGAATGACGTTTGTTCTACAAATCCTATAGAGATTAGCCCATGCGGTACTATTTCAAACAATTTTCTGTTTCTTTCGACGATATGACATGAAGTCTTCCCAAAATACTACCTTCATCCCAGAGCTTAAGGCTATATTATTTTTAGAAAGTCAAACTATGTCAAGTTTGACTAACTTTTTTCTAAAAATCATTAACATGCAAAATACAAAATCAATATCATTAGATAGACAATGAAATATATTTTCATATGGTATCTGCAAAATATTATATTTGTTGATAGATTCTTCTAAAAGTTTGGTCAAACTTTACTTGGTTTGACTTTTCGAATAAAAACCCTTAAGCCTTACGATGGAGCTAGTATGATTTAGAAAAACAGAATGGGTTAAGGGTGTCATGTAGCTTGAATCATGTATATGGAACCAAAACACACATGTTAGAATCATGTTTTCAACGTCATGAATAAAAATATGGTAGTTGCTCGAAGAGAACATGAGAGATGCCCATTGTAGTTTGGACTTACATATATTGTCCTCCTGGTTGCAGGAAGATCCGACCACATGACCTCCTGTATCTTGTACGTTCTCCTGCTCCTTTTGCTTATATGGCTACACAAGTACACACCATGAACTATGTAAGTATTAACTTTTCGACATAAACTCATGGTGCATAACTAGCAAATTAAACAGTCATCATGAGAATTCTATGGTCATACCTAAACGGTGATAATTTTAATTTTTGTACAACTATGGAGACTTGAGACAAATATAAGGACGGTGACAGTATCGTGATCACATATATCAAACTTAAGAATATGATTTAAAAATATAATTGTTAAGAAATGGCCCCCATAGTCATTTTTTCTAGCCTTTGCATCATGTTTTGATGCTCAGAGGTCAGAGCTAGCTAGGAGGAGAGCACGGCAAGGTGAAATCTGCAATTATTTGATAAAAAAAAGTACGGATCGAAGAACTGGCCATCCGTAAAGCATTCTCAAAATATGAAGTGCAAATATCCATGGCTCAGCAAAAGTACCACATTTACTCCTAAGTATATTGTAGATATGATGAATTTACATATATCTCCATATACAATGAACACGGCAGCATCCTGATTTTCTGAGTAAGTGTGGGACTCCATTCCTCTCCTAGTCATGTGGATCTTTTGCCACAAATCAGAAGCGTGACCTATTTTTTTTCTCAAAGGTGTAAAAAATACCTACGAGTAGCCTACGGTTGGCATCAGCCATTGAAGATGTACAAAACACACAGTTAACTGAAAACCTATGCCGACCGCCTTCTCTCATGGTTGACGAAATTTGCATATATTTTCCTTTACTATGTTTCTTAGCCTCCAAATCGTATGTTTAGGGAACTATCTAGTGAGGATTTTGGAAGAACCCTTGTAGAGTAGAATTCTCTGAAGAATTCGGATAAGTTCATATGTGATCAGGTATACCCTAAGCGAAAAGTTTCCATTTCATGCGTCACAACTTATTTGGCATACTGAAACATGGAAATGGAAAGTTGGAAACACAACGAAAGGAAGCTAGATCTAGCCTCTGAATATTTGAGACGGAAGAGAAACTAGAGAAAAGCGGAAGCATTACCTCAGGCCTGCGCTCAGAGGTGAGCTGCACGGGCATGACCTCTTCGTTGCTGTAGATCACGGCCTTGCAGGTTGCGCCGCGGCTGGTGATCACGAGATAATCCTTCGTCACCAGCGCAACGACAGCCGGGGAGCCGGCAGGCATACCACTCCGGACGCTGGCGACTAGCTCGTCGTCCACGACGCGGAAAGCGTCCAGGACGAGCTTCCTCCACCAGCCGTCGACGTCGTCGGGGCATTCTACGAACCGCGGGGTGTCGGCGACCAGCTCGTCCTCGATCCCCTTGGCGATGGCGACGTGCAGTCGACCAACCAGGTGCTTCGCGGCGTAGGAGCCGAAGAAGCCGTCGGAGACGGCGAAGTAGTCGATGTCCATTTCCGGCGACATCTGCGTGAAGGACGGCACGGCGGCCACGCCGTCTGCCTGCGCCGGGAACCTGCCCTTGAGAGCGGCGATGCCGTACGAGATGGACATCTGCGAGCATATGCCGAACGCCAGCATCGACGCGTGCTCGCTCGACGACATTGTTAGGGATAGCGAGAGATAGAAATGGAGGGCTCAATGCTCTGGTGCTTCCGAGAGTGCTACAATTTTCGACCAGTGGCGGCGCCTTTTAAACCAATCCGGGCATACCAGGGTCTTAATTTGAATGAATCTTGGCCGTTCGAGAGCCTTGGATGTCACGCGGTGTGAAAATGGAAAGAAGATGTGAAGCATGCTGTCACCAACTGCCAATTGTAATACGCGTTTACCCCTGGTCAATTCTGGCAGGTAATTCATTTGGATATGCTCAAGGGTGTGCCAGCTATGAGAATATTAATAATCACAACGGCTATCTTTTCATGATTTCAAAAATATTCTGGCAAGTAATTCATTTGGATATGCTCAAGGGTTTGCCAACTATGAGTATATTGATAATCACAACGGCTATCTTTTCATGGTTTCAAAAATATTCTGGCAGGTAATTCATTTGGATATGCTCAAGGGTCCCTGCAAATTGTGCCTTGTAGGTGGACGGCTGTCGAGTAGCGACCAGCGATGGTGATTATCAAAATGATTGAGTCATGGGAACCATACTGGAGATGAAGTTGCGAAGTGAAGTGCCAAAATGTGCACAAAATCGTGGAGGTGTTGGACCCCAAAGCAATTTGAGTAGTCTATTTGGTGGACCCAAGCATTTCCGGTCATGGCCTTCCTAACTGTCCAAGCTTTCTTTTTGGACAGAGCGAAAATGGATGTCGCAATGGTTGTAAAGTTGTTTCCATCAGCCCAGGAGCTAGCACTTCAAACACATGCTTTAGGCTCTCAATATATATCTACGTACAAGATTTATTTTCCATTTACTTTTCTCGTAACATGCGCTATGATACAGTATCCACCTATGTTACTCAAATTCTATCTCTCCTCCTTAATTAGATGCCACATCATTATTTTTGTGGGCCTAAAATGCATGATACTACCTATGATACTACCACTATAACCAGCCTTATTACCTTCACCGATGGTGACTCTCGTCAACGAATAGAAGAGGTGCATGTCATCATTGCTGCAAGGAAGTTCGACCCAACCGACGACCTTTATGGCTCGACCGAAGACGAAGAGCATGACATAACATCTCCAAGTTGAGAACACCAAGGCCACCAAGAGAACTCGTACGACATACGAGCTTCCCGCTGGACAACTTATATGTACCCGCCCAAAGCCAAGCCCGGATAAGCTATTCAAGCACTTGAAGGAACTCAACCGGGACCTCAAGAGCGGTGAGGAGGTAGATTGCTTGCGACGTGATGACCGACTTGGCCAAGGCGGTGCTTCCCGCAATGTTGAAAGACCTTCCCTGCCAAGGTGCAAGCTTCTTGGCCGCCTTGTCTTCAATATATAGGAAATGGACACGCTTGAGCTTTTTTGGCATGGGGCAAAAGGAAGGCCAAGGTATCACATTGGAAAGGTGGTTAGGGTGGCCGGAAGGTCCAAAAAGACATCGATGAGATCTAAGTCTTGGCAACGAATAAGGGCAACAAAACTATTTTGGAAGTTAGTCATAAGACTAGTGACATTCCCAAAATTGATGAGGATTTGTGCAAGCGTGGCGATGTCTTCCTTGAAAGGAGCCAAGAAAATAGCGGCATTGTCCGCATAAGGAGAGGTACAAAGATGAGCATGCTTCCCGGAGAGGTGTTGAACCTTCCCATTGGAGGTTGCCACATAAAACATTTGTTGTAATGGATCGATTGCTATGTCAAAGAGTAGTGGAGAAATGGGTCTCCTTGCTGCAAGCCACACCCGTGGTTAATTGGGGTGCTAGGATACCATTGAGTATGAAAGGAGCGCGGCAATCCAATCACGAAACCTTGGTGGGAACCCAAATCTTTGGAGGAGATCCAAGATATATTTCCAACAAACCGAATGGAAGGTTTTCTTGATCTCAATCTTGAAAAGGATGGAAGGCTTTTTTTTACGATGAAGCCATCTCGCATAATTCTGCACGAACATAAAATGATCATGTATGCATCTTGATTTGATGAACACGCTTTGGGCGATGGAGACAATTTCTTTCATACGAACAACTAGACAAGTAGCAAGAATCTTGGCCACAATCTTTGCGAACCCATGGATGAGGCTAATGGGTCGGAAATCGGTGATTTCTTCCGCACCATATTTCTAGGAATGAGAACAATATTCGCAGAGTTTAGCCAATGAAGATTGTAAGTGTGAAGGTTGGAGAAGCGGTACATAATCTCCATGATGTCAGCTTTGATGATATCCCAACAAGAAGTGAAAAACTTGACACTAAAACCATCCTAACCCAATGTTGTGCAATAAACGTTTTGATTCGTAGAAAGGAAAACAACATTTAGCATGCTATAAGTTTTTTGATGAGAACAAGCGGAGGTGGCAGAAAGAGTATTAAATCTTATCTTTCACGGTAAAATCTAAGTTTTGTCATTAATTGGTTATGTCTTGCAATGGCCCATTATTTTGAAAACGTAGACTTTCTTCAAGGTGAAAACCTAAGATCTATGATCAGGCGGCGACAATGCTTGTGCACTAGTTCATTCTTGCAGGCGTTGTTTTTGAAGAATTAGACTCCAAGTGATGTCTTGGTAGTGGTTTATGTTGCAGCTACAAGGTTTTGACCCCGTAGCAGCATATTTTGTTTTATTCTTGTTCTTCTTTGTGTACGAGGATAGTGTGTGTCTGTAATGTCTTTAGGACATTTCGTAGGAAGAGATGGTTGGAGTTAATCCAATTACCCCTCGAATCCTAAGATCTAGCATGGATATTTCGTGAGTGCAAATTAGAGTTGGAGTAGGTCATATAATCGTGAGTCGTGGTAGGTCTACAACTAGTAGAAAATGGCTATAGGGGCAAGTTTATTGACAGCGGATCCTAATGAGGACACGCGGTTGTTATTAATGGTCGCGTTCTAAAAATGGGCACGCAACCAGTAGAGCCATACTAGCCGCGTGCCAAGCCTTTTGACACACGACTATTACGTGGGCCCAGGCGCACGCAACTAGTACCCTATTATTTTCAGCGTGTTGCCGAGGCCGCACGCGGCTATTAGATTTGGACCGTGGGACCTCAAATAGTGGCAGCATGTGCCTGGTTGGTCCGGTGCTTTTATTTTCACTTAAGGAAATTCAATCATCGCGCCGAAGCAGTTTCCCCACGCGCACACAGTTGTTCGATCCCAATTTCTCCGCCGACACTGCTCGACCTCGCCGCCGCCCATGCCACCTCGCCGCCGACCACGCCAGCGCCGTTGAGCCGCTGCCCACGCCGCGTGCGCTCGACCTCGCCGCCGACTACGCTCGCGCCCAAGCGACACGCCCACGCCGTTGAGCCGCCGCCCACGCCGTGCTCGCTGCTCCACCTATCGGTATTATCCTCTGCGCCCTTAACATGCTTGATGAAATGGTTGTGTGGTGTATATGGATGTGAGTTGCTGATGTTTTGCCAAAATGTCGATTAATTTCCATTTCAGTAAATTTCGGGCAACTCCGTATGTCCCATTTTTAGCAAAGGTCATGCCAAAATTTTCCGTTAATTTTACTGTTTGTGGTGTAATGTTGTGATTGATGATTACGTGGTGTGTATCGATATAAGTTGCTGATTGTTTTGCCGAAATGTCGATTAATTTCCATTTCGGCAAATTTCTGGCAACTCAGTATGTCCTACTTTTAGCAAATGTCATGCCGAAATTTTCCGTTAATTTGATTGCTTGTGTTGTAATGTTGCGATAGATGATTACGTGGTGTGTATCGATATGAATTGCTGATGTTTTGCAGAAATGTCGATTAATTTCTATTTCGGCAAATTTCTGATAACTCCTTATGTCCCTTTTTTAGCAAAGGTCATGCCGAAGATGTCGGAGATGAATTTCAATCTTAGGTCGGAGATGTCGGGAGATCACAATGAGAAGGTGACGTGTTCTAACTCTGCGGCGCAAGAAAAAGAAAATGCAGCACAAGAAGATACAATACAAGAAGAAGCAGAAGCATCATTGGAGTTTTTGCAAGAAACTAGTGGAACTGATGGCAACGACGGGGCCACTGGTGGCTACGGGATTACTACTAGCACTGACGGCACAAAACCGAAGAAAAAACACAGGGAGAAGCCCCGAAACAAGCTCGACAATATAACGGATACTGTTTTGGAAGTAAGCCTTGCCAATGGTGAGCGATTCGGCCGCCCTCAGTTGCAGCAAGTTATGACGGCCAATGCGGATATATTCTTTGAGATACCGTTTTGATCAACGAGAAAAACATTAGGGAGAATGCAAAATTATGTGCCAGCCTTCTCTCAAAGTTGCACAAATGGTACAAATTACCACACCCTCACAACAACAAGAATCTCAACGAAAATCTGGTAAACACCCACGCCCTCGGCAAATTCAGTAGGGACTTGAGTTGGAAAATGAGAGTACAAAGAATGGTGGATAAGGTTGATGATTAATCCAAGGTACACAAGGCATATCCCATGATCATATAGGATGAGTGGGAAACATTGAAGAATAATTAGGCTAGGAAGGAGGACAAAGATTTGCGGAAGTGGGCTTTGGACATGCGTCACATGAACATAGGTTTCGTAACTCTCGGAAGCCGTGGTTACGACCGCAAGAGGTCGAAGTGGGAAAAGTAGGACGCTGATCCTTTGACTGCTGCCAAAATCAAGCCCTGGGAAAAATTCGAGGACCGGCGGCAACGTGAGTTTATCAGGGGTCGGTGCCATCGAGACAAAAAAACTGAGGAATATGTAACAGCCAAGAAGACGGAGCAATTAATTGATGAACTAGTAATCAAGTCGACTACATTCTAATAGTTACATTTCTAAATGTTTCATATGTTTTTTTGTAGCGTAAGCAAAATCAGCTGGAATGTGAAACCTCCTCCGATGGATCGCCCCTGGAATCAACCTTTAACCTGGGCGATAAACTTGACCCTCGGAAAGCTGGTACAGAAGAAGCCAACATCTGGCCGTGTTGCTAGTGCAGGAATCGGCGCCCAGTGGAACTACTATTACAATGATGACAGTGAGCATCGAAAGAAAAAGAAAAAACCCACTGAGGATATTTCCGCTAAGGATATTGAGAAAATTATGGACAAAAAAGTTAGTTCAATCGTCCCCACCAAAGTGACAAGGAAGTTGGGAATCATGGTTCCTACCATAATGATGGCATTGAATATATGGTTTCAAGGTGGTCAAATAGGGCCTAATCCAATTGAAGAATTCTTAAATACGGGTTACGAGAATTTTTCAATTGAGGATATTTTGACTAGAATCACGTTGCTACTGATGTGGAGTTAATTCGCACATGCCACATTATTGCATTAACTTTCGGCGCCTATCAATGCCACAATGCCAGCTCCATCCACAACTCATGCTGCAGTTCCTGCCACAGCTCCTGCCCGAGCTCCTACCACATCTCCAATCGGAGCTCCTACCACATCTCCAATCGGAGCTCCAGCCACATCTCCAACCGGAGCTCTAGCCAAAGCTCCTTCCGCAGCTCCCAAACAAGCTCCAACCATAACTCCTACAACAGCTCCCACCGCAGCTCCAACCACAGTTCTAGCAGTTTCTGCCCGAGCTCCTACCACAGCTCCAACCAGAGCTCCATCCAAAACTCATGCCGCAGCTCCCAAACGGGCTCCAATCACAACTACAACCTCAGCTCGTACCCTTGCTGTTGTGCCGCTAAAGCCTGAAACAAATCCCGCCAGAAAGTCCAGGAGAAGCAGGTGGAAGAAGCCGCTTGAAGCAAAATATACTTCGATGGTGACCACAACAGAGTTGTCAGCTGTTTTTGACAAGGGCATTGAACTGCCTACTATGAATGTAGTCAACAATTACATCCGTGGTGGCGTACTTGTGGAAGATTTGCCCGAGGGGAAAACTGTTAGGCAGCACTGTGGCGTTATTATATCAGTTTTGGCGGCTTACCACGACAATAATTTTAAGAAGCCTATAACGGAGCAAACCTCTGGAGTTATGGTTAAATTTGAACCTGAACACTTCTACCATAACTATGCAAACGTTTTTCCAGTCAATTTGGAAGATTTGTATCTCCTGATAAACCTTCTAGAGATGGACGCCATGATAGTGAGATGTCAGTATATAATTGACTCGATGCGTCAACATGTACAGTATTAGCTATGTATAGTTTTGCTACTGACAAATATTTTGTTTATGTAGGTTCAATTAAAAGAGAGTCGGAGTCAATAACATCAAAGTACTCATCGTAGACCCTCATATGGTTTCGCGACAGTCAATTGATTCAGACTCGGTCGTGGTCGAGAACTACATTACTCATGTGATAGATGTAGCTTTCAAAGATAACAAGTTAATCATGTGGGCCTATAATAAAAGATAAAATATAGCTGCTTATGCAACTTTTTTACGCCTCGGATTTATCCAACTAACTAGTTTAAATTTTTAGCTTTCATTGGATTCTTATTTGTATCTCACTATTGGATGGCCAAATCTATTATTTTGATTCTTAACTTAGCAATCCGACGAGATTTTATTTTTGATACAAAGTAACTTCTTGATAGGTGATTGTTCTTGCATCTGCATAATATAAATTAATATGTTATGTATTATTCTAAGGATTTTATGTCATTCATATTGTTTAGATCATTTATCGCATTTCGTTCGCGGAGACAAAATGCAGAGAAGACCAGTTACACATGACTAGAGCATAACATGTTTGTCCCGGTTAGTTTTGCTAGAACTTATACTAGTTAGTGATTTATTTATTGGATAATATATGAAGTATATAATTTCTATGTTTTATGTCTCGGTGCCACCAGTAGCCATAAGGATCCATGTTACGTGGCTTCTATGTTGCCTATCATATGGATTTCATAATGGAAAATGCAGGGAAATAAGCCATTTAAATTACTATGCAAACATCTTCTATTTTATGTTTACTATTTTTCATATTTTGTACCTCTTTTGATCATACGTATTTATTACCTCGCAGCCTAAGTTGGATGTGGGGAACCTGACGAATCTGACACTATCAAAGCTCCACGACCAGATGTGCTTATTTCTGTTAAAACAAGTGGTTACTTCCACTGTTCCACAATCCTCCTGCTTGAGATGTGTTGCAAATATATGAAACAACCTATGAAACAACGTTGATTGTGATTTGTAAAACTGTAAATTGTTATGCATATCGTGTGTATATATGAATATGTTATGTGGATCAAGTAAAGAGTTATTATATCTAGTGCTATGCTCATACACTGCCACGTCAGCTGGAATAAGCTGACGTGCGAAAAAAGGATAACAATAATAGCAGCGTGCAACGATGGTTCATACCCCTATAACACAATGGGAGCGTGCAGAACGACACGAGCAATAGCACAAATATTAGCAGCGTGCTACCCACACGCTGCCATTAAGGATAACTAGTCGTTAACCCGTGCTCCAGCACGGGCTAGTTGTCAAAGGAAAATATCAAGAAAATATTAGCTTAAACTATGTAAATCAAAGTATTGACATCAAAAATTATTTTAAATATTAGTTAAAAATGAGAAAATGTAGTTACCAATTGATCCAAGAGAATTAAATTCTATCGTTAATCCTCTCTAATTGGATGTTGCTTCATCAGAATATCCTAAAATTTCAATAAAGAAAGAAAGAGAGTTTCCAAAATGCAAAATTGAGAACCAACAAAAACTTTTATTTACATATAGTGCTATGCATAGTCTTGGTGTATTTGTGTATTACTGCCATGGTGTAAAGCTACAACCTTGCCAATGAATTAATCTACCTTTATCCTCTAGGATCAAGAATAAGCAAACAAAAAAAGAAAAGAATACAAAGCTAGAAAATCATCAAACCCCTCACATATGGTTTATGCCATTTTGCAAATCTTTAAACTAGACCCTTTTGGCTTGCACCATTGGTTGGAGATGGTTACTAAACACTTATTAACCTTTAGAATCAAAGAAACTCAAATCAAATCAAATTTTAAATTCAAAATGAGCTCACATGCAGACCAATGGTGAAATCTGCTATTTTACCATGATGCCCTCTTGAGCTCTGTTTTGAGAGGATTCTTAAACCAAACAATTTAACTCTTGTACCTAACCAAGACCACATCAAGGTGAACAACTTTGCTCAAAACAACCCCTGCTGCAAATTTGCTCAAATTCAAATGAGGATCAAGCAAAGTAGCAACCATGAAACAAAAACAAGATCATATCCATTTTGAGATTTTGCAACCAACTCAAATTCTGACTACACCACCACCAATTATTATACTTCAAATATTATATGATTACAACCCACCAAAATTCAATCAAAAATTCCAAACTTTTGTTCTATGCCATTTCATCGAAGCACCTTTGTAGCAAATTTCAGCTAAAACCAACACACCCTATTAACCAGCGTATCATGGCTTAAACTATCAAGCTTTGCTCAGCAAAACTACTCCATGTAACCCGCACCTTGCCGCTAATTCGGGAGACAACAACTGTACACAAAAATTTTCACCCATTTTTGACCAAAAACAACCATGCCGTGGGCATGCCCACCCTCTCTCATCATGCCATCTCTCCTCTGACCTTTCCAATGCGTACAACCATGAATTGTGTTCCTCCAATCTCCGACGCGTTAGACCTCTTTTGCTCGACGAACGGAGCAAGACACGCACTCGGCACGAAGCGCTTCAGACGCAGACGCTGCTGCTGCAGCCGCAGTAACGGGCCGTACTCCGAAGGCCATTGCAGACCACGCCGCTCGCTTTCACCGCTACACCGCCCCCTCTCCGCCACCAGCTTCCCATCGGCCACTTTCTATGCCGACACGCCATCGCACTCGCGAACGGCCAGTGCGACGCCAATCGGCCGGGACGCTTATCCGCTGTACTACATAGACGCCACGCTACGCTGAAGCTCGTTTATGCCTTCGGCTATCGGGGTAATCAGGTCTCTTATTTCACACTCGCGGGACGTCAGGCTTGCTACGAGCTGCTTGGGCCAAGTGTCTCTGCAGGCCCTCGTGAAGGACGCGTCCCCCCGATGACCTCTACCGCTGAAGACGGCTGATACGTCCCAACGTATTTGTAATTTCTTATGTTCCATGCTAGTTTTATGATAATACTCACATGTTTTGTTCACACTTTATGATGTTTTGATGCATTTTCCGCACTAATCTATTAACAAGACAAGCGCGCCTCGTTTTCTGTCGTTTGGTTTCCAAACTTTGCTGTAGGAAATATTCTCGGAATTGAATGAAAGCCCAGGGTCTTATTTTTTCCACGGAGCTTCCAAGACCCAAGAGAGATAGAAATAACGAGGCGCCTAACTATAAGGGTACAAGCCAAAGATAGTCTGTGGTTGTCTCATATGGGGCGGCCTCGAAGCCTCCTCCGACTGCCCTTTCCGCCTTCCTAAACTCTCCGTCGTGAAAACCCTAGTACCGAGAGCCACGATATCGAAAAAGTTCCAGAGACGCCGCCACCGCCAATCCCATCTCGGGGATTCAGAGACTGCCGCACCCCCGCCGAGAGGGGAATCATCACTGTAGGTTTACATCACCATGCCCATTCGGACTGATGCGTGAGGTTCATCCTTGACTATGGTCCATAAATAGAAGTTATGGTTGTCTTCCTCTTGTATTATCATGTTTAGATCTTGTGAGCTGCCTAACATGATCAAGATCATCTATTTGTAATGCTACATGTTGTGTTTGTTGGGATCCGATGAATATGGAATACTATGTCAAGTTGATTATTGATCTATCATATATGTGTTGTTTATGTTCTTGCATGCTCTCCGTTGCTAGTAGGGGCTCTGGCCAAGTTGATACCTGTAACTCCAAGAGGGAGTATTTATGCTCGATAGTGGGTTCATGCTTCCATTAAATCTGGGACAGTGACAGAAAGTTCTAAGGTGTGGATGTGCTGTTGCCATTAGGGATAAAACATCGATGCTTTGTCTAAGGATATTTGTGTTGATTACATTACGCACCATACTTAATGCAATTGTTCTGTTGTTTGTAACTGATATCGAAGGGTGCGATGCTAACCCAAGGTGGAATTTAGGCATAGGGATGCACAGCCGATGGCGGGCTCATGTTCTTTTTGTCGTAATGCCCTGATTAAATCTCATAGTGTTCACCATGATATGTATATGAATTTTTATTTGTCAATTGCCCACCTGTAATTTGTTCACCCAGAATGCTATTTATCTTACCTGGAGACATACCACTAGTGAACTGTGGACCCCGTCCATTCTTTTACCTCTGAAATACAACCTACTGTCTCTGTTGTTCTTCGTAAACAAACATATTCTCCACACCATACGCGTTTAACTTTGTTTCAGTTAGTTTCGGTGAGATTGACAACTTCATCGTTAATTTGGGGCAAAGTATTTTGATTATGTTGTGCAGGTTCCACGTTGCCGCTTCTGGTGTTGCGCCGCACTACACTCTTTCACCAACAACCTTCACGTGTCCTTTCATCTCCTACTGGTTCGATAAACCTGGGTTTCTTACAGGGAAACTTGTTGCTATACGCATCACACCTTCCACTTGGGGTTCCAACGGACGCAGTGCTTCACTCGTTATCAATGGCCACCCTCCGCCGCTATGAAAGGGAGGCTCCTCGCTTCAACTTTTCACACCATTGCCTTCCCTCATTCTCTCGCCTTCGCCTCGTCCACTCGCCCAACATTGCCCACCACCGTCCAATTGCACCACCGTAGCTCAGAAGCGCCACAAGGGTATGAGCAGGAGCTAGAGTCGCCTGTGAGACATCGTCGCCTGAGCTCGCTGCCTGCCGACAACGCGCCGCAGCACGCTGCGACCATCGTCGCGGGGCCGCCGGTGGAGCCTCCCACCCCCACCGCCGCTGCAAGGTCCCCTTCTGGAGACGACGACGCCGTCGACTGTCCGATTTGGATCGACTGCAGGCCTCAGAGCGAAGGCATCATCTGCAAGGTGTCGCCGACATCGTAGGCCCCATCACGCGGCCCACTCGCATCAGACGGATGAGCTGGCCGGCCTGGGCTTAATTTTCACAGGTAGCCCAGTAATTTTCCCAGCCTAAGCCCCGATAACCCACAAGTAGGTGGGGATCGCAGTCAGCTCTCGAGGGCAAACCTGGAATTTATTGATTCGACACAAGGAGGTAAAGAATACTTATGTTCAACAACTGAGGTTGTCAATTCAGCCGCATCTGAAAAGCACTAGTAATCAGGGTGATGTGGAAAGGTAGTAATATTTAGAGCAGTAGTACAGAATAATGTTGAAGCAGAGCACCACAGAGCAAGGGCACCGTAAAATAGTTGACACTAATTTCAATGACATGTAGAACGAGGCATGATGATGTAGAGGACCGGGGTTCCCAACTATCTACACTAGTGGTAACTCTAATAACAAGTGCTGGGTGAACAAATTACGCTGGGCAATTGATAGGGATTGAAATAGCATTAAGACATAACATCAAGATTATTAATCATGTAGGCATGTTTTCCATATATAGTCATACATGCTCGCAATGAGAAACTTACAATACCTTTTGTTCCACTCTCACTTATGGCAATGGGCTCTAGGGAATTCATCGAAATTACAAAAATTTTTAATAGAGCACCGGAGCAGAGCATTAACGTGAAAACATGTGATCCTCATACCTAAGCCTTCAGCTATCCCGCTTACTGCCACTCAAGCCTTGGGTTCCTGGAGCATAGACATGTGCAAACAACTTGTAGATACACTCTAAGCAAGTATAGAGCCTAAATCTAAGATCATGCCACTCAGGCCCTAGTGACAAACATTAAACACAACAAGATTGCAGCAACAGTCAACTTCACAAACTTTATAGATAGATTAACATAATGTAACAATCCATCTGATCCCAACAAACACAACACCGATTACATCGGATGGATCTCAAATGTAAGGCAGCCCATGAGATCATTGTATTGAACTACATGGGGGAGAGAATACCAAATAGCTACAGCTAGAACCCGGAGTCCATGGGGGAACTACTCACGGGAGCATGATGGAGGCGGTGGCTGCTGATGTGGAGATGGTTTCCGTGGGGCACTTCCTCCGTCCCACATGCGCCTAACAGAGATTCGTCTCAATTGAGTTTCGCGACAGATGCGGCGCCCTAGAGTCTTCTGAGTTTCACACCAGATCGATGCCGAGGTCAGACGGCTTAAATAGGCGAAGAGTTGGAGTCGGAGGGGCCACGGGGCCTCACACCCAGGTGGGGCGCCTGTGCCCGCCGCGCTCACACTCGTGTTGGGGCCCTGTGGCACCCCTCTGGTCCCACTCTTTGACTCTGGAAGGTTCCGGGGAAAATAAGATGTTGGGTCTTGTCATTTCTAACTCCGAGAATATTGCCTCAACAGCCTCTTCTGAACCAAAACAACAAGACAAGAATCAAGTCTTCAAGATCTCGTTAATAGGTTAGTTCCAAAAAACGCATAAAAACATTAAAAGTGTGAACAAAAGATGTAGGTATTGTCATAAAACAAGTATGGAACATCATGGATACGTTGGAGACGTATCAAGCATCCCTGTTTAGCTACTCGTTCTCGAGTAGGTAAACGATAAAAAGAATAATTTCTAAAGTGACATGCTACCAACATAATCTTAATCATACTCATTGCAAATCATATGAGATTGAACGAAGTGACTCAAGGCAACGATCTATATTTGCTAACAAATAGATAACATATGGTAAAACTTTTCATGAATAGTAGTACTTTCAAGACAAGCATCAAAAGTCTTGCATAAGAGTTAACTCATAAGCAATAAATTCAATGTAAAGGCATCAAGCAACACAAAGAAGATATGTTTCAAGCACAGCTTCTTAACCAACAACATGCATATCTCATGGATAATTGGTCAACACAAAGTAATATGATGAATGCAAATGAGCAAGTATGTAATCAATGCACACACTTGACACAAGTGTTTGCTTCTAAGATGGAAGGAAGTAGGTAACCACTCAACATAAAAGTAAAAGAATGGCCCTTCAGAGAGGAAAGCATCGATAAACATGTGCTAGAGCTTTTCAAGCTTTGAAATCATATAGAGAGCATAAAAGTAAAGTTTTGAGAGGTGTTTGTTGTTGTCAACGAATGGTAGTGGGCACTCTAACTACCTTATCAACCAGATTTTAGAGCGGCTCCCATGAAGGACGTTATTTCTACCAACAAGGTAGATCCCTCTTCTCTTTGTTTACACATGTATTTTGTTTCCATTATTTATGGTTGACACTTCAACCTTTGCTTACATTGGGGTTGCTGGCTAACCAACTTGCAAGCCTTCCAACATTTCACATACTATGGAGGAGGTCTATTTGCAAAATTAAGTTGCTGACTGATGAATAATCATGGCAAAACATGTGAAGAGAATTATTAATGAAAGTTAATTAATCGGGGCTGGGAACCCAGCTCTTTTTGTAAAATTATTGGATAAGCGGATGAACCACTAGTCCATTGGTGAAAGTCTGGCAAAAGTAAATGACAAGATCAAAGATAAAAACACCACATACTTCCTCATGAGCTATAAAACATTGACACAATAAGAGATAATAGCTTTGAAGTTTAAAGATAGCACATGAAGTATTTACTTGAATGGCAGTGAAATACCACATAGTAGGTAGATATGGTGACAATAAATGTTATAGGTTTTGCTCAAGGTTTCTGATGACTCCAGAAGTATTCCCTCTCAGTACAAGGCTTTGGCTAGCAAGGTTGTTTGAAGCAAAACACAAGTATGAACCGTACATCAAAACTTACATAAGAACAAATTGCAAGCATTATAAAACTCTACACCGTCCTCCTTGTTGCTCAAACACTTTTACCAAAATATCTAGACCTAGAGAGACCAATCATGCAAACCACTTCAACAAGTTCTATGGTAGTTCTCCACTAATAGGTTTAAACTACATGATGCAAGAGCATGATCTACTTGAGAGCTCAAAACAATTGCCAAGTATCAAATTATCCAAGACAATATGAAGCATTTTCTGTTTCCAACCAAATAACAATAAGTGCAGCGGTTTTCAACTCCACCATGAACATTAAAATAAAGCTAAGAACACCATTGTTCATATGAAAAAGCGGAGCGTGTCTCTCTCCCAAACATGGTTGCTGGGATCCGAATTTATTCAAACACAAACAAAAATAAAAACACACAGACACTCCAAGTAAAGACATAAGATGGGACCGAATAAAAATATAGTTTCAATAGAAGAAACCTGATAAGTTGATGAAGAAGGGGATGCTTTCCAAGCTTAGACGCTTGAGTCTCCTTGAAATATGCAGGATGAACCACGGGGCATCCCCAAGCTTAGACTTTTTTCACTCTTCTTGATCATATATCATGCTCCTCTCTTGACCCTTGAAACTTCTTCTTCACACCAAACTTCTCATAAACTTCATTAGAGTGGGTTAGTACTCAAAAAACTTTTAATCTAATCCACTTTAGCCCTATAGTGACACATTCCAAGAACTCAATAAAACATTAGCTACGTCTCCACGTCTAGAAAGCCTCACTTAAAGTCCAGCTTAAGAGACAATGCAAAAATCAGAGACAGAATCTACAAAATGTAACCTGCCGCAACACGACTTTACGAGGTATCGCTGCTCAAATCAGAAACTTAAAACTAATGAAAGTTATGTACATATCTGAGGAGAATCACGCACGTAAATTTGCGATGTTTCTGAGTTTCACAGAGAGCTGCTCAATTTCGTGACAGTGAGAAATCTGTTTCTGCGCAGAAACTAAATCTAGCACCAACTACCATAGAGACTTTATTTGACAAAAACATGATATGGTGGCTGCTACGTAGGGGTAAAACTTCCAAGACTCAAATATAAACAAAAGTGCTGTAGTAAAATAAACACATGGGTTATCTCCCAAGAAGTTCTTTCTTTATAGCCATTAAGATGGGCTCAGTAATTTTAATGATACTCTCGCAAGAAATAAGAGTTGAAGCAAAAGAGAGCATCAAGAAGCAAATTCAAAACACATTTAAGCCTAACCCACTTCCTATGGAAAGGAATCTTGTACACAAATAACCATGAAGAAACGTGTGGCAAGCATAGAGCAACACGTAGGCCCTACTGCCAAAGTGTGCCCTGCATCAGCACTAGGACATGAGCTGGCCGGCCCGCGAATTTTCGTCTCAGGCAGCCCGGCAGCTTTCCCGCCCAAGCCCCGATAACCCACAAGTATAGGGGATCGCAACAGTCTCGAGGGAAGTAAAACCCAAACTTATTGATTCACACAAGGGAGGTAAAGAATACTTATAAGCCTTAACAACCGAGTTGTCAATTCAGCTGCACCGGAAAAGCACTAGTACTGTGGGTGATGTGAAAGCAAAGCAGAATATGAGAGAGCAAAGAGTACCGTAACACATCAGCAAATGGTAGTGAATATGAGAGCAATGGCACTTTAAAATAAAGGACACTACTTCCAATGACATGTAGAACTAGTATATGATGATGCGAGATGGACCGGGGTTCCCAGCTATCTACACTAGTGGTAACCCTCCAATAACAAGTGTTGGGTGAACAAATTACGGGTGGGCAATTGATAGGATTGAAAGCATTAAGACAGAACATCAAGATTATTAATCATGTAGGCATGTTTTCCATATATAGTCATACATGCTCGCAATGAGAAACTTGCATAACATCTTTGTCCTACCAGCCTATGGGCACTGGCTTAGAATCTCGATGGAAATTAAGGTACCTTTAATAGAGCACCGGAGTTAAAGCATTAATATTCAGAAAACATGTGATCCTCATACCTAAGCCTTCCCTCAGCTTTTATCCCACGGCCGCCACCTGGGCTCGGTTCCCACATAGACATGTGCAAACAACTTGTAGGTACATCTAAGCAATAATTATAGAGTTTAAATCTAAGATCATGCCACTCGGTGACATAGGCATCCCCAATGGGCTTGCCGAAGATAGTACCCGGGGTTTACTAAAGGCCCATGACTCGAAGAATAAGAAGACTAAGCCCATTTAGCGTTAAGGAAAGATAGTTTGTATTAGGAAAGATAGAGATTTGTAATCTTAATGGTTGGGTGCACAAAATCCTCCCGAACTCGTAATCCTAGAGCATGAACCCTCGGCTCCACCCCTATATAAGGGAGTCGAGGACGTAAGAAAGATCGAATCTATTGTCAACGTAACCCTAGTTTTCATAATCGCTGAGTACTTTCGGTTGAAACCTTCGAGATCTACTTGCCCTCTACTTAGCAAAACCCTAGTCTACAACTGTAGGCATCGGCTGAAATTCAATCCATTTTCACTGGCTCGCTGTGGGAATTAGAGGCTGTGGCGTGAGCTGATCTCGATGGCACGGTCTGTAATCGGTTTACCGACTGCCGGTGGCTAGCAATGCGATGATCGAGGTAAACGGGAAAACTCATCTAGTCGACTTCCTTTATTCCTCACCCACCTCCCGTATGGATGCATGTGCCTATCCGAGAGCCCATCGCCACACCTGCTGCTCGAGAATCTCCGATTTGGTTGGGTCAACATGAAGGACTCCCACCGGTTCGGTTCCGATCTCTGGCTGGAATTTTCAGCGGTCGATTCTAAATTTTCGTCGAGTGACGAGGAATTCCGTCGCCACGCTTCGTCGACACCAAGGCAAACGGAAAGCTCGCCAAGACCTTCAGCAACACATATTTCGAAGTTGGTCATGGGATTCCGAGTAAGCAGCGATTCCCGATGTCACACAGCTTCAACTTCATCGGACAAATCTGTCGCCATCGAAAAGGTCTCACCACCCTATATGATGGTGTCACCAAACTGAGCAAAAATCAATACGTTAAAATACCATCAAATCTGCGGCAATCAAAGAGGCAGGCCGATCGTAATTGTAAGAGATCGTTGAGGCTTTGATTACTTGGGAAATCCACACGTCGATCCCGCTCGATCTTAGGAAAAGGCTTAGGCACTAAATATGCCGGGTCCTCAACTCGCGCAAAGTTCAACTCCCGCAAGAAGCATGGGATAGGGCCGCAGTGCCATGGATGGTTCAGAACTAATGACCACACCATACTGCATTAGAACTACAAGCATACTAATATAGACTTGTTGCAGTAGAGTCGGGAAAACAGACAGCATCCTTGGAATAGGAGAAGAGGCAGCCTCCGCGTCCAGCAGGCGTCGAGCAGAGCTCAGTCGACAATCAGAAACTTCGGGAGATAGCCATAGAGAGGCTCGAAGGAGAGCGAGATCTCGGCTGCAAAATATACCTGAAGAAGAGAGAGGAAAACTGATGACCACAAGAGTAGGGGATCGCACGCTTCTTCGAGGGAAGGTTACTCAATTTATTGATTCACACAAGGGGAGACAAAGAATACTTGTAAGCCTTAACAACAGAGTTGTCAATTCAGCTGCACTGGAAACAGAATGTTGTCGCAAGACATCAAGAGTAAATAAAGCGATAAAGTAAAGAGAATGTTTTGGAAACAACAAGGCAGTGAAATAAAGACAGCAGTAGTGATTATAGTAAACAGCAGGATTAAAATACTGTAGGCACAGGGACGGATTAACGGGCGCTGCATGGATGAGAGAAACTCATATAACAATCAAAGCAGGGGCATTTGCAGATAATAATAAACGGTATCCAAGTACTAATCAATCAATAGGCATGTGTTCTATATTTAGTCGTACGTGCTCTCAATGAGAAACTTGCACAACATCTTTGTCCTACCAGCTCAGCAGCCTCGGCTCTAGGGAAACTATCGGAAATTAAGGTATAGAGTACCGGAGCAAAGCATTAACACTCCGTGAACACATGTGATCCTCACATCACTACCATCCCCTCCGGTTGTCCCGATTTCTGTCACTTCGGGGCCACTGGTTCCGGACAGCGACATGTGTATACAACTTGCAGGTAAGATCATAAACAACGAATATCTTCATGAATCAATAACATGTTCAGATCTGAGATCATGGCACTCGGGCCCTAGTGACAAGCATTAAGCATAACAAGTTGCAACAACATCATAAAAGTGACATCTACGGATACTAGGCACTATGCCCTAACAATTCATGACTATTACATGACCAATCTCATCCAACCCTACCATCCCTTCAGCCTACAGCCGGGGAATTACTCACACATGGATGGGGAAACATGGCTGGTCGATGGAGAGGCGTTGGCAGTGATGAAGATCTCCTCCAATTCCTGCCCGCGGAGGCCGAACGGAGACTTCTCGGGCCCCAGACGAGTTTCACATTTGGGCGGCTCGAGGTTTCTCGAAGCACTTCCACCTCTCCCCGCGCTTAGGCTTCCAGGGCCAATAAGTAGTCCGATGAGAGCGTCGGAGGTCGTCGAGGCCACACCATAGGGCCGCGCGGCCCCCTAGGCCGCGCCGCCTTATGGTGTGGGGCCCGGGCCTCCACTTGATTTGTCCTTCTGGCTCCAGTATTCTGGGAAAATAGAGCCTTCTGTCAAACCCGAGGTTTTTCCTGAGTTGGAGTTCTGCAATAAACGAGACACTCGTAACAGCCCTCAATAAAAACGCCGTTAGTCCGTGTTAGCGATCCAAATACACAATTTAGAGGCAAAACAATAGCAAAAGTGTTCGGGAAAATAGATACGTTTTGTATCAACTCCCTCCAAGCTTAGCTTATTGCTTGTCCTCAAGCAATTCAGTTAACAACTGAGCGATAAAAGAACTTTCACGAACACATTTGCTCATATGATGTATATATTCTCATGCTATGGCTAATACTTAAGCAGTTCATAATGAGATACATGCGAATGAGATCATCCAACAGCTATGTCAATCATGGAGAGAGGTACTAACAATTAATAATAAGCATCAGTGAATCATGTATATAAGCAGGATTGCAATTCATAAGAGAATATGATAAAGTGGTATCGCGCTTGCCCGTATTTGATCGGCAAAACATAAGCCTAGGCACCTCTGGAGTTCATAGAAAGGCTAGAAGTAGTGATTGTCAAAGATAAAGCATCAAAGTTATACCACAATCAATCATATTTTCTTGAGACAAGCATATTATACTAAGAATGACAGTTGTGTTCTCAAGATAGTGCCTCCAAGAAAGAATGGAGACACAAATATAAAAGTAAAAGATTGGACTGCAGTAGGGGAAGTTGTGATTTCAACATGCGCTAGAGCTTTCTTACTTTAAGACAGAGGTGTCAGCCTGAGAAGTTTGTTGTTGTCAACGAATGGTAATGGGTACAATTAACTACCTCATCAACCTGACTCCCAAGAGCGGCTCCCATGAATTATTTGCATGTTTATGTGGCACTTCTTCCAACCTTTCTTACACAAACCATGGCTAATCGAATTCGGGTGCCCGCCAACAATCACATACCATGAAGGAGTGTCTCTTTATTTAAGTTTTATTATGATGATGACACTTCAACCTTATACGTTTTCATGGTTAACCGAATCCTTCTGGGTACAGCCCAACACCACAAACCATGGAGTGAGTGTCTATTTAAGCTAATTAATTTGGGACCGGGAATCCCATTGCCACTCTTTGCAAAATTATTGATAGTTGATGTGCTGAATTAGTCCATATGAGAGTCCGTCAAAAGTAAATGACAGGGTTGAAGACAAACACCACATACTTCCTCATGAGCTATGAAACATTAACACAAATTGAGAAGCATTTTGAAAGTTTTAAAGTAGCGGATGAGAATTTACTTGGAATGGTTTGAAATGCCATGCATAGGGATGGTAGACACTTTGGAACAACTTGGTTTTCAGGTGTTTAGAAGCACGAGCATGCCGCTCAGTACAAGTGAAGGTTAGCAAAAGACTAGGAAGCGACAAATCAAGAGAGCAATAACTGTCATAATCATGCTTGCGGCAAAATAAATTAACGGAGGCATAAAAGTGATACAAGAACTCTGAAGCAATATAAATCATCGAGGCTTAATTGACTTTTTGTTCAGTCATATGCATGCGTGAGCATGTGCCAAGTCGATATAAATGAATTATTCAGAGGAGGATACCACAATGCCATACTTACTTATGAATAAAACAATGCAAGCGAACATCCATGACATGCTACTCATATTAATAAATTGGAGCTAAACATGAGAGATCATGAACTACTAGACTTTCTCACATAACATATACCTCACATGAACCAAATAAGCATGCTCACATGGATGAGTATATGTACAAAAATGAAAACAAATAGAGTTCATACCAGCCTCTCACCACAATCCAATTGTTGTAGATCGTCATTATTGCCTTTCACTTGTGTAGCTTGGATAATATGAAATGAAAACCACGCTCCAGCCACCGAAGACCATTGAACTCATGATGAACTTTACAAACCAAAGAAGAACAGCAAATATTTTTGGTGTTTTCGAATTGGAAACAAGAACAAAAGAAACAAGAAAACAAAGCAAAATCTTTTTGTTTTCTCATAGCAAACCAACGATAGCAAATAAAGTAAACTAAGAGCAAGGAACCAAATAAACAAATGGTGAAGAGAAACAACAGAAATATTTTTGGTCTTTTTGTGTTTTAGGAAAGAAACAAGCGAAAACAAAAGAATGTAAACTAAAAGAAACACAGAAAAGCAGGATGACAGAAATCTGCCAAATCCTGACAGCAGTACAGAAATCGAAATTAACAAAAATCTTCCATTGCTCAGACCAAAAAGTGTTCAACTAATGAAAGTTAGATAACAACCTGGGGCACATGCTCAAAAATTTTCAACTCAAAATAACGTTCTGGCTGTGCGTACGAATTTTTTTTGGTAACAGCCCAGAATCTGTTTTTGGACAGCACTTCCCCAAATATCATCTCCTTCTCATTAGAAAACCACTCTAAGAAACTAAACAAGTATGTACAAGTATCCAGCAACCATAATATGCAAAGAATGAGTGATGCCATACCTTCCCCAAGCTTAGGCTTTTGGCCTAAGTGGAGTTCATTCCCACGGTCCCCATGAAGTGGTGTCTCCGTAGTACGACGAAGAACGACCCGGTTCCAGGTATGTGCTGGAGGAAACATCGGGGTATGTGACGGTGCAGTCGTAGGAGGGCTCGGTGTTCTCGGAGTCATGTTGCTGGTGGAATTCTTGTATCTTCATATGTTCCTCCACCTCCTCCTTAGTGAGCGACCATGATTGCCTGTCAATATTGAACAAACCTGGCTGGGGAAGAGGGATTTCCTTCTCATTCCCGTCAGCAAACAACATTCTATAGACCATATTATCTATAGTGGAATCAGTAGTAACAAAATGATGACTCTTCATAGCAGCAATATCTAGTCTCCTAGGGGTTAATGGCACATCATTAGAATCAAGAGGAGTCTTAAATGTGTTAAAATGCGCAGTGCAATAGTTCCTCCAAAAATAGGCCCCCTGCTAGACAGGCGGCGAGCAATAAGAGAACCAAGATGATAAGGTGTCTGTCCAGTAAGTGCAGCATTCAAGAAAGCAAGATGATAGCTAGAGATATTGCTAGTATTTTCCCTACCAAGAATACTAGTAGCAATGTAATATGCAAAATATTTAATGGCGGGAAGTTGAATATTTCTTATCTTCCCGCGCTGAATGGTGCGGCAATCATCTTCGGTGATCCCTCGATAGAGCTCCAACAGGTCCCGGGGGTTGTCATCAATCCTCCTTGCTGTACCTACAGGGGCAATATCCAATGCACGACAAAATTCTTCCAATTCCATAGTAACAGGATTATCATAGATCTTGAATGCAACTGTCGGCTCATATTGCGTGTTGTGGAACTTGAAGCTCTCAACGAAAATTTTGGTGAGCCTGTAGTATTGTTCCCTTTCATCTCCCACGTAGGTGGCTAAGCCTGCCCTGTTGACAAGGGTGAAGAAGTCATCCAATATCCCTGCATTTGTCAGAAAATCATAACATGGGAAGGATGAAGCATTAGGAGCCCCATTGTCCTCCTCGGGCGCGAAGCTAGGCGCGATGATATCCTCATTGTAGGATCGCCTAATCTGAGTGGACGCCCTCGAGGGCCTACCGGTGCTGGTTGTTCCTTTCTTGAACAATTCTCCAAATTTGAATTTCTTCATCTTCCTTTTCTGAAATTTTCAACAACCATTATAAAATTTGATTTCAAGGTATATAATTGAGGGAACTACTATAGGAACTTGCTAGAGTACTAAACATGCATCAAAACTAGTTTCTACCACTTAGAACAAGCATGCAAGCTCACTAAACATGTTATCTACAGCAGCAAAATATTCAAGATATACTCAACCAAACAAAATTCTAATTGGACAATCAAAGGAGTCACATACCAAGGAGTAAATGTGCCAAATTTCAGCAGGAAATCTGGGCTGAGCAAGGAGATCGAGAAATCGCGAGTTCTTGAGCAGAAACGCGAGTGAGAGGAACTTGGTGCGAGTTTTTTCGGGAGAGAGAAGATGCTGGGAGGAAGAGATGAAGTAGTGGGGCAAGGAGGGGCCCACACCACAGGGTGGCGTGCCCACCTCCTTGGCCGCGCCGGCCTGTGGTGTGGCACCTCGTGGTGCCCCACAGGTCATCCTCTGGTACTCCCAGGTGCCTCGTCGAAAAATAGGACCAACTAAAGCATATTGCAAAACAAAAAGGTGCTACAGCAAGTAAAACAAATGGAGGGAGAAAGAAAGAAAGAAATGTTGTTTAGCTCTCTTATGCATTAAAATATACTTGTTAACAAGGTTGATCAAGTCTTGCTACCAAATAAATTTTATATGACATAAGAAGAAGTAAACCTCAAATCAATCATGTTACCTTATATTGAATTGATATGGATCCAATCACAAGAGTTTGATATTCTTCTTTAGGCTCATATATAGGACAATCAATGGTTCCCACTTTGATAGTTTTCACATTAGAAATTGTATTAACTCCATATACTTTATCAATCCTCTTGGGAAAATAGACAGTATGTTCCTTATCATCAACATTGAAAGTAACCATGCCTTTATTGCAATCAATAACAGCCCCTGCAGTATTAAGAAAGGGTCTTCCAAGAATAATGGACATATTATCATCTTCAGGCATTTCCAACACAACAAAATCAGTTAATATCAAGCAGAGTAACTTGAACAGGAACATTTTCACATACACCAACAGGAATAGCAGTAGATTTATCAGCCATTTGCAAAGATATATCAGTGGTATCAACTTATCTAAATCAAGTCTCTTATAAAGAGAAAAATGCATAACACTCTCCCAAATCACATAGAGCAGTTCTAACATAATTATTCTTAATAGAACAAGGAATAGTAGGTATACCTGGGTCACCCAACTTCTTTGGAACTTTGCCATTGAAAGAGTAATTAGCAAGCATAGTGGAAATTTCCTCATTGGGGATTTTCCTTTTGTTAGTAATATCTTTCATATACTTTGAATAAGGAGGCAATTTAATAGCATCAGTCAAAGGGATTTGCAAAAATAAAGGTTTCATCCAATCACAGAATTTATTATAATGTTCCTCCTCCTTGATTTTAGTTTCTTAGCAGGAAAAGGCATTTGCTTTTGAACCCAAGGTTCTCTTTCATTACCATGTTTCTCAGCAATAAAATCTTCTTTAGTGTACTTTTTATTTTTAGCATGCTTTTCAGGTTCAATTTCTTCTTTATCAGGAGTATCATCCTTATCATTATCTTTATCATGTTCATTACCACTTTCAGTTTCAGCATCCGAAATAGAAATACTATTAGGATCATTAACAGGTTCAGAGGATTCTACAACATTCTTATGTTTCTTTTTCTTTTTCTTAGATGGAGCACTAGTTTTAGTTAGTTGAGAATCTTGTTCAACTCTTTTGGGATGCCCTTCAGGATATAGAGGATCCTGGGTAGAAACACCACCTCTAGTTGTTACTTCATAAGCATGTTTTTCTTTAGAATTATTTCCCAACAAGTCATTTTGCACTTTAGTAAGTTGATCAATTTGAGTTTGAACCATTTGAAAATGTTTAACAAGTATCTTAACATCATTGGAGGTTCTCTCCACAATACCATGCAATTCACTAATAGCTCGAGAATTTTCCATTAAATGACTCTCTACTCTCATATTAAAGTTTTCTTGCTTAACAATATAATTATCAAACTCATCTAAGCATTGAGCAGGAGGTTTTGAATATGGAATATCTTCCCTAGTAAAGCGTTGAAGAGAGTGTACCTCAATCATGGATGAAGGGGGAGTTATCTCACATAAATCTTCTATAGGAGGTAAATTCTTCACATCTTCAGGTTTAATACCCTTCTCTTTAAGAGACTTCTTGGTTTCCCTCATATCTTCATCATTTAATTTAATCATACCCCTCTTCTTCAGGTGTCGGGGTTGGTTCAGGTGTAGACCAATCATCATGATTCCAAATTATTTTGCCAATAATTCTTCAGCTGCCTGGAGTTCTTTTCCTGAAAACACAACCAGCACAACTATCCAGGTATGCCCTAGACTCAATGGTTAGTCCACTATAAAATATATCAAGTAAATCATGCTTTTCCAAATCATGGTCAGGCTGAGCTCTAATAAGAGAGCAAAATCTCGCCCAAGCCTCAGGCAATTTCTCTCCATCTTCCTGGTCAAAATTATAAATTCTCTGCAAAGCAATATGTTGAGCACTAGAAAGTATTTCCGGAAGAAAACATCAAGCAATTCTTTTGGACTTTTAATAGAACCAGGAGGCAAATTATTATACCAAGTTTTAGCATCATCCTTTAATGAGAAAGGAAAAATTTTAGCGACAAAATAAGTACGCATCTTGACATCATCAGAAAACAAGCCACTAAGAGTAGATAACTCAGTCATGTGTTCAACAACACTTTCTTTTTCAGTACCACAAAAGGGTGTTTTCTCAACAATAGCTATATGAGATAGATCAAGAGAAAAATCATAATCTTTATCCTTAATGTTTATAGGAGATGTGGCAAATTTAGGATCAGGAGACAGTTTATATCTAACAGCATGTTCTGCAAGCAACTTTTTAATTTTTCTTGCATCAGTAGTAGCATTGCATTTTTCAATAAAATCATCATCAAGCTCTACATAATCTTCATCAAGATCATCACTATAATATTCAAGTTCAGGTGAATTAACAGGTGCAGCATTTTCATTAGGAGTTTCAGTATTTTCAATTTGTCTAGACTTAGCAATTGTAGCATCTAGAAAAGATCCTAACGAACCATCATTATCAAGCACACAGAAGCATCATCACAATTATGAGAGGAATTTTCAGATTCAGCAGAAGTACCAGCATTTGAAGCTTGTGGTGGTGAAACAAGTTTACTTATCACAGATGGTGAATCAAGAGCAGCAGAGGTACTAAGAGTTGTACCTTTTCTTGTAGTGGATGGTAATGGCGATCTTAGTATCGCGAGGTTTACCCATGATGGAGACTTTGCGCAGCGAACAATATCAGTCCAAGTGAACTTCCAAATAAAGCTATGCTCCCGGCAACGGCGCCATAAAATAGTCTTGATGACCCACAAGTATAGGGGATCTCAACAGTCTTCGAGGGAAGTATTACCCAATTTATTGATTCGACACAAGGGGAGACAAAGAATACTTGTAAGCCTTAACAACGGAGTTGTCAATTCAGCTGCACCTGGAAACAGACTTGCTCGCAAGAGTTTATCAGTAGTAACAGTTTTATAGCAGTAGGAATAGTGAAATAACAGCAGTGGTGAAATAAAGACAGCAGTAGTGATTACAGTAAACAGCAGGATTAAAATACTGTAGGCATAGGGACGGATTAACGGGCGTTGCATGGATGAGAGAAACTCATATAACAATCAAAGCAGGGGCATTTGCAGATAATAATAAAACGGTATCCAAGTACTAATCAATCAATAGGCATGTGTTCCATATTTAGTCGTACGTGCTCGCAATGAGAAACTTGCACAACATCTTTTGGTCCTACTGACGGTGGCAGCCGGGCCTCTAGGGAAACTATTGAAATTAAGGTACTCCTTTTAATAGAGTACCAGAGCAAAGCATTACCACCCGTGAACACATGTGATCCTCACATCACTACCATCCCCTGTTGTTCCGATTTCTGTCACTTCGGGGCCATTGGTTCCGGACAGCGACATGTGTATACAACTTGCAGGTAAGATCATAAACAACGAATATCTTCATGAATCAATAACATGTTCAGATCTGAGATCATGGCACTCGGGCCCTAGTGACAAGCATTAAGCATAACAAGTTGCAACAATATCATAAAAGTGACATCTACGGATACTAGGCACTATGCCCTAACAATCTTATGACTATTACATGACCAATCTCATCCAATCCCTACCATCCCCTTCAGCCTACAGCGGGGAATTACTCACACATGGATGGGGAAACATGGTTGGTCGATGGAGAGGCGTTGGCGGTGATGGTGGCGATGCCTCCAACTCCCCGTCCCGGCGGAGTGCCGAACGGGAGACTTCTGTGCTCCCGAGACGGAGCTGGCTTATTTGGCGGCTCTCTGGAGGGTTTCTGGCGACTTCGACTCCTCCCCGTGCGTTTTTAGGTCGTAGCCAATAAGTAGTCCCATGAGAAGAGGGGCCACGGAGGGGCCACACCATAGGGCCGCGGGCTCCCCCTGTGGCCGCGCCGCCTTATGCAGGTAAACTGGCCTCCACTCTGATTTGTCCTTCTGCCCACAAGATTCTGGAAAATAGAGCCTTCTGCCAAAATCCCGAGGTTTTTCCCGAAAGTTGGATTTCTGCACAAAAACGAGGACACCAGAACAATTCTGCTGAAAACAGCGTTAGTCCGTGTTAGTTGCATCCAAAATACACAATTTAGAGGCAAAACAATAGCAAAAGTGTTCGGGAAAATAGATACGTTTTGGACGTATCAGAAACATAATTCAAAATCTCGACATGTCCTTCATGACGATTGATACAAGGGGAAATATCAT
The DNA here is from genome assembly GCA_030979885.1 of Lolium multiflorum. NCBI lineage: Eukaryota > Viridiplantae > Streptophyta > Magnoliopsida > Poales > Poaceae > Lolium > Lolium multiflorum. Next base: position 105,696,475 of record CM061749.1, read on the forward strand.
CCCGAAAACGCCAGAAGCAGGTTACATGGCAACGCAAGCTTACATCCTCGCGTCCAGACCACCTCCTGGAGACCCGAGAGAACCATTGTTCAATATGGCAATGGCTGGAGTAGGAGTTATGGGAACAGCGTTTGCAGCCACGCCTCCCGAAGGAAATCCTAGGCAAAATAGTCCACGACCCACCGCAGCGGTCCAAGATCCACCAAGAACAAGCGGAGCAAGAGACACAACAGCAGGCAAGGGTGGATAGAGCGCGACAAGAAAGAAGAGAACGTCAGCATTCTCACGAGGTTGCCGACGAAGATATGTGTGGACTCCCGTGCTTTACGAGAAGAGTTCGAAAGACTCGAGTCCCAAAAGGGTTCAAGTTACCCGAGAATTTCAAGAAATTCGACGGCCTGCAGGATCCCGAGGATTGGCTCGTTGATTATCTCGAGATGGTGAAGCTGGTAGGAGGAACCAGAGCAACAGCTATGCAAAGTATCCAAGTTTGTGCCGCAAGATCTTGGATAAAGAAACTCCCCCTGTTCCATCGACAGCTGGGATAATTTCGAGGATATCTTCGTGAGAAATTTCCGATCCACCTGCAAGAAACCTGCATCATTGGAAGAGTTGAGGGCGTGTCGACAAAAACACGACGCAGTCGATGAGGAAATATATACGAGGTGGAATATCATTAAAACTCGGGCAGAGGATATATCTGACGAGAGAGCAATAGACGCGTTCGTGGCAGGAATTCCGGGGAGATTTTCAAGGACTTAGGAGAACTAATTTAAGACAATATCAGCACTGATAGAGATAGCCAACAAATGGGCGGACGGAGAAGACGCAATATATAACAAGCGACACAGGTCACCAGAAGAGGATCGCGGCCGAAATTTTCAAAATAGAAGGCGATTTACTCGCCAGTTTTACAATAACGACGCTCCTGGCCATATATCGGCTGGTTTCCGAGGAAATCCTGGAGGAAATAGTCGAGACGATTATCAAAGGAGTAATGAGCAACAAGGCGACAACAGAGGTGATTTCGCGGCAACAGGCAAAATAGTGGACCAAGGATTCAAAGACCTTATGTGTCCCCCGAGGAGATGATGAACGGTCCATGTCAAATGCACTTTTATCTCGACAACAACGGAAAGAGGCAGTCAGGACATCTCCAGAAAGACTGCCGAAATTTTCAGGCAATGTTGCGAGCCGCAGGAATTGCAAATGCCCAGGCCATGAACAGAAACCCCCAGGGGCCAAGGAGTGAGATCCACCTCCCACCTCCTCCCGCAATCACGGACGAAAATCGGCACCAGCTCAGAATAGCGGCAGCACCACATCCACCACCATATGTTGATCCTAACTCCAATGGTGCGGTCTCGATGATTCAAAAGCTAGACCATCTAACAGGGCGCAGAAGGTAATCTCACGACAAGTGTTCATGGCAGAGAAGATGCCTCCACCAACGGAGTACCTAAATTGGTCAGGGCAAGACATTGGCTTCACAATTGCGGATCATCCACAAGTTCCTCGACCAGGACAATCGACACTCATCCTACCCGCAGAATTGCTGGTTTTGACGTGTCGAGAGTTTTCATAGATGGCGGCAGCAGCTTAAACCTTATGTATGCAGATACATTGAGAAAGATGAGCATATCCCTGGCCTGAAACCAACTGATACACGTTTCATGGGATCACCAGAGAAGCCAAGTTATCCATTGGGCAAGATCAACCTCGACGTTCAGTTTGGAACCCGAGAAAACTACAGATAGAGAACTTGGAGTTCGGTTGTGGATTTCCCGTCGCAATATCACGCTTTGTTGGGACGACCAGCATACGCCAGGTTTATGGCGGTACCACATTATACGTACCTATTGTGGAGGTTGCCTGGACCCAAGGGACCTATCACAATTAAGGGAAGTTTCGCGCTGTCTGATAAATGCGACAAGGATTTTCATCGACTGTCAGAAACTTTCGGGATGCAAGCAGAATATATGGCGCCAAGGCTCACTGATTATGATGTGCTGCCAGATGCAGGGAGGTCTCCTAGGGAGCCAACTTTCAACACAGCCAAGGATTCAAAAGAGGTACAAATCCACCCGACGGACCCAAAGAAAACGACATCCATTGCAACAAACATGGATATCGCATAGGAAAGCGCGCTCGTCGAGTTCCTCCGTGAGCACTGGAAAATCTTCGCATGGTGTCCAGCTGACATGCCAGGAGTACCCAGGGAACTTGCCGAGCACCACCTCAACTTGGATCCTCTCGAGACCAATCTTTGCGGCGTTTTTCGGAACCAAACCGCAAAGCTATGTTATCAGAAATAGATCGACTCAAAGATGCTGGTTTTATCAAAGAAATATCTACAGAAGCCACGTGGGTAGCTAACCCAGTGATGGTGCCGAAGAAACACACGAAAGTCCTTCGCATGTGCGTCGACTTTACGTGTCTCAATAAACATTGTCCTAAGGATCACTTTCCCCTCCCAAGGATCGATCAAATCATCGACTCCACGGCAGGATGCGAACGTCTTTCCTTCTTGGACGCATACTCTGGTTATAACCAGATCAGATTAAAAGAAGAATATGAAGCCAAGACAGCGTTCATAACACCTTACGGCGTGTTTTGTTACAAAACAATGCCTTTTGGTTGAAAAACGCGGGAGCAACATATCAGCGGATGATGCAGAATGCCTTGCAACACAGATTGGGAAAAATGTACAAGTCTACATTGACGATGTCGTGATAACATCAAAGAAGGGGTCAACACTAATCGAAGATTTGAAGGAAACCTTCGACAACCTCGACAAGTTCGCCTTAAGTTGAACCCGACAAAGTGCTCCTTTGGCGTTCCTGCGGGAGAACTTCTCGGGTTCTTAGTATCAGCAAGAGGGATTGAAGCTAATCCCGAAAAAATACAGGCCATCGTAACTATGAGGAAGCCAACAAAGTTGAAAGAAATACAACAGCTGACGGGGCGAGTCGCAGCTTTAAGCAGATTCGTCGCCAGGCTAGGAGAAAAGGCGCTGCCGTTCTACGCATTGATCAAACAGGGGAGAAATTTCAATGGAACGAGGAAGCAGATAGAGCCTTCGAGAACCTCAAGCGCACAATTTTGACACCACCAATCTTGGTGGCGCCTAAAGAGAAAGAACCTCTCCTCTTATACATTGCAGCCACACCTCAAGTGGTTAGCACGGTTCTAGTAGTCGAGAGAGAAGAAGAAGGAAAGCTTCATGGAGTTCAGAGGCCAGTATATTTCATCAGCGAAGTACTGTCGCCTTCAAAACAGCGGTACCCTCAATACCAGAAACTGGCGTATGGAGTATTTACGACAGCAAGAAAATTGCGACACTATTTTTCGGCGCACCCGATAATAGTGGTCAATGAAGCTCCTTTGTCAAACATATTGAACAACCCAGAAGCTACGGGTCGTGTCTCCCTTTGGGGAATAGAACTTTCCCCTCGGGACATCACGTATGAAAAAAGAAAGGCAATAAAATCGCAGGTTTTACCAGATTTCATTGCAGAGTGGATGGAGCTACAAAACACGGGGCCTCCAGATTTATCGAGAACCTGGACTATGAACTTCGACGGGTCCAAAAGGTTGGAAGGTGCTGGAGCAGGCGTGATATTGGTATCACCTGAAGGCGACAAGTTGAAGTATGTCTTAATGACGTTCCCAAACACGTCTAACAATGAAGCAGAATACGAAGCTCTTATACACGGGATGAAGATGGCGAAGGCTTGCGGTGCAACCCGACTGAAAATTTTCGGTGACTCACAATTGGTGGCACAGCAAGTTATGAATCAATGATGCAGTCAATGAGAGCATGATAGCATACAAGGAGATGTATAATGAGCTGGAAAAACTGTTTGATGGATGCGAGGTAAACCACATCAGCAGATTGAGCAATGATGAAGCCGATGTCCTTGCAAACATCGGGTCACCTGTCTTGATCCTCCAGGCGTATTTTGGGAAGAAATAAGCGAGAGATCAACAAAGCCAATGAAAACAAAGAAAAAGGAGAAGGAGGAGAAATCTTCGGGTACTACCAAAGAATCATTGGAAGAAGAAGAAGAGGAACATGAGCTAGTCATGATGGTGCAAATTCCATGGATGCAAGCTTACATATCATACATCCTAAGGAAAACAATAAGCTTACATTTCATACATCCTAAGGAAAACAATACCCGACGATCCAGTTGAAGCAAGGCGAATAATTAGACGATCTAAAGCTTTCACTGTGGTAAAAGGGGAGTTGTACAAACGAAGTATTTCGGGTGTGCTACAAAGATGTGTCACACCCGAAGAAGGAAGGATCATCCTGAAAGATGTACACGAAGGAATATGCATCATGCAAGCAGTCGAGCTATCGCGGCCAAAGTCTTCAGAGCAGGATTTTATTGGTTAACAGCAATTGAGGATGCGAAGGAAATAGTGCGAACTTGCGACGCGTGCCAAAGATTTGCCGCCAAGCCTCACTCTCCGGCAGCAGAACTGATGCCAATCCCGCTGTCGTGGCCTTTTGCTCAATGGGGTCTCGACATGGTGGGAAAACTACACAAAGCTTCGCCAGGAGGATATGAGTATATGCTCGTTGCTGTCGACAAATTTACTAAGTGGATAGAAGCAAAGCCGATAAATTCACCGGACGGCATCGGCGATCAAGTTCGTGAAAAGCATCGTCTTTCGATTTGGAGTCCCTCACAGCATTGTCACAGACAACGGCAGTAATTTTACGTCCAAGGAGTTCAAGGCATATTGCGCAGAAGTGGGCATCAAATTGAGTTTTGCGTCTGTCGCACATCCACAGACCAACGGTCAAGTCGAAAAGCCAATGGCATCATCTGCAATGGTATCAAGAAGCGCCTGTTGGGACCATTGGAAAAAGCTCGGCATACTTGGCCAGAGGAGCTGCCAAGCGTGTTGTGGAGTATTCGAACAACACCAAATACGGCGACACAGGAGACGCCGTTCTTTCTGGTCCATGGAGCCGAGGCAGTCCTGCCGATAGAAATAGAGCATGATTCTCCAAGAGTTACAGAATATGATGAAGAAACTTCGAGAAAAGCTTTGGAGGATGATGTCGACGCACTTGATGAAGCTCGAGACGAAGTCCTGTCACGAGTCGCCAAATATCAACAGGACCTGAAAAACTACCACAGTCGACGATTGCGACCAAGATCTTTCCAAGTTGGTGACTTGGTTTTGCGACTTAATCAAAAAAGTCATGAAAAACTCGAGTCACCATGGCTTGACCTTATCGTCACGAAGTAATCGAAGGAGGAGCATACAGAATCAAGGACAAGAAGATGGGGATTGCTGAGCCAAATCCTTGGAACGTGGCGCAGCTCAGGCGTTTTTACGCTTAGATGCCGAAATATAGTCTCCTCTGTAAACATACAATGTACTGAAACGCCCGCGAGTTTTCAGACGCACTCTTTTCCTTTTTCGGGGCACCGAGTGGGGCCGGAAAGGTTTTTAATGAGACGGGCTCGCGGTGCTGCAATATAATAAAGATAGTGGAATTATATATCTTCTTCTCGACAAGATCGGGGGCTTCCCCCTACACGATACAATATATATATACACAGTGTCGACAAATACAACTCGCAAAAATATCTCGCCTTGGTATAAAGTACCTCGCCAAAATAAAAATATCGACAAATAGCGGTCAACATAAAGCTCGGGGGCTCATACCCACAAAAATAGTACAGTATTTATTTTGCCTTGGGATAACCTCGCATTATAAAACAAAAATACAGCCAACAAAACGCCCGGGGGCTTGGCGTTGAAAATAAAAATATAGTGACTTTACAATACGAAAATACATACACAAAATACAATTCTTGGAACAGCTTATCTTCAAGGATTTCCCAGTATGTTGTCTATTGTCAAGCGCTCATTATTTATAGCACGAGTGCTATCAGCATAGCTGCCCTTCACGAAGAATTCAGAATCCATCCGAAGAAGTTCATCCATCATATCTTCGGCAACAGGGGTCACAACGTCGTCATATTTGCTGAAGTTCTTCCTCCTCTTCGCCATCTTAGCCAAGCACTTTGGAACAATCTGCCCCATGTCTAACTTCGGGTAGCAGATTTTTATCATGATCATAGCAAATCTTGCGCCAGCAGCCAATTGGGCCCGCACAAAGCCGTGGATTCGAGGAGCATCCCGAAATTTATCCATTAAAGCAGGAAGAGTCTCTGGCATCTTGTTGCGAGGAAACATAGTGCCATAGACCAGAGACAGAGTCCTTGTACAGAAGTCGAGATAATCGCGAACCTGGAGTGCGCGATCCTGAAATCTGACAATTTGGCGAGTTCGTTCAGGTGTACCCCAAAAATTTGAACCATGATCATGGGCAAGCCGAAGAAGTACATTGGATCGAGCTTCGACACGCTCATCTTCAGTAGCAGCATCCAAAAAAGAACCTATTTTGCCAAAACAGGAACCAGTGAGCAACGAGGAGACAAGCAAAAAGGAAAAGAAAAAGCACGACAATGATAATGAGGCACACCTGCCATATCCAAGCTAGCATCTGTCAGCAGTTGAAGCATAAAATTTTCGCGGATGTAGCTGCAGCAGCTTCAGAACAGCGCGTCCTTTCGTTATGGCATCTTGAGCTTGTTGAAGCGCAATTTTCCCTTTCAGAAGATTTTCGAGATTGTTCCATGAGCATAAGTGATTGCTTCTTCGTGGATTGGAGCTGTTGTCGAAGTTCTTCCAAATCTTCCGCCAAATTCTTACTCGAGAATTTTCAACAAATTCAACAGAGACAGGGGTTTTCTTCGAACGAGACGAAGGAAAACCTCGGAAGGACCAGGAGTTGACGTATAGTTGTCAAAAATTAACTGAAAACAGAAATTTCGACATCAATCATTGAGCAAAGACAGATTTCCATTCATTTTCATAATATATACATGTCTATTACAAAAGAAGGACCTCTAGAGACCTACTGAAGCAGTCATCGCCAAGAACACTACGGCGACAAACCAAAAGGGGAGATAAAACTAAAAGAAAAAAGCAAAGTGGTCTACTTGACCTCCGGTTTTGAAGAACTCGGAGCGATTGTTGACTTATATCCAAGAGTGGCGAGGATCTTCTTCGAATTGGGCTTTGCCGCTTTGATTAGCGACTGCCACTTCTTAGTTTCAATCTTCCCCGCGTCGCCAACTTTCGACCAGTCGACTTGTTGTTGACTCTCTGCAACCAAGGCCATAGTACCTTCGACACCAACTTTTAGTCCCTCTTGACGAAGTTGGAGTCCAAGGTCTTCATTGCCGTGAAGCACTTGGCGAGGTCAATGAAAACTGCGGGTCGCTCCTTTTTATGGAAGAAATAGGGGAAGAGTCGCGACAGGCCAGCTTCAGCTTCATCTAATCCGTTACGAGCTTCCGTCCCATGAATTTCGAGAAGAGAAAGCGCATCGAGAAGCTCGTCATCCTCAGGATTTTCCAGCTCGTATTCTTGATGTGTTCTCCTCGCTTAAAGCATAAAAAAAAAGGTTATCGAAAAGAAAAAAGGGGGAGACCAAAACACGACGTAAGAAAACAGTAAGGGTGTAAGGACTTACTAACAAAACGTCGACTCTGAGTTTCCAGTCGACTGAGGATCTCTTCTTCTCGAGCAGAATGCTGAGCTACATTTTCTTCTAAGGCCCTTTTTGCGTCGTTGAGTCTTTTTTGAAGATCCTCGACGGTTTTCGTGTGCGCACTCTCGCTTTGTTCTAACTCAATAGCGAGGGCGTCAGCACGTTTGTTGGCTTCTACCAGTTTCTCGCCAACATAAAGACAGATAATCATCGATAATGACAGGAAAAACTCGACAAAGAAAGCTTGACAGAACAAGTAGGTACCCGATAAATTGGGTACCGAAGCGGACGAGCTCTTTCATAAAAGGCTGGAGAGATTACAATGAAAAAAGGATCAATATAGGAAGAAGAAAAAGTTGACATCAAGGAGAAAAAGAGGAAAACTTCAAACGAAAAGTCAATACGAACAATTTACCTCTTCCATCAAAGAAGTCGAGGAACAACCAGCTAATATGGTTGGTTCCTTGGTTGTTTCCACCCTAGCTCTCTTCGGGAAGGAGCTTGGGGGCTTTCGGCTGGTTTTGGATGTTCAAGGTTTTGAGGAGGAGAAGTTTCGTCGCCATCAGACGAGCTTCGAAACAACTAAAGTACGAGACGTGCTCTGCTCGAGCAGTCTCGTCGATAGGAGCATCTTCTTCTTCATCGTCACCGCCATAAATATAGCGACAAGATAAAATAGCAATTTCAAAAACATCGACAAAGGGAAAATACAGCATAGCAATTGCAAAGAACTTACGAGCTGACGAGAGCAGCACCGTAAAGATCCAAAGTTTCTTCCGGCAAAGAGTGTAGCTTTGGAGGCGCCAGAGTCGATGGCTTCATCCCTTTTCCTTTTGCCCTTTGGAGAAGCAGCAGGGAGAGATGAGCGTGTCGACGAAGAAACTTCTGCTTCAGTCTCTTTTTCAAGAGAAGCCGCGGATTTATGGGAATCCCCGACTCCACTTTCAGGGCGAGAAGCACCCTGGTTGTCGTCGGTGACAACAGCCCGTTCTTCGACTTCCCCACCTTCGGGAAGGGGAGGAAGAGAAGATAGAACAAGGTGACCCCGTGGAGAATAAAGAATATCGACAAAACAATTATATTTCACTACAAGTAAAAATAGTCGACACAAAAATAATTCGGGAAGAAGGTATGATACCGGCGAAGAAGAAATACCTTGGGAAGAGGATTGGCGCGGCAAAATGGCGCAACCTTGCAAGAAGATGGAATGGTGTCCTTCTTGCTAAGCTTGGAGATTCTTCGGATTAGCTTCTCTAAATCTTTTGCAGAAAGATCTGTAGAGAGCCTCTCGACATCTTCATCACCAGCGTACATCCAAAGGGGATTTTTCGAGCTTGCAGAGGCTGCATTCTAATCCTAAGGAAGTAGGCTGTGATTTGGATACCCGATAGCTCCTTACCACGGGTACTCTGAAGTTCACGGATGCGAGTCATCAGCGCCTCTGTCGCCAATTTCTCTTCTTCGGAAGCTTCAGCATCCCAGGAGCGGCGGCGAAGAATTTTGGCCTTTCCGTCAAAAGGGGCGATGTTGTACTCCATTGAATCAGAGCTTTCCTCGTGCACATACAGCCACCTCTTGCGCCAGCCTTGGACAGAATCAGGAAATTTGACGTCGAAATAATCGACGTCAGATCGAACACAGATGACGACGCCGCCAATATTATAGGCGACGCCGTGGGAGCCATTACGGCGGAGGCAGAAGATGCGTTTCCACAGAGCCCAGTTAGGTTGGACTCCGAGAAAGCATTCGCACAAAGTGATAAAGATCGACACGTGCAAGATAGAATTGGGCGTCAGCTGATGAAGCTGAAGCCCATAAACGAAAAGAAGACCGCGCAGAAACTCGTGGATAGGAGGGGAAAGACCGCGGATAAGATGGTCAACAAAACTAACCCGGTACTCCATTGGAGGCTTTGGGTAGCTTTCCTCGCGGGGGAAGCGCAGTGCATCCTTCTCCTTGGTGAATCCCAACCTCTTCAGCAGGTTCATGTCTTGATTGGAGATCTTGGATCTCTCCCACTCCAGATCTTCGGTGGCCATTGGAGATTGTTGAAGCGCTGGAGTATGCGTGTCGCGGGGATGATGATTCCCACTCGAGGGGAGTAGAACAACACAAGCTTGGAGGAGCGCGCAAGGCAATGAGCGCAATGGAGGATTTTTGGCAGAGGCGCAGATGGGCGGAGTGAGCGAAAGTGACAGAGGAAGAAGATGATGGAATTAAATAGAGGTGCGGTGAATCGACGCAGCCATTCGATGAAAAATTTACGGCGTAGATGGATTACACGTGGACAAGGGGTAAAAATGGCTTTTCACTGAGAAAAGAAACGACAGAGGGCACAGTACGTGCGCCAGAAAAAGTGGAGGACGTGTGTCCCCCACTTGCACGACGTGTCAATCAGATGGGGAATTTGGACCCACAAAGCAGTGAGAGGAGCGGTTTTCGCATGTTTCCAATACAGAAATCGTGGCTATCATCAGCAATGACGTCATCATGGTAAAAGAAAAGCTCGACTATGAAGCTGGGAGAGATTATCGACAACGAAGATTATTTTGAGAGCCTTTGATCAAATACAAGTTTTTGCCCAAACGCTCGGGGGCTACTTTGGAAAAATAGAAAATTTCGAGTATGACAAGATAGAAATGGCGAGAGCCTATGACCAAATGCAAGCATTTGTTCATAGCCTCGGGGGCTACTCCCATCGGGAGCGCTGGTCGCGCACCCGATAGATATAAAAATTTCGAGAAGGACTACAAATATAGCGGCAGAGGATATAATCTGTGGAGCCTACACCCAAGCACAAGTTCTTGGCTATAGCCTCGGGGGCTACTCCCATCGGGAACGCTGTTCGCGTGCCCGATGAATTTTATCAAAAAAAGAAACAGAAGTGAGTATATTCCGAGTTACACAGATAACTCTACATATACTCCCATCGGGAAGACAAAATAAGTCATCAAATATGACTCGATAAAATGTGCTATTCCAGCAGCCGAAAAGCACTCGACAATATATTCTCAGAGCGCTAAAAGTCGCGAATAAATCTCTGAATGCCGCAAAACTTTGCGAAGGTAAGACCCCAGATCCGTTCTGAGCGGCGTGGCACCGTCTCTGACGGCGGATTGCTACTTTTTTCCGTATCAACAGATACGAAGAAAAATCCTAACGGACGCGTTAGGTACCCGATAAAATATGACTGGGACTCGACAGAATGGTAAGACCTTAAGCGGCACCTGTCGAAGTTTACACCAGTATCCCGAGATCATGTCCAGGGACGTGATCTTGAAGTAGGTTTTTGCGGATTGCCACTAGAGCAGTTAACTAGTACCTGATCCGTCAGATGAACTAGCCCCAACTACCATTATCCCTGTACAAAATAATATTTGCATATCGAAAGATTATGTAATGAGTAAAGTTGGAGATTTTCCCTGATTCTTCGATTCAAGAAAAATCTCGGGGGCTACTGACATAGGCATCCCCAATGGGCCTGCCAAAGATGGTACCCGGGGTTTACTAAAGGCCCAGGACTCGAAGAATAAGAAGACTTGGAAGCCCATTTAGTGTTAAGGAAAGATAGTTTGTATTAGGAAAGATAGAGATTTGTAATCTTACGGGTTGGGTACGAAACCCTCCCGAACTCTGTAACTTGTGTATTACGAAACCCTCGGCTCCACCCTCTATATAAGGGGGAGTCGAGGGACGAAGAAAGGATCGAATCTATTGTCAACATAACCCTAGTTTTCATAATCATCGAGTACTTTTCGGCTGAAACCTTCGAGATCTACTTGCCCTCTACTTCTAGCAAAACCCTAGTCTACAATCTGTAGGCATTGACAATTAATCCTTTGTCACTCGGGCCCTAGTGACAAGCATTAAACACAACAAGATTGCAGCAACAATAACTTCACAAACTTTATAGATAGACTAATCATAATGTAACAATCCATCGGATCCCAACAAACACAACACCGATTACATCAGATGGATCTCAATCATGTAAGGCAGCTCATGAGATCATTGTATTGAAGTACATGGGGAGATAATACCAACTAGCTACAGCTAGAACCCGTAGTCCATGGGGGAACTACTCACGGAGCATGATGGAGGCGGTGGCGTTGATGGAGATGGCTTCCGGGGCACTTCCCCGTCCGGCGTGTCGGAACAGAGATTCTGTCCCCCGAATTGGATTTTCGCAATGGCGGCGGCACCCCGAGTCTTTCTCAAGTTTCACACCCGTACGATGTTTTAGGTCGAGGGGCTTAAATAAGAGTCGGAGTCGGAGGGGCCACGGGGCCTCCTCACAGGGGGCGCCCAGGCCTGGGGCCGCGCCGCCACCTTGTGTGGGGCCCCAGTGGCACCCTCTAGTCCCACTTTGACTTTCTGGAAGGTTCCGGGAAAAATAAGATGTTGGGTCTTCGTTTCGTCGAATTCCGAGAATATTGCCCAAACAGCCTTTCTGGAACCAAAAACAACAAAAAACAGCAACTGGCCCTTCGGCATCTCGTTAATAGGTTAGTTCCGGAAACGCATAAAAACATTATAAAGTGTAAGCAAAACATGTAGGTATTGTCATAAAACAAGCATGGAACATCAGAAATTATGGATACGTTGGAGACGTATCAAGCCCACGTTTTGAATTCGAATATTTTTGAATTATTCAATTTGCTCACTGCATATATTTTCAAATTTAAATAGAATCAAATCTACTTGGCCAAATTTAACAAATTTTATATATTTGAAAAGCTTATAAAATTATCTAAACAACTACACTGGTCTCCACCCTAGATTATTTATAGAAATAATGTGACAAAAATAACAAGGCATGGCCTTTTGCAACTTCAAACAATTATTAAAAATCAACCAAAAATGCTTTTGAATTGATTTCAACTCTCAAAAGTCATATTTCAACATAGCTATCAGAATATGTAAAAATATTGGCATAGTTGTTTGTATGATCATGGTCTAGATTAAAAAAATGGCTCTATGGCTATTTCTAGTCCATTTAAATTGTTCCAAATTATTTATTATATCGTATGGGAGCTATTCTCTCATTTAAATCTTGTCTCAACTAATTCAACATGAGGTAATGACTATGGTCTAATTGATCTCATATTGAATTATTTGATGACATTAAAAACACTAGGTTAGTATTAAAATTGCATGAGGTGTGTCACCTCATTTAAATAATTTTCCCAAATGATGATTATGAAGAAGTTGACTTTGGTCAACCTAGGTCATATATTATTATTTGAGAAAATTAAATCTTAACAAAATTCAATGAGAGGAAATTAATTCTCCCAAGAATTAAATAGAAACCATAATTAATATTTGTAATGAGAGGAAATTATTTTTCTTAAGAAGAATACAAAGTCAACCTACATAATAATAATGTTGTAATGCTAGCCTAGCTTGTGTGACTCATGTGTGTGCTTAGTCTAGTATTTAAGCTTTATTTGGTGATTGTGTGTATCGTATTCGTTTTTAGACGCTAGTACCGAGGAGTATCAAGAGGAAGAGGAGGTCTACTTCCAAGGAGAAGAAGACCACTTTGATCCATACACCAACCAAGGCAAGCTAATATTCTTGCAAAGTGCAAAGCTCTACAAGAACAAGGCACCCCACATTTTACTTTATGCTTAATGAGCCCATCCCAAGTTTTTACTTACAAGCTTTATTTACTTTTGTTTTATCAAAGTACTTTTTGATTCATGATTCACTTGGTCTAGAGTAGAACAAGATCATCAAAGTTAGCCTAGGGCAATCAAAGCTAGTTAGCACCCCTCATGACTTCTTGATAACCCACAAGTATAGGGGATCGCAGTAGTCTTCGAGGGAAATAAAACCCAAATTTATTGATTCGACACAAGGGGAGGTAAAGAATACTTATAAGCCTTAACAACTGAGTTGTCAATTCAGCTGCACCTGGAAAAGCACTAGTAACAGGGTGATGTGAAAGCAGCAGTAATATGGGAGCAATAGTAACAGTAACACAGCAGCAGTAGCAGTAATACAGAGGAGATGGCACCAGAAAATAGTTGATACTACTTCCAATGACATATAGAACGAGTATAGGATGATGAAAGATGGACCGGGGTTCCCAGCTATCTACACTAGTGGTAACTCTCCAATAACAAGTGTTGGGTGAACAAATTACAGTTGGGCAATTGATAGGATTGAAATAGCATTAAGACAGAACATCAAGTCTATTAATCATGTAGGCATGTTTTCCATATATAGTCATACGTGCTCGCAATGAGAAACTTGCATAACATCTTTTGTCCTACCAGCCGGTGGCAGCCGGCCTCAAGGGAAACTACTGGCAATTAAGGTACTCCTTTTAATAGAGCACCGGAGCAAAGCATTAACACTTGGTGAAAACATGTGATCCTCATACCTACCATTGCAAGAAAAGTTGCCATGGCCGACGAAGTTGAAGTCGCGCCGTGGTTGCTGGTGTACCATGGCCGACGATTTTGGTCCCTCCGTGGTGCATGTCAAAACTTTTTTTTTCTCGTTTTTGAGGCCACCTAGCCCGACGAAAGCGGCCAAAACGTGGCGTATGGTGGCCCGGGACGTGGTGCATCTCGAAATCTCGGGTTCGCCGGCCGAGTCAACGCAAATCCGCACCGCCGAGGGATGTAGGGCCCAGATGGCAGCCTCTCTGGCATTGTTTTTTTTCTACATCGCGCCATCTCGTTCAACGTTCTCCGATCGAGCCGTTTACGATGCAGGATCATGGGTCCCGCATGTCATCCTCTATGAACCAAAATTCTTTCTATTCTTGGATTTTTTTGACCCCCGATTTCTGCTACTTCTTTTTCTTTTGATCCCTTGCCGCCTTGGAAACGTTGAGACCGCTGCTGCTAAATGGGACCCGCATGTCATCCTCTATGTGCAATCAACTTTCTTTTCTTGGAGTTTTTTTGGCACCTCAAATTTGGTCACTTGCCTTTTTCTTTCGATCCCCTCGCCGCCTCTCAAACTGATACCGCTGCTGCTAATGGACCCGCATGTCATCCTCTATGTACTATAAAACTTTCTTTTCCTGGATTATTTTTGGCACCTCAAATTTGGTCACTTGCCTTTTCTTTCGATCCCCGCCGCCTCTCAAACGGTGATACTGCTGCTGCGGGACCCGCATGTCATCCTCTATGTACTATAAAACTTTCTTTTCTTGAATTATTTTTGGCACCTCATATTTGGTCACTTGCCTTTTTCTTTCGATCTCCGCCTTCTCAAACGGTGATACCGCTGCTGCTAAATGACCCGCATGTCATCCTCTATGTACTATAAAACTTTCTTTTCCTGGATTATTTTTGGCACCTCATATTTGGTCACTTGCCTTTTTCTTTCGATCCTGCCGCCTCTCAAACGGTGATACCGCTGGCTAACTGGACCCGCATGTCATCCTCTATGTACTATAAAACTTTCTTTTCCTGGATTATTTTTGGCACCTCAAATTTGGTCACTTGCCTTTTCTTTCGATCCTCACGCCTCTCAAACGGTGATCTGCGCTAACCGGGACCCATGTCATCCTCTATGTACTATAAAACTTTCTTTTCTTGGATTTTTTTGGCACCTCATATTTGGTCACTTGACTTTTTCTTTCGATCACCTGCCTCTCAAATGGTGATACCGCTGCTAACTGGACCCGCATGTCATCCTCTATGTACTATAAAACTTTCTTTTCATGGATTATTTTTGGCACCTCATATTTGGTCACTTGCCTTTTTCTTTCGATCCTCTGCCGCCTTGAAACGTTGGACCGCTGCTAAATGGGACCCGCATGTCATCCTCTATGTACTATAAAACTTTCTTTTCCTGGATTATTTTTGGCACCTCAAATTTGGTCACTTGCCTTTTTCGATCCCCCGCCGCCTCTCAAACGGTGATACCGCTGCTGCTAATGGGACCCGCATGTCATCCTCTATGTACTATAAAACTTTCTTTTTTTGGATTATTTTTGGCACCTCATATTTAGTCACTTGACTTTTTCTTTCGATCCCCTGCTGCCTCAAACGGTGATACCGCTGCTGCTAAATGGGACCCGCATGTCATCCTCTATGTACTATAAAACTTTATTTTCTTGGATTATTTTTGGCTCATGATATTTGGTCACTTGCGTTTTTTCTTTCGATCTCATGCCACGTTTGAAACTTTGAGGAACCTGCTGGCTCATGGGACCCGCATGTCATCCTCTATGTGCTATAAAAGTTTATTTTCTATGGTTTTTTTTCACTCTCTGATTTTTGTCTATTTCCTTTTTCTTTTGATGCCCTGCCGCCTTGGAAACGTTGAGTAAGCTGCTTACTCATGGGACCCGCATGTCATCCTCTATGTACAATCAAGTTTCCTTGAATTATTTTTGGCTCCTGATATTTCGTCACTTGCCTTTTCTTTCGATCTCATGCCACGTTTGAAACGTTGAGGAACCTGCTGGCTCATGGGACCCGCATGTCATCCTCTACGAACAATAAAAGTTTCCTTTATTGGAGTTATTTTTGACCCCTAATTTCTGGCTATTTGCCTTTTTCTTTTGATCCCCTGCCCCCTTTGAAACGATGAGGACGCTGTTGGCAGGTCGGTCCCATATGTCATCCTCTATGAACAATACAAGTTTCCTTTGGTGGATTTATTTTTTACCCCTAATTAATTTCTGGCTATTTCCTTTTTTTTCTTTGATCCCCTGCCGCCTTGGAAACGTTGAGGATGCTGCTGCCTCATCGGTCCCGCGTGTCATCCTCTCAGAACGATAAATGTTTTCTTTTCTTGGATTTTTTTACCAACTGATTTTTGGTTTTTTAATTTTTCGATCCCATGCCGCCTTTAAAACGTTGACGACGCTGCTGGCTCATGGGTCTCCGATGTCAGCCTCCCCGTACAAGAAACATGTGATATCTTGATTATTTTGCAGACAATAAACAGTGTTTCGCTTTGAGCTAGCAAACGGATAAATTAAATCTTTATTTTTACAACATATATCTTGAATCTCCTTGTTTTTTGTTTTGGCGAAGCATAGGACTTTCCTGTTTTTTTTTTGAGAAAAATCCGAACTATCATGTTCTGGAGTGGGCTGAAATTGTACGTGTCAAAAGGCCCAGAAGGATAGTTCGAAGGCCCAGATGTCCAGATGCAGCCCAATTGAAATCTTTCTTTTCTTGGATTTTTTTCACCCCCTGATTTCTGGCTACTTCATTTTTCTTTTGCCTTTGAAACGTTTAGACCGCTGCTGCAAAATGGGACCCGCATGTCATCCTCTATGTACAATAAAGTTTCTTTTCTTGGATTATTTTTGGCTCCTGATATTTGGTCACTTGCCTTTTTCGATCTCATGCCACGTTTGAAACGTTGAGGAATCTGCTGGCTCATGGGACCCGCATGTCATCCTCTATGTACAATAAAAGTTTGATTTCTTGGATTTTTTTTCACCCTCTGATTTTTGGCTATTTCCTTTTTCTTTTGATCCCCTGCCGCCTTTGAAACGTTCAGTAAGCTGCTGGCTCATAGGTCCCACATGTCAGCCTGTATGAACGATAAAGCTTTCCTTTCTTGGAGTTTTTTTACCCCCTAATTTCTGGCTACTTTCTTTTTCTTTTGATCTCAAGCCGCATTTGAAACGTTGGGACCGCTGCTGCAAAATGGGACCCGCATGTCATCCTCTATGTACAATAAAGTTTCTTTTCTTGGATTATTTTTGGCTCCTGATATTTGGTCACTTGCCTTTTTCCTTCGATCCCATGCCACGTTTGAAACGTTGAGGAACCTGCTGGCTCATGGGACCCGCATGTCATCCTCTATGTACTACAAAAGTTTATTTTCTTGGGTTTTTTTTCACTCTCTGATTTTTGGCTATTTCCTTTTTCTTTTGATCCCCTGCCGCCTTGGAAACGTTGAGTAAGCTGCAAACTCGTGGGACCCGCATGTCATCCTCTATGTACAATCAATTTTCTTTTCTTGGAGTTTTTTTACCCCCTAATTTCTGGCTACTTTCTTTTTCTTTTGATCTCAAACCGCATTTGAAACGTTGGGACAGCATGTCATCCTCTATGTACAATAAAAGTTTCTTTTTTTGGATTATTTTTCACCCTCTGATTTTTGGTCACTTGCCTTTTTCTTTCGATCTCATGCCGCCCTTGAAAACGTTGAGGAACCTGCTGGCCCATGGGACCCACATGTCATCCTCTATGTACTATAAAAGTTTCTTTTCTTTGATTTTTTTCACCCTCTGATCTTTGGCTATTTCCTTTTTCTTTTCATCCCCTGCCGCCTTGGAAACGTTAGTAAGCTGCTGACTGGTGGGACCCGCATGTCATCCTCTATGTACAATCAAGTCTCTTTTCTTGGATTTTTTTACCCCCTTATTTTTGGTCACTTGCCTTTTTCTTTCGATCTCATGCAGCCTCTGAAACGTTGAGAAGCTGCTGGCTCATGGGACCCACATGTCATCCTCGATACTATAAAAGTTTCTTTTCTTGGATTTTTTTCACCCTCTTATTTTTGGCTGTTTCCTTTTTCTTTTGATCCCCTGCCGCCTTGGAAACATTGATTAAGCTGCTGACACAAGGGGCCCGCATGTCATCCTCTATGTACAATCAACTTGCAAGATCTTGGGGCGGAAGAGCTTGTATAAGTGGGACCCATATGTCATCCTCTATGTACAATAAAAGTTTCTTTTTCTTGGATTATTTTTTGCTCCTGGTATTTGGTCTCTTTCCTTTTTCTTTCGATCTCATGCCGCCTCTGAAACGTTGAGTAAGGTGCTGGGTCATGGGACCCGCATGCCATCCTCTATGTACAATCAACTTTCTTTTCTGGGAGTTTTTTTACCCCTAATTTCTGGCTACTCTTTTTCTTTTGATCTCAAGCCGCATTTGAAACGTTGACACCGCTGCTGCAAAATGGGACCCGCATGTCATCTTTTATGTACAATAAAGTTTCTTTTCTTGGATTATTTTTGGCTCCTGATATTTGGTCACTTGTCTTTTTCTTTCGATCTCATGCCCCCTTTGAAACGTTGAGGAAGCTGCTAGCGCATGGGTCCCGCATGTCATACTCTATGAACAATAAAAGTTTCCTTCCTTGGAGTTATTGTTTACCGCTAATTTCTGGCTACTTCCTTTTTTCTTTTGATCCCCTGCCGCCTTGGAAACGTTGAGTAAGCTGCTGACACAAGGGGCCCGCATGTCATCCTCTATGTACAATCAACTTGCAAGATCTTGGAGCGAAAGAGCTTGTATAAGTGGGACCCATATGTCATCATCTATGTACAATAAAAGTTTCTTTTCTTGGATTATTTTTTGCTCCTGATATTTGGTCACTTTCCTTTTTCTTTCTATCTCATGCCGCCACTGAAACGTTGAGTAAGGTGCTGGCTCATGGGACTGTACAATAAAGTTTCATTTCTTAGATTTTTTTACCCACTGATTTTTGCTAACTTGCCTTTTTCTTTTCGATCATATGCCGCCTTTGAAATTGAGGTCGCCGCTGGCTCATGGGTCCCACAAGTCAGCCTCTATGAACAATAAACCTTTCCTTTGTTGTATTTTTTTTACCCCTAATTTCTGGCTATTTGCCTTTTTCTTTTGATCCCCTGCGGCCTTTGAAACGATGAGGACGCTGCTGGCAGGTCGGTCCCACATGTCATCCTCTATGAAGAATATAAGTTTCCTTTTTGGATTTATTTTTGACCCCTAATTTCTGGCTATTTGCCTTTTTCTTCTGATCCCTGCCGACTTCGAAATGATGAGGATGCAGCTGGCAGATCGGTCCCACATGTCAGCCTCTATGAACTATAAATGTTTCCTTTGTAGGATTTATTTTTTACCCCTATTTTCGGGCTACTTGCCTTTTTCTTTGAAACGTTGAGGACGGTACTGTCTCATGGGTCCCACATGGCATCCTCTCTGAACGATAAACCTTCATTTCTTGTTAACGACAGGTTTATCAGTATTATTTTCGCAGACTAATACAAGCTCTTTGGCTCCAAGATCTTGCAAGTTGATAGATTAAATCAAGGAATTATTAGGATATGTTTTAAATTTCAAATCCACTT
Organism: Lolium multiflorum; assembly: GCA_030979885.1. Taxonomy (NCBI): domain Eukaryota; kingdom Viridiplantae; phylum Streptophyta; class Magnoliopsida; order Poales; family Poaceae; genus Lolium; species Lolium multiflorum. Next base: position 105,716,109 of record CM061749.1, read on the forward strand.
TATGAATTTTTAAAAATACCGTTATCCATGTGGGTATGGAGCGATCAAGGATTTTCATATTGGGCATGAGCAGTTTCAAAAATTGGAACCCTATAATTCAAAATAAATAAAAACAACTTTTATGTAGAATCTCCGTGTATTTTTTTTTGCCAATCATAGGATCTGTGTTTCATTAGAAAAGGGCCGAAATTGCATGAGCAGAAAGGCCCATTTGAAGTTATTGGGCTTCGACGGCCGGAGCAAGTAGACCGATAACAATTACCATGTAGATGTTCCTTGGCAACCCAAAAGTGAAATATTGGGCCCAACAGGGGAAGGTTGAACAGTACTTTTTCTATTGGGAAGGTGGTACATGGGGTTATCCTGACAAAAAAAATGGAACATGGGTTACTGAAGGTTGCCCATTTGTGCCTAATATGTTTGTCAGCAGGAGCTTTACCTTCCGCCGCCGCCGCTCCGCTTCCGCCGCCGCCGCCATGCCTCGTCGCGGGTCGAGCTACCGGTACGGCGGCGTCTCGAGCTCGGGGTACGCAGCGTCCGCGCGCGCCCCAAATTAAGGTACTTCCTCCTCGGGACGGCACCTACGATAGGCTCGGCTCATGGGATTACAATCCAACAGATAATTGTCTTCAGGACTCATACATTTTCCAAATAGAAAAATCAAAACAAATCATGGTTCTTCATCTCACAGCATGATACAGAGACAAGAGTCTAATCATCATCATCATCATCATCATCATCATCCTCCGTCTTCATTCTGATATTCGTGCATGGTCTCATCCTGCTCGTCCTGTCCATTCTCCTCCTGAGATTCACCAGGTAGCTTCAGTTTATCCATCTCTTTGTCGACTATGCTAACCTCAACAGTGAAATCTACTTCTCCATCATGTGCAGGGATACCTGTATCCAACGAGGTTTCATCAATGTCAGCAACTTTAGTTTGCATACAACCAGCGAAATCATCTTGCTGGGCACCAATTATTGGATCCGCATTCTCATCCAAATCATATATGTTCCTTGCCACAAACTTTTGCACATACTGCCATCCTTTTCTAGATCTGTCTTCCAAGAAAAGTACCTTGGCCGCTTGAGGTACCAAAATATAAGGATCATCCTTGTACCACTGAGCAGTAGTATCGACTGATATGAAATACCCATCATTTCTGGCACCTTTGCCCTTGTTTGGATCTTGGTTGTACCAATAACACTTAAATAGAACCACAGATCGGACAGTAACCTTATCACTATAGAACAACTGAATAACCTCTTCTATGTGACCATAATGGTCAAATGACTCTGATCTCTTTTTTCTGGTTGTCAAGTGATCTCCACTGGTTGTGATGCCACTATTTCGTGTCTTCAAATGTTGTTCACGCTCATAGGAGCTGTAATGGACACCATTGGCATTGCAAGCTGCAGCTACCAACACCCTCTTATCTGGACCACGTGATAGGACAAGGAGATCAGCACTAACAGCGCCTGGATTCTCCGCATGGAGTTTCGAGATCTACGATTACAAAATAGACAAGAGGTCATCTCATGTGAAAACACATAGACAAGTCAGAGTGCAATTGAACATCTTACATATTTCTCAAACCAGTCCTGAAACCCACTCCCACGTGCCGATAGCTTTCCATTCGTTTCCATGTACAACCTGCAAAACATAGCCAAGTCAGCTGAATATATTTCATTTTGATACAAGTTCATAGTATATGCGAGGAACTGAGTAGTTCGTGTGCATAGTACTCACTTAACATATTCATCAGCCTCTGTAGCATTATTCAGCACATACCAAGACAGCTGTTCAAATTCAGACTGCTCTAATGTTTTTTCGGTCCTCTTTCCTATTAGCTCAACACCATGTTTAAAAACAGATCCTCCAACTTCCAAAATTCTGCGACCCCGATTGAATCTGGTCTCAATATCAGGAATATATCTTGAGGCAAATGTATATGCTTCAGCAGCAATATACGCCACTGCAATGCAAGCCTCCGGTCTAGCTTTGTTCCTAACTGTATTCTTGAAAGTGCACAGTCGACGTTCTATAGGGTACATCCATCCATACTGTACCGGACCTCTTAAAAGTGCCTCATCAGGTAGATGAACAGCCAAATGCACCATCACATCAAAGAAGGCTGGAGGATATATCAGCTCCAGCTTGCACAGGATTACTGCTATGTCCACCTTAAGACGTTCTACAACAGCTCTGCTTAGAGTTTTACTACATATTTCCCTAAAGAACCTTCCCAACTCTGCAATCACGTTGTACATATTTGGCTTCACTAAATCTTTAATGCCAATAGCTAAAAGCCTTTGCAGCAGGATGTGACAATCGTGAGTTTTCAACCCTTGGAGCTTGTTTCCTTCAGCATTGAGACAATTTGCAATGTTGGAAGCAAATCCGAACGGGAACATCACACCTCGGAGGTACTCACAAAATAATCTCCTTTTAGGCATCGGCAATGTGAATTCCGCGCCTCGAAATTTATAATGTTTTTCCTTGCCTTTGTTCACTTTGTCATTACGATCCAGTTGCAAGTGCCTGTTAACATTCAATGTTGCACAATCAATCCTAGCATTTGAGCTATCTTTTGTCTTGGATGGAATGTTGAGTAATGTGCCGACAATGCTGTCACATATATTCTTCTCCATGTGCATGATATCAATATTATGCCGAAGCTTCTTACCAGCCCAATACGGCAAGTCCCAAAGAGTGGTCCTGCGCTTATAAAATATTCTCGGTCTATCATTTTCCATTTCCTTCCTCTTGGTACGTGCTGCTATTTCACCTCCCATCTTCCTTTTGGTAGCTGCTAGACTCAGTTCATCTCGTCTCTTCTTCCTTTTTCTATCTGCTACTACTGCTGCTGCATCTTCTGTATTCTTCTCTGCTGTACCTCCATTTGGCAACGGGGAGAGAAACCGCTGGTTATTACTAAACCAAAACCGTCCCCGTGAGGCAAAGTTCTTCCCGTCCCCATCCCTGATAACTGCCACGGGGACATACTGCATACCATAACCACCACCATCGGGTTAACGGCTAACCAGCGGTTACCCATCCCTGACAATAGGCTAAAAAAAATTGAGCAGCACTTCTCTAGTACCTTAGCTAAAAATATTGACAGCAAATCAATAGGAGAAAACTGGGCACATAGCCGCACAGGGACACATAGCAGTTTAAGTTTCAGCCATTACATGACACAAATGGTAGGAGTAGCAGTTTAAGTTCAGCCATTACATGACACAAATCAATTGGCAGTTTAACTTCAGCCATTACATGACAAGAGTCATGACTCATGACAATACAGAATTCGAATGAACCGAAAATGAAGATAAATTGCAGTCTTTACTCCAAGCTTTGCTTCATCATTTCAGACTTGTAGAAGCACTGAAGTGCAGGCTGCGACTCACTAAACATTACAGCTTCAGGCCCTGCATAAGGTGAAAAGATTAGACTGAAAGCTTGTTCTATACAAGTATCATCATCCTGTCCGAAACAAGTGAATAACTGATGATCCATTCATCTATCATAGTAGTATCATCATCTTGTCCGAAACAAGCAAGTGAATAACTGATGATCCATTCATCTATCATAGTAGTATAGTGAAAATGCTACAGTATTAGAGATAGATGCTAACCTCGAGGCCTTCCTCAATATCTTCAAGAACACTCCAGAAGCTAGCTTCTTGTCCATTGTCATCATCTACAAGCAAACACAAATACAACAATTTAGACATGAAAAATAAAGGAATATAACTAGAGATGTTGCTCTATGCTCTCTGCTGTACGCCTGTACCTGCTGTGGCGGCTGGTGGTTTTCCTGGTTTAACATTTCTGACCGCTTCTAGGTGCGCCTCCAACTCGTGACTCTTAAAGTGCTGCGGTTTAGTCTTTTTACAGGCCTGATCACCAATAAATTGCAATTTTTTTCTATTTTTTCGGAAACTGTGATCTAATGGAAGGAAACGGCGATGGCCCATATAGCATATCTTGTTTATTATCCTCACTGCCAGCTGATCAGTATCACAGTGAACACATGCATTATAACCTGATGTTACTCTGCCTGACATAGTGCCCAAAGCTGGATAATCATGGGTGCAATACAGTACAGCAGCACGTAATAGAAAATTTTGTTCTTTAGGTTGACACACATCCCGTGTAGGGACACCCTCCCATAATGTTTGCAAGTCTCTAATAAGAGGCTGCATGAACACATCAAAATCCTTCCCAGGAGATTTGGGACCTGGGATGAGTAAGGCCATCATACAGTTCGACTGATCGGTGCATGTCCAGGGAGCCTGGTTGTAAGGTGTAACTAGTACTGGCCACATGCTATACGAGTTGCTCATGTTGCCAAATGGGTTGAATCCATCTGTAGCAAGGCCAAGTCTCAGGTTCCTTGGATCTGCAGCAAAATCTGGATGATCCAGGTCGAATTGCTTCCATTCATCGCCATCAGCAGGATGCCTCAGTAAATCAGGGTCGGGCGTGAGAATCTCTTTGTGCCATCTTGTTTCCCGAGATGTTTGTTCTGAAGCAAACAACCTCTGCAATCTTTGTACAAGTGGAAAGTATCTCAGAACCTTCCAAGGAATCTTTTTCTTACCACCAGCTCCATCATGTTTCCATCTTGATTCCTTACATACTGGACATTCATCGAGGTCATTATACTCCATCCAAAACAGTGCACAGTTATTTTTGCAAAAATCAATCTTCTCATATCCAAGTCCCAGTACCTTGATGTACTGCTTCACCTCATAAAAGGATTTTGGCAGTCCAGCCCCAGGGAGTGCATCGCTGTATGTCTTCGCAACTGCATTGAACGCTTTATTGGTAATCCCCTGGTATGACTTGTCATGAAGTAATTTCACAATTAATTCGAATCTTGACACAACAGAACCAGGGGCCACTAAGCGCTTAGCATCTTCTATCAGGTCATGGAAAAGAGGCTTTTTGTGATAACCATGGGGCTGTTGGCTTGCATATGGATACAGATCCCGTAACAAATTAGCAGTAGCCTCATCCTGGACGAGATCTTCAGGCTGATAACCATCAGAATAAAGAGGATCAATAATGTCAGGCTGATCATAGTGTTCACCATGGTTAATCCACCTGATATATGTCTGGTCCATCCCATAAACGAATAAATGATCTGAGACTACATGTTGAGGCTTGGACCCAATATTCAAACATACGCGGCATGGACAAATCACTTCCTTTGTCTTGTCGCCGTCAGTAAAATCACTAACGTGCTTCATGAAGTCTTCAATACCACTCAAATATGTTGGTGTGGTTAATGAGTCAAATAATATCCAAGTTCTGTCCATCTGTTGAGGAGATAGATGGTCAGAGAAGCGATAAGCTATTTCAACAAACAGGTCACCTACGAATGTAAGCAAGCATACCTGAGCAAACAGGTCGAATATAAAACTATAAATGCTACATTATTTGAGCCGATTTCAGCAAACAAACTGAGTGCAAAACTACGGCTACCTAGCGAACAGATTTTTTTAGGCTGACCACTGGGTTTCCCCACTTTGTATTTTTTTATTAATAAAAAGAGGGAAATATGTACAAAAGTTGCTGGAGAGCAGCAACTAAAAGGATCATAGATCCCAAGCAGCAAAATATATATATAATGTTCTACCCATGATATGATTTCCTCTTTGCCTTATGAACAAGGAGAGCAATTTCATCCTTGAATCTCTTGTGCCATCTATAAATGCTTGGGGGGAGGGGCGAACAGATCTATCGAAAGCAATACAATACCAACACATTCTTTCTTCTTTTTTGCCGTAATTCCGCCGATCTATTAGCAGTGCAAAGAAGCCAAAAGTAATAAGATTACATACAGGTTCATAGACCACCAGGGCCGTACCTGAGAATACGGAGGGCCTGAGCAAAACAAGAAATAGAGGCCCTCAACATGATCATTGGCAACTAAAATGATTTTATATATACTACTCACTCCATTTCAATAAACAATGCACCCTTGTTTTTCGTATTTTATCTTCGAAAAAATATTAATCTATATCTCTCTATTTAAAAATGATGTTTCAATTTTATGTAGATATACATGTATTTAGATGAGTTTAGTTTGCAGATACATGCAAGTTTTGATGAAGTTGAAACATATTTTTCAGGATGAAGTATATAAAAAAATTGATATAAAACTGGTATCATTAGAAAGTATTTTCCAACACGATTCTAACAATGCTGCTTATGTATTATATGATCGTGATATTGTTGTCCTATTTATTTGGTCAAGGTTCACATTGAAATGTGGTAAAATAAATTAAAAGAAGTGCATCGTGTGAAAAAGCAATCTAAGAATTCAAAAGTGCTAATTGTTAGTCGAAACATGACATCATTGAGACAAAATATTAATATTCATTGGAAGACTAACTGAATTAGCTGCACTCGCGATGAAAGAGAAAGAGAAGATACGGGTAAGAGCAAGTACAATAAGGTACAGTCTTTTTGTTTGTTTGTTTGGGTTGCTCATCAAGCTTATCGCTCGATACAATAAGGTACAGTCAGCGGGAGTGGTGTTTGGAACATGGGTGCATAGTGGGTGGTATCATAGAGTACTATCATAGATATGCTATATTTATTATAGTGGAGTATTGAAAATGGCATATATAGAAGGGGATATTGAGAATTGAGAGTGGCATAAACACAACTTCAGTTTTTGTAATGGCATAAACACAACTTGTGAATTGAGGAGTGGCATAGAACCAATTAACACTTGTTTCAATAACAGCCATCAAAAGCCAATCGAACGCACGAGAATGGATCCAAAATTTACCCATTTTAAGTTTCACGAGAAAATTTTAAACTTAAAATTCGTACTGCCTAGAAGTTTTTGAAACAAAAATCCAGTAAATCTTATATGTCGGGTTATGCATTCTGGGGGAGTTTCATCAGATTCAGCCATATTGTTTATCAATAAACCTCATTTTATGTTTTACAACCAACTTTAAACTTAAAATTCAAACTGTCCAGTAAAAAGAACAACATTCCAGTAAATCTTATATATTTCTTCTGCATTCCGGGAAAGATTGGTCGGATTCAAAAAAAATAGTTTGGGAATAAACATTGTTTTTGTCTGGAAACGACTTATTGTAGAGTGATTTTTGGTTGGATACATTCATGTGTGTTCGATTGGCTTTGGATGGCTGATATTGAACCAAAGTCAACGCTGGGCTTTTGACCTAGCTGAACGTCACTGGAGCTGCGTCAAAAGTCCAGCCATGACTTTGTCTCAATAACAGCCATCAAAAGCCGATCGAACGCACAGGAATGGATCCAACCAAAAATCACTCAACCGCTGGAATTTTGACCTGAAAGTCACTGAAGCTGTGTCCATACTTGCCCAACAGGTTGCGTATGAACGTAAACCAACATATCTGAGCAAACAGGTCGAATATAAAACTATATAACTAAATGCCACGTTATTTGAGCCGATTTCAGCAAACCAACTGAGGTCTATTTTTTTTAGGCTGGACAGTGGTTTCCTCGCTGTGTATTTTTCACTGTAATAAAAAAGAGGGAAAATGTTACTGGAGAGCAGCAACTAAAAGGATCATAGATCCCAAACAGCAAAATCTAGCTAAAAAGGTTATACCCATGATGATAAGCCATGATATGATTTCCTCTTTGCCTTACAAACAAGCAGTGGCGGACCTAGGATTTTAGGAAAGGGTATGACACAACAAAATTTTGGAGTTTCTATTGAATTTCTTTTGTCCTAATAAAAATAATTAAATAAAATACTTTCTCGGATTCATACTAATTAACTCAAATTTGTCTAGATATAAATGTATCTACTCAACAAACTTGTCTAAGATACATCAGTATCTAGACAAAGTTGAGTCAATTAATTTGGATTGAAGGGAGTATGTCAAAATGATTAAATAAAACAGATTTTGCATATAATCAAAATGTAAATTGTTGAAAAATGCACCGTTGACGGGGTGCTCTAATTTTGAACTGAATTCTCACTAAATATATATAATTAATCATATACTTGACTACCAAAGATTAATTATCAGTTGATTAATCGTATATACAGTAGCAAGATATTTCCTTTGATTAATCATGATATCTAATCAGGTCATGGTGCATGGCCATAGCTGGCCTTGTAGGCTTACACGCGAGACAAAATCGCACATCTTGAAAAACATGCAAGTAGACTGTTGGCTAAAGCCAATGCATTAATCAATCGGATGTCTAATCAATCGGTTACATGCACTAGCTCAGTGTTCGCATGGCTGCACGCCACATGTATTAGCACCGCATGTATACATATACATCACTCATCTTGATTAATTGCTCAGCTCATTAAACTATCAAAGATCTTGCACGGCTTGGACGCAGGGTATGCCGTGGCATATACGGCATACCCTGTAGATCCGCCACCGCAAACAAGGAGAGCCATTTCATCCTTGAATCTCTTGCGGCTTCTGTAAAAGCTTGGGGGCGAACAGATCAATCGAAAGCAATATAATACCAACAAATTCTTTCTTCTTTTTGGCCGTAAATCCACCGATGTATTAGCAGTGCAAAGAACCCAGAAGTAATAAGATTACAAACAGGTCCATAGAGGACTGGCACCAAGCGACGACTACAGACATTGGGCAATGGTGAGCAGTACAGTGTACAGTACGAACGAATTCGAGCAAATAGGTAAAGCGGAAAACAATGTCAAACAAACACATCGAGAGGAAAACAATATCAACCGATCGATTCGAACGAACTAACGAACTTATAAGGGCTGGGCGACGGCGACTGACTTCGATTGAGCTATAATGAATCGTACTTGCCCAGGCCTGAAGATAGCATGCATACCGTGAGGATCTACCAGCTGACCGCGCCTGCCGGTGCGGCTGGAGAAGAACGGCGCCACCAGCAGTCGCCGGCTGACGCGGCTGATAGACAGCGTGGGGAAGTTTTGGTGCGCGGCCTGGTTCACCGAGGGTGTGTCTAGAGAAGAACAGGGCGCCGAAGGAGGTGTCTAGAGAAGAACAAGGTGGGCTGGGTGCTGAGTTAAAGGCGAGCGTTCGAAATATTGGGCGCGCGTTCGAAAGTTTAGGTGCGCGAGGGAGGTGTCTGCTGTGCTGAGTTAAAGGCGAGCGTTCGAAATTTCCCCGTCCTCTTCTTTTTTGGGCTAATCTATCTATACCTCTATTCTATCTACATGTTTTTTATTTTTTTCTATTCTATACATGAGTTTTTGAAATTGAATTTTTTCACTCTGTCAGCCTTCCGGCCAATGCTCATTTGAAGTAATTGAAGCTGTTGATTTGCAGCTTAGAGGTGCTATCTACCGCTCATCATACAAGGACTCTTCAGATCTAAACGGCTGTGAATGCACGGATTCGTCACCCATCCTTCCCTTGGACTGGCGATGCTGAAAGCCTGAAACACTGGAACCCTCTAGATACTTCGGGATACCTCACTGCCCCACATTATTAGACAGGCCTTTTCCGACACGGGAAGTCAAAAGTTGGGGGCTCCATGCAGTACATATGAATACTCGCTAGCTGCATGGTCTAGAAGCAGACTAGAGTAAATCATCAATTCGTCAAATCAATTGGTGTATAATTTTTTTTAGCAGCTAAGACGCCGGCATGAACCATTTTATCAACTTGAATGCTTACTACATGACATAAGAAGACTATGTACTTTGGTTTTTCATTTTTCTGATTTTTTAAATTTTGTGCCCATTTGAATCTTGGTCAAATCCTAGGTTTGACCAAGATTAAACAAGTTTAAAACATGAAAATGAAAAGGTAATCATGGATCCTTCTTAGTCACTCTAAAATGAAGCTTTTGGGATGTTCTTGAAATTTCCATGTTTGAAACCCAAAACGACTTCTCTTCATGCTTGACTTCATAAGACAGAGTTTAGGGGTTAGGGGGTAGATACATGATTTGTCTAGTTTGCATATATCTAGACCTTTTTTGTCAACTTTAATGCTTACTATATGACACAAGAAGACTATGTGCTTTGGTTTTTCATTTTTCTATTTTTTTTGAATTTTTTGCCCATATATTCGAATCTTTGTCAAATCCTAGGTTTGACCAGGATTTAAACAAGTTTAAAACATGAAAATGAAAAGGTAAGCCTGGATCCTTCTTAGTCACTCTAAAATGAAGCTTTTGGGAGGTTCTTGAAATTTCCATGTTTGAAACCCAAAACCACTTCTCTTCATGATTGACTTCATAAGACAGAGTTTAGGGTTAGGGGTAGATATATACATGATTTTCTGGTTTGAATATGTCTAGACCTTGTTTATCAACTTGAATGCTTACTATATGACACAAGAAGACTATATGCTTTTGTTTTTCATTTTTCTGATTTTTTTTGAATTTTATGCCCGTTTGAATCTTTTGGTCAAATCTTAGGTTTGACCCAGATTTAAACAAGTTTAAGACATGCAAATGAAAAGGGAAGCTTGCATCCTTCTTAGTCACTCTAAAATGAATTTTTAAGAGGTTTTTGAAATTTCCATGTTTGAAACCCAAAACCACTTCTCTTCATGCTTGACTTCATAATACAAAGTTTAGGGGTTAGGGGGGAGATACATGATTTGTCTAGTTTGAATATGTCTAGACCTTGTTTATCAACTTTAATGCTTACTATATGACATAAGAAGACTATGTGCTTTCGTTTTTCATTTTTCTATTTTTTTGTATTTTATACCCATATATTTGAATCTTTGTGAAATCCTAGGTTTGACTAGGATTTAAACAAGTTTAGAACATGAAAGTGAAAAGGTAAGCCTGGATCCTTCTTAGTCACAATCTAAAATGAAGCTTTTGGGAGGTTCTTCAAATTTCCATGTTTGAAACCCAAAACCACTTCTCTTCATAAGACAGAGTTTAGGGTTAGGGGTAGATATATACATGATTTTTCTGGTTTGAATATGTCTAGACCTTGTTTATCAACTTGAATGCTTACTATATGACATAAGAAGACTATATGCTTTTGTTTTTTCATTTTTCTGATTTTTTTGAATTTATGCATGTTTGAATCTTTTGGTCAAATCTTAGGTTTGACCAAGATTTAAACAAGTTTAAGACAAGAAAATGAAAAGGATGTTTGAAACCCAAAACCACTTCTCTCCATGCTTGACTTCACAATATACAAAGTTTAGGGAAAATGTCAGTCTTTTTATGCAAATCTGCACATAAATGGCTCAAATTAAAACAGTATACTCGTTTCAGTGTTTTTGATTTCCTATAAAAAAATAGATTTTCCTGAGAAGTTCTAATTTTTGCCAGAATTTGAAAATTTTGGATTTCTTGTTCCTATTTAGATATTATAGATACTAGGTGACTCAACGACTGCTCCCTCAATTCGGCTCCCGGGTGCGTATGCTCCCTCTACCAACAAAATATATTTCAAAGTGTGAAAAAATTTGACAAAAAATTCTACATGTACATCTCCATAATATATGTGTGTGCGTCAAGTTTCATGATTTTTTCGTGAAACTTGACGCACACACATATATTATGGAGATGTACATGTAGAATTTTTTGTCAAATTTTTTTTTTGACCTATGTAAAAAAGAGAAAACTTATCCTGTGAAAAGCATTGTTTTAAGCACTGAATTTTGTCTTTTTTACACACGTCACATGATAAGTTCATTTTTTATGAAACGACTTTGTGAGCGCGTAGCACATGAAGATGTACGTGCGGATTTTTTGTTTCAATTTTTTTGAGATTTAAAATATGTGTAAGATGCAATTTAAAATATAGGTAGCATATGCTCCCATGTTCCAAAACACCACTCCCACTCAACGACTCAACATTGACTCGACTCAGACACAACTACTACATTGACACAAGTACTAATATAATAAAGTAAGAGTACTAGTTTGTTTACATTTCCACAGGCCAATTTTACGAACAAAATTTCGAAAATTAACCTTCAGAAACTCGGAAGCCAGGTGACACAACAGTCATCAAGGATTGCAGCTAGTGGTACACAGTGACCTGGTCAAGATCTACCTTGAGCCTGCTTGACGCTTCAGCTCGGAGTTGAGAGCCTTCTCCTGTGACAGCTCGGCCTCTAGTTTGTCCGTCCTAACCGTGAGGTTCAGGATCAGTCCGGCGAGTTTGTCCATGGTCTCCGCCTGGCCGAGGCTCCGCCGCTGGATCTCATTACTCGCAGTGAACGATTTCATGGCGATATCGTCGAGAATGCGAATCCGGATCTTCTCAGTGGCGAGCTCAGAATAAAGTCTCATGCACTCATCGGCGAGGGCGCTTCTGTCCGCCGTCTCGACGCAGAAATCGCCCATAACCATTTCTAAAATGGGACCGATCTCGTAGCGGGGCTTCTATCAGATGGGGATGGAGCACAAAATCAGAAGTGTACCCAGAGAAGTACCAAGAAAGAGAAAATGGGAATCCCAATTTGCACGAATGTCTATACCTCGCTGCTTTGAGAACTTGGCTCCGTGGAAGATGTTTCCGCAGGCAGGAGGGCTGCGGGAAAACTAAGGCCGCCCGACCTGAATATACGATTGAGAGAAGGTAAGAAAAGGAGGGGATGATAAGTTGTGAAAGACATAGAAAGATGCGCAAGAACGGAGGATCGCCTGAAGGTAGCAGTCGCGGGCTGCGACGCCCTTGAAGACTCTTGCGCAGAAGGCACCTCGACAGCAGCACAGGGACGCCATTGCTGGGATTCCCTCAGCTTCGCCGCAGCCGCACGAGCCCTTCTGTGGCGAGACTTGCTCCCGGTCATGGTGGCGAAGTAGTATTCCAAGAGGTAAACAAAGTGGTGAACTGAGGAAGACGGCAAGAGCAAAGGTTAGTTCTTAAATTTGGCCTCCCCGTCTCCTCGGCACCTCGCGAGTAGTAATACTGGTCAAAGAGCAAACTTCAAGGCAGAGACTTGGTGGGCCATTCATCTCCAACTATACTTCCTCCGATCCGAATGATACCAAATTTTTGAATGACAAATCACCCAAAACAGTATTCCAAGAGTATATGTAAGCTTTCATTTTGGAGTGACTAAGAGCATCCACAACGTGTAGCCAAAAGTGGTTCCATATTTGATTTTTGGCTTTTGGAACTAGTTCCATACATTGTAGAGGTAGTTCCAAAACCAGAAAAACAGGCAACCGGAGCAAGTAGGTGCTCCGATGCCAAATTTCACTTTTGGCATTTGGAACTAGTTCCCTACATTGTGAGAGTAGTTCCATATTGGCTTTATGTGTTGTTTTAGCTTGATGGCGGGACCCACGTTATAAATATTTGGAACCACTACATTGTGGAGCTATTGCTATATTTCACACCAAAGCCAAATTCACCATCGTATCAGATTTGGCAATAGCAACATTGTGGATGCGCTAAGAAGGATGCAGGCTTACCTTTTCATTTTCATGTTATAAACTTGTTTAAATATTGGTTAAACCTATGATTTGACCAAGATCAAATGGGCATAAAAATTCAGAAAAAATCAAAAAGATGAAAATCAAAGCACATAGTATTATTATGTCATATAGTAAGCATTCAAGTTGATAAACAAGGTCTAAACAACAAACTCGACATTATGAAGTCAACAACATGAAGAGAAGTGGTTTTGGGTTTCAAACATGGAAATTTCAAAAACCTCCCAAAAGCTTCATTTTAGAGTGACTAATATATATAAGAAGGATCCATGCCTGCTTACCACCTTTTCATTTTCATATTTTAAACTTGTTTAAATCCGTGTCAAATTAAACCAAGGATTTGACCAAAAGATTCAAATGGGCATAAAATTTTAAAAAAATCAGAAAAATGAAAAACAAAAGCATATAGTCTTCTTATGTCATATAGTAAGCATTCAAGTTGATAAACAAGGTTTGGACATGCATATTCAAACCTAGGCAAATCATGTATCTACCCCCTAGCCCCTAAACTCTATCTTATGAAGTCAAGCATGAAGAGAAGTGGTTTTGGGTTTCAAACATGAAAATTTCAAGAACATCCCAAAAACTTCATTTTAGAGTGACTAAGAAGGATACAGGCTTCCCCTTTTCATTTTCATGTTTTATACTTGTTTAAATCTTGGTCAAACCTAGGATTTGACAAAGATTCAAATGTGCATCAAAATAAAAAAATCAGAAAAATTAAAAACCAAAGCACATAGTTTTCTTATGTCATATAGTTAGCATTAAAGTTGATATAAACAAGGTCTGGATATATTCAAACAAGAAAAATCATGTATCTACCCCTAACCCTAAACTCTGTCTTATGTAGTCAAGCATGAAGAGAAGTGGTTTTGGGTTTCAAACTTGGAAATTTCAAGAACCCCCAAAAGCTTCATTTTAGAGTGACTAAAGGATCCAGGTCGGGCTTACCTTTTATTTTCATGTTTTAAAATTGTTCAAATCTTGGTCAAACCGTATCTAGGATTTGATCTAGATTCAAATGGGCATAAAATTTCAAAAAAATGAAAAACCAAAGCATATAGCCTTCTTATGTCATATAGTAAGCACTCAAGTTGGTAAACAAGGTCTAGACATATTCAAACCAGAAAAATCATGTATCTACCCCTAACCCTAAACTTTGTCTTAATTATGAAGTCAAGCACGAAGAGAAGTCGTTTTGGGTTTCAAACATGGACATTTCAAAAACCCTCCCAAAAGCTTCATTGTGGTGTGACGTACTAAGAAGGATACATGCTTACATTTTCAACAACCCCCCTAAAAGCTTCATTATAGAGTGACTAAGAAAGGATCCAGTCTGGCGGGCTTACCTTTTATTTTCTTGGTTTAAACTTGTTCAAATCTCGGTCAAACCTAGGATTTGACCAAGATTCAAAATGTGCATCAAAATTTAAAAAAATTAAAAACCAAATTAAAGCGCATAGTGTTCTTATGTCATATAGTAAGCATTAAAGTTGATAAACAAGGTCTAGACACATATTCAAACAAGACAAATCATGTATCTATACCCCTAACCCCTAAACTCTATCTTATGAAGTCAACAACATGAAGAGAAGTGGTTTTGGGTTTCAAACATGGAAATTTCAAAAACCTCCCAAAAGCTTCATTTTAGAGTGACTAATATATATAAGAAGGATCCATGCCTGCTTACCACCTTTTCATTTTCATATTTTAAACTTGTTTAAATCCGTGTCAAATTAAACCAAGGATTTGACCAAAAGATTCAAATGGGCATAAAATTTTAAAAAAAATCAGAAAAATGAAAAACAAAAGCATATAGTCTTCTAATGTCATATAGTAAGCATTCAAGTTGATAAACAAGGTTTGGACATGCATATTCAAACCTAGGCAAATCATGTATCTATCCCCTAGCCCCTAAACTCTATCTTATGAAGTCAAGCATGAAGAGAAGTGGTTTTGGGTTTCAAACATGAAAATTTCAAGAACATCCCAAAAACTTCATTTTAGAGTGACTAAGAAAGGATACAGGCTTCCCTTTTCATTTTCATGTTTTATACTTGTTTAAATCTTGGTCAAACCTAGGATTTGACAAAGATTCAAATGTGCATCTATCAAAATAAAAAAATCAGAAAAATTAAAAACCAAAGCACATAGTTTTCTTATGTCATATATAGTTAGCATTAAAGTTGATATAAACAAGGTCTAGATATATTCAAACAAGAAAAATCATGTATCTACCCCTAACCCTAAACTCTATCTTATGTAGTCAAGCATGAAGAGAAGTGGTTTTGGGTTTCAAACTTGGAAATTTCAAGAACCCCCAAAAGCTTCATTTTAGAGTGACTAAAGGATCCAGGTCGGGCTTACCTTTTATTTTCATGTTTTAAAATTGTTCAAATCTTGGTCAAACTGTACCTAGGATTTGATCAAGATTCAAATGGGCATAAAATTTCAAAAAAATGAAAAACCAAAGCATATAGCCTTCTTATGTCATATAGTAAGCACTCAAGTTGGTAAACAAGGTCTAGACATATTCAAACCAGAAAAATCATGTTTCTACCCCTAGCCCTAAACTTTGTCTTATGAAGTCAAGCACGAAGAGAAGTCGTTTTGGATTTCAAACATGGAAATTTCAAAAACCTTCCCAAAAGCTTCATTTTGGAGTGACTAATTAAGAAGGATACAGGCTTACCTTTTCATTTTCATGTTTTAAACTTGTTTAAATATTGGTTAAGCCTAGGATTTGACCAAGATCAAATGGGCATAAAAATTCAGAAAAAATCAAAAAAAATGAAAACCAAAGCACATAGTATTATTATGTCATATAGTAAGCATTCAAGTTGATAAACAAGGTCTAAACAACAAACTAGACAAATCATGTATCTACCCCCTAACCCTAAACTCTGTCTTATGAAGTCAAGCATGAAGAGAAGTGGTTTTGGGTTTCAAACATGGAAATTTCAAAAAACTCCCAAAAGCTTCTCATTTTTGAGTGACTAAGAAGGATTCAGGCTTACCTTTTCATTTTCATGTTTTAAACTTGTTCAAATCTTGGTCAAACTTAGGATTTGACCAAGATTCAAATGTGCATAAAAATTGGGAGGAAGGGTATGAATTACAATTCAAAAAAACAAGGTAACTTAAATACTTGGATGCCCCAAAGATGTGTGGAAGCCCAGAACAATGGCAAAACATGTGCGCACGCTGCATCCAATTCAAGTAGAACACATAGTAGGCATCGATAGTTTGACCTAAATTTGAAATCAGAGAGAAGGTGGTTAGAAAAAATCGAAATTGGCAAAGCAAAGCATGAAATCATAAATTTGTGATGCACTATAGCTATGAAAAGTATCAAACAATGCATACCAAAATGATTTTTTAGAGGAATACTAGTTCAACTTATTTTAATTTTATATTAGTAGCCCAAAATCGAACTAGTAGTTGGATATTTCTGAACTTGATCTGTAGTAGTGGGCAAAACCCTAGTTTAACCTATTTAATCATAGATTCGTAGGTCGATTTTTCTACTTTTTTATTATTACTATGCAGCACATGTGTGTTTGCCCGTCGAGTGAAACTCGGAGGAAGAAGGGATCACTCGGAAGGAGAGAAGAAGGGAGAGAATTATGGTGTCTCCCCTTTTTCGGGTGATGATGTTGACTTTTGTGCAGGGTTTGTCAGTGAGCAGGAGCGAGCGAGCGAGCGAGCGAGTCGAGCGAGGCCGAGAATGAGAGAGATTTGTTTTTTTTTGTGAGAGGGACAACCGAAGGATCCAGAAGGACCCACATACTTCCAATACGCATCCTGATGCGTCTTCTCTTGACAAAGAAAATGGCTGGGAGTTTGCGTACCTATTGCACGTGACTTGTGCTCACTGAAGTGTGGGACCTCACGCATGGGCACCACACGTAAGTGACAGACCTGTTGATGTAAAAACTCGGTTGATTATTATACTACTACATTTATACAAAGTTTCCTATGGATTCAAGGGTACGAAAGCCAAGTTAAATCATTTACATGACATTATTTTTTCCATGAAGCCAAGTTAACTCATTTATCAATTGGTACATTTTGGAGTGACTAAGAAGGATCCAGGCTTACTTTTTCATTTTCATGTTTTAAACATGTTTAAATCTTGGTCAAACCTATGACTTGACCAAGATTCAAATGGGCATAAAAATTCAAAAAAAAGAAAAACAAAAGCACACCGTCTTCCTATGTCATATATCAAGGTGATAAACAAGGTCTGCCATATTCAAACCACAAAAATCATGTATCTACCCCCTAACCCTAAACAAGGATCCAGGCTTACCCTTTTCATTTTCATGTTTTTAAACTTGTTCAAATCTTGGTCAAACTTAGGATTTGACGAAGATTCAAATGGGCGTAAAAATACTTAGAAAAATCATGTACGTATCTACCCCAAACCCTAAACTCTATCTTACGAAGCCAAGCATGAAGAGAAGTGGTTTTGGGTTTCAAACATGGAAATTTCAAAAACCTCCCAAAAGCTTCATTTTAGAGTGACTAAGAAGGATCCATGCTTACCTTTTATTTTCATGTTTTAAACATGTTCAAATCTTGGTCAAACCGTACGTACCTAGGATTTGACCAAGATTCAAATGGGCATAAAAATTCAAAAAAAATGAAAAACCAAAGCACATAGCCTAGCTTCTTATATATGCCATATAGTAAGCACTCAAGCTAGTTGATAAACAAAGTCTAGACATATTCAAACCAGAAAAATCATGTATCTATATACCCCTAACCCTAAACTTTGTCTTAATTATGAAGTCAAGCACGAAGAGAAGTCGTTTTGGGTTTCAAACATGGACATTTCAAAAACCCTCCCAAAAGCTTCATTGTGGTGTGACGTACTAAGAAGGATACATGCTTACATTTTCAACAACCCCCCTAAAAGCTTCATTATAGAGTGACTAAGAAAGGATCCAGTCTGGCGGGCTTACCTTTTATTTTCTTGTTTTAAACTTGTTCAAATCTCGGTCAAACCTAGGATTTGACCAAGATTCAAAATGTGCATCAAAATTTAAAAAAATTAAAAACCAAATTAAAGCGCATAGTGTTCTTATGTCATATAGTAAGCATTAAAGTTGATAAACAAGGTCTAGACACATATTCAAACAAGACAAGTCATGTATATATACCCCTAACCCCTAAACTCTATCTTATGAAGTCAACAACATGAAGAGAAGTGGTTTTGGGTTTCAAACATGGAAATTTCAAAAACCTCCCAAAAGCTTCATTTTAGAGTGACTAATATATATAAGAAGGATACATGCCTGCTTACCACCTTTTCATTTTCATATTTTAAACTTGTTTAAATCCGTGTCAAATTAAACCAAGGATTTGACCAAAAGATTCAAATGGGCATAAAATTTTAAAAAATCAGAAAAATGAAAAACAAAAGCATATAGTCTTCTTATGTCATATAGTAAGCATTCAAGTTGATAAACAAGGTTTGGACATGCATATTCAAACCTAGGCAAATCATGTATCTATCCCCTAGCCCCTAAACTCTATCTTATGAAGTCAAGCATGAAGAGAAGTGGTTTTGGGTTTCAAACATGAAAATTTCAAGAACATCCCAAAAACTTCATTTTAGAGTGACTAAGAAAGGATACAGGCTTCCCCTTTTCATTTTCATGTTTTATACTTGTTTAAATCTTGGCCAAACCTAGGATTTGACAAAGATTCAAATGTGCATCTATCAAAATAAAAAAATCAGAAAAATTAAAAACCAAAGCACATAGTTTTCTTATGTCATATATAGTTAGCATTAAAGTTGATATAAACAAGGTCTAGATATATTCAAACAAGAAAAATCATGTATCTACCCCTAACCCTAAACTCTGTCTTATGTAGTCAAGCATGAAGAGAAGTGGTTTTGGGTTTCAAACTTGGAAATTTCAAGAACCCCCAAAAGCTTCATTTTAGAGTGACTAAAGGATCCAGGTCGGGCTTACCTTTTATTTTCATGTTTTAAAATTGTTCAAATCTTGGTCAAACTGTACCTAGGATTTGATCAAGATTCAAATGGGCATAAAATTTCAAAAAAAATGAAAAACCAAAGCATATAGCCTTCTTATGTCATATAGTAAGCACTCAAGTTGGTAAAAACAAGGTCTAGACATATTCAAACCAGAAAAATCATGTTTCTACCCCTAGCCCTAAACTCTGTCTTATGAAGTCAAGCACGAAGAGAAGTCGTTTTGGATTTCAAACATGGAAATTTCAAAAACCTTCCCAAAAGCTTCATTTTGGAGTGACTAAGAAGGATACAGGCTTACCTTTTCATTTTCATGTTTTAAACTTGTTTAAATATTGGTTAAGCCTAGGATTTGACCAAGATCAAATGGGCATAAAAATTCAGAAAAAATCAAAAAAAATGAAAACCAAAGCACATAGTATTATTATGTCATATAGTAAGCATTCAAGTTGATAAACAAGGTCTAAACAACAAACTAGACAAATCATGTATCTACCCCCTAACCCTAAACTCTGTCTTATGAAGTCAAGCATGAAGAGAAGTGGTTTTGGGTTTCAAACATGGAAATTTCAAAAAACTCCCAAAAGCTTCTCATTTTTGAGTGACTAAGAAGGATTCAGGCTTACCTTTTCATTTTCATGTTTTAAACTTGTTCAAATCTTGGTCAAACTTAGGATTTGACCAAGATTCAAATGTGCATAAAAATTGGGAGGAAGGGTATGAATTACAATTCAAAAAAACAAGGTAACTTAAATACTTGGATGCCCCAAAGATGTGTGGAAGCCCAGAACAATGGCAAAACATGTGCGCACGCTGCATCCAATTCAAGTAGAACACATAGTAGGCATCGATAGTTTGACCTAAATTTGAAATCAGAGAGAAGGTGGTTAGAAAAAATCGAAATTGGCAAAGCAAAGCATGAAATCATAAATTTGTGATGCACTATAGCTATGAAAAGTATCAAACAATGCATACCAAAATGATTTTTTAGAGGAATACTAGTTCAACTTATTTTAATTTTATATTAGTAGCCCAAAATCGAACTAGTAGTTGGATATTTCTGAACTTGATCTGTAGTAGTGGGCAAAACCCTAGTTTAACCTATTTAATCATAGATTCGTAGGTCGATTTTTCTACTTTTTTATTATTACTATGCAGCACATGTGTGTTTGCCCGTCGAGTGAAACTCGGAGGAAGAAGGGATCACTCGGAAGGAGAGAAGAAGGGAGAGAATTATGGTGTCTCCCCTTTTTCGGGTGATGATGTTGACTTTTGTGCAGGGTTTGTCAGTGAGCAGGAGCGAGCGAGCGAGCGAGCTAGTCGAGCGAGCGAGCGAGTCGAGCGAGGCCGAGAATGAGAGAGATTTGTTTTTTTTTTTGTGAGAGGGACAACCGAAGGATCCAGAAGGACCCACATACTTCCAATACGCATCCTGATGCGTCTTCTCTTGACAAAGAAAATGGCTGGGAGTTTGCGTACCTATTGCACGTGACTTGTGCTCACTGAAGTGTGGGACCTCACGCATGGGCACCACACGTAAGTGACAGACCTGTTGATGTAAAAACTCGGTTGATTATTATACTACTACATTTATACAAAGTTTCCTATGGATTCAAGGGTACGAAAGCCAAGTTAAATCATTTACATGACATTATTTTTTCCATGAAGCCAAGTTAACTCATTTATCAATTGGTACATTTTGGAGTGACTAAGAAGGATCCAGGCTTACTTTTTCATTTTCATGTTTTAAACTGTTTAAATCTTGGTCAAACCTATGACTTGACCAAGATTCAAATGGGCATAAAAATTCAAAAAAAAGAAAAACAAAAGCACACCGTCTTCCTATGTCATATATCAAGGTGATAAACAAGGTCTGCCATATTCAAACCACAAAAATCATGTATCTACCCCCTAACCCTAAACAAGGATCCAGGCTTACCCTTTTCATTTTCATGTTTTTAAACTTGTTCAAATCTTGGTCAAACTTAGGATTTGACGAAGATTCAAATGGGCGTAAAAATACTTAGAAAAATCATGTACGTATCTACCCCAAACCCTAAACTCTATCTTACGAAGCCAAGCATGAAGAGAAGTGGTTTTGGGTTTCAAACATGGAAATTTCAAAAACCTCCCAAAAGCTTCATTTTAGAGTGACTAAGAAGGATCCATGCTTACCTTTTATTTTCATGTTTTAAACATGTTCAAATCTTGGTCAAACCGTACGTACCTAGGATTTGACCAAGATTCAAATGGGCATAAAAATTCAAAAAAAATGAAAAACCAAAGCACATAGCCTAGCTTCTTATATATGCCATATAGTAAGCACTCAAGCTAGTTGATAAACAAAGTCTAGACATATTCAAACCAGAAAAATCATGTATCTATATACCCCTAACCCTAAACTTTGTCTTAATTATGAAGTCAAGCACGAAGAGAAGTCGTTTTGGGTTTCAAACATGGACATTTCAAAAACCCTCCCAAAAGCTTCATTGTGGTGTGACGTACTAAGAAGGATACATGCTTACATTTTCAACAACCCCCCTAAAAGCTTCATTATAGAGTGACTAAGAAAGGATCCAGTCTGGCGGGCTTACCTTTTATTTTCTTGTTTTAAACTTGTTCAAATCTCGGTCAAACCTAGGATTTGACCAAGATTCAAAATGTGCATCAAAATTTAAAAAAATTAAAAACCAAATTAAAGCGCATAGTGTTCTTATGTCATATAGTAAGCATTAAAGTTGATAAACAAGGTCTAGACACATATTCAAACAAGACAAGTCATGTATATATACCCCTAACCCCTAAACTCTATCTTATGAAGTCAACAACATGAAGAGAAGTGGTTTTGGGTTTCAAACATGGAAATTTCAAAAACCTCCCAAAAGCTTCATTTTAGAGTGACTAATATATATAAGAAGGATACATGCCTGCTTACCACCTTTTCATTTTCATATTTTAAACTTGTTTAAATCCGTGTCAAATTAAACCAAGGATTTGACCAAAAGATTCAAATGGGCATAAAATTTTAAAAAATCAGAAAAATGAAAAACAAATGCATATAGTCTTCTTATGTCATATAGTAAGCATTCAAGTTGATAAACAAGGTTTGGACATGCATATTCAAACCTAGGCAAATCATGTATCTATCCCCTAGCCCCTAAACTCTATCTTATGAAGTCAAGCATGAAGAGAAGTGGTTTTGGGTTTCAAACATGAAAATTTCAAGAACATCCCAAAAACTTCATTTTAGAGTGACTAAGAAAGGATACAGGCTTCCCCTTTTCATTTTCATGTTTTATACTTGTTTAAATCTTGGCCAAACCTAGGATTTGACAAAGATTCAAATGTGCATCTATCAAAATAAAAAAATCAGAAAAATTAAAAACCAAAGCACATAGTTTTCTTATGTCATATATAGTTAGCATTAAAGTTGATATAAACAAGGTCTAGATATATTCAAACAAGAAAAATCATGTATCTACCCCTAACCCTAAACTCTGTCTTATGTAGTCAAGCATGAAGAGAAGTGGTTTTGGGTTTCAAACTTGGAAATTTCAAGAACCCCCAAAAGCTTCATTTTAGAGTGACTAAAGGATCCAGGTCGGGCTTACCTTTTATTTTCATGTTTTAAAATTGTTCAAATCTTGGTCAAACTGTACCTAGGATTTGATCAAGATTCAAATGGGCATAAAATTTCAAAAAAAATGAAAAACTGATACGTCTCCAACGTATCGATAATTTCTTATGTTCCATGCTACTTTATTGATGATATCTACATGTTTTATACACATTGTATGTCATATTTATGCATTTTCTGAACTAACCTATTAACAAGATGCCGAAGTGCCAGTTCCTGTTTTCTGCTGTTTTTGGTTTCAGAAATCCTAGTAACGAAATATTCTCGGAATTAGACGAAATCAACGCCCAGGTTCCTATTTTTCCACGAAGCTTCCAGAACACCCGGGGACCGAGGGGGGCCACAGGCCCACCAGGAGGGTGGCCGGCGCGGCCTAGGGTTGGCCCGCGCCGCCTTACCCCCTGGCCGCCTCTTCGACCTTCTGACGCCGCCTCTTCGCCTATATAAAGCCCCTGCATCGAAAACCCTTACGGAGGAAGCCACGATACGAGAAAAGTTCCAGAGCCGCCGTCATCGCGAAGCCAAGATCTGGGGGACAGGAGTCTCTGTTCCGGCACCCTGCCGGAGCGGGGAAGTGCCCCCGGAAGGCTTCTCCATCGACACCGCTGCCATCTCCACCGCCATCTTCATCACCGCTGCTGCTCCCATGAGGAGGGAGTAGTTCTCCATCGAGGCTCGGGGCTGTACCGGTAGCTATGTGGTTAATCTCTCTCCTATGTACTTCAATACAATGATCTCATGAGCTGCCTTACATGATTGAGATTCATATGAGTTTTGTATCACTACTATCTATGTGCTACTCTAGTGATGTGTTATTAAAGTAGTTTTATTCCTCCTGCATGTGTGCAAAGGTGACAGTGCGTGCACCGTGTTAGTACTTGGTTTATGCTATGATCATGATCTCTTGTAGATTGCGAAGTTAACTATTGCTATGATAATATTGATGTGATCTATTCCTCCTACATATGCATGAAGGTGACAGTGTGCATGCTATGCTAGTACTTGGTTTAGTCGTTTTGATCTATCTTACACTTAAGGTTACTTAAACATGAGCATTATTGTGGAGCTTGTTAACTCCGGCATTGAGGGTTCGTGTAATCCTACGCAATGTGTTCATCATCCAACAAAGTGTAGAGTATGCATTTATCT
Source organism: Lolium multiflorum (assembly GCA_030979885.1). Lineage (NCBI taxonomy): Eukaryota > Viridiplantae > Streptophyta > Magnoliopsida > Poales > Poaceae > Lolium > Lolium multiflorum. The sequence goes on from CM061749.1 coordinate 105,740,312, forward strand.
ATTCTGTTATGTGATCAATGTTGAGAGTGTCCACTAGTGAAAGTGTAATCCCTAGGCCTTGTCCCTAAATACTGCTGAGTTACTACTGCTTGTTTACTGTTTTACTGTGTTACTACTGCTGCAATACTACCACCATCAACTGCACGCCAGCAAGCACTTTTCTGGCACCGTTGCTACTGCTCATATATATTCATACCACCTGTATTTCACTATCTCTTCGCCGAACTAGTGCACCTATTTGGTGTGTTGGGGACACAAGAGACTTCTTGCTTTGTGGTTGCAGGGTTGCATGAGAGGGATATCTTTGACCTCTTCCTCCCTGAGATCGATAAACCTTGGGTGATCCACTTAAGGGAAACTTGCTGCTGTTCTACAAACCTCTGCACTTGGAGGCCCAACACTGTCTACAGGAAAGGAGGGGGAACGTAGACATCAAGCACTTTTCTGGCGCCGTTGCCGGGGAGGAAAGGTAAAAGGTACTCACACTCCGGATCTTGGCTACTAAGCTATTTCCCGGCGCCATTGTAAGTACTCGAAGCTATTTCCTTTAGACTCTGCAATTGCGACATTTGGTTTCTTGTTTACACTAGTTAGGCATAATGGAAAACAACAAAAATATGAGAGATCTTTATGAACTTTATCTTGAATTAGGACATGATGTGTTTGAAGAGAGAATTAAAAAACCCATGGAACTTTATATGCATGATAATGGGAATGTTATTAGTATGAATGCTTTGAACACCATTGTTGCTAATGCTATGGAAAATTCTAAGCTTGGGGAAGCTGGCTTTGATGAGCATGATATTTTTAGTCCCCCAAGCATTGAGGAGAAAATTTACTTTGATGATACTTTGCCTCCTATTTATGATGATTATAATGATAGTAGTCTTTTGTTACCACCTGTTATGGAGGATAAATTTGATTATGATTACAATATACCTCCTATATTTGATAGCTACTTTGTTGAATTTGCTCCCACTACAACTAATAAAATTGATTATGCTTATGTTGGGAGTAGTAATTATTTTATGCATGAGACTCATGATAAGAATGCTTTATGTGATAGTTATATTGTTGAGTTTGCTCATGATGCTACTGAAAGTTATTATGAGAGAGGAAAATATGGTTGTAGAAATTTTCATGTTACTAAAACACCTCTCTATGTGCTGAAATTTTTGAAGCTACACTTGTTTTATCTTCCTATGCTTGCTACTTTGCTCTTCATGAACTTGTTTATTTACAAGATTCCTATGCATAGGAAGCATGTTAGACTTAAATGTGTTTTGAATTTGCCTCTTTATGCTCTCTTTTGCTTCAACTCTTATTTCTTGCGAGTGCATCATTAAAATTACTGAGCCCATCTTAATGGCTATAAAGAAAGAACTTCTTGGGAGATAACCCATGTGTTTTTACCTACAGCAATTTTTTTTTTGTTGAGTCTTGGAAGTTGTTTACTACTGTAGCAACCTCTCCTTATCATGTTTTTGTGCCAAGTAAAGTTTCTATGTTAAAGTTGATGTTATATTTGGGATCGCTGCGCAGAAACAGCATTGCTGTCTGTCACGAATCTGGGCACAATTCTCTGTAGAAAATTCGAAAAAATCTGCCAATTTACGAGCGTGATCCTCAGATATGTACGCAACTTTCATTAGTTTTGAGTTTTCTGATCTGAGCAACGGAAGTATTTATTAGAAATTCGTCTTTACGGACTGTTCTGTTTTTGACAGATTCTGCCTTTTATTTCGCATTGCCGCTTTTGTTAAGTTGAATGAGTTTCTTTGTTCCATTAACTTTCAGAAGTTATGTGCAATGTCCAGAAGTGTTAAGAATGATTGTGTCACCTCTGAACATGTGAATTTTTGATTATGCACTAACCCTCTAATGAGTTTGCTTGAAGTTTGGTGTGAAGGAAGTTTTCAAGGGTCAATAGAAGAGGGTGATATAATGTGATCGAGAAGAGTGAAAGGTCTAAGCTTGGGGATGCCCCGGTGGTTCATCCCTGCATATTTCAAGAAGACTCAAGCATCTAAGCTTGGGGATGCCCAAGGCATCCCCTTCTTCATCGACAACTTATCAGGTTTCTTCTAGTGAAACTATATTTTTATTCCATCACATCCTATGTATTTTACTTGGAGCGTCTGTGTGCTTTTATTTTTGTTTTTGTTTTGTTATCTTAGTTCTCTGAATAAGTTCATCCTTGTGTGGGAGAGAGACACGCTCCGCTGGTTCGTATGAACACATGTGTTCTTAGCTCATAATATTCATGGCGAAGTTTCCTCTTCGTTAAATTGTTATATGGTTGGAATTGGAAAATGCTACATGTAGTAATTGGTAAAATGTCTTGGATAATGTGATACTTGGCAATTGTTGTGTTCATGTTTAAGCTCTTGCATCATATACTTTGCACCTATTAATGAAGAAATACATAGAGCTTGCTAAAATTTGGTTTGCATAATTGGTCTCTCTAAGGTCTAGATAATTTCTAGTATTGAGTTTGAACAACAAGGAAGACGGTGTAGAGTCTTATAATGTTTACAATATGTCTTTTATGTGAGTTTTGCTGCACTTGTTCATCCTTGAGTTTGCTTCAAATAACCTTGCTAGCCTAAACCTTGTATCGAGAGGGAATACTTCTCATGCATCCAAAATCCTTGAGCCAACTACTATGCCATTTGTGTCCACCATACCTACCTACTACATGGTATTTACCCGCCATTCCAAAGTAAATTGCTTGAGTGCTACCTTTAAAATTCCATCATTCACCTTTGCAATATATAGCTCATGGGACAAAATAGCCTTAAAAACTATCGTAGTATTGAATATGTACTTATGCACTTTATATTTTATTAAGTTGCTTGTTGTGCGATAACCATGCTTCTGGGGAACGCCATCAACTATTGTTGAATATCATGTGAGTTGCTATGCATGTCCGTCTTGTCTGAAGGTCTATCATTTTAGTGGTTGGAGCATGCAAAATTGTTAGAGAAGAACATTGGGCCGCTAACTAAAGCCATGAATCATGGTGGAAGTTTCAGTTTTGGACATATATCCTCAATCTCATATGAGAATAATAACTTTGCTACATGCTTATGCATTAAAGAGGAGTCCATTATCTGTTGTCCATGTTGTCCCGGTATGGATGTCTAAGTTGAGAATAATCAAAAGCGAGAAATCCGAAATGCGAGCATTCTCCTTGGACCTTTGTACAGGCGGCATGGAGGTACCCCTTTGTGACACTTGGTTGAAACATGGCATGCAAAGATCCGGTAGTCCAAGTTAAGTAGGACGAGGTGCGGGCACTATTAGTATACTATGCGTGAGGCTTGCAACTTGTAAGATATAATTTACATAACTCATATGCTTTATTACTACCGTTGACAAAATTGTTTCATGTTTTCAAAATAAAAGCTCTAGCACAAATACAGCAATCGATGCTTTCCTCTGCGAAGGACCATTCTTTTACTTTTATTGTTGAGTCAGTTTACCTATCTCCTTCCACCTTAAGAAGCAAACACTTGTGTGAACTGTGCATTGATTCCTACATACTTGCATATTGCATTTGTTATATTACTCTATGTTGACAATATCCATGAGATATACATGTTATAAGTTGAAAGCAACCGCTGAAACTTAATCTTCCTTTGTGTTGCTTCAATGCCTCTACTTTGAATTATTGCTTTATGAGTTAACTCTTATGCAAGACTTATTGATGCTTGTCTTTAAGTACTATTCATGAAAAGTCCTTGCTTTATGATTCAGTTGTTTACTCATGTCATTACCATTGTTTTGATCGCTGCATTCATTACATATGTTTACAATATGATCAAGTTTATGATGGCATGTCACTTAAGAAATTATCTTTGTTATCGTTTTACCTGCTCGGGACGAGCAGAACTAAGCTTGGGGATGCTGATACGTCTCCAACGTATCGATAATTTCTTATGTTCCATGCTACTTTATTGATGATATCTACATGTTTTATACACATTGTATGTCATATTTATGCATTTTCTGGAACTAACCTATTAACAAGATGCCGAAGTGCCAGTTCTGTTTTCTGCTGTTTTTGGTTTCAGAAATCCTAGTAACGAAATATTCTCGGAATTGGACGAAATCAACGCCCAGGTTCCTATTTTTCCACGAAGCTTCCAACACCCGGAAGGACCAGAGGGGGGCCACAGCCCACCAGGAGGGTGGCCGGCGCGGCCTAGGGTTGGCCCGCGCCGCCTTACCCCCTGGCCGCCTCTTCGACCTTCTGACGCCGCCTCTTCGCCTATATAAAGCCCCTGCATCGAAAACCCTTACGGAGGAAGCCACGATACGAGAAAAGTTCCAGAGCCGCCGTCATCGCGAAGCCAAGATCTGGGACAGGAGTCTCTGTTCCGGCACCCTGCCGAGCGGGGAAGTGCCCCCGAAGGCTTCTCCATCGACACCGCTGCCATCTCCACCGCCATCTTCATCACCGCTGCTGCTCCCATGAGGAGGGAGTAGTTCTCCATCGAGGCTCGGGGCTGTACCGGTAGCTATGTGGTTAATCTCTCTCCTATGTACTTCAATACAATGATCTCATGAGCTGCCTTACATGATTGAGATTCATATGAGTTTTGTATCACTACTATCTATGTGCTACTCTAGTGATGTGTTATTAAAGTAGTTTTATTCCTCCTGCATGTGTGCAAAGGTGACAGTGCGTGCACCGTGTTAGTACTTGGTTTATGCTATGATCATGATCTCTTGTAGATTGCGAAGTTAACTATTGCTATGATAATATTGATGTGATCTATTCCTCCTACATATGCATGAAGGTGACAGTGTGCATGCTATGCTAGTACTTGGTTTAGTCGTTTTGATCTATCTTACACTTAAGGTTACTTAAACATGAGCATTATTGTGGAGCTTGTTAACTCCGGCATTGAGGGTTCGTGTAATCCTACGCAATGTGTTCATCATCCAACAAAGTGTAGAGTATGCATTTATCTATTCTGTTATGTGATCAATGTTGAGAGTGTCCACTAGTGAAAGTGTAATCCCTAGGCCTTGTCCCTAAATACTGCTGAGTTACTACTGCTTGTTTACTGTTTTACTGTGTTACTACTGCTGCAATACTACCACCATCAACGCCAGCAAGCACTTTCTGGCACCGTTGCTACTGCTCATATATATTCATACCACCTGTATTTCACTATCTCTTCGCCGAACTAGTGCACCTATTTGGTGTGTTGGGGACACAAGAGACTTCTTGCTTTGTGGTTGCAGGGTTGCATGAGAGGGATATCTTTGACCTCTTCCTCCCTGAGATCGATAAACCTTGGGTGATCCACTTAAGGGAAACTTGCTGCTGTTCTACAAACCTCTGCACTTGGAGGCCCAACACTGTCTACAGGAAAGGAGGGGGAACGTAGACATCAAAAACCAAAGCATATAGCCTTCTTATGTCATATAGTAAGCACTCAAGTTGGTAAACAAGGTCTAGACATATTCAAACCAGAAAAATCATGTTTCTACCCCTAGCCCTAAACTTTGTCTTATGAAGTCAAGCACGAAGAGAAGTCGTTTTGGATTTCAAACATGGAAATTTCAAAAACCTTCCCAAAAGCTTCATTTTGGAGTGACTAAGAAGGATACAGGCTTACCTTTTCATTTTCATTTTTAAACTTGTTTAAATATTGGTTAAGCCTAGGATTTGACCAAGATCAAATGGGCATAAAAATTCAGAAAAAATCAAAAAAATGAAAACCAAAGCACATAGTATTATTATGTCATATAGTAAGCATTCAAGTTGATAAACAAGGTCTAAACAACAAACTAGACAAATCATGTATCTACCCCCTAACCCTAAACTCTGTCTTATGAAGTCAAGCATGAAGAGAAGTGGTTTTGGGTTTCAAACATGGAAATTTCAAAAAACTCCCAAAAGCTTCTCATTTTTGAGTGACTAAGAAGGATTCAGGCTTACCTTTTCATTTTCATGTTTTAAACTTGTTCAAATCTTGGTCAAACTTAGGATTTGACCAAGATTCAAATGTGCATAAAAATTGGGAGGAAGGGTATGAATTACAATTCAAAAAAACAAGGTAACTTAAATACTTGGATGCCCCAAAGATGTGTGGAAGCCTAGAACAATGGCAAAACATGTGCGCACGCTGCATCCAATTCAAGTAGAACACATAGTAGGCATCGATAGTTTGACCTAAATTTGAAATCAGAGAGAAGGTGGTTAGAAAAAATCGAAATTGGCAAAGCAAAGCATGAAATCATAAATTTGTGATGCACTATAGCTATGAAAAGTATCAAACAATGCATACCAAAATGATTTTTTAGAGGAATACTAGTTCAACTTATTTTAATTTTATATTAGTAGCCCAAAATCGAACTAGTAGTTGGATATTTCTGAACTTGATCTGTAGTAGTGGGCAAAACCCTAGTTTAACCTATTTAATCATAGATTCGTAGGTCGATTTTTCTACTTTTTTATTATTACTATGCAACACATGTGTGTTTGCCCGTCGAGTGAAACTCGGAGGAAGAAGGGATCACTCGGAAGGAGAGAAGAAGGGAGAGAATTATGGTGTCTCCCCTTTTTCGGGTGATGATGTTGACTTTTGTGCAGGGTTTGTCAGTGAGCAGGAGCGAGCGAGCGAGCGAGCGAGTCGAGCGAGGCCGAGAATGAGAGAGATTTGTTTTTTTTTGTAAGAGGGACAACCGAAGGATCCAGAAGGACCCACATACTTCCAATACGCATCCTGATGCGTCTTCTCTTGACAAAGAAAATGGCTGGGAGTTTGCGTACCTATTGCACGTGACTTGTGCTCACTGAAGTGTGGGACCTCACGCATGGGCACCACACGTAAGTGACAGACCTGTTGATGTAAAAACTCGGTTGATTATTATACTACTACATTTATACAAAGTTTCCTATGGATTCAAGGGTACGAAAGCCAAGTTAAATCATTTACATGACATTATTTTTTCCATGAAGCCAAGTTAACTCATTTATCAATTGGTACATTTTGGAGTGACTAAGAAGGATCCAGGCTTACTTTTTCATTTTCATGTTTTAAACATGTTTAAATCTTGGTCAAACCTATGACTTGACCAAGATTCAAATGGGCATAAAAATTCAAAAAAAAGAAAAACAAAAGCACACCGTCTTCCTATGTCATATATCAAGGTGATAAACAAGGTCTGCCATATTCAAACCACAAAAATCATGTATCTACCCCCTAACCCTAAACAAGGATCCAGGCTTACCCTTTTCATTTTCATGTTTTTAAACTTGTTCAAATCTTGGTCAAACTTAGGATTTGACGAAGATTCAAATGGGCGTAAAAATACTTAGAAAAATCATGTACGTATCTACCCCAAACCCTAAACTCTATCTTACGAAGCCAAGCATGAAGAGAAGTGGTTTTGGGTTTCAAACATGAAAATTTCAAGAACATCCCAAAAACTTCATTTTAGAGTGACTAAGAAAGGATACAGGCTTCCCCTTTTCATTTTCATGTTTTATACTTGTTTAAATCTTGGCCAAACCTAGGATTTGACAAAGATTCAAATGTGCATCTATCAAAATAAAAAAATCAGAAAAATTAAAAACCAAAGCACATAGTTTTCTTATGTCATATATAGTTAGCATTAAAGTTGATATAAACAAGGTCTAGATATATTCAAACAAGAAAAATCATGTATCTACCCCTAACCCTAAACTCTGTCTTATGTAGTCAAGCATGAAGAGAAGTGGTTTTGGGTTTCAAACTTGGAAATTTCAAGAACCCCCCAAAAGCTTCATTTTAGAGTGACTAAAGGATCCAGGTCGGGCTTACCTTTTATTTTCATGTTTTAAAATTGTTCAAATCTTGGTCAAACTGTACCTAGGATTTGATCAAGATTCAAATGGGCATAAAATTTCAAAAAAATGAAAAACCAAAGCATATAGCCTTCTTATGTCATATAGTAAGCACTCAAGTTGGTAAAAACAAGGTCTAGACATATTCAAACCAGAAAAATCATGTTTCTACCCCTAGCCCTAAACTCTGTCTTATGAAGTCAAGCACGAAGAGAAGTCGTTTTGGATTTCAAACATGGAAATTTCAAAAACCTTCCCAAAAGCTTCATTTTGGAGTGACTAAGAAGGATACAGGCTTACCTTTTCATTTTCATGTTTTAAACTTGTTTAAATATTGGTTAAGCCTAGGATTTGACCAAGATCAAATGGGCATAAAAATTCAGAAAAAATCAAAAAAAAATGAAAACCAAAGCACATAGTATTATTATGTCATATAGTAAGCATTCAAGTTGATAAACAAGGTCTAAACAACAAACTAGACAAATCATGTATCTACCCCCTAACCCTAAACTCTGTCTTATGAAGTCAAGCATGAAGAGAAGTGGTTTTGGGTTTCAAACATGGAAATTTCAAAAAACTCCCAAAAGCTTCTCATTTTTGAGTGACTAAGAAGGATTCAGGCTTACCTTTTCATTTTCATGTTTTAAACTTGTTCAAATCTTGGTCAAACTTAGGATTTGACCAAGATTCAAATGTGCATAAAAATTGGGAGGAAGGGTATGAATTACAATTCAAAAAAACAAGGTAACTTAAATACTTGGATGCCCCAAAGATGTGTGGAAGCCCAGAACAATGGCAAAACATGTGCGCACGCTGCATCCAATTCAAGTAGAACACATAGTAGGCATCGATAGTTTGACCTAAATTTGAAATCAGAGAGAAGGTGGTTAGAAAAAATCGAAATTGGCAAAGCAAAGCATGAAATCATAAATTTGTGATGCACTATAGCTATGAAAAGTATCAAACAATGCATACCAAAATGATTTTTTAGAGGAATACTAGTTCAACTTATTTTAATTTTATATTAGTAGCCCAAAATCGAACTAGTAGTTGGATATTTCTGAACTTGATCTGTAGTAGTGGGCAAAACCCTAGTTTAACCTATTTAATCATAGATTCGTAGGTCGATTTTTCTACTTTTTTATTATTACTATGCAGCACATGTGTGTTTGCCCGTCGAGTGAAACTCGGAGGAAGAAGGGATCACTCGGAAGGAGAGAAGAAGGGAGAGAATTATGGTGTCTCCCCTTTTTCGGGTGATGATGTTGACTTTTGTGCAGGGTTTGTCAGTGAGCAGGAGCGAGCGAGCGAGCGAGTCGAGCGAGGCCGAGAATGAGAGAGATTTGTTTTTTTGTGAGAGGGACAACCGAAGGATCCAGAAGGACCCACATACTTCCAATACGCATCCTGATGCGTCTTCTCTTGACAAAGAAAATGGCTGGGAGTTTGCGTACCTATTGCACGTGACTTGTGCTCACTGAAGTGTGGGACCTCACGCATGGGCACCACACGTAAGTGACAGACCTGTTGATGTAAAAACTCGGTTGATTATTATACTACTACATTTATACAAAGTTTCCTATGGATTCAAGGGTACGAAAGCCAAGTTAAATCATTTACATGACATTATTTTTTCCATGAAGCCAAGTTAACTCATTTATCAATTGGTACATTTTGGAGTGACTAAGAAGGATCCAGGCTTACTTTTTCATTTTCATGTTTTAAACATGTTTAAATCTTGGTCAAACCTATGACTTGACCAAGATTCAAATGGGCATAAAAATTCAAAAAAAAGAAAAACAAAAGCACACCGTCTTCCTATGTCATATATCAAGGTGATAAACAAGGTCTGCCATATTCAAACCACAAAAATCATGTATCTACCCCCTAACCCTAAACAAGGATCCAGGCTTACCCTTTTCATTTTCATGTTTTTAAACTTGTTCAAATCTTGGTCAAACTTAGGATTTGACGAAGATTCAAATGGGCGTAAAAATACTTAGAAAAATCATGTACGTATCTACCCCAAACCCTAAACTCTATCTTACGAAGCCAAGCATGAAGAGAAGTGGTTTTGGGTTTCAAACATGGAAATTTCAAAAACCTCCCAAAAGCTTCATTTTAGAGTGACTAAGAAGGATCCATGCTTACCTTTTATTTTCATGTTTTAAACATGTTCAAATCTTGGTCAAACCGTACGTACCTAGGATTTGACCAAGATTCAAATGGGCATAAAAATTCAAAAAAAATGAAAAACCAAAGCACATAGCCTAGCTTCTTATATATGCCATATAGTAAGCACTCAAGCTAGTTGATAAACAAAGTCTAGACATATTCAAACCAGAAAAATCATGTATCTATATACCCCTAACCCTAAACTTTGTCTTAATTATGAAGTCAAGCACGAAGAGAAGTCGTTTTGGGTTTCAAACATGGACATTTCAAAAACCCTCCCAAAAGCTTCATTGTGGTGTGACGTACTAAGAAGGATACATGCTTACATTTTCAACAACCCCCCTAAAAGCTTCATTATAGAGTGACTAAGAAAGGATCCAGTCTGGCGGGCTTACCTTTTATTTTCTTGTTTTAAACTTGTTCAAATCTCGGTCAAACCTAGGATTTGACCAAGATTCAAAATGTGCATCAAAATTTAAAAAAATTAAAAACCAAATTAAAGCGCATAGTGTTCTTATGTCATATAGTAAGCATTAAAGTTGATAAACAAGGTCTAGACACATATTCAAACAAGACAAGTCATGTATATATACCCCTAACCCCTAAACTCTATCTTATGAAGTCAACAACATGAAGAGAAGTGGTTTTGGGTTTCAAACATGGAAATTTCAAAAACCTCCCAAAAGCTTCATTTTAGAGTGACTAATATATATAAGAAGGATACATGCCTGCTTACCACCTTTTCATTTTCATATTTTAAACTTGTTTAAATCCGTGTCAAATTAAACCAAGGATTTGACCAAAAGATTCAAATGGGCATAAAATTTTAAAAAAATCAGAAAAATGAAAAACAAATGCATATAGTCTTCTTATGTCATATAGTAAGCATTCAAGTTGATAAACAAGGTTTGGACATGCATATTCAAACCTAGGCAAATCATGTATCTATCCCCTAGCCCCTAAACTCTATCTTATGAAGTCAAGCATGAAGAGAAGTGGTTTTGGGTTTCAAACATGAAAATTTCAAGAACATCCCAAAAACTTCATTTTAGAGTGACTAAGAAAGGATACAGGCTTCCCCTTTTCATTTTCATGTTTTATACTTGTTTAAATCTTGGCCAAACCTAGGATTTGACAAAGATTCAAATGTGCATCTATCAAAATAAAAAAATCAGAAAAATTAAAAACCAAAGCACATAGTTTTCTTATGTCATATATAGTTAGCATTAAAGTTGATATAAACAAGGTCTAGATATATTCAAACAAGAAAAATCATGTATCTACCCCTAACCCTAAACTCTGTCTTATGTAGTCAAGCATGAAGAGAAGTGGTTTTGGGTTTCAAACTTGGAAATTTCAAGAACCCCCAAAAGCTTCATTTTAGAGTGACTAAAGGATCCAGGTCGGGCTTACCTTTTATTTTCATGTTTTAAAATTGTTCAAATCTTGGTCAAACTGTACCTAGGATTTGATCAAGATTCAAATGGGCATAAAATTTCAAAAAAAATGAAAAACCAAAGCATATAGCCTTCTTATGTCATATAGTAAGCACTCAAGTTGGTAAAAACAAGGTCTAGACATATTCAAACCAGAAAAATCATGTTTCTACCCCTAGCCCTAAACTCTGTCTTATGAAGTCAAGCACGAAGAGAAGTCGTTTTGGATTTCAAACATGGAAATTTCAAAAACCTTCCCAAAAGCTTCATTTTGGAGTGACTAAGAAGGATACAGGCTTACCTTTTCATTTTCATGTTTTAAACTTGTTTAAATATTGGTTAAGCCTAGGATTTGACCAAGATCAAATGGGCATAAAAATTCAGAAAAAATCAAAAAAATGAAAACCAAAGCACATAGTATTATTATGTCATATAGTAAGCATTCAAGTTGATAAACAAGGTCTAAACAACAAACTAGACAAATCATGTATCTACCCCTAACCCTAAACTCTGTCTTATGAAGTCAAGCATGAAGAGAAGTGGTTTTGGGTTTCAAACATGGAAATTTCAAAAAACTCCCAAAAGCTTCTCATTTTTGAGTGACTAAGAAGGATTCAGGCTTACCTTTTCATTTTCATGTTTTAAACTTGTTCAAATCTTGGTCAAACTTAGGATTTGACCAAGATTCAAATGTGCATAAAAATTGGGAGGAAGGGTATGAATTACAATTCAAAAAAACAAGGTAACTTAAATACTTGGATGCCCCAAAGATGTGTGGAAGCCCAGAACAATGGCAAAACATGTGCGCACGCTGCATCCAATTCAAGTAGAACACATAGTAGGCATCGATAGTTTGACCTAAATTTGAAATCAAAGAGAAGGTGGTTAGAAAAAATCGAAATTGGCAAAGCAAAGCATGAAATCATAAATTTGTGATGCACTATAGCTATGAAAAGTATCAAACAATGCATACCAAAATGATTTTTTAGAGGAATACTAGTTCAACTTATTTTAATTTTATATTAGTAGCCCAAAATCGAACTAGTAGTTGGTAAACAAGGTCTAAACAACAAACTAGACAAATCATGTATTTACCCCCTAACCCTAAACTCTGTCTTATGAAGTCAAGCATGAAGAGAAGTGGTTTTGGGTTTCAAACATGGAAATTTCAAGAACCCCCCAAAAGCTTCATTTTAGAGTGACTAAGAAGGATCCATGCTTACCTTTTCATTTTCATGTTTTAAACTTGTTTACATCTTGGTCATAGCTAGTGTATTTGACCAAGATTCAAATGGGCATAAAATTTAAAAAAAAATGAAAAACCAAAGTACATAGTCTTCTTATGTCATATAGTAAGCATTCAAGCTGATAAACAAGGTCTAGACATATTCAAACCAAACAAATCATGTATCTACCCCCTAACCCCTAAACTTTATCTTATGAAGCCAAGCATGAAGAGAAGTGGTTCTTGGTTTCAAACATGGAAATATCAAAAACCTCCCAAAAGCTTCATTTTAGAGTGACTAAGAAGTATCCATGCTTACCTTTTCATTTTCATATTTTAAACTTGTTTAAATCATTGTCAAACCTAGGATTATACCAAGATACAAATATGGGCACAAAACCCTCTTAGCCAAAATCAACTACGAGCAAGATTTTCTGTATTGTAGATGCCCCAATTGACTCTCATCCCCAATGTAGTCTTTTTTATGTCAGTATAGACTTCTTTACTGGATGTATACTATCGTACATGGCATGCATTTGCCTAATGAGCAGCATTGTTTAGCCGTTCTAGCCAACCCGATCAATCTGTCAAGCTTCATGCACGAGATGCCATGTTTATGGCCCTTTTGTTGTGGCTTTTTTTGGCTTTTGGCTTTGGCAAAAGCCAAAAAAAGCACGTAAATAGGTGCTTTTTTGGGCTTTTGGATTTTGGAAGCCAAGAACAAAGATTCTATTCTTTTGGCTTCCAAAATCCAAAAGCCCAAAAAGCACCTATTTAGGTGCTTTTTTTTTGGCTTTTGCCAAAGCCAAAATAAGCCACAACAAAAGGGTAATTTACTCCCTCGCTCCGGTGATCCGATCCATATTTCTTGGTGCTAAAAAGAATGTGAATCGGAGGGAGTACTTTTCTTAGATAGTACTATATCAGTTCAAAAAAAAGTACAGTACTACTACATCACAAATGCATCAAAAGAGTACTACTGTACATCACAAGACCACGACAGTTGTATAGTATAGAGTTTAATGCTGAACTTTAAACAGGACCAGGAGCATCAGGGCCAGCAGCAGGGGCGTTGACCGGCAACAAACCAGGCAAAAGACGTAAGGAAGAGGCCATATGCTGCGTGCTTGGCCTTGATTGCAGGGTGGTGATTCTTCGCCGCTCGCCATGTATTCACGCCGTACCAGTTCCGCGTCGCCCGCGAGCGGATCGAAGCGATCCCGCGCGCCGGACACGCTCGAGGAGGCGTGGCGGCTCCAGTGCAAGCAGTCCGCCGCCGGGAGTCGGCGCGCGGCGTGCAGGTACAGAGGCTCCCTGTACATGCCGTCGTCGCTCCGCGAGTTCGCCCCGGGCGGGCTCTGGTACAAGGCGGATCCGCCGCTCAAACCGATGAGCGGCCCCGTCTTCAACAAATGGCGCGCCGACCGGGAGAGGAACCGCCGGTCGAAGGCGGCGTGGGAGGCGAGCACCAGCGGCGGATTCGCGCCGCCAGCCGGCGAGGAGGCGGAGGAGGCGGAGGAAGGGGAAGACCCCCTCTTCTTGAAGGCGCTGGCCGCGTCCCTCAAGGACGATGCCGACAAGAAGAGGGCGGAGGAAGAAGACAAGGCGGCGGCCATCGCCGCCGTGAAGGAGAAGGAGGCGCGGGATGCGGAGGAGAACGCGACCATCATCTTCCTCGACGACTAGATAGGTTAGAAGTCGCGATAAGGATCGCGCAATTCTGTATGTATGATCCGTATGTATGATCAACTATGAATTATGAACAATGAACTATCAAACCAAACCACATAGTTTTTTTTATGTCATATAGTAAGAATTCAAGTTGATAAAACAAGGTCTAGACATATTCAAACTAGACAAATCACGTATATCTACCCCTAACCCTAAACTCTGTCTTATGAAGTAAAGCATGAAGAGAACTGGTTTTGGGTTTCAAACATGGAAATTTCAAAAACCTTCCCAAAAGCTTCATTTTGGAGTGACTAAGAAGGATGCAGGCTTACCTTTTCATTTTCATGTCTTAAACATGTTTAAATCTTGGTTAAACCTAGGATTTGACCAAGATCAAATGTGCAAAAAAATCAGAAAAAATCAAAAAAATGAAAACTAAAGCACATAGTATTCTTATGTCATATAGTAAGCATTCAAGTTGATAAACAAGGTCTAAACATATTCAAACCAGACAAATCATGTATCTACCCACTAACCCTAAATTCTGTCTTATGAAGTCGATCAAGCATGAAGAGAAGTGGTTTTGGGTTTCAAACATGGAAATTTCAAAAACCTCCCAAAAGCTTCATTTTGGAGTGACTAAGAAGGATGCAGGCTTAGCTTTTCATTTTCATATTTTAAACATGTTTAAATCTTGGTCAAACCTATGATTTGACCAAGATTCAAATGGGCATAAAAATAATTAGAAAAATCATGTATGTATCTACCCCTAACCCTAAAATCTATCTTACGAAGTCAAGCATGAAGAGAAGTGGTTTTGGGTTTCAAACACATGGAAATTTCAAAAACCTCCCAAAAGCTTCATTTCAGAGTGACTAAGAAGGATCCAGACCGGGCTTACATTTTATTTTCATATTTTAAACTTGTTCAAATCTTGGTCAAACCGTACCTAGGAATTGACCAAGATTCAAAAAAAAATGAAAAACCAAAGCACATAGCCTTCTTATGTCATATAGTAAGCACTCAAGTTGATAAACAAGGTCTAGTCATATTCAAACCAGAAAAATCATGTATCTACCCCTAAGCCTGAACTTTGTCTTATGAAGTCAATCACGAAGAGAAGTCGTTTTGGGTTTCAAACATGGAAATTTCAAATACCTTCCCAAAAGCTTAATTTTGGAGTGACTAAGAAGGATGCAGGCTTACCTTTTCATTTCCATGTTTTAAACATGTTTAAATAAGGATGCGTGATTCTGAAACCTCATACACATTGTTGCAAAAGTAATTACATCACCTAAACAATACTACCAGTTCATAATTCTAAACTTATGTACAATCTTGGAAACATATAACGCCAGCCTAGTTCACCAATTATCATCATCCCTCTTGATGCGCTTGCCGGTGCCGCTTGTACCTGCCTCCCATGGGTTGGCAGTCCAAGTTCTGCACTCGTTCGCACTTCGTGTGTCGGGAATCCTTGTTGGAGCTTCCCAACCAGATACAGGCCCTGCCCTTGCTAGCTCACCACATCCAGCCGTTGCCCTAGCTTGCTCACCATGTGAACCGCCATCCCACGGAGACCCCGAAGTAGGCTCGCACGAGTCCTTTATCCATGGTGGCATTTTCTTCGGATCAAATGGTATGTTGTGCCTAAAGCAATAAGATACAAATTCCCAGTAGGTTGTCCCGACACACTGCTTCTTCTCGTCGCGCCAGGCAGGGGGAAGAGCGGCCAACCTAGCCGCTTCCTTGCAATCCGGGCAAACCACTTCCCTTGGAATTGGTTGTGCTTGACGCTGCCCATCATTGATTTTTTTGAGTCGCCTGTACAACTCAAAACTGACATACCCATCAATCGCAGCATACCTCAAGTTTACTTCAGGCAATGGCATGCACTCCCATTGATCGTGGCTGCTAGTAGGGAACTTGGTCTTCATGTCTTTGTAAGATGGGTCAATGATGGCGGCTGCCAAATCACCCATGCCAGTCCTATTGCCAGGACCATTGAAATTGATCATATCCTGAATGTCAATCCAATTATGTTTAGGAATTTTAATGCCATCTCTAGCAAACCTGCTAGAGTCACCCCTGATGTCAACAGTTGTGAAACAAATTCCTTTATGTTGAAGGAATTCTTGCAGTGCCAGATTATCAGGACTCCTGCATGTTAACACAAATCAATCTTGTAAGATCGTATATGCTGAAATAGTACACATATTTTTCTTCCAGTAAACTGTATACTTGTTGCAGTGAAACAATGATTTTGCATCAGTGATACACATCAAAATAACATGAATTATTGTTGCGACTATATGATCTAATTATTTAAGTGTCAAGTTAAGATTCAGTTACTATATGTTAATATCTTGACATCCATGCCGATTATCGGTGAGTATGAGTACATGAAATTTGTGCAAATTTTGAGTACCAAAATCATGAAACTAGATATCGTGGTCAATCCAAAAAAATTATACAAGTATGTTGGATATTACGTTCCAGACCACATTTTTCATACAAGTTAGTTTGTTCGTGTTTTCATACAAGTTAGAACCTAGTCTATGTCGAAATAAAAAAGCAGATCCAAGATAAAGGAAGAGTTTCTATATTAAAAAACAAAAGGATAAAGGAAGGCATGTGAAGAACATACCTGCAGAAATGGTACACCAGGACGTGGTCGTCCATGGCCAACTGAACGACGGCGGTACTTACTTGGTCCGCAGTGTATTCTAGGTCGAGGCCGACGAACCTGGGCCTGTCCTCTAGTAGCTTTTGTTCGTACATCTTGAGGGTGTGCTCGAGAACGGAAGGGTCATTCGTGTAGACCACGTTCACCTTGGTCGTCCCATGGGGAACGACGCTCCTCTTTAGCGTAAACAGGCCGCCGTCGGCCATGGCAGCGCTGAAGCACGTCGAACTGATCGGAGGGATTGAGGGGGAGGGAGGGAGAGCAACTGCAAACAATGGGGTTTTTTGGAACTTGCCGAAATGCAGGGGAGAACGAACCGCCAGGGGTTGTTTAGTGGGGACAGATGGGAATAATACTGCGATGAGGTTGAGGAATTAACTCCAACCGCCATTTAAATCTAGTACTCCCTATAGTCAGTTGATAGGAAATGGACGGGCAAGATTGATTCTAGGGAGGCGAACCCCAGTATTTTCCCAATTTATTTGAGTTGTAATATAACCATCGTTAATACTTGAATTGAAAAATATTTACAAAATTAATTTATTATATACTACATGATGAGATAATCCAACAAACCATGGAAATGCATGGCCATCCAACCATGTCACCCTCTTGTGAAAATTGTATAGGTGGTAGTGTGCGCAATACACGCGGTAGCCACTTCACAAATACATCCTTTTAATTTTGCCCCCCTTAATTCGGCCAATAAAAATGAAAAGACTTTATGTGGAAAACCAAAAAAACTGTATTTGGCAAAGTATAGTCGAAAATAAGAAGTTTTTCATTGATCTCTTAAAAAAGGGGTCATGATTCGAAAGTTCGCCATGCATGGTTCTTGCGGTAACCAAGCTAGCTCACCCATGTGGCAAGAAGCGAATCAATGTCCAACATGCATGGTTCCAAAAATATATATTTACAGAATGATTCTGCTTCTCAAGAATATTTGCATGCCATCATGTTTGTTATTTTTCCTAGATAAAAGTAGTAATTGGTGACTTCGTGATTGCCTTGCTTGCTGATTTCAATAAGTTTGAACCTCATTTTGGCTTTATTTCAAATTTAGGCAAAAACTTCTTGGCAATCGACTTTGTGAGCTACTATACTTGGATGCAACCCACATTTTCGTTGGCTAATGTTTTCTGATTCCACAACAATAGGGCACATCCCTATATCATCCCAAATTTTGAATTCTTTTTAGTTTGGTTGATGACCACCATTCATATCCGAACTTAATTAATTGGAGTACACATGATGGTTTCATGGTAAGCTAGTTTGACAAATTAGCCTTCGAAATGGCGATTCGCCTACCATGCATGCATGTTTGGCCTACCCGTGAAATTTTGATTTGCGGTATTGTGCACACACGTACTGCACATGATAGCGAATAAACAAAACACATATTCGGACCCCTTTGGCCAGCAAGGGCATGTTTGGTTCCTAGCCACAATTTGTCAAGAAGCCAAAATTTGGCAGCCATGCATGCATATAGTTTATTTGGCATGTGTTTGGTTTTTGCCACAATTTGGCTTATCACACTTCATTGCATGTATATATGGTCCATTTGTCATAGACTCAACTTTTTTTTACAAAGTTTTGACAAAGTTTGGCTTTAATATTTTAAGCCACAATTTGGTGGCTAGCCATACTAGCTTTTTTTTTGGCTAACCACACTTTGGCTTTGGAAAAATGTGGCTACCAAACATGGGTCCTAATAAAAAGAAAACAACACACTAATGTGTGGTAAACCAAAAATCCCTACTTTGCAAAGTTGCATATGTGCAAAAGGGGGGCAATGCATGCATTATTCAGAAGTTGATTGTGGTTTTCGTAGTGTAACCAATTAATTAAGCTTACATATGGGAAGAGGCTAGCGAGGCGAACTCAAGCAGCTATGGTTCCAATGTTGTCAAGTTTGAAGTGGACACTGCATGAAGCTTGCTCAAATTAATGGGTAGAAAGCCAAAAGCAGTCCATATTTATTCTATATGTGTGTGAATAATAACTCTTCACCCCAAACCTCTATGTATGATAGGGTTTTATATTTTTTACTTGTTAGTAGTAAGTACATGTCATGTGATGGCTCCATGCACATGTTTCACAACTTTTTTCTGATTTGTTTCTACCTCATTTGGTTGGTTTCAAATTTGCTCAAACTTCCTATGCGCGCTATGTTGTACTATTGGGACCCATGTTTTGGCTTAGTTTGTGGTACCACACTTGCAGGGTACCTCCAAGTATTTTATTCCCAAAAATTATGAATTCTAATTAAATGGTGAACTATAAACTGATCATCTAAAGTTGGAAAATAAAATCCATATATAGCTACACATCTAGATATGTGTATAAGGTAGACAAACTGCATTGCCACACATGCCTTATATAAGTTTGTTTTTTCTAGCGGAGTGGATTCCCTAATCACCCCACGGTTGTGACATTGTCAATGTTGTCATGATAAATAACATTGCGAGACTTTCCATCTTATTCTTTTTTGTAGAAATGATTGTCCCATTATGGCAAACGTCCCCATTCGTTTTTCAAATTAAGTAAACGTTATAGGATGAAAATTCATTGAAGTGACAAATTTTCTAGATTTCTAACTATTTTAGCTCATTCAAACAAGTTTGCAATAGGCCGACCTGTTGTCCAGTGACAATTTTAGAGTACAATTTGATCAACATCACAAAAAAGTGCTTTTAAGGCTCGTAAGTAGTATCATACATGCCATGTTGGCAAAAATCTAATGTGTCACATCAATTATGAGGTGAGATATGAGAGTAGTATTATAACACATAAACCTAGAAAACTTAGAAAACTTCATGACAAATACATCATGTACACACATTTGCATTGAGATTCTACAAAACTTTAAATATGACATAAGTATGAACCATATTATGATACTATGCATTGTGGAGGTAGTATCACAAACTAGTAGTGTATGATACTACGTACTACGTACTTCCCATTGTGACTAGTCTTAATCACTCTGACCTCGCCGTCTCGCCGTCTTACTATAGTACATACTACACCCCCACTCCGTCTCTCATACATCGCCCCACTCGTTTCCCACTCCGTCTCTCATACAGCGGCTGCGCCTGTAGATATCTTCGAGGATCTGGGCGATTTTGACCCGCTTTTCGGCGCTCGCCGTTTCAAGGTGAAGACCCCAATCTTAGCATGCATGTTGGACCAATTAGGAGTACAAAATTATGTTCTAAATGTTGCTCAAACTTTCCATACAACTAATATATAACTTATACTACGTAGGTTACACCATCGAAATAGGTATGACCAGTTGAGAAATGGGAACAATAACTTGGAACCTTTCTTACTATCGAGTGGGACGTGTGATATTGGTGTGACCCTGCTTTTTTCTTCTTCTACATAATGGCTACATGATGGTTCTAGAAAGAAGTGTATGCTGTTGTGGTATCTCTTGACGCGAATCCCTCTAATCACAAGCGTTAGATTTTGGAAACCAACGGTTAGTACTGCTGTTACATCTCTAGTTCAAAACTGGTGCATTTTGTATGTTGTTGTAGTAGTCTAGTAGATAGATTCAGATGCATGGTCAGGAGTGCAAACATTTCGCAACTAGTTGATCCCTCATCTTATTGTCGGATGTCACATTTCGAGTTTGTAAAAAAATGTAAATTCAAATCATAGTCACGGGTTATGTTGTATCTTTCGCACATCTAAACATTTGTTTCAAAAGGTGACCATATGTGAGCTGTGGAAAAAAGAAAAGACCAAAGTGAATAATATTCCTTAACTATTCACATATCATTTGTCTTTTTTGTGCAAGCTAGAATTTTTTTTACATACTCATCTGTGACCTGTGGAGCAATACACAACATAATATGTGTCCCAGTTTTGTTTTTCTTCATATTTTTTAAAAGTGCAGAAGTGTGATATCCGATAATAGGATGCGAGTGCAACTAGTTGCAAATGAGATGCTAATGCATGCTGATATGATACTACCTCTGTCCATAAATAGATGTATGTCTTTTGTCGTGGCCCCATCCTACTTCTGCATTTTCTTTACGGCCATTTTTGAGTAGTTGCGACCTGGACGTGATCGGACTAGTCGATACTCGATAGTAGTCGTAGTACTGTACAACTTCTGCATGTGGCGTCAGCCTCTAGAGTAGTAGTACTAGCTAACGGATAGATTATATCTGGAGAAACTGACATGGCCATTGATATGACAAGACTATACCCGGATTCGGACGCATTGTAGTGACTCCATCAATGTTCCGCTATGATGGTCTATTTTACTGCTACACCAGATTGTCGACGCAGAGGATTCCTTGGCTTCCGCGCAAGACCCTTCCCAAAGAAGGCATCTGCTCTGGCCCGTTGATTCTATGTGGACGGTTCC
Organism: Lolium multiflorum; assembly: GCA_030979885.1. Taxonomy (NCBI): domain Eukaryota; kingdom Viridiplantae; phylum Streptophyta; class Magnoliopsida; order Poales; family Poaceae; genus Lolium; species Lolium multiflorum. Next base: position 105,761,732 of record CM061749.1, read on the forward strand.
AGATTGCTTCCGCGGCCGACCCCGAACAAGATTCTTTTACATTGCCCATCTTTTCACTGACATTGAATCGCTGAAACTTGGGGTCCGCCTGTGGCAGGACCAGCCTGTCAATGGCCCAAAGTCTTATGTGCTCCCGCCCTTTGATTTTGGATGGACGGACAAGATTGCCCAGTCCCATCCCTGTCCTGTTCGTTCCAGTTTTCATCCTCCTCCCCGGGGAACCCTCCCCGGAGAGCTCTACACCGACCCCTTCTATCCCCACCTGCTTGTCCCTTCCTTCTTCCTCCAGCGATTCATCCATCGTTCAACAAGTTGTCTAAGAAGAACATGAAGAAGTGTAAGAAGAGGAAGGAGGCGTTGTTGTCTGAGACTAAATCCGCGGTGAAATCCATCCCGCTGAAAGTCCTGCAAACTCCGACTTTGAAAGTGTACCAGCGGCGCCGGCGGACAGGCATGTCTGCGCTTCCATCGCAAGCTCAGTCTGCGCTTCCATCGCAAGCTCAGTCTGCTTCGGGCTTGTTGGGTCAGGGCAGAGTAATCCAGCAAGAGTCCTGGTAGGTTTTTATCGCCATGTGCTTTCTTTGCCCCCATGAACGCAGATTACAGCAAGGCAAACAGATCCAACTATTTTTTTACCCGGGAGAACCAGCTATTTGACCGTCTTTCTTCCAGGGCCGCCCGTTCAAGTGTCGCCCTTCCTACCGATGCCGAGAAATCGACCGTGTTTCGCCAAGATGGTGGGTACGAAGCTCCCCGGTATGTTTCCATCGCCATGCCGAAGTTTCTCTGCCTTCTGGCTGGCTAGCGGATCAAACAATTTAACCGTCTTTCTTCCATGGCGGCTGGTTTCAGCGCCATTCCTACCCAAGTTGAGAAATCGCTCGTTTCTCGCCAACCTGGTGGGTACGAAGCTCCTGGGTATGTTTCCATCGCCATGCCGGATTTTCGTTGAGTCCTTGCTGGCAGGCGGTGCCAACTAAACCGGCTATCATCTTCCAGGGCCGACGGTTCCAGGCTCGTGCTTTCTACCGCAGGATCCACTTCGTACTTAGCTATCGAGGACCCGTTGTTTGATGAGCACTTGTTAGCTCTCAAGAGCATTAATAATGTATGCACTATATAATATATATCCATTGCTTTTTTTTCTTCCTCTTCATCTCCGTACTGCATGAGGGCTTCTTTAATTCGTAGGACTTCTATAAGAATTGTGTAGCATTTAGATCCTATGGTTTTTTTTCCTACATTAGTTGTTTGATTTATAGAAATATATCCTATGTTTGTTCCTTTTTTCGAAATGGGGGACATATCACAGCCTCTGCATCAAAATGATGTATATGGCTGCTTTATTGCTTTCTTCAGTTCATACACAAATTATGACAACTTCTCACGGATCAGCTAGAGTCGACACAAAGATCCACCAACGAAACATAGAAAACAGCGGGTGCCAAAAAGGCAAAAACACATCAGTAAGTAATTCTATGAGGAAACTGCCAGCCACCCTGGCTGTAAAAATCCCGTGCGGCTGTCTCTAGTCAGTTGCACCCAGACTCCATGATATCCTGCTGATCCTCGGGCTGGAGATAAGAAACATACGGATCTAGTGAATAATCATAGGGATAACCTGCAAGAAGGGATGAGATTTGGGTTTATTAAACTCGACTTCATTTTGTACATTCCAAATAGCCCATAAAATAGCGCATACACCCTCTGTAATGTATACAAAATCCTATGCTTTTCCTAATCTTATGATTTTCATATCCTGTGAATGAAAAAGGATCCCTGATTCGTTCCTGGTGAATTTTTCCATGCAGGAAGGGATTATGAGATTAAAGGGCCACAACACCACCCTTCAGAACAGAAACCTCAAACTCTTGCATAGGTTTGGTATCATGAATGCAGAATCAGAGACGAATGCCCAGTCTCCGGGAGAGGAGCAGCCAGTGCGCGTGTGTGCATCTTCGGCCGTGTATGTTTCCATTGCCGTGCCGCAGTTTCATCGCCTCCTTGCTGGCTGCCAGATCCAACTACTTAAATGTCTTTCTTCCAGGGATGGCGGTTCCATCGTTGAAGAGGTTCCTATGGACAAGGACTTTGCAGCTCTCAGGCATATTGAAGAGGTTGGCACTCCATTTGTTTATTTCTCCCCCCTCATCTGCACTCTGCATACTTCATTGCTGTTGAATTTGCAATGCAGGATGTGATAACACGATTCTCCGCGAAACTGGACCAGATCAAGGGCCACAACATCATCCTTCATAAGAAAATCCGCCACCTCGTGGGCAGGTGCATTTTAAATCGTGCCATATCGAAGGAGAATGCCCGTTCCATGCAATCTTCTTTTGATAAACGGTACTCAGACGTTCTCGTGGAGTGTGAGAAGTTGAAGAAGGAAGTCGAGGAACTACGCGCCCAGCCACCGATGAGTGTGGTCACTGACAAGGCTGGTCAGTGTGATTGCAACTGTGACTGTGAAAGTTTTCAACAGGAAGTGGAGTTGCATGCTGAACATGCGCAATATTTCGAGACGAAGTACTTGAAAGTTCGCACAGAGTGCGATAAGTTGAAGAAGGAAGTCGAGTGTCTCCGCTCCCAGCAGCCAACTATTGCGACATCAGGAGACCAGGGTGTGCTAATTGCAGCCAGAATTTTGGAATCGATGAAAAGTTGAATTTGGCTTTGTTGTGCAATATAGCAAGACCTGTTCCTCCTCTGCCTTCGTCTTTTGGCATAATTGCTTTGTCTTCAGTATTGACTCCTGAATGCTTCGTATATTTCTGACTGTTTCTGAATTATGTACAACTTTTGTAATATTGGTCAAACTAGTTTTGACCAGGGTTTGTGTAGGGTGGTTGAATTTTTTTGGTTGGTCCAAATTGTGTTGTGTGGTCCAAATGTGATGTATCATCACACCACCATGTGCCCCGCCACCCCCAGGTTTTGGTAATGCCATTCTGATACATGCTTCATAGAAGGAACATACATTTTTTTCCGTTAGGGCATGACAATTTTGAAAAATTCAAACAAAAATGGGAAGAGAGAATGGTAACATCATTTTCCATGTGATGCCCCTGTGCCAAATTTTGGTTCATTTTAAGAATGTAAGGTGACAAATTACTCGAGGAAGCTAGTTGGAGTAGACGGGCATGACCGGATTGGCATAGGGGATTTATTTTTTGAAGGATGTTATTTTTCATGGACAATATCTGACACAAACAATAAAATGTTAAGGTCTCATATTATTCTGAATGATTGTGAATTACTTATGACGTTTGGAAGTATTGGTATACGTGAGAATCGAGTACATGCACGACTTCACGCGTCCACAACTAATCGGCCTCATCGTCTCTCGCGTCCACAACTAATGCCATTCTGATACAGAGAGTCAGAGGCTATAAAATAATCGGCCTCATCGTCTCTCGCGAGCTCGTCCTCTCCCCTCCCATCAACTCACCGCACCTCCGAGGCATCGACTTCCTCGTTTCCAACCGCAGCAGCATGAAGACAGGTCTTGCGTACGAGGCGGAGCAATCGGCGGCCGCTCGCGCAGAGGATGCCTCTGCGGTAGTGGCCGTCGCGGCGGGTGAGGCTTCACCGGGTACCCAGGCCGCTCGTCTCCTCTGCTTGTCTGATTCTTCGACCTCGGTCGAAACGGGCGTCCTGGCCGTCGAGGAGAAGGTGGATAGCAACGCCGTTGCTCCCGCCGAAGATCTGCAAGGCGTTGCAGGCCACCACGGCGAGGTCTTCCTCGACCCGGTGCTGGACGCGGACCTCGACCCCTTCGACGATTTCGGCCCAAACGTTCAGTTCCAGGAGGATGTCGAGGGTGACGACGAGGAGGTACTGCTCTTTTACCGAAACTGTCCCGATCCTTTTTGTGTCATATTACTGTTCACGTGGTTTGCACGAACCTGGTTCTTGATTGATTTGATCTCCTACCTTGTTCTTGTAGACGTACTTGATTCTACGGTTCGTACGGTCAGATTCTAGTTTAATTTCGACTAATCTGCCATGTAGTTGGCTTGATTTGTCATATAATTAATTTATGTGTTCATACTTAGTGGACTTGCAATTGTTGTGGCTTATGTTCATTGCTGTTCATAGGGTTTTCTCGTGATTTAGTATGATTTCTTCTGCCATTTACTTGTTCTACACATTTAATTTTAGGGTTTCTAAGGTTTGCTTATGATAGTGCAGTATTTATTCGATCTGTCATTAAGCACCTGATTATTATGTACTTTATAATTCACAGGAATATTCTGACGACATGGACGACAACAAGGAGCGCAGGGACCAGAAGAGCCGCTACGTTCTGAAGCGGCTGAAGGGTGGTGAAATTCGTTTCCGCAAGCGCGGGGAGCTATTTTGCCCATTCTGTGGCAAAATCCTCCAGAAGGACATCCGCAGCCTGATCCAGCATGCGACGGGTGTAGGCCTAAGTACATCGGGGAAGCACCGCCCTGCAACCAAGGCCAAGCACGCAGCATATGGCCTCTTCCTCCAGAATTACGTCTTGCCTGGCTTGTTCCCAGTCAACGCCCCTGCTGCTGGCCCTCATGCTCCTGGTCCTGTTTAAAGTTCATATGTGTAATCTTATTCCCTTTGGAAGTTCAGTATTAAACTCTACTAGTACAACCGTGGTGGTCTTGTGATGGTAGTACTCTTTTGATGCATTTGTGATGTAGTAGTACTAGTATTTTTTTTTGAAATGGTATAGTACTACTAGTATCTAAGAAAAGTACTCCCTTCGATTCACATTCATTTTACACCAAGAAATATGGATCGGAGTGAGGGAGTAAATTAAACATGGCATCTCGTGCATGAAGCTTGACATATCGATCAGGTTGGCTAGAATGGCAATACAATGCTGCTCATTAGGCAAATGCATGCCATGTAAAGAAGTCTATACTGACATAAAAAAAGACTACATTGGGGATTAGAGTCAATTGGGGCATCTACAATACAGAAAATCTTGCTTGTAGCTGATTTTGGCTAAGAGGGTTTTACTCACATTACACGTGCCACTTTCCTTGTGTGCAAAACAAGTTCCAATAAAGGAAGAGGAAAGAAAAGGACATTGTGGGCGAGATTGAACACCTTTTTTATGTGTTAAGCTGAGGCCTCGTTAAGCTGAGGATTTCGACTTAGGCCTAACAGCTCAGCACACCCACAAATAAATCTCCTTGCACGCACCACTGCCAGCAAAAATAACAGAATTAGCACGCAAGATTAAGAACGAAGTGAATTTAATTAACTTGGTTAGCTTTTCAAGCAATATATTCAGAGAAAGAGCACACATGTTCGGCTCGAAATAATCGTAAGAGAAGAACAATAAATCTAAGGCACCCCACTTCATCGGAAGAAGGGGCGCGACAACGCATGGATTCATATATACCTTGAGTCGACGCTGGCTCATAGAAGGGCGGCCGCGCCTCGAGGATGCCGGCGACGTCTCCACCTCGGTATCACATGTGACTGCTTCTCGACGGGCGGTGCGCCGCGCCATGTAGAAGATCTATCAAAAAAGGAGAGCCCGATGACGCTACCGACGCCTCAACCTTGATAGCACCCGCCTGTTGCTCCGCACTGAGATGCGCCACATGCAAGATTTAGCGGATGCGCCAATTTAAGAGATATGTCATGATCGTTGTAATAAATTTCACCGTGATGATGATTTGATCCTGCACTCGGCCTTGAACACAAGTACTAGTACAGTCTCACAATTTTTTTTATCATTATACTTTGCGAGATTTAGCGGATGCACCAATTTTAGAGATATGTCATGATCGTTGTAACGAATTTCAACGTGATGATGATTTGATCCTGCACTCGGCCTTGAACATAAGTACTAGTACATTCTCACAATTTTTTATCATTATACTTTGCGAGATTTAGCGGATGCGCCAAATTAGAAGATAGATCATGATCATGGTAACACACTTTTCAATGTAATGATGATTTGATGTTGCACTCGACCTTGAACATAAGTCCTAGTACGGTCTCACAATTTTGTATCATTATACTTTGCAAGTTTTAGAGGATGCGCCCATTTTCAGAGGTAGATCATGATCATGGTAACAAATTTTAAACGTGATGATGATTTGATGTTGCACTCGACCATGAACAGAAGTACTACTACTGTCTCACAATTTCTTTATCATTATAGTTTGCCAGATTTAGCGGATGCGCCAAATTTAGAGATAGATCATGATCATGGTAACAAATTTTCAACGTGATGATGATTTGATGTTGCACTCGGGCTTGAACAGAAGTACTAGTACGGTCACTAATTTTTTTAGCATTATACTTTGCAACGAATGCACCAATTTCAGGTGCATGTCACCAGATCTGTGTCCGATGATGATCATGGTAGTAACCGATGTTCAACTTGATGATGATTTGATTTTACAGTCGGCCTTGAACAGAGGTACTAGTACGGTCTCACAATTTTTTATCATTATACTTGTACCTTAGCGAAATTCAAAATCTCATAGCGGCAAAACTTCCCGCCCACAAAATACAAAAATTTCACACGCTTCCAAATTCCGATTCTACCCCTGTGGAGATGACAGCAAAGTCGGTTGGTGGGGGGGTCTGGCCGTCATTTTTTGGATCACCACCTCCCTAGCCCCGGATACCCTCCCAAAAAAATTCATTTCCCTCAGTCTCTCATCTGAGACCACCCACCGGAACTTCTCAAGTCCCTCTCTCTACCACCTCCACGACCACCGCACCGGAACATCCCCGCCGGACTTCCCTGGCCTACCCGAGCCCTCGCGATCCTCGTCATCCGGCTGCCTGCCGGAGCCGCTTCATCGACGCCGTCATCAACCGGACCGGATCATCCCCGCCGAACCTCGAAACCATATGCTCATCCAGCAGTCTACCGCAGTCGCTTCAGCTGCGGTATCGTCCACCCCGCCGGAGCCGCTTCGCCGGATCCGTCGTCCACCGCATCGGATCTTGCTCACCGACACCGCTGCATGAACCGGATCTGCTTCACCGGCGCAGTGCATGATCTAAACTCTTCTACTGTCGCTTTTCTATTGCTTGCCTGCAAGTTCTTGTTTAATCTTGGGGGAACCTGTTTGTGCTAACGACGCGCCGTTACGTTTTTGCAGATGAGATGAGTAACCATGAAGTGTAATGGCCGTCTCTCCAACCCCAAGTAGCACATGTAGCGTACTTCATCACCGGATCTATCAACCCCAGGAAGATCTGCTGTGACTCCCACAGAGTGCTTCTCCTAATGTAAGTCCCTTGTTTTAGCGCCATGTTCTGGGTTCAGATGCTTGTTTGTCTGAAGCTCTTTTAGTTCATTCCTAGCTATGACCGTAACACGTTGCTATTTTCTACTTCATTGCTAACTTTAAGCGATTGAACATTTTGGTTTGCATTCCCTGCTCTGTAGATGTAGCCATCATAACTTCTATCTTGCTCAGTCGTTGTTACAAAAATTATACTGTAGGTATTATAGTAACATCCTGCTATTATTTAGTTCATGGCCAATTTTAAGTAATTGCACATGTTGGTTCGCATTCCCTGCTCTATAGCTTTTGGCATCGTAACTTCTATATTTGGTTTACATTCCCTGCTCTGTAGATCTAGCCATCATAACTTTATCTTGCTCAGTCGTTGTTACAAAAATTATGGCCTGCTACTATGTTGTTTGTGCCAATTTTTTACTCCATGAACATGTTGGCTTGCATTCCCTGTACTACAGGTGATGCCATTGTTTTGTATCTAGTTCATTGTAAGCTATCAATCTAGCTATCTAGCCTGTAGTACAAATAAACTTGTCATACTACTAGATAATAATTTTGCGTGCCATCTTGTTCTTCAAAAGCTGCATTATTGACTTGTTTCTCTGACTTGGCATGACGCTCACATATGGAAAGCTGAACATATTGGTTTGCATTCCCTCTTATACAAGTTCACAGGTGATCCCACTATATTCTGTATCTGGTCCATCCTAAGCTCCAGCATTAACTATCCTCCATGTGTTGCTCATTACAAGTTTATATCCCGAAACATCTTGATTTGCATCCCCTTCACTATAAGTTCAGGAGTATTATTTAGTTCACGGCCAAAATGAAGTAATTGCACTTGGCACATGTTGGTTCACATTCCCTCCTCTTTAGCTTTTGCCATCGTAACTTCTATTTTTGGTTTACATTCCCTGCTCTGTAGATGTAGCCATCATAACTTCATCTTGCTCAGTCGTTGTTACAAAATTTATAGCCTGCTACTATGTTGTTCATGCCAATTTTGTACTCCCTGAACATGTTGGTTTGCATGGGACTCGACAGTAGTAAGTCTGCTGTTTCATTCTAACATGCTCTGTTATATTGGCTGTTGGTATGCGGCATGCACTCTTTGTTTGCTTATTGTGCGCATTACAATGATCTTGTTATAACGACGAAATGATGAGTTCCAAATTCTTTGGCAAACAATATTGTAGTGTCTTTGCCTTTCCATTGTTGCTGTCTTAACTTGTAATGTCTTTGTTTCAGATATAGGTGCTGCATGGACAACTTAAAAGATTGCCGGATCGCTTCATTGTATTGCTAGGTTTAATTACCATTCAATTTCTCTGGGTTCTGTAATATTTTTTTCAATGCCTTGCAGCTGATGTAATATTTAGTTAGTTTTTATAGTTCTTTCGCGCATTTTTTCTTTGGTGCTTGTGGTAAGTGAGGCTATCCGACAGAAATCAATGCTGCGTAAATATTCTCAGTATCTAAATCACGAATTCCCATCCCTTAAACGGCCCAATTAATCGAAATCACATATGTGCCTGCCCGCAAAATCCTAAAGCGCATATTATGCCGGCATATATAAACGGGCTGGCCCACTTACTTCTTGGGCCAGCCCATGTGATTACGGTGGACCCCACACTCTAATTGGGCTGGCCCACTTGCTTTAAGGTGGACCCCACCCACTACTGGGCCGGCCCACTAATTAGTTGGGCCAGCCCATTTGCTTTTGTGGTGGACCCCACATACTAAATGGGCCGGCCCTTCAGGAAAGTGGGACCCACTGTGTTTTGGCCGGCCCACTATCTTGTTGGGCCCACTTAAGGTGGACCCCACGTACTAAATGGGCCGGCCCTTTAAGAGGAAAGTGGGACCCACATGTGTTTTTGGCCCGGCCCACTATCTTGTTGGGCCAGCCCACTTGCTATATGGTGGTCCCACATGGTAAATGGGCGGCCCTTTAATGGGAAGGTGGGACCCACTGTGTTTTTGTCCCGCCCACTATCTTGTTGGGCCGGCCCACCGCTATATGGTGGACCCCACATAACAAATGGGCCGGCCCATTAACGGAAGGTGGGACCCACTGTGTTTTTGGCCCACTATCTTCTTGGGCCAGCCCACTTGCTATATGGTGGGCCCCACATACTAAATGGGCCGGCCCTTTAACGGAAAGTGGGACCCACTGTGTTTTTGGCCCGCCCACTATTTTGTTGGGCCGGCCCACTTGCTATATGGTGGACCCCACAAACTAAATGGGCCGACCCTTTAACTGAAAGTGGGACCCACTGTGTTTGGCCCGGCCCACTAGCTTGTTGGGGCCCACTTGCTATACGGTGGACCCCACACTAAATGGGCCGGCCCTTTAACAGAAAGGGGACCCACGTGTTTTTGGCCCGGCCCACTTGCTTCTTGGGCCGGCCCATTCTGTAAGGTGGACCCCACATGTTAAATGGGCGGCCCATTTAAGTTTTGACCAGTCAACCTTAGAGGTTAGGCCCGGCCCACGTAACTAATGGACCAGCCCAGCTATATAGTTGACCGGTCAAACTATGTCATCTGGCCCGGCCCGCTTAAGACGTGGCAGGCCTCGTGTGGGCCTACCATCTACCACGGGGTTTCAGCCGGTTAACGCCGTTAACTGGCAGGGCGTCTGCCACGTGTCAGTTTGCATGACGTCAGCAGTCAACGGGCTCCCGAAAACACTTCCGCAACGGTCCGATTTTCCGTGGCGGAAGGGCGCCCAAGCGCGACGGACCGAAAAAATCGTCGTTGGACTTTGCCTGACGCAGTTTCACAACGGAACCCATATCGTCGGGTTAGGCCCATAGGCGACGAAAAATACCCCTTAGCGGACGATTTTGAGACGTTGTCTATCAGAACTTTTCTTGTAGTGTCTGTCACTCTGGGGCCTCGGGTTCCGGACATAGACATGTGCAAACAACTTGTAGATACAATCTAAGCAATAATTATAGAGCTCAAATCTAAGATCATGCCACTCGTGCACTAGTGACAAGCATTAAACACAACAAGATTGCAGCAACAATAACTTCACAAACTTATATAGATAGACTGATCATAATGTAACAATTCATCGGATCCCAACAAACACAACACCGATTACATCAGATGGATCTCAATCATGTAAGGCAGCTCATGAGATCATTGTATTGAAGTACATGGGAGAGAGAGTACCAACTAGCTACAGCTAGAACCCGTAGTCCATGCGGGAACTACTCACGGAGCATGATGGAGGCGGTGGCGTCGATGGAGAAGGCTTCCGGGGCACTTCCCCGTCCCGTGCCGGAACAGAGATTCTGTCCCCCGAAACGGAGTTTCGCGATGGCGGCGGCGCCCCTGGAGTCTTTTTGGAGTTTCATCAATTGGTATCGAGGTTTTAGGTTGTGAGGGACTTTATAGGCGAAGAGGCGGAGTCGGAGGGGCCACGGGGCCCCTCCCGGCTGGCGCCAGGGGCCACCCGCGCCGCCATATGGTGTGGGCCCCTGCTGCCCGCCTCCGACTCTCCTTCGGTGTTCTGGAACCTTCCGGGGAAAATAAGATATTTGGTCTTTGTTTCGTCGAATTCCGAGAATATTGCCCGAACAACCTTTCTGGAACAATAGAAAACAGGAACTGGCACTTCGGCATCTTGTTAATAGGTTAGTTCCGGAAAATGCATGAAATCATTATAAAGTGTGAGCAAAACATGTAGGTATTGTCATAAAACTAGCATGGAACATCAGAAATTATAGATACGTTGGAGACGTATCAAGCATCCCCAAGCTTAGTTCCTACTCGCCCTCGAGTAGGTAAACGATAAAAAGAATAATTTCTGTAGTGACATGCTACTTACATAATCTTGATCATACTATTGCAAAGCATATGAGATGAATGAAGTGACTCAAGGCAACGATCTATATTTGCTAACAAATAGATAACATATAGCAAAACTTTTCATGAATAGTACTTTCAAGACAAGCATCAAAAGTCTTGCATAAGATTTAACTCATAAAGCAATAGATTCTAAGTAAAGGCATTGAAGCAACACAAAGGATGATTAAGTTTCAGCAATTGCTTTCAACTTTCAACATGCATATCTCATGGATAATTGTCAACACAAAGTAATATAATAAGTGCAATAAGTAAGCATGTAAGAATCAATGCACAATTGACACAAGTGTTTGCTTCTAAGATAGAAAGAAGTAGGTAAACTGACTCAACATAAAGTAAAAGATAGGCCCTTCGCAGAGGGAAGCAGGGATTAAATCATGTGCTAGAGCTTTTTAAGTTTTGAAATCATATAGAGAGCATAAAAGTAAAGTTTTGAGAGGTGTTTGTTGTTGTGAACGAATGGTAATGGGTACTCTAACTACCTCATCAAACAGACTTTCAAGAGCGGCTCCCATGAAGGACGTTATCTCTACCAGCAAGGTAGATCATCCCTCTTCTCTTTTGTTTACACATATATTTTAGTTTCATTATTTATGACACTCCTCCCAACCTTTTGCTTACACAAGCCATGGCTAATCGAATCCTCGGGTGCCTTCCAACATTCACATACCATGGAGGAGTGTCTATTTGCAAAATTAAGTTGCTTACTGATAGATCAGGGCAAAACATGTGAAGAGAATTATTAATGAAAGTTAATTAATTGGGGCTGGGAACCCCGTTGCCAGCTCTTTTTGCAAAATTATTGGATAAGCGGATGAGCCACTAGTCCATTGGTGAGAGTCTGTCAGAAGTAAATGACAAGATTGAAAGATAAAACACCACATACTTCCTCATGAGCTATAAAACATTGACACAAATAAGAGATAATAGCTTTTGAATTGTTTAAAGGTAGCACATGAAGTATTTACTTGGAATGGCAGAAAAATACCACATAGTAGGTAGATATGGTGGACACAAATGGCATAGGTTTTGGCTCAAGGTTTTAGATGCACGAGAAGCATTCCCTCTCAGTACAAGGCTTAGGCTAGCAAGGTTGTTTGAAGCAAACACAAGTATAAACCGGTACAACAAAACTTACATAAGAACATATTGCAAGCATTATAAGGCTCTACACTGTCTTCCTTGTTGCTCAAACACTTTTACCAGAAAATATCTAGACCTTAGAGAGACCAATCATGCAAACTAATTTCAACAAGCTCTACGGTAGTTCTCCACTAATAGGTTTAAACTACATGGTGCATGAACTTAAACATGATCTAATTAAGAGCTCAAAACAATTTCCAAGTATCAAATTATCCAAGACAATATGAGGCATTTTCTGTTTCCAACCAAATAACAATAAGTGCAATAGCTTCCAACTTTTGTCATGAACATTAAAAGTAAAACGAAGAACACCAGTGTTCATATGAAAAAGCGGAGCGTGTCTCTCTCCCACACAAGGATTGCTAGGATCCGAATTTATTCAAACACAAACAAAAATAAAAGCACACAGACGCTCCAAGTAAAGCACATATGATGTGACCGAATAAAAATATAGTTTCACTAGAAGTGACCTGATAAGTTGTTGATGAAGAAGGGGATGCCTTGGGCATCCCCAAGCTTAGACGCTTGAGTCTTCTTGAAATATGGGGATGAACCACGGGGCATCCCCAAGCTTAGACTTTTCACTCTTCTTGATCATATATCATCCTCCTCTCTTGACCCTTGAAAACTTCTGCCACACCAAACTTCTCATAAACTTCATTAGAGGGGTTAGTACTCAAAAAACTTTAATCCACTTTGGTCCTGTAGTGACACATTGCAAGAACTCAATAAAACATTAGCTACAGCTCTCCACGTCTAGAAAGCCTTACTTAAAGTCCACAAGAGACAATGCAAAAAACAGAGACAGAATCTGCCAAAACAGAACAGCCAGTAAAGACGAATTTTTAAGAGGTACTTCCGTTGCTCAAATCAGAAAACTCAAAACTAATGAAAGTTGCGTACATATCTGAGGAACACGCATGAAAATTGGCAGATTTTTCTGAGTTTCCTACAGAGAGACCTACTCAAATTCGTGACAGATAGAAATCTGTTTCTGCGCAGAAATCCAAATCTAGCATCAACCTTCTATTAGAGACTTTACTTGGCACAACAATGCAATAAAATAAAGATAAGGAGAGGTTGCTACAGTAGTAACAACTTCCAAGACACAACAAAATAGTAGCAAAATAAAGACATGGGTTATCTCCCAAGAAGTGCTTTCTTTATAGCCATTAAGATGGGCTCAGCAATTTTAATGATGCTCATATAAGGATGAGAGTTGAAGCAAAAGAGAGCATCAAAAAGCAAGTTCAGAACACATTTAAGTCTAATCCACTTCCTATGCATAGGAATCTTGTACACAAATAAATTCATGAATAACAAAGTGACAAGCATAGGAAGATAAAACAAAAGTAACTTCAAAATTTTCAGCATGTAGAGAGGTGTTTTAGTACCATGAAAATTTCTACAACCATATTTTCCTCTCTCATAATAATTTCTAGTAGCATTATGAATAAACTCAACAATATAACTATTATATACAGCATGCTTTTCATGATTCACAAACACATAATTTTTATCAAGCTCAAAAACAATGGGATAAAAACTTTCAAACCCACTTTTATCAATAATATAACAAGATGATTGATCAATCTCAAGAGATATGTGAAAGATCGAGATGTCGCCTAGAGGGGGGGTGAATAGGCAATTACAAACTCTTGCGGATTTGTCTTGTAAGAATGCGGAATTAAACTAACGTTTAGTTTACAAGCACAAGCCCTAAATATGCTAAGCTCAACTAAGTGTAACAATGGCAACTAGAGCTAAGCAAGATAGGCACAAGATATATGTAGCACAAGTGATAGCAAGATATATGTACTTCAAGCACGATGGCTATCACAAGGAAAGAGAGCTCGGGTATAGAAATAACCGAGGCACGCGGAGACGAGGATGTATTCCCGTGTTCCCTTGCTTTGCAACAAGGTACGTCACGTTTGGAGGAGTGGAGGTCCCACGAAGGATTCCCCGCGCCACGAAGGCTCACCCTATTCTCCGAACCACACCCACGAAGGATAATGGCCCTTTCCTTATGGTTAGCTTTTCCTCCGCTCCGGAGATGGCAAGCTCCACAACCACTTCACAAGCTCCACGAAGGAGAAGCCCGGGCCTCTTCACAATCTTCTTGAAGAGATCACCGGAGCACCAACCGCCAAGCCAACTAGGAGGTCACCCTCCAAGAGTAACAAGCTCACGGTCTCTCACTCGAACAAATCGTGGTGGAGAGCTCAACACTATGCAATGATGCAAAGCAAGAACACCGGAGGTGTTCAAGTCCTTCACACTCAAATCCCACCAAAGCAACAAATGCTAGGATGAGATTGGAGAGGAAGAACAAGGGGAAAAGTCAACCAAAGACTCCAAGATCTAGATCCCAAGAGATTCCCTCACTTAGAGAAGAAACGGTTTGGTGGAAGTGTAGATCTAGATCTCCTCTCTCAAATCCTCAAATATGAGCAAGAATGGTTGGAGGAATCAAGGGGAAGAGCAAGTTCTTCAAATAGCAACAATGGAGGTGAGAGAATGGGAAGAACTATTTGCTCAAGGTGGAAGAAGAGCTATTTATAGTCTAGGGAGAAAAATAACCGTTGGGGAAAACCAGGTGAAAAACGGCTCAAAAACGAGTTAAAAAGGCGCGGTCGGTCAGCAGCCGGCCGACCGGATTCTGGCCGGAGAGGCCGGTGGTCCGGTCGGACCGGCCCACCGGAGCCGGATAGCCGGCGGCCAAGTGCCTCAGGCCGCGCGGAGGCGGCCCAAGCCGCGTGGAGGCCCAGGCGACGGCGCGGAGCGCTTGCGGGCGCGACGGGAGCGTGGGCCGGATGGGCGGCGGCCCGGTTACGGTGTGGGGAGAGGCGGGCCGCGGGGCAAAGCCCGGCCGGCGAGTGGCCGGTCCGGCGGGGCCAGCATCGGGCGGGCCGGTCGGTGACCGGGTGCTGGGCCGGATGGGGCGGCCAGGCCCACGGGACTCCGCCCGGATGGCACCGGTGCCCAGGCCGGTTTTCGGGGTGGGCTGCGCCTGGCCCGGTCCGGCCGGCTGGCTCCTCCCTTTTTTTCTTTTCTTTTTCTTCTTTTCTCCTTTTTCCTTTTTCTTTAATAACAAATGCTCCCGAACCCCGATTCGAATGAAACCAGTTTTGTTTGAAAGATAACAACAAATGCTATCCTATGGAAAGTGAAAACACAAGAATCTATAGGAGGGGATTTTATCATGAATATAAAAGGTAGAACCTTATATCATGAATAACCGGTAAAATCACCCAACCTCGAAAACGCAATAGAAGATGCATGCGGATTCCGTTTTCGATGAACTTGGGCTTGTTGTAAAGCTAGCAACAAGCTCAAGAACCTCACACAGAGAAACACCAAGAAGCAATAAGGATATGCAAAGTATGCAAAGGATTGAGCTCCCTAAGACGATGTGATCAAGTTACCCAACCGAAAGCCCCTCTTGATAGTGCGGCTATCTATCCTATAATCCGGTCTCCCATCAACCACCTTGAGACCGGTAAAAGGAAAACCTAGCAAGGCCATACCTTTGCCTTGCGCATCCCGCTTGATCTTGATGATAACTCTTCAAGCTTCACTCAAGCCGGAATGCCTTACTTGATCATCGTTGCTTCGTGAAGACTCGCAAATGCTCCCCCATACACCATGATGGGAAAGCTCCATTGATGCACATCTTCATATGTCCAATGTCACCAAATGGACGGCAAGCTTCAAGCATGTGATCCACTTGAGATGCTCATCTTGAACTTGCACGACTCAACATTGTATCTTCTAACCGATGATCTTGATGCCAATACACAAGGTATATCTTTATCTTCATGGCATCCATACTTGAATCCAACATATGGAGTACAAGTAGTACCTATGGAATATTCCTTCATATAAACTCAATGAAAACATTAGTCCATAGGGGTTGTCATTAATTACCAAAACCACACATAGGGGCAATATACCCTTACAATCTCCCCCATTTTGGTAATTGATGACAACCACAATAAGAGGGTTTATATAATGAATATTAGAGACAAGTACGCAACTTATCCGAGAATAAGTTGTATACAAGAGGTTGTATTTGATATGGTCAAGTAACACAAAGCTACTATCCCATATCAAAACCAACTCTACTCACACAACTACAACTAATGCAAGGGATGTGAGTAGAACCAATATATATAGAGCAAACTCCCCCACAATGTATGCACGTGTGATGAACATGAATTCATTGCATACATTGTCAAGATTAACCTTTGGGACAATTTCCACTATATATATACAACCATGCAAGACATATAAATATGGAATGCATGAGAGGCAAAACACTTAAGCACAAACCAAACTTAAGTATAAAACCATTCCCTTAAACCCTCTAAACTTCTCCCCCATTGGCATCGATTGTCAAAATGGGTGAAAAATTTAGAAAGCCAATATAATGTGAGTTCCTCCCCAAGGTGTGCACTTCTCATAATTTGAGTGGAATCAAATGCACATATCCAATGATGAATACTTGAAGGAAGTCAAACTATATTGAGGATCAAAGATTGCACAAGGATAACATGGTGAAGGAAGCTTTAACAAATAAAGCAAGCAATCAAAGATCCAATTGGACGAACAAAGATATCATGATAAGAGAGATATAGTGCTCTAAATAAAAATAAGGAAGCTCCCCAAGGTTCGTGCATAATTTATAATGTTTGCATTTGAATACAATATGCATAAACATGGAATCCTCACTCCCTATATATCATTTAGAACGCAACTAGGATAAAGAGAATATGCTTATCAAGAACAACTTTAGTCCAACAATTACGAGATATGAGTGCAAGAAGGAAAACAAATAAACCAAGCACTCATAAATCTCCTTTACCAACACCACTAAGAAACAAAGGATAAAAGATGGTTGGCAAAGAACAAAGATATCAAGGTGATGGATTAACGCTCTTATGTATATAAGTTTCTAAAGTGGACAAAATGATCCATAAAGAAACATGCACACACAAGAGGTTAACAAAATAAATAGGACTAGATATCCAAAATGAAGTCATAAAATATACCAAAGGATGTTTGCTTAAAAGCATATATAGCCTATGGCTCCACTTTTCACTTATGGTATATAAATGAACTTCAACCAAATAAAATCTCAAAAACATCACAACTAACAATAAGGGAAGTAAGGCTAGTTGGAATGTTTTGAGAAAGGCAACAAGTATCTCAAATACGGATTTATTTCACAAATTCATCAATATTGCACACAAGAGCTCTTTGAGGAATTGATATGCAATAAATTGCTAGAGGGCATATTTGTGATAGGTGAATCATAAAATATGATATATATATATAACCTATCATATGCATCTTCTCAAATTACTCAAATGTTCAATAAGATGTTTTATTTTAAAAGGGTTTTTCAAGAACCGCAATATTTTCGAAATAAATAATTTCATGCCAAGATACAACCTACAAGAGGTTGGATGCTATATGAGAATGCATGAATAAGATACTTGTTACCGAGATAGCAATGGCTTGATGTAGTAGATAAGAGTTCATTCATCATCCTAGCTTGACCCCAATTACCATATGGTGACAACACCTTCCTTATAGATGAGACAAGCCTCCATTGCATCTCCAATGTACCTAAAACATTATTTAAGTACATCTTGGTCCCCAAACTTATTGGGTCCACAATGGTTAGAATAACCACAATACATAGGACACACTCCATATAAATATGTGCATATTTATAGATGAAATTTGAATTTCATGCACATCTTAGCCGTTTAGGATTTGATGGAGTATACCCTATATAATGGATCAAAGAAGGCAAGCACGCTACAAATGTAAACAAATTACATATAAGCATGCATAAAGACTTTAAAGATCCAAGAAAGATATACTTTGGACAAAACACCAAATGAATTTAAAGAAAGCATAAAGATGTGACCAAACAAATTTGTTGTCCAAAATATATCAAAGACGCAAATCACAAAAGATTTGTTCAACAAAGTTCAATCAAATGAACTAAGAAGAAACCATTGAGCATAAAGGATGAAGTAAAGCAAACATGCTCAAAGATTTATCTCATTCAAGCAAATAAAACATGTAAGAAGGAATGAGATAGCAAACTCCCAAAAAGAGCAAGGTTCAAACAAATAAACCAAACCCTCTACACTTTTCACAATGGCACAATGTACCGTAAGGAAAAGGTTTGTCTTCCAAAACAAACACTTGATATGAATCAAGAGAATTTATCAAAAGATTTTTCAAAGGGACAAAGAAGACACGTGGGAGCAACAAAGATTTCTTGGAAATAAAATAAGTAAAATAAGAAGCAATCCAAGGTGAAGATGATCCATGAATTCAACCACATACAAGGTTATCAATTGTCAAAGACAATGAGTATATTGGAAATAATTTCCGGTGGTGAATTGATAATGATAGTAAGGATCAACTTCACAATAAAAGGCATAGGATAAGTATATAGAATTAAGCACTATGCATGGATGAAGATTCTTGATAGCTTCAATTAGTCAAACAATCACGCACGGCAATGATTAGAATAACATGAAGCAAACGGTGTCCCAAATAAGATATAGAGATATGTATTTGAGGAAAAACCGTACCAAGAATTTCTTATTCAAACAAGAATCCATAGGATGAGCCAATAAGAGCTTTTTAATAGAAGTGGAGCTTGTTTGAGCAAACATGCCACCTAGGAACAAGATAATTACGTGTATCAACTCCAAGTGGCATAACCTCATATGTTCACATTTTCTTAGGTTTGTGATATGTACAAAACATATTACTCCCCCATAATGTGATAAAACATTTCTTCTAAACAAGAGGCAACTAAAATTCGACTAGAGATGATTAATGGACATTTAGAATTTGAATTTCTCATGAGTATGACACACCACATAGTGACTAGATAATCTTGCAATATCAATACTAAGTGGTGGTACCCATGTACACATATTTTAAAGAAAGAGAGATGCACAATGCATATCACTCCCCCAAAATGGGATGTTCCATTAATCACTCAAAGAGAGCCAAATAAGATATTATCAAGATGCATTAGGCTCAAAACAATACACTAGTATATGGTGAGTCAAACAATCATACTTGAATACACAAGATAGGCAAGTAAGACTCAACACATACAAACACATATTTGATACAAAACCAAACATGCAAAGGGGCAAGTAACTTACAATGAATATGAAGAGTTGAAGTATAAGTTACCGCAAGGAGGAACATTGGTTATAAGATATAGATAATGATCCATACGACTTGGCTTGGTCAAAATATAATATATGAAGATCCCTAAATTCTTCATGAATTAGCCAAGTCTCCAATGACCTCCACATGCACCTATTGATCACGTTTGAGCTTGTTGGTCCCCAACCAAGTTGGGTCCTAAGAGGTTAGTCACAATAGGCTTGGCAACCCAAATGGTCCTTTTCTTGAGACCACTTTGAGTTCCAACAAACTTGGCAAACACATTGCCATCCTTATCCTTTCCTAGAGAATAATCATCATCAACAATTATAGGGTTAGATAAGGTACCACTTAAACATGAAGAAGCAAAGTGCCCCTTCACACGGCATAAGTAGCAAGTGTTCCCCTTTCTCTTCTTTATTGATTTCTTCTCTTGGGGAACAACATCTTGATTCTTCTTGGGAAGTGGCCTATCTTCAACTTGAGGTCGAGCATGAGCTTGACCTTGACCTTGTGGCCGTTTCCCTTGTTGTTTCTCACTCAAGTGCTTCTTCTTCTTCAATGGGCATGATCTAACATGATGCCCTTCAACCTTGCACTTGAAGCAAACCAACTTGGCCGGATCCTTGACTTTGTCTTGGCCCTTCTTCTTGTTGTTCTTGCTCTTGGACTTGTTCTTGTTATTGGAGTTGAATCCAAGTCCACTCTTGTCATTGGGGGATTGTTGCACACTTAGCATCTTGTCAAGTGTGGATTTCCCTTCATGACGCTTTTCCAAGTCTTTCTTCAAAGAAAGGACTTGGGCCTCGAGCTCTTTTATTTCCTCTACATGGTTAGTAGAAATACAAGTACTAGAGGAAGTAGAAGCTTCATTGTTAGAGCAACAAGGCAAGGCAAGTAATCCAACACAAGGTGTATCACTAGTTTGACTAGATGGACTACTAGGACTAGCACATGTCGATATAGCATTTGTAGTAGAGATTGTGCTAATGTCCACATGAGGCTCACAAGATGTTACCTTAGTGATACAAGCCTCATGAGCTAACTTTAGCCCATCATAGGAAATTAGAAGATCATTATGAGAGCTTGAGAGCTTTTTATGACTTTCTTCCAATTCCCTATAATTGCTAGTTAGCAACTCAAGTTGAGCCCTTAACTCAACATTCTCCTTTAAGATAGATGCTTCACAAGAAGTAGAGTTAGTAGCACAAGCATCAACAATAGTTTTCTCATTTTCATGCTTATAGGATTCAAATTTTTGTGTGAGCATAAAATTAGTATGCTTCTCATCTTTTAGCTCATGCTTGAGGAGAGTGAATCTCATTTCCCCATTTTCAACATGGGACTCCAACTCCACTATGGTTTCCCTATATTTACTCAAGGTATCCATAGAGTGTTCGAGATTAGCACGAGCTTCTTTATTACCATGAAGAGAAGCATATACCATTGCCATATTATGCACCAATATATTATATTCTTCATCATTATCATCATCATCACTCTCATCATTAGAGGAAGTGTTAGGAGTCAAAGTAGGAGATACCTTTGATCCATTTGCCATAAGGCACATGTGCATACCGGAGGATGAAGATGAAGAAATTCTTGAATCCTTATTTGAAAACATGTCTTGATCCATAGAGTGTTCGGTTTCCTCTACATTGTTAGTCAAACAACTAGAGGAGATAGAAGCATTTTGATTATGGGAGCAAGACAAGGCAAGCATATCATCATGGGATTTATGTGAGCAATTTACACATGATATGCGAGGACTATCAACACAAGCATGTAGATTATTTTCAATGCTAGATGTGTTTAAGTCCAAAGAGGAAGCATTGCAATGGGATAGAGATGAAGAATCATCACTATTGAGCACAATATCAACATTGCAATTTTCCTCACCACTCACCATATCATTACCTCGTGTCTTGCTACACGTTGGTGAAGTGGAAGAAGATGAGAACTCATCACGGCCGGAGGTGGAAGCAACTTGGAGCTCTTCATGATGTGAAGGGGAAGAGAGCTCCTCGGAGTCACCACCAACCAAATGAGAAGTGGATCCACCAAACATTTCCTTAAGCTTGATCCACATCTCATGAGACGACTTTCGCTTTATATATATCAAGAACCTACGAAAATCGGGTCTCAAGGAGAATAAAAGCTCATTAGATACTTGAGCTTCAAGATGTAAGTTTTTCTCATCCTCTAAAGATAGATTTTGAGGATCCATCGGAGGAGAAAAACCTACATCTAGAAATTGCTCAATGTTTGGACACAAGGTCCGAAGTTTACAAAGCAAGCAATTTCGCCACAAATGATAATTTGTGCCAACAAAGATAATTGTGTCATTGTGCACTAAATTACTAGCCGACATCTTTACTCTCAAGGCGGTGAAGCCTAAAACAAGGAGAGACCTTGCTCTGATACCAATTGAAAGATCGAGATGTCGCCTAGAGGGGGGTGAATAGGCAATTACAAACTCTTGCGGATTTGTCTTGTAAGAATGCGGAATTAAACTAACGTTTAGTTTACAAGCACAAGCCCTAAATATGCTAAGCTCAACTAAGTGTAACAATGGCAACTAGAGCTAAGCAAGATAGGCACAAGATATATGTAGCACAAGTGATAGCAAGATATATGTACTTCAAGCACGATGGCTATCACAAGGAAAGAGAGCTCGGGTATAGAAATAACCGAGGCACGCGGAGACGAGGATGTATTCCCGTGTTCCCTTGCTTTGCAACAAGGTACGTCACGTTTGGAGGAGTGGAGGTCCCACGAAGGATTCCCCGCGCCACGAAGGCTCACCCTATTCTCCGAACCACACCCACGAAGGATAATGGCCCTTTCCTTATGGTTAGCTTTTCCTCCGCTCCGGAGATGGCAAGCTCCACAACCACTTCACAAGCTCCACGAAGGAGAAGCCCGGGCCTCTTCACAATCTTCTTGAAGAGATCACCGGAGCACCAACCGCCAAGCCAACTAGGAGGTCACCCTCCAAGAGTAACAAGCTCACGGTCTCTCACTCGAACAAATCGTGGTGGAGAGCTCAACACTATGCAATGATGCAAAGCAAGAACACCGGAGGTGTTCAAGTCCTTCACACTCAAATCCCACCAAAGCAACGAATGCTAGGATGAGATTGGAGAGGAAGAACAAGGGGAAAGTCAACCAAAGACTCCAAGATCTAGATCCCAAGAGATTCCCTCACTTAGAGAAGAAACGGTTTGGTGGAAGTGTAGATCTAGATCTCCTCTCTCAAATCCTCAAATATGAGCAAGAATGGTTGGAGGAATCAAGGGGAAGAGCAAGTTCTTCAAATAGCAACAATGGAGGTGAGAGAATGGGAAGAACTATTTGCTCAAGGTGGAAGAAGAGCTATTTATAGTCTAGGGAGAAAAATAACCGTTGGGGAAAAAACCAGGTGAAAAACGGCTCAAAAATGAGTTAAAAAAGCGCCCAGTCGGTCCGAGCCGGCCCGGATTCTGGGCCGGAGAGGCGGTGGCCTCCGGTCGGACCGGCCCGACCGGGAGCCGTGGATGCGCTGGGCGGGCAAAGTGCCTCGCCCGCGGGAGCGGCCCAAGCCGCGTGGGCGGCGCGGCCAGCGACGGCGGGAGCGCTGCGCGCGGCGCGACGGGAGCGTGGGCGGATGGGGCGCGGCCGGTTACGGTGTGGGAGAGGCGGGCCGCGGGGGCAAAGCCCAGCCGGCGAGTGGCCGGTCCGGCCGGGGCCAGCACGGGGCGGGCCGGTCGGTGACCGGGTGCTGGGCCGGATGGGGCGGCCAGGCCCACGGGACTCCGCCCGGATGGCACCGGTGCCCAGGCCGGTTTCGACCGGGTGGGCCGGCGCCCGGTCCGGCCGGCTGGCTCCTCCCTTTTTTTCTTTTCTTTTTCTTCTTTTCTCCTTTTTCCTTTTTCTTTAATAACAAATGCTCCCGAACCCCGATTCGAATGAAACCAGTTTTGTTTGAAAGATAACAACAAATGCTATCCTATGGAAAGTGAAAACACAAGAATCTATAGGAGGAGATTTTATCATGAATATAAAAGGTAGAACCTTATATCATGAATAACCGGTAAAATCACCCAACCTCGAAAACGCAATAGAAGATGCATGCGGATTCCGTTTTCGATGAACTTGGGCTTGTTGTAAAGCTAGCAACAAGCTCAAGAACCTCACACAGAGAAACACCAAGAAGCAATAAGGATATGCAAAGTATGCAAAGGATTGAGCTCCCTAAGACGATGTGATCAAGTTACCCAACCGAAAGCCCCTCTTGATAGTGCGGCTATCTATCCTATAATCCGGTCTCCCATCAACCACCTTGAGACCGGTAAAAGGAAAACCTAGCAAGGCCATACCTTTGCCTTGCGCATCCCGCTTGATCTTGATGATAACTCTTCAAGCTTCACTCAAGCCGGAATGCCTTACTTGATCATCGTTGCTTCGTGAAGACTCGCAAATGCTCCCCCATACACCATGATGGGAAAGCTCCATTGATGCACATCTTCATATGTCCAATGTCACCAAATGGACGGCAAGCTTCAAGCATGTGATCCACTTGAGATGCTCATCTTGAACTTGCACGACTCAACATTGTATCTTCTAACCGATGATCTTGATGCCAATACACAAGGTATATCTTTATCTTCATGGCATCCATACTTGAATCCAACATATGGAGTACAAGTAGTACCTATGGAATATTCCTTCATATAAACTCAATGAAAACATTAGTCCATAGGGGTTGTCATTAATTACCAAAACCACACATAGGGGCAATATACCCTTACAATATGGGACTCCTAGATAAAGTCAAGACCTCTCCAATTCCATTTTCATTAGTAGTACAATTAATATTATCAAGTAACATAGGACCATCATCTAGTGCTTTATCATAAACATTTGCTAAGCAAAACTCTTTAGTACCATGCATTTCGATATCAGGCACAAACAAAGCATTATCATAAGATTTATCAAAATAGCATGGATTATCATAGATAACAGTAGCATAATCACTCTCACAAGTTTTACTCATAGGTAATATTTCAAGAGAATCCACATGAACATAACATTCATCCTCATCTGGTAAGCATGGAGGACAATCAAATAGTGTAAGAGATAAAGAGTTACTCTCATTAGAAGGTTGGCATGGGTAGCTAATCCATTCTTCATCCTTTTGTTCATCACTCTCCTCCTCTTTTTCATCCAATGAGCTTTCAGGTTCATCAATTTCTTCTTTCACAGGTTCCTGCAAATTGTGAGTGCATTCTTGTGCATTAATGAGTCTCTCTTTATAATCAATGATATAAGGATTATCACTGTAACTTTCTATGCAAAAATTAAGGATAGAAGAGACATAATCTTTAAGGTCCTTACAAGCAACACAAGTTTCATAATTTTTAGCCATGAAGGATTCTATTTCAGAAGCTCCCATAAATAAAACAAATTGTTCCACTTCTTCGAACCCAAGATGAATATAGTTATTCCAATTATAGTTCATAATTAAAACTTCCTCACTAAAGCCACATTGAAATTTAAGATGTTTAGTATCCTGTTTAGAGCAACAGTTTATATCATGGCATTTAAGCAAGATTTTAGCAATTGTATTCAATTTTTCTATCACAGCACTCATAACTTTACCCGTTCTTGATTCTCTATAATTCATATATATTTCAATAAGTTCCAAATAGGTTGTGGGTTCTTCCATAGCAACAGTTTTTAATTTTTCGGTTTTTCAAATTTTTATGGATTTTTGGGTATATACAAAAAATAAAACAAGACAAAAACAAACTAGAAAAAAGTAAACTAAGCAAAACAAAATAAAATAAAAACAGAGAGAGAGGTAGAGTGTACTCCCCAGGTGAACTTATGAGTAGAGCTATGCCTCCCGGCAACGGCGCAGAAAATAGTCTTGATAACACACAAGTATAGGGGATCGCAACAGTCTTCGAGGGAAGTAAAACCCAAATTTATTGATTCGACACAAGGGGAAGTAAAGAATACTTATAAGCCTTAACAACTGAGTTGTCAATTCAGCTGCACCTGGAAAAGCACTAGTAACGGGGGTGATGTGAAAGCAGCATAATATGGGAGCAATAGTAACATAACAAAGCAGCAGTAGCAGAATACAGAGAGATGGCACCAGAAAATAGTTGATACTACTTCCAATGACATATAGAACGAGTATAGGATGATGAAAGATGGACCGGGATTCCCAGCTATCTACACTATTGGTAACTCTCCAATAACAAGTGTTGGGTGAACACTTTACAGTTGGGCAATTGATAGGATTGAAATAGCATTAAGATAGAACATCAAGTTTATTAATCATGTAGGCATGTTTTCCATATATAGTCATACGTGCTCGCAATGAGAAACTTGCATAACATCTTTTGTCCTACCAGCCGGTGGCAGCCGGGCCTCAAGGGAAACTACTGGCAATTAAGGTACTCCTTTTAATAGAGCACCGGAGCAAAGCAACACTTGGTGAAAACATGTGATCCTCATACCTACGCCTCCCCCTCCAGTTATCCCAGTTGCTGTCACTCTGGGGCCTCGGGTTCCGGACATAGACATGTGCAAACAACTTGTAGAGACAATCTAAGCAATAATTATAGAGCTCAAATCTAAGATCATGCCACTCGTGCACTAGTGAAAAGCATTAAACACAACAAGATTGCAGCAACAATAACTTCACAAACTTATATAGATAGACTGATCATAATGTAACAATTCATCGGATCCCAACAAACACAACACCGATTACATCAGATGGATCTCAATCATGTAAGGCAGCTCATGAGATCATTGTATTGAAGTACATGGGAGAGAGAGTACCAACTAGCTACAGCTAGAACCCGTAGTCCATGGGAGAACTACTCACGGAGCATGATGGAGGCGGTGGCGTCGATGGAGAAGGCTTTCGGGGGCACTTCCCCGTCCGGCGGCGTGCGAACAGAGATCTGTCCCCGAAACGGAGTTTCGCGATGGCGGTGGCGCCCGGAGTCTTTTTGGAGTTTCGTCAATTGGTATCGAGGTTTTAGGTCGCGAGGGACTTTATAGGCGAAGAGGCGGAGTCGGAGGGCCACGGGGCCCCTCCCCATAGGCCGGCGCGGCCAGGGGACCACCCGCGCCGCCATATGGTGTGGGCCCCCTGCTGCCCGCCTCCGACTCTCCTTCGGTGTTCTAGAACCTTCCGGGGAAAATAAGATATTTGGTCTTTGTTTCGTCGAATTCCGAGAATATTGCCCGAACAGCCTTTCTGGAACGAAAAACAATAGAAAACAGGAACTAGCACTTCGGCATCTTGTTAATAGGTTAATTCCGGAAAATGCATGAAATCATTATAAAGTGTGAGCAAAACATGTAGGTATTGTCATAAAACTAGCATGGAACATCAGAAATTATAGATACGTTGGAGACGTATCACTAGTTGCTAGTGCTAACAAATAAAATTGACTACTCTAGATGAGAACATTGTGAAATAAAATGACATTGAATGATTTTGAAGGTGAATGTGACTTGAATGACATGAATGATATGATGAATTTGATAAAAACTGATGGTTGGGTTCGGATGCGACACCATTCCAATTTACAAGTACCCCCACAATACCTGATTATGGGTAGGGCTTAGCTGGAAGTTTATGTATCTTAGTATGGGTTCCCTCTAAACAAGCGTCATAGGGGTTATGCCGAGGCTGCCTCCGTTGAAAGTGAAATGATGTGAAATGACGTGAATATGAGGTGAATGTCCGGCCCAAGCCCTCTGCAGTTCCCATGCTGACGGTTTGTCTTCACTGGGAGGCCAAGCTCATGGGGAGAGGTGCCTATACTAGGGTATGTAAGTGAAAGGTTAGGGTTGATGATCCGCGTACTGAGTTACGATTATTCAGGGTTATCCCTGACGGATGTAATCAAATGTTGTGGCACAAGTGTGCAACCTCTGCAGAGTGTAAATCTATTCGAATAGCCGTGTCCACGTTTACAGACGATTGGAAAGGCCATACTGTTCCGTCGTCAGATCTTTTCGTGAAAAGGAATGTTGAATTGAAATGGTGACTTGAACTGAATCGCAACTGAGTTGTGGGAATGACACTAATGTTCCCACTTGAGTTAGTTAGCAAATGAAGAGTCCTTTATGAAATGCTTATGAACTAAAATTAGCTTTATGCAAATAAACCTAGAGCTTAGCATCCCATTAATAGAATTGCTAAGTAATTACAATAGTATTAGTTTGCGAGTACTTTAAAAGTACTCACGGTTGTGTCCCTGGCTATTCAAATGGCCAGAATATGAAGAGGAGCAGCAGTACGAAGATGATGGCCAGCAGGACGTCTACAACAACTAGGAGTTCTTCTAACGTCAAGTGTTGGCCTGTGGATTAGATAGCCACTACTATTACGCTTCCGCTATTTGTGTTGTTCGTTGATCAATAGATCAAGTATTGTTGTAATATGGGATCATGTGATCTACTTTTGTAAGACGATTATGGTTTGTAATGAATAATGACTTATGATATCAACTGTTATGTCTCGCAACAACAATATTCCTGGGATTGCGATGTATGACATAATAGACATCTGGACCTAAAAATCCGGGTGTTGACATTTACGTGGATCACAATGACTTTATGCATAGGAGAATATTGACTGATGTAGTGAAGTGCGTAAAGATACAAATTAATTTAAGCTCCAAAATAATACAGCTTTGAATACATCAAATTAAAGGAAATTATAATATTATTCAAAACAATAATTGGGTTTCTACTTCTATGTTCACTTATCTGTTCATCAAGTTTCAGCGGCCGCGGGCGAGGTGGAGCATGGGCGAGCTCCGCGAGCGAGCAAGCGCGGCGAGCTCCGGAAAAGAACGAGCGAAGCGCGCGAGCGAACAGGCGCAGGCAGCGGCCGCGGGCAAGCTCGTGCAGGGGATGGCCGCTGCGAGCTCCGGCAGGACGCCCGTGCGCGGGCCATGGCAGTGGCGGTCACGGCGAGCTCGGGCAGTGACGGCCGCGGGCGAGATCAGGCGGAGACGGCCGCGGGCGAGCTGGAGCAAAGGATGGCCGCGGGAGCTCCGGCAGGGGACGGGCGCGGCGAGCTCGGGCAGAGGGCAGGGCAGGGGCACGGCAAGGTCGGCCGCTGCTCCCTCTAGCTCCGTTTGCGATGGCCACGCGATGGGACAGAGGCCTGCCGTTCGTCAATCCTCTTTAACGACAGAAGAGGAATTTCCATTCCATTTGTTTCCTGCTTTGCAATCAGGCCAACGATCTGAATATAACTGTAACAGTTCAGGCGTTCAGGTGGTTTTTTTTTGTCCAAACGGAGTTCAGTTCAGGAGGCCAAATTATAGATAGCCTAGAACTATATCCCCGTAAATGGATGATAATATACTTGAAAGCTGTTGCGCGGATCACAGATATAATGTTTACATGAGAATCGTGTTTTGTACTGTGGTGGCAAGTATGATTAGAATCCGTGATTCTCTTCGGAACTACAATACCTTATAGGAGTAGTTAATTAGTTCAACAAATAAATAGGTATGTATTTCAGGTTCACGTGTAAACGAATATAAAGATTACTGCACATAGCAATCAGCCACATTCAAGTGAACAACATAATTTCTGTTAGATATGAAAAAAATTCAATAAAAACTATGCCACTCAAAAGTTAAAAAAGGGTTTGAAGCAGGCGGCGCCATTGCGCGATGCAAAAGGAGGAGGGTCGAGAACGGAGCCATCGATGAAAAGGGGATGGGGGCTCGGATTTGATCGCGTTTGTGTAAAAGAGGCGATGAGTCGGTGGAAGATTACTAGGGGCATCATGGGATTTTTGAAAAAAAACTCACCGATTAGGGATCTAGGTATGGGTTACAGGAGAGAGGTTCGTTTTCTGGAGGTGCTCATAGAGGTAGGATGTGCGTGTGTGCGTTCATATTGCTGAGCGTTTGTACTGTTCTTTTTTATTTTAAATATAGAATAAAGAGTGGTCAATTCTCAAAAAAAAAATATAAACGATAGGAATTCAAATTAGTGTGACACCGTAGCAACGCACGGGTTTTGTGCTAGTTAATTTAAGCTCCAAAATAATACAGCTTTGAATACATCAAATTAAAGGAAATTATAATATTATTCAAAACAATAATTGGGTTTCTACTTCTATGTTCACTTATCTGTTCATCAAGTTTCATGTACACAAAACCAAATATATCTAACATAAAATTTCAAGATTGATAAAAACGAAGAAATTTTATACATATGATGAGTGCCGGGGGTCTGTAGGCTTAAGATGTATACCAGTTTGATCACATTATATGGAAAGATGCTACTCCGAATAGATTGATCTTGGAGAAACGGAGGAGAAATAATTCAATTATTGATCATTCATGTTTGCGCCTACATACGAAGGGAGTAGAATAACACTGACATGTGTGACTTTATAAAGCATAAACGGGAAATACTATGATGAGTTGATGACATCTATTATATACTAAAAGCAAAATAAGGATGTTTTAACGGAGACACCAGGTTAATCCACATCATCTAAATTATTATGATAGTTAGATCTAAAATTTACGGCTGAGATTTTTTAACAAGCTAACAGTTACGTAAAACTGTCACGTTACAATTTTTAAAAGAAAACACTTAGGCAAAACTGTCACGTTACGATTTATTTGTCCCGTGGTTAAACTGTACGTACATTTAAATTCGACACGGACCATGCCACTTTTGATGGGACTCCACATGTACGTTTTGCAAGAAAAAGAAGACCGTGAATTAGACATGGACCATGCGTGTGTCCATAGGACTCTACATGCACGTCTTGGCCAGGAAAGAAAAAAGACCTCGATATATGCATCTTCTATAGGAGCCCACCAGGCACTAATGTAAACAAATGATTTTGTATACCAGTCTTCCGTGAATACAACTTATAAAAAAACACAAGCCAGAATTTCTAAAACTAAGGGCATGTACAATGGTAGAGAAGGCATGCCTTCCCTTACCCCGCCACATCAGCTAGAGAAGGCATTAGATATAAGTCATATAATGCATTATCTTTTACAACCATCTCTAGCAATTAATATGAATAATTAAATTTTGGTAGAAAATTTGTTGCTAAGGGAGGACATATGTGATACAATGGAGAAAATAGTCTTCCCTTATTTCCTATGAGATGATCCCTTAGTTAAGGGAAAATAATCTTCTCTCTCTTCATTCTCTCTCCTCCAACTAAGCAAAAGTCTGACATGACATCTTTAAGGGAAGGCTGACATCACATAATAAATCTGCTACCTATCAAAATCAATGACCATTATAAAGCAATAAAAAATGAGTGGCTTTACCACCTCAATACTCCCACCGTCTGAAAATATAAGGTGCCTAAAGATTATTCAAAAGTCAAATTTTACCAACTTCAACTAAATATTTAGGAAAAAAATCTACATCTACAATATTGAATAGGCACATTAAGAAAATATACTTTATGGTGAATCTATTGATATTGATTGTATCTTAACTGTTCATATTTTTGTGTATACTACTTGGTCAAACTAATAAAATGTTAACTTTTGAGTAATCCTTAGACGTCTTATATTTTGGGACGAAGGACGTACAATATATGAATAGTTTGTATTTTTACGGCGCATTACATATGTATGACTAATGTCCTTTCTATTATATACTAAAAATATATATAGAGATATAATATAGATACCACATTAATCCAGATGACCTTACTCTATCTATTATCTATTAAAAGAAAAATAAGGGTGTTTTTCGAGGCGTTACGGCAACCCACATCATCTTAATTATGTAGACGGTTAGATATTTAGTTGATGATCATGATTAAAATAAAAATTACGTAACACATTGTTTGACGTGTACGTGTTTGACACATAACAACCATGTCTTTTGACGTGTCGATGGATGACATGTAAACCAAAATAAAAATCTGGAGAGTCCCTCACTAATATGGGTGTGGAACAAATATTGTTTGGTCTAGGCATAGATGCATGTCACGGGACAGAAAAATTAGACGAAAAGTGTCCTGACAGATTTAGATTGGTAAACAATTTAGAAACGGCACTCTCCAACACGTAGCGCACTAATTCACGTAAAAACGTGGCTCCAACTCAAGAATAATATCTTTTTGGATCAATATCTCAAATCTTATCTAAAAATAGCAATATGCTAATCCCTAAGCTGTAAAAAAAACCATACTAATCCTTTCCATGCCACACGCCTAGGGCTTCACATTTCGCACCCGCATCGACCGACTTACCATACGTAGAGCATGATCGAGCTTGACGTTTGAGCAATTTCGGCGACATGATGAGGTACATATCCTCGATGTTGATTCCCGAACATGGAGGTCATTGGTGTCCCCTATGACACTTTAGTTAATGGAGTTTGGAAAAGCATCATTAACCTCGGTGACGGACCTGACGGTGTATTGGCAACGGCAAAACCGCCCAACAACTAGCTTGCTAAGCTCTAAGGTCGCAATGAAAACAGAGGATCTTGATTACTATGTGATCGACATGGACAATAACGATGAGGTCAGATGATGTGAGAACGTCGCAGTGGGGCCGGTGTTTCACTGGGAGCTGGGCTAGGACGAGTCCAATACGCCATCGGGTATTCCATGATGGACTTCCACGCAATGTTCCAGGGCACGTTCCGGTTCGAGCGGGCAACGACCGAGCCAAGCAGCGGCAAGTGGGACGTCCATCCCCAGCTGCAACTCCTGATTGGAGGACATGGCAATGAGCCTAGGGTTCGATGTGAAGGTGAGGAAGCTAGACATCGGCACGAATGTCCGAGTTTGCGCGGCTGGTGAACTCGGCAG
Source organism: Lolium multiflorum (assembly GCA_030979885.1). Lineage (NCBI taxonomy): Eukaryota > Viridiplantae > Streptophyta > Magnoliopsida > Poales > Poaceae > Lolium > Lolium multiflorum. The sequence goes on from CM061749.1 coordinate 105,794,075, forward strand.
ACGTGATTGTGGGCTCATCCGGGCAGATCTAACCAACATGGTGCTCCTCTCCGTCGGTGTCGTGCTGATTCGGGTGGTATCCTACGGCTGGCTGGAGGGGGTCGCCCACGACACCTTGAAAGTGTTGTCGGCAAACATGTAGATGTACAAGATGAACTACATGATCCAGTTTGATGAGACCACGTTGAGAGATCAGTAAAGAATCACCCGGTGCTGGTAGCTAATTGCAGCTCAATTGGCTGTGGAAGAAGATCTATTGAATTCGTATTCATCCATGTATATCTGTAATACTATTCATTACATATTGTTTTCTTCATTAACTGCATATATGTACTCATGATATGTATTCTTCACGTGTTACCCGAAGATTTTTGGATTATGTCTATGCAAATAGAAATGGTCACGTGGCTATTATTGTCGAGTGAGACATAAGTTATCAAGGGTTTAGCATCGGACTAGGGCATGGTTGCGGCTGAGTACAGTAAAATAGAAAAGTGTTTTTTTAACACCATAAAATAGACAAAGTAAACAGTACATTTGAGGCATGGTAGATGCCGGCACAATAAAATAGATCAAGTTAATAGTACATTTGTTTTAAATTATATTTTAAATAGAACGCGTGCAGTCGGTCCAACAAGACTAAACACAATAACTTATTATTTTTTATTCTATGATTTTAATTTTAAGCAACATGTTCAATGGATGTTTTTTTTAAAAATCTATATGTTCCATACTATAATCATGCATTAAACATGTATTTTCGAACAAATTGGGACAATGAGAAGAGGAAATGTCTGGAAAAGATTAGGAAATAATATACACATGTATGACTTATATTGTAGTATTCATCCGTGCTAAGTTCTTATATATTTGAATGCAAAAATATCATAGATACACTTTTATTTTGGACCTTAAATAGTAGTCGGACAAAAGTATTACTTATTCTTTGGTGTATATATCTAATATCGACAGCTAATTATTTGTAATTGTTTACAATAACATACATGCAACATACACAGGCACTTAATTGTGTGATGTCTTGCAAATACCATCATCCTAAATCTATACATTGAAGATGTCTAAATAAATTTCATGTCCAGGTGATATTCTATTTGACACAATATTTGGGGTGGCTTGACAATCTCTTATTGGACCTTATGTATGAAACTATAAAAAAACAAACACAATCAATAAATAAAATAATGCCCTCGCATTTGCGAGGGCCACTATGCTAGTTCCACTAAATATGTTTTTACATTGAAGCAACGCATCCATGTAAACATAGCTAAGTATTTTTTTTGAAGTAGCTAAGTATTTTATTATGCTGCATAACACATAATATCATGGACCTTCTTACATGCATTGTAAGATATGGCTGATAAAGAGTTGACTGTCCTAATGCAAAGAGTTGTTAGCTTCATTAACCCAACAGCTTCATGGTCTTACATGCTTCTAGGGAAAAGTAACTTCCAAAAGTAACCAATAAAATATGAGGTCAAACTGTTTACCTTGTGTCAGCTTTCGTTGCAGAAAAAATCCTATATGTTGGTTAGTAACTGCTCCATTCCTCCTGCTTACATAGTAACTAACGACAATTAATTTCTTTTTCTTTGCCTAATCTATAAAAAAACATTACAAATTCTATACATACGACGTGTTCCGACCAATTTTCATGCAGCGTGCACTGAGAAATGATCACACATCCATTGACGCTCTTCAATGTCCCAGCACAAGAGGATTTAATTAAAAGAACCGGATTTATATAACGCCATAGATAAAGCACTTCCCTACAAAAATCTATCTTTGAAACAGAGGAAACCTCTATAAATAAGACGTGCAGTCTACCTGTTTCAAACCAATCACGGTAAATAAAGAATCACAATTTCAGTCAATTTGGAGGCATAGCCTATGGTAACATGTAGCATGGGAATACGATGGAACACTGAAAAGAGATTCTCATAAGCTAGATCGACTAAAAAAAATCACGAGCACGGATACATAGTACGGCTAAGTAATGCATTATTTTTACCTCAAATAAAATATCATTGAAAGAGCTGTGCACAAAAAGCAATCAATTAATGTTTCGTACTGCAATTTCATTGTCAATCTTGAACGGGTATAGTCCTCAGGTGACCGAACAATGGAATCCAACATCTGGCTCATAGTTTCACGGCACGACCGGATAGACTTTACGCCTTGGCCTGTGTAATCAATCAGAGAAGATCGCTGGATAATTTTATTGGCTGCTACCAGATCAAGAAAAATAACAGCGATAGGAGATTTTGCGCGCCCGCCAGCAGATTGCTTGCCTGCCAACACGAAAATTGCTGCAAAAATCATCTATAGTGTGAATTGAGTAGTAATTAAACTACGTACTTTAATTACAGCCATGCGTAGAGAAGCGGAACCGTAAAATAAGCCTGTCTCTATTTCCGTTGCACTTGCAGCCATGGAGACTGGTGAGGCTGTGGCCTGCGGGGAGGCACAGTCTGCTTCTTAATCATGGACTGGTCTAATTAATCGGAGCCAGGCCAGGGGCTAGATGGATATAAAAATCAAGTTTTTTTGCTAGACCTAGAATCTGCATGACCTGGAGATGGAGATCCGAGTACAAATCAATTGGATGCACATGCAAGGCTAACGCCTAACTCACGCATCCATGCATGCCAGATATAGGAGGCGGAAGCTGCTTCTTTACCACGCACTAACCAAATCAATCGGATCCAGGCCATGGTTAGAGCATCTCCAGCCGCGTCCCCCAAACCGTCCCCCAAACCGCGCCGGATTGAGCGTTTGGGGGACGTGTTTCGTTCGTGCCGCGTTTGAGGGACGTCGCTCCCCAGTCGCGTCCCCCAAACAAAATTTCGCAAATTTTAAACTTAACTAGATTCGATTAGATTCGTCCAAACTTACATAGATTCGAACGAAATTTGACTAACTTTAAAACTAAACCTAATCTAGAACCACTTGCGGCGGCCGGAGGCGTCGTAGTACTGCTGGAAGTTGTACATCTCGTCGGTGACGACCTCCTGCTTGACGCGCTCGTCGACGGGCTCGTCCTTCACCAAGCCGCTTGGTCCTGCCTCGCCGTCGTCGGTGAGGTCCACCAGCGGCTTGCCGGAGTCGCGGATGGACATGGCGATCGCCGCGTCCAGGTCGCCCCTCCAGGCGTCCTTGTCGTCCATGGACGCCAAGAACGCCGCCCGCAGCCCTGGGCAGTCCTTGGGGTCGTCGCTGCTGGCGATGAGCCGCTGCTGCCGCTCGTACTCCGCCAGCAGCGCCGCCTGCGACGCTTCCTCCGGCTCCTCCTTCACCTCCGGCTTCGGGATGTGGAGGGCGCCGCCGCGCCTCCCTTGCTGCCGCCCGCTGCCGCTACCGCCCGCCTCGTGTTGACGGGCGTCGCCGGCTCCTCCTTGACCTCCCGTTTGGGGACGGTGTAGGGCGCCGACCGGTACGACGAGGACGGCGTCGATCGCGCCGGTCCCGAGGAAGAAGAGTGCGAGGAGGACGAGTACGTCGTCCTCCTCGGCTGCCATTGAGGAGACGGCGGCGGCGACGACGGCATCTCCAGCCTTGGAGCGCCGTTGCGGAGGCCGCGGATGACGTTCTCGAGGGTGCGCCCCGGAACGCCCCAGAACAGGGCGCGGCCTTCCCTGTTCCAGCTGTTGGGGCCGCCGACGAGGTTGTCGGTGCTGTGCATCTCGACGTCGTACTTCGCCTGGAAGTACGTCGTCCACCAGGCGTCGTTGTCGTTGACCGCCCATGTCGGATCCAACCGCTCCTCGGCGGTGAGTTGAGCCCGACGGGCCTTGATGGCGTCCCTCCATTGGTCCGTCTTCGGCTTCGGCGGCGGCGGAACGCCAATGCCGTTCACGGCCATCTTCCAGCCGCCGCTGCTTGGCAGCCGCATGTCCGGCGGGATGGATACGGCGTGGTACAGCGCCCACGCCTCCGCCACGGTGAGGCTGCCGCGTCCGAAGCCGTTCGCCGCGGCGATCTTGCGGGAGGACGAGCTCGACATTTTTTGAGCGGCGAGGAGAAGATCTGGGAGGGGGGAGGCGGCGGCGACGACAAGGATTATGAGCGGCGAGAACTGCAGGGCGTCTTAAAACAGCGGCGGCAGCGGGTGGTTGCACGCAATAACTCCGGCGCGGACGGCCACGCGGCCATGCACGACGAGACGCGTCCCTGCGTCGCCTGGGAAAACAGGGACGCCATTAACGTCGCTTGACCAAAGGTAGGCGACGGGGTTTTAGCCTTCCGTGCCGCTGACGGGTCGGGCCCGCGTCGGTTGGCCTCGCTTTTCGTTGTGTCCGGCGTCCCCGGAGCGTCCCCTGTGGGACGGGGACGGGCTCGGGGCGCCGGACACCGTATCGGCCTCGCCGGACAAAAATGGGCTTTGGGGGACGCTGCTAGAACTCTTTTTTTGTCCGGCGCGCCCCAAATCCCTTTGGGGACGGTTTGGGGGACGCGACTGGAGATGCTCTTAGATAGTTGCCAAAATCAAGTTTTCACCAGTAGATCTAGAAAAGGCTTCACGCTTGATTTTTTTATGATGGAAACGGGGAGATACCAGGGAGATTCCCATGTGGGTACGACTGGTGGGAAAATCTAACTTTTTCATCTAGTGGCGTATCTACGTATGGTGTCCGGGTGTCAACATCCAGATTTTTAAGTCCGAATGCCTATTATGTTATTTATCGCAATTCCAGAAATATTGTTGTTGCGAGGCATAATAGTTAAGTATCACAGTCATTATTTATTACAAACCATATTGTCTTACAACCTGAATCACATGATCCATATTACACGAATAGTTGATCTATTGATCAACGAACAAACACAAGTTTATAGCAGAAGCGTAAAGATAAATGGGACTCTCTAGTCCACAGGCCAACGCTTGACGTCAGGAAACTCCTAGTTGTCGTAGGCGTCCTGCTGGTCATCACCTTGGTAGTTCTGTTCATACTCTGGCCATTTGAATAGCCAGGGACAAAGCCGTGAGTACTTTAAGTACTCGCAAACTAATACTAATGTAAGTGCTAGTATTTCTATTAAGGGGTGCTAAGCTCTAGGTTATTTGCATAAAGCCAATTTTAGTTCACAAGTATTTGATAAAGACTTATTCATGTGCTAACTAACTCAAGTGGGAACATTAGTGTCATTCCCACAACATTGTTGTGATTCAAAAATCAATTCACCACTCCTTTTATCAATATTTTCAAGAACCTAACACTGGAAACTGTATGGCCTTTCCAACTGTCTGTAACCGTGGACGCGGCTATTCGAATAGGTTTACACTCTGCAGAGGTTGCACATTTGTGCCACAACATTTGATTTCATCCGTCGGGATAACCCCGAATCATCGTAACACAGTACGCGGATCATCAACCATAACCTTTCATTTACGAACCCTAGTATGAGCACCTCTCCTGTGAGCTTGGCCTCCCGTGAAGACCAAGTCAATGGGAACTGCACAGGGCTTGGCCGTACAATTCACCTCAATTCACATCATTCATCGGAGGCAACCTCAGCATAACCCCTATGAGGTGTGTTCAGAGGGAACCCATACTAAGACACATAAACTTCTAGTTAAGCCCTTACCCATAATCAGGTATTGTGGGGGTACTCAAGAATTGGAAAGGTATCGCATCCAAACCAATATTAGTTTTTAATCAAAAATCACTATCTTCTCTTGGTCATATTCATCTTCAAAATTCATTCAATGGAATGCATCATCAAACCAAAGTTTCAATTTTATTTCAAGTCACATGTTCCCATCTAGAGTAGTCAAATTTTAGTATTAGCACTAGAAACTAATCATGAGGGGTGCTAAATAGATTTGATTGCTTTAGGCTAACTTTGATGACCTTTTACTACTCTAGACCAAGTAAATCATGAATCAAAAAGTGCTTTGATAAAACAAAAGCATTAAAGCTGGGAAGTACAAGCTTGTAATAAAACTTGGGATGGCTTATGAAGCATAAGAAAAGAGGAGTGTGCCTTGCTCTTGATAGAGCTTTGCACTTTGCAAGAATATTAGCTTGCCTTGGTAGTTCTCTAAGTTTTCCTCCTCCTCTTCTTGGTAGCAACCTTCTTCCTCCAGGTATTCTCCGGTACTAGCGTCTAAATTTGGATACGAGGTATAATCACTCAACTAGTTCAAAGGCTATTCCAAACATCACATATATTCACACAAACTACTCTAAGCACACAATTAACATAATTAAGGTGCATTGGTGGGGTTACTTGAGAAAAAAAATAATTTCCTCTCATTACATATGTAAGTAATAATTTCCATATGGTTCTTGAGAAATAATTTCCTCTCATTGAAATCTTATTAAGATTTAATTTCTCAAACAATCATGCATGAATTTATGTTGACATAAGTCCACCATTCATGATCATCATTTGAGAAGGTGATTTAAATAAGGTAGACCACCTCATACAATTTAATAATTTCTACTACTGATTTAAATCTCCAAGTATTTCATATAAGAGAATTTGACCAGGGGTACAATCATCACATGAATTCATTTGGGACAAGATTTAAATGAAGTAAAATACTTCATATCAACTGCACAATAGTTTTGGACAATATTACTTTAATAAAATAGCCATATTGCCCATTAACTAAACTAGGGCATGATCATGCAAAGTTACCACACCATTTTCTTGCATAGATAATTAGTGTAAGTCAAATGTGAGATATGAGAGTTGGAATCAACTTCATATCACTTTTGGTTGATTTTTAAATATTATTTGAATTCACAAAAGACCCTGTCTTGTTTATTTTATCATTTTATTTCTACATCAAAACTTGAGATGAGACCAGTGGCATGTTGTAGAACTTTTCTCTATCATTCCAACAATATAAAGTTTGCTAAATTTAGCCAAGCCAAACAGATTCTATGCATTTTCAAAGTTGGGTCCAGTATTGAATTCAAACTAAATTATTTAAACGAGATTTGAATTAATAGGGCCGGCGGGAAACGTTACTGGGCCTAAACGGATTAAACGGCCCAAGGCCAGCCCACCACGCATCCACGCACGCGTGGGCTGCCTGACGGGTGGGGACCACCTGTCAGCGGATTTTAAACTGCGAAGCGGTACGAGCGATGGGGGCCGTGCGATTAGAAGCCAGATCAACGGCCGAGGGAGGTTGTCGTCTCCGGCGAGATGGGGACTTACGGGCGGCGAAGGTAGGGGGTCGGAGAGCACGTCGGAGCTCCGGCGAGCTGCTGCGGTGGTCGAGGCGAGGTTGTCGAAGACGAGGATGCAGCCTGTAGCAGTGGCGTCGTCGGGGCGGCCTCCTTCTCCGGCGATTGCAGGGGCTTCCGCGGCGGTGAGGCGTCGATTGGGCGGCGGAGTGGCTAATCGAGCGAGCTACGGTGGAGAGGAGCTTGAGGGAGAAGAGGAGTGATGTGGTGTGCTCTGATCGACGAAGGGATGCCTCCTTTTATAGGCGCGGAGTTGGCCGTGGGGTTGCGGCAATGGCGACAAGGGCACGGCGATTCCGGTGGGCTAGCGAGCTAGGTGACGATGCCGCGGTGTTCACGATGTCATGGCGAATCTACGAGCATGAACGGCGCGGCAAGGGGGTGCGTTGGGTGGTCGGGCGCTTGCGTGTACTGGCGCGGCCGTGGCGGGCGCGCTCGTCCTCTCCGGCGACGGTAGGCGCTAGGGGTGACGGCAGGCTTGTCCGGCATGCTCCACGTGGCGAGGCAGGTACCCTGGCGAGCGGAGTTGGTCGGGGTACGGCGAGGTGCGACGAATGACGCGTGGCCGTGTCGCACGCGTTCGTGCACGGCGATGTCACCATGCCGCTCGCGGCGCGCCAGGGACGTCGTGGGCGCGCTCCGTCCAGGGCGTGTCGTCGTTTTCGCGATCAATGGCGTGCACGGGCGATCTCAGGAGGTCGTGGGTGAGCTGTTGGACATGGTGGCCGTGCAGATTTTGGAGAGAAAAGGGGAGCGGCGTGTCGAGGGGGAACACGGCCGGCATGGCCAAGGTCGGCCATGTTTTGGTCGTGTCCATGGTGTCCTTTTGCTTGGGCTAGGTAGGGTGAGGTCCATGGGACTTGGTTGAGCCAAGAAATGATCAAGGAATGGCCAGGTTTGATCCAAATTTGAAAAGTGATGATCTTGTTTTTTGTTAAAAAGTCTCAACTTGGCTTGATCATATCTTCTGATTCAAGATGATTTTGGGGTGATGATCTTTACAGAAGTTGTTCACCTTGTGGTGTACTTGGATGATATGCAAAGAGTTGGAGTTGTTTAGTTTGAAAAATTTGAATTGCAAAGGCTCAAAGTGGTGACCAGATTGTAATTGTCAAAAATGACCATTATCCTATGTGAGCATATTTTGAGTTTGACTTTGGTTTAAATGGTGTTGATTTGATTCCCAAAGTTGTAATCAAGGTTTAGTAACATAACAAGTAATGGTTAAGACCAAAATGGTCTAAGGTCAAAGTTTGCAAAAATGGCATATGCCATATGTTAGGTTTTTTAGGGTTTAGCTCTTATTTGATATAAGATGGCAGCGTGCAGACGCGGCACACGGCTAGTAATTTTCCTATCAGTCACGTACCGAGTGAGGACGCGACTGACGTATTACCAGCCATGGGCTGATGTCCGTGGCTATAGGACAAATCTACATGCCAGCAGTAGATTTTTTCCTAATAGTATAGGTTTGCAAGTATGGTTAGTTTGCTAGTTGCGTCAGTGTGTAAGTACGTGTTAGTTTAGGACATGTTGTGTCTTAGTCAGAGGAGGTTTGGTTAGTCTTGTTCTAGTACTTTTGTTGCTAGCTTGGTTTTGGTTCTATATAAACATGAGCATATACGATTGTAAGCTGTACCAAGAGAACAAAAAAAAGAAATAAAGAGAGAAAAAATAGAGGGTGGGATGATATGCACGCTTGGCCATAACTTTTATGTTCGCACTAGTAGGAAAAAGGCATTTAGTCCCGGTTCATAACGGGCTTTAGTCCCGGTTGTGCAACCGGAACTAAAGGGTCGAGACTAAAGACCCCCCAGTGGGTTCTGTGAGCCGGGGCAAAAATATCTCTAGGAGAATTTTTCTAAATTATTTTCACTCCATTTTTTTTCTATTTTTTTTAGAATTTCTATTATTTCAGTTATTTGCATAGTTTAGTCTCTATCTCTAACTACACTTATCTCTAGTCAAATTACTTACTCGTGGTCAAACTTCCCGCTCGGTCACCCATCCTCCCACTACTCTAGCACTAGCACGCTTAACTTCCGAGTTCCATCCCGTCCCGCATCCAAGTGCTTCGTGCGCATGTATTTGATACTACTATCATAACAATCCTATTAACATGTTGGTCGATGTCACATTTCTTTATTGTTTGAATTTCAAATAATTTCTTTAATAAAAAAGTAACGATGTAATAATAATCTTGAATAAATCAATAAACATTAACTTTTTAATTTGTATTATTAGTATTTTTTTACCAAACCTAAAACCTAAAAATTTGAAAATCTAAAAATTAGGTAAAAGTAACTTATAGCAAATATAAAATCCGTAATTTATAGCAATTATTAATTTTAATTTTTTTAAAAATATAAAAAATATAAAATCCGTAATTTATAGCAAAAATTAAAATCTTCCTGCTTTCATATATTCATTTGGAATTTTGAGAATCTAAAATTTGGCTAACCGGGTAAACCCATACCCATACTGGCAACATAATCATAATATGGGTGACGAGCCTTCAATAAATCGATCCGTAAACACACATAAACATATTTATATGCTTAACATCAATATCTTGATCCCGGATTCTATGTTTCACAACATGAAACATATTGTCAATGGTCTTGGCAACACCATTTGACGTGTTGCTACTCGCATAGAAGACTGCATTTTTATAGTGTATTAAGTGGTTTTGAAATGATGTCTACAACCTTAAATTTGGGAAAAAACCTTTTGACATACTACTGGATAGCCTCTTTACATACCACAAATAGTTTGCATCATTACTTATGCCATCAATATTATTTTGGAGGTTTTCCACGATACAGCTCCACATGCAAGGGTGGGATTCAACATGACATTGAAACCTTAATATCCACAGACCTAGTAAAAACAGTGTCTAAATACCCCACAATATCGAGGATACCAGACTTCTATCAATGAGCATATGAACTTTATTGTCTTGTGTATATTGCAAGACTTCTGTCGAATTTTCCAATGGTCCATTTCTGAGCTTATTGTATATTTGCCAATTATCCCAATCATAAATAGTGTGTGTTCATTCTTGAATAAACATCTCGCTTTTGATAGCTGAAGCATAAGGAATCAACATTATCTGATCAGTTTAAATGGTTCCTTGGACGTTGAAATGTCCATCTTTATCGCCCTTAGCTTTAGTATCATGTAAGACAGAGTACTAGTGCATACTATTTTTCTTTCATACTCCATCCTTGTATGTCACCATGATAAAAACCTATACTCTTTTTGGACATATATCTTGGTGAAACTCAATACAATCGAAGTACAAAGCATTACCAAAATCATTTATATCATACTTAGAATATTGGAATCTCTTCAATAGCCGATAAGATTCAATCTACATAAAGTAGTGAAGCTTACTGGCCCTCATCTTGAGGTACTATCGTAACATTCTTTGTTTGATCCTTTCGAAATTTCCTCAGAGTCACGTTTGGTTGTGTAGATCCATTTATGACCCACCATTAATTAAATCATCTAGGAAATTCTATGAAGCTTCATACATCCTTAAAGCTCATAATCTTCGTCATATATGGCAAAAGAGGCCACTAATTAAGATGAATGTTCACACACAAATTATTTATCATAGGAAAATTATTGAGACTCACCACAAGTGTTGCATTAGGGACTGCATAACTCTCAATCTACATGGCGCATATGAACAAAAATCTAATGAAATTATCGTCAAGATTTATGTTCATAAGCCCCAGGTTCCCGGTGATGGATTTATTTTGAAAAACATACATCCAAAATCTTGATAACATGCATTTCAGTTCTAAACCACAACACCGTTGGGTAGAAGATGGAACATAACTTAATAAAGTGTGTCACATGATTATAAATGACGTTGGTCAAAAGTAGAATCATAAGACACATGATACTGGCAAAGAAGCTTGACACATGATTATAAACTATGTTGGTCAGAATTGCAATCATAAGCCACATTCTACGTCATAATCATCACCAAACTGACAAACTTGCCACTTTATCATGTGAGTTTTTAATGTTCATAAGGGAGTAATGGCAACTTAAGTGGAGTTAGAACAATGTTGTGTCTTTCATTCACTCTCGAAGTAAGACTTCTCGTTAATCCTACTAGAGAAGATAACACATTCATCATTGTAGTGTAAGAAAAGTGAATATTATATCCCATATATATATAATGAGACAATCGACCCATATATAATGAGACAATCTCTTCCCCCCCTCAAAATGTGGTAAAACTTGACCACAATTTCTAAGCGGTATCTTTATTCAGTTTTCTTACATCTTAATTGTGCCATGACGCACATCAATATTATAAAAGATTCATTCACCAAGGACATAAATTTTCCCACTACATGGTGAGGCTAACATAAAATGATTCATTACAAAGAACAAAAGGTTGATATGAATAAGCAGATGTGTCTTATAATGCTTGATTATTTATTGTCCTCATCGCGAAACCCCTTAAAGCATGTCTTCAATAGGTAAAACATCTTTGAAATACTTCCCAATCAAGGCCATGTACTCTTTGGCATATAATGAGTCGGGAATTGCATTATTTATGGCAAAGGAGATGGTATACTTCATAATAAAGAGAGAAGCGTTGTTTGATCTTTCCCATTCTTTTGCTTTTAGGTCATACTTCTCATTCTCTTCAACATAGTTCTCATGAGGAACTCTGGGATCTTCTTCATATAGTGATTGGTGATATTCATGGATGTTTATCATGAAGATAGTTCTTTCCTTCTATTTGAGAAAATCAGCTCCATCGTTCAAATTAATGAACTCAAATTTGTCGTCCACTGCTGAAACAAGGACGCCATTTATGAGCATTATCAAACATAACAAAAACTTGTATGATCTAAATCAAAATAAGCTAAGTGTGTTTTAGTCCACATCAGTGTTGGGTTAAATATAAAATAATATTATTGATAAAAATGTGGGACATGACAATAATCAACGTTGGTCGGAATACTACCACATATCATATCTTGTATGCCCATAATTTAAATCTCGAATCAAAACTTCTCGTTGATTCTATTTTACGGGATGGGCTTCCATGCGAGCCGGGCCCTCGCCGCACTCCTCCTGGCGGCTCTGGCCATCGCCGCCGCCCCGCGCGGCGCCTCAGCGGTGGTGCAGTGCGACCAGGTCACCCTGCTGATGGTCCCCTGCATGCCGTACCTCGGCGGCGCGCCCGGGATGAGTGGATGACGCCCTACGGCATCTGCTGCAACAGCCTCGGGGTGCTCAACCAGCCGCCACCACCGCCGACCGCGTCGCCACCTGAAACTGCGTCAAGGCAGCGGCCGCCACCGGGTTCCCCAGCGTCGACTTCGGACGCGCGGCCGCGCTCCCCGGCGCCTGCGGCCTCTCCATCAACTTCGTCGTCACCCCCAACATGGACTGTAACCAGTACGTACTATACGTAGGCATCCACCGTAAATTAATTAACCTGGATACGAATGTGAAAATTAACCTGTTCTTTCCTCCGCTTCGACGTCGTCGTCGTTGCATTTCATGCAGGGTTACTGATGAACCATGAGACTGAGCTGGAGAACCACACACGCATGGAATACACAGGAAATGGTCCAGAATTCAGATGACCATATAATAAAATGAGCAAGCTATACGATCGAACAAGGGCCCATGATAAATTCTATTGCTTAGTGTCAATTAGTTAATTGAATTTCTATTGGTGATGTATTATTTCTATCTGTTTATATGCTACAAAACGTTAAATAAACTAAATTGTTGGCGCGTCCACGCTGATCAACTGAAACTACACCATGCGTAATTTTTACAGATGCATATCTATATGCCAGATGACGAATAATAACCACAGCAAACTCGTTGTGCGGTTTCTGTATGTGTATTTGCGCTTGTCCAAAATGAATTTAGTCCCTAAAATTAGAAGAGAAAATCAGATTCAGAACATTCAAAGTAACTACGTCAATTCAGTTCACGGTTAGAAAAATATCACTTCAGCGAAATACGGCCATCACGATGATCCATCTTGAAATACAGAAGCAATCCAACAAACCGGTTCATAATCCCTCTAAGCAATCAACTTAAGATAACAACAAAGTTTCCACACCACATGATAATAGAACTAATGACGAACATAGGAATGTCAGATCACTTCTATAAAGCCCCAGGATGATATTCGTCCTAGAAATTGTTGAACAGTATGATGACGAGTGTCACGTTGCCCAGGCTGCCCTTGCGCATCGCAAGCTCAGCCAACTCCTTTGCAAGTATGTCCAGTGAGCTCGTGTGCAGCCTCGTCTGGATGAAGCTGCCCGCCTCGGCTGAACTGACGTGGTCCCAGAGCCGGCCGGTGGCAAGGATCAGGAACTTGTCTCGTGGGTTCCGCTCAACCATCATGACTCCCGGTTTTGGGAAATACGGCCTGAACACTGCGAAAGAAGTGTATCTCTTTAGTCTTCAGCATGGTGGAAACAAGAAGGCAAGAAATAATATTGGCCTTTGATTTGACTCCATGATTTACAAGAACCGAATAATAAAACTACACCAGGTACTTGTCATGCATGTAGCTTGAATTCATGTAGGAACAAGAATATAGGAGGATCAAAAACACATTTTCAACGCCACAAATGATTATGCAAATTGCGTGATAAAAACAAGAGGGTAAGAATGACGTTTGTTTAATTGTTTCTTGTGCATTCCTCCGCCTTAGACTTTTTTTACGTTCTTCCTTTTGCACTCGTCGAGCACTTCATTTTATTTATGCTTGTAACTTGTGGATTGGGAAGGTGGTGTGCATCTCAGTTATGCAGAGGCACGGTGTAATGCTTAAACTTTACAAATAATAAAATGTTCATCATCGAGAAAAGGAACGACGTTTGTTTTCTACAAATTCGACTGAGATTAGTCTATGCGGTACTATTTCAAACAAACTTGTGTTTCTTTCGACGATATGACATGAAGTCTTCCCAAAATACTATCTCCATCCCAAAGCTTAAGGCTTATATTTTTTTAGAAAGTCAAACTATGTCAAGTTTTACTAAGTTTTTACCAAAATTCATTAACATGCAAAATATAAAATTAATATTATTAGATAGATAATGAAACATATTTTCGTATGATATCTGCAAAACATTATATTTGTTGATAGATTCTTCTAAAAGTTTGATCAAAGTTTATTTTGTTTGACTTAAAAAAAACCTTAAGCTTTGGGATATAGGTAGTATGATTTAGAAAAACAGAATGGGTTAAGGGTGTCATGTAGCTTGAATCATGTAGGAACCAAAACACACAAGTTAGAATCATCTTTTCAACGTCATGAATGAAAATATGGTAGTTGCTTGAAGATAACATGAACGAGAGAGAGACACCGAGAGAGAGAGAGATGCCCATTGTAGCTTGGACTTACATATATCGTCCTCCTGGTTGCTGGAAGATCCGACCACATGACCTCCTGTATCTTGTACATTCTCCTGCTCCTTTTGCTTATATGGCTGCACAAGTACACCGTGAAATATGTAAGTATTAACTTTTCGACATAAACTCATGGTGCATAACTAGCAAATTAAACATTCATCATGAGAATTCTATCGTCATATATACGTAAACAGTGATAAGTTTAACTTTTGTACAACTATGGAGGCTTGAGACAAAGATAAGGAGTACGAAAGTATGGTCATACCTAAACGGTGATAGTATCGTGATCACATATATCAAACTTAAGAATATGATTTAAAAATATAATTGTTAAGAAATGGCCCCCATAATCATTTTTTCTAGCCTTTGCATCATGTTTTGATGCTCAGAGGTCAGAGCTAGCTAGGAGGAGAGCACGGCAAGGTGAAATCTGCAATTATTTGATAAAATTTCTAAGAGTTCGGAAGAACTGTCCATCCGTAAAGCATCCTCAAAATCTGAAGTGCAAATATCCATGACTCAGCAAAAGTACCACATTTACTCCTAGTCCTAAGTATGTAGATATGGAGAATTTACATATATCTCCATATACAATGAACACGGCAGCATCCTGATTTTCTGAGTAAGTGTGGGACTCCATTCCTCTCCTAGTCATGTGGATCTTTTGCCACACATCAGAAGCGTGACCTATTTTTTTTCTCAAAGGTGTAAAAAATACCTATGAGTAGCCTACGGTTGGCATCAGCCATTGAAGATGTACAAAACACACAGTTAACTGAAAACCTATACCGACCGCCTTCTCTCATGGTTGACAAAATTTCCATATATTTTCCTTTACTATGTTTCTTAGCCTCCAAATCGTATGTTTAGGGAACTATCTAGTGAGGATTTTGGAACAACCCTTGTAGAGTAGAATTCTCTGAAGAATTCGGATAAGTTCATATGAGATCAGGTATACCCTAAGCGAAAAGTTTCCATTTCATGCGTCACAACTTATTTGGCATACTGAAACATGGAAATGGAAAGTTGGAAACACAACGAAAGGAAGCTAGATCTAGCCTCTGAATATTTGAGACGGAAGAGAAACTAGAGAAAAGCGGAAGCATTACCTCAGGCCTGCGCTCAGAGGTGAGCTGCACGGGCATGACCTCTTCGTTGCTGTAGATCACGGCCTTGCAGGTTGCGCCGCGGCTGGTGATCAAGAGATAATCCTTCGTCACCAGCGCAACGACAGCCGGGGAGCCGGCAGGCACACCATTCCGGACGCTGGCGACTAGCTCGTCGTCCACGACGCGGAAAGCGTCCAGGACGAGCTTCCTCCACCAGCCGTCGACGTCGTCGGGGCATTCTACGAACCGCGGGGTGTCGGCGACCAGCTCGTCCTCGATCCCCTTGGCGATGGCGACGTGCAGCCGACCCACCAGGTGCTTCGCGGCGTAGGAGCCGAAGAAGCCGTCGGAGACGGCGAAGTAGTCGATGTCCATTTCAGGCGACATCTGCGTGAAGGACGGCACGGCGGCCACGCCGTCTGCCTGCGCCGGGCACCTGCCCTTGAGAGCGGCGATGCCGTACGAGATGGACATCTGCGAGCATATGCCGGACGCCAGCATCGACGCGTGCTCGCTCGACGACATTGTTAGGGATAGCGAGAGAAGAAATGGAGGGCTCAATGCTCTGGTGCTTCCGGGAGTGCTACAATTTTCGACCAGTGGCGGCGCCTTTTAAACCAATCCGGGCATACCAGAGTCTTAATTTGAATGAATCTTGGCCGCTCGATAGCCTTGGATGTGACGCGGTGTGAAAATGGAAAGAAATACTCTGAAGATTTGAAGCATGCTGTCACCAACTGCCAATTGTAATACGCGTTTACCCCTGGTCAATTCTGGCAGGTAATTCATTTGGATATGCTCAAGGGTGTGCCAGCTATGAGAATATTAATAATCACAACGGCTATCTTTTCGTGGTTTCAAAAAATATTCTGGCAAGTAATTCATTTGGATATGCTCAAGGGTTTGCCAACTATGAGAATATTGATAATCACAACGGCTATCTTTTCATGGTTTCAAAAATATTCTGGCAGGTAATTCATTTGGATATGCTCAAGGGTCACTGCAAATTGTGCCTTGCAGGTGGACCGCTGTCGAGTAGCGACCAGCGATGGTGATTATCAAAATGATTGAGTCATGGGAACCATACTGGAGATGAAGTTGCGAAGTGAAGTGCCAAAAGGTGCACAAAATCGTGGAGGTGTTGGACCCAAAAGCAATTTGAGTAGTCTATTTGATGGACCCAAGCATTTCCGGTCATGGCCTTCCTAACTGTCCAAGCTTTCTTTTTGGACAGAACGAAAATAGATGTCGCAATGGTTCTAAAGTTGTTTCCATCAGCCCAGGAGCTAGCACTTCAAACACATGCTTTAGGCTGCTCATAGTGGAAAGTAACCTAGACTAGTAAGACTGGTCATAGTGCATAGTATCATATACTAGTATCATATAGTGGGTTGTATTATAGAGTAGTATCATAAACTTCCAAATTTATTGTTTTGTAGAATCTCAATATAAATCTACGTACAAGATTTATTTTCCATTTACTTTTCTCGTAACATGCGCTATGATACAGTATCCACCTATGTTATTCTAATCCTATCTCTCCTCCTTAATTAGATGCCACATCATCATTTTTGTGGGAATAAAATGCATGATACTACCTATGATACTACCACTATAACCAGCCTTATTACCTTCACCGATGGTGACTCTCGTCAACGAATAGAAGAGGTGCATGTCATCATTGTTGCAAGGAAGTTCGGACCCAACCGATGACCTTTATGGCTCGACCGAAGACGAAGAGCATGACATAACATCTCCAAGTTGAGAACACCAAGGCCACCAAGAGAACTCGTACGACATACGAGCTTCCCGCCGGACAACTTATCTGGACCCGCCCAAAGCCAAGCCCGGATAAGCTATTCAAGCACTTGAAGGAACTCAACCGGGACCTCAAGAGCGGTGAGGAGGTTGATTGCTTGCGGCGTGATGACCGACTTGGCCAAGGCGGTGCTGCCCGCAATGTTGAAAGACCTTCCTTGCCAAGGTGCAAGCTTCTTGGCCGCCTTGTCTTCAATATATAGGAAATGGACACGCTTGAGCTTTTTTTGGCAGGGGGCAAAAGGAAGGCCAAGGTATCACATTGGAAAGGTGGTTCAGGTGGCCGGAAGGTCCAACAAGACATCGATGCGATCTAAGTCTTGGCAACGAATAAGGGCAACAAAACTATTTTGGAAGTTAGTCATAAGACCAGTGACATTCCCAAAATTGATGAGGATTTGTGGAAGTGTGGCGACGTCTTCCTTGAAAAGAGCCAAGAAAATCGCAGCATCGTCCGCATAAAGAGAGGTACAAAGATGAGCACACTTCCCGGAGAGGTGTTGAACCTTCCCATTGGAGGTTTCCACATAAAGCATTTGTTGTAATGGATCGATTGCTATGACAAAGAGTAGTGGAGAAATGGGTCTCCTTGCTGCAAGCCACACCTGTGGTTAATGGGGGTGCTAGGATACCATTGAGTATGAAAGGAGGGCGGCAATCCAATCACGGAACCTTGGTGGGAATCCAAATCTTTGGAGGAGATCCAAGATATATTCCCAACAAACCGAATGGAAGGTTTTCTTGATCTCAATCTTGAAAAGGAGGGAAGGATTTTTCCTATGATGAAGCCATCTCGCACAATTCTGCACGAACATAAAATGATCATGTATGCATCTTGATTTGATGAACACGCTTTGGGCGATGGAGACAATTTCTTTCATACGGGGAACTAGACAAGTAGCAAGAATCTTGGCCACAATCTTTGCGAACCCATGGATAAGGCTAATGGGTCGGAAATTGGTGATTTCTTCCGCACCATATTTCTTAGGAATGAGAACAATATTCGCAGAGTTCAGCCAATGAAGATTGTAAGTGTGAAAGTTGGAGAAGCGGTGCATAATCTCCATGACGTCAGCTTTGATGATATCCCAACAAGAAGTGAAAACTAAAACCATCCTAACCCGAGGTTGTGCAATAAACGTTTTGACTCGTAGAAAGGAAAAAAAAACATTTAGCATGCTATAAGTTTTTTGACGAGAACAAGCGGGGGTGGCAGAAAGCGTATTCAATCTTATATTTCACGGTAAAAATCTAAGTTTTGTCATTAATTGGTTATGTCTTGCAATGGCCCATTATTTTGAAAGCGTAGACTTTCTTCATGGTGAAAACCTAAGATCTATGTTCAGGCGGCGATAGTGCTTGTGCACTAGTTCATTCTTGCAGACGTTGTTTTTGAAGAATTAGACTCCAAGTGATGTCTTGGTAGTGGTTTGTGTTGCTGCTACAAGGTTTGATCCCGTAGCGGGATATTTTGTTTTATTCTTGTTCTTCTTTTTATACGAGGATAGTGTGTGTCCGTAATGTCTTTAGGACATTTCGTAGGAAGAGATGGTTAGAGTTAATCCAATTACCCCTCGAATGCTAAGTCAGTACACGATCTAGCATGGATATTTCATGAGTGCAAGTTAGAGTTGGAATAGGTCATATAATCGTGAGTCGTGGTAGGTCTAGCACTAGTAGGAAAATGGCTATATGGGCAAGTTTATTGACAGCGGATCCTAATGAGGACACGTGGTTGTTATTAATGATCGCGCTCTAAAAATGAGCACGCAACCCGTAGAGCCATACCAGCCGCGTGCCAAGCCTTCTGACACACGACTATTACATGGGCCCAGGCGCATCAAGACATCACGCAACTAGTACCTATTATTTGCAGCGTGTTGCCGAGCCCGCACGCGGCTATTAGAATTGGACTGTGGGACGCCAAATAGTGGCAGCGTGTGCCTGCTTGGTCCGCTGCTTTTATTTTCACTTAAGAAAATTCAATCATCGCGCCGGAGCAGTTTCCCCACGCGCACACAGTTGTTCGATCTCAATTTCTCCGCTGACGCTGCTCGACCTCGTCGCCGCCCACGCCACCTTGCCGCCAAACGCGCCAGAACCGTGGAGCTGCCGCTCACGCCACCTTGCCGCCAAACGCGCCAGAACCGTGGAGCCGCCGCCCACGCCACCTTGCCGCCAAACGCGCCAGAACCGTGTTGCCGCCGCCCACGCCACGCGCGCTCGACCTCGTCGCCGACTACACTCGCGCCCGAGCGACACGCCGACCGCCCACGTCGCGCTAGCCGCTCCACCTACCGTTATGATCCTCTGTGCCCATAACATGCTTGATGAAATGGTTGTGTGGTGTATATCGATGTGAGTTGCTGATGTTTTGCCAAAATATCGATTAATTTCCATTTCGGTAAATTTCAGGCAACTCCGTATGTCCCATTTTTTTAGCAAAGGTCATGCCAAAATTTCCCGTTAGTTTTACTGTTTGTGTTGTAATGTTGTGATTGATGATTACGTGGTGTGTATCGATATGAGTTGCTGATTGTTTTGCCGAAATGTAGATTAATTTCTATTTCGGCAAATTTCTGGCAACTCAGTATGTCCTATTTTTAGCAAATATCATGCCGAAATTTTCCGTTAATTTGACTGCTTGTGTTGTAATGCTGCGATAGATGATTACGTGGTGTGTATCGATATGAGTTGCTGATGTTTTCCAGAAATGTCGATTAATTTCTATTTCAGCAAATTTCTGGCAACTCTTTATGTCCCATTTTTAGCAAAGGTCATGCCGAAATTTTCCGTTATTTTTTTCTGTTACTAACTATATGAATTTCAATTTTAGGTCGGAGATGTCGGGAGACCACAATGAGAAGGCGACGTGTTCTAACTCTGCGGCGCAAGAAAAAGAAAATGCAGCACAAGAAGATACAATACAAGAAGAAGCAGAAGCATCATTGGAGTTTTTGCAAGAAACTAGTGAAACTGATGGCAACGACGGGGCCACTGGTGGCAACGGGATGACCACTAGCACTGACGCCACAAAACCGAAGAAACAACGCAGGGAGAGGCGCCGAAACAAGCTCAACAATATAACGGATACTATTTTGGAAGTAAGCCTTGCAAATGGTGAGCCTATTCGGCCGCCCTCAGTTGCAGCAAGTTATGACGGCCAATGCGGATGTATTCTTTGAGATACCATTTCAATCAACGAGAAGAACATTAGGGAGAATGCAGAATTATGTGCCAGCCTTATCTCGAAGTTGCACAAATGGTAGAAATTCCCACACCCTCGCAACAACGAGAATCTCAACGAAAATCTGGTAAACACCCACGCCCTCGGCAAATTCAGTAGGGACTTGAGTTGGAAAACGAGAGTACAAAGAATGGTGGATAAGGGTGATGATTAATCCAAGGTACACAAGGCATATCCCAAGATCACAGAGGATGAGTGGGAAACATTCAAGAATAATTGTGCTAGGAAGGAGGACAAAGATTGGCGGAAGTGGGGTTTGGACATGCGTCACATGAACATAGGTTCCGTAACTCTCGGAAGCCGTGGTTACGACCGCAAGAGGCTGAAGTGGGAAAAGTAGGACGTTGATCCTTTGACTGCTGCCAAAATCAAGCCCTGGGAAAAATTCGAGGACCGGCGGCAACGTGAGTTTATCAGGGGTCGGTGCCATCGAGGCAAAAAAACCGGGGAATATGTAACAGACAAGAAGACGGAGCAATTAATTGATGAACTGCTAATCAAGTCGACTACATTCTAATAGTTACATTTCTAAATGTTTCATATGTTTTTTTGTAGCGTAAGCAAATTTAGCTGGAATGTGAAACCTCCTCAGATGGATCGCCCCCTGGAATCAACCTTTAACCTGGGCGATAAACTTGACCCTCGGAAAGCGGGTGCAGAAGAAACCGGCATATAGCCATGTTGCCCGCGCAGGAATCGGCGCCCAGTGGAACTACTATTACAATGATGACAGTGAGCATCGAAAGAAAAAGAAAAAAACCACTGAGGATATTTCCGATAAGGATATTGAGAAAATTATGGACAAAAAGGTTAGTTCAATCATCCCCACCAAAGTGACAAGGAAATTGGGAATCATGGTTCCTAGCAAAATGATGGCATTGAATATATGGTTTCAAGGTGGTCAAATAGGGCCTAATCCAATTGAAAAATTCTTAAATACGGGTTACGAGGATTTTTCAATTGAGGATATTTTGACTAGAATCACGTTGCCTACCGATGTGCAGTTAGCTCGTACGGGCGACATTATTACAGTCAATCGTTGGGCGCCTATCAATGCCACAATGCCAGCTGCATCCACAACTCATGCCACAGTTTTAGCTCCTGCCCGAGCTCCTACCAAAGCTCCAATCGGAGCTCCAGCCACAGCTCCAACCGGAGCTCTAGCCAAAGCTCCTGCCGCGGCTCCCAAACAAGCTCCAACCACAACTCCTACAACAGCTCCCGCCGCAGCTCCAACCACAGTTCTAGCAGTTCCTGTCCGAGCTACTACCACAACGCCAACCAGAGCTCCATCCAAAACTCATGCTGCATCTCCCAAACGGGCTCCAACCACAACTACAACCTCAGATCATACCCTTGCTGTTGTGCCGCTAAATCCTGAAACAAAGCCCGCCAGAAAGACCAGGAGAAGCAGGTGGAAGAAGCCGCTTGAAGCAAAATATACTTCGAAGGTGACCACAGCAGAGTTGTCAGCTGTTTTTGACAAGGGCATTGAACTGCATACTATGAATGTAGTCAACAATTACATTCGTGGTGGCGTACTTGTGGAAGATTTGCCCGAGGGGAAAACTGTTAGACAGCACTGTGGCGTTATTATATCAGTTTTGGTGGCTTACCACGACAATAATTTTAAGAAGCCTATAGCGGAGCAAACCTCTGTAGTTATGGTTAAATTTAAACCTGAACACTTCTACCATAACTATGCAAACTTTTTTCCAGTCAATTTGGAAGATTTGTATGGATGCCTTGATAGTGAGATGTGAGTATATAGTTGACTCGATACGTCAACATGTACAGTAGTAGCTATGTATACTTTGGCTACTGACAAATATTTTGCTTATGTAGGTTCAGTTAAAAGAGAGCCGGGGTCAATAACATCAGAGTACACACTGTAGACCCTCATATGGTTTCGCGACAGTCAATTCAGACTCGGTCGTGGTCGAGAACTACATTACCCATGTGATGGATGTAGCTTTCAAAGATAACAAGTTAATCATGTGGGCATATAATAAAAGATAAAATATAGCTACTTATGCAACTTTTTTACGCATCTGCTCGGATTTATCCAACTAACTAGTTTAAATTTTTAGCTTCCATTGGATTCTTATTTGTATCTCACTATTGGATGGCCAAATCTATTATTTTGATTCTTACCTTAGCAATCCGACGAGAGATTTAACGGATGCAAAGGAACTTCTTGATAGGTGATTATTCTTGCATCTGCATAATATAAATTAATATCTTATGTATTATTCTAAGAATTTTATGTCATTCATATTGTTTAGATCATTTATCGCATTTTGCTCGCGGAGACAAAATGCAGAGAAGACCAGTTACACATGACTAGAGCATAACATGTTTGTCCCGGTTAGTTTTGCTAGAACTTATACTAGTCAGTGATTTATTTATTGGATAATATACGAAGTATATAATTTCTATATTTTATGTCTCGGTGCCACCAGTAGCCATAAGGATCCATGTTATTGCTATGCAAACCTCTTCTATTTTATTATTACTATTTTTTTCATGTTTTATACCTCTTTTGATCATACGTATTTAGTACCTCGCAGCCTAAGTTGGATGTGGGGGACCTGACGAATCTGACACTAACAAAGCTCCGCGACCAGATATGCTTGTTTCTGTTAAAACAAGTGGTTACTTTCACTAGACTGTTCCACAATCCTCCTGCTTGAGATGTGTTTCAAATATATGAAACAACCTATGTAATATATAGTTAGAAACTTTATCTTTGTTCTTTCAAAACGTTGATTGTGATTTGTAAAACTGTAAATTGTTATGCATGTCGTGTGTATATATGAATGTGTTATGTGGATCGAGTAAAGAGTTATTATATCTAGTGCTATGCTCATACACTGCCACGTCAGCTGGAATAAGCTGACATACAAAAAAAACAGACAACAATAATGACAACGTGCAACAATGGTTCACACCCCTATAACATAATGGGAGCGTGCATAACGACACGCAAGCAATAGCACAAATATTAGCAGCGTGCTGCCCACACGCTGCCATTAAGAATAATGGCAGCGTGCAGACGCGGCACATGGCTAGTACTTTACTTATCAGTTACGTGCCGAGTGAGCACGCTACTAGTAGCTGATACCACTGACGTATGATCAGTCATGTTCGTGGCTATAGGACAAATCTACATGCCAGCGGTAGACTTTTTCTTACTAGTATAGGTTTGCAAGTATGGTTAGATTCCTAGTTACGTCAGGGTGTAAGTACGTGTTAGTTTAGGCCATGTTGTGTCCTAGTCAGAGGAGGTTTGGTCAGTCTTGTCTTAGTACTTTTGTTGCTAGCTTGGTCCTGGTTCTATATATACATGAGCATATACGATTGTAAGCTGTACCAAGAGAACAAAAAAAATAAAGAGAGAAAAAATAGAGGGTGGGATGATACGCACGCTTGGCCATAACTTTTATGTTCGTGTGTGTTCCTTTATTTCGATGTGATTGATTCGTGGGCGAATTTCAACAATTGGTATGAGGGCGAGGTTCAAGATTAAAAGCCCCGCTTGCCCCGGGGAGGCAACCGTACAAGTGCCTCGGGACGGGCGATCGTTGCTCAGCGGAGCGACATGGAGGAGACGACAAGATACTGTTGTCGGCAAGGTGGTGGAGGTGGATGATTGTTGGTGGAGAGGTGGTGCCGAGGCACGGTACCGAGAGTCTCGTCAAGATCGTTGTTTGGGAGTTTCACCAAGGTCGTCTCCGGAGGACTCCAATGAGTGAAAGAGTTAAGTGTGTGCACTTCTTCACATACGATCATTGTCATCGTGTGTGTGAGTCGTCGTTGTGTCTAAATGCTCATCTTTGTGACTATCCGTTGCAGTTAAAGCGAGGATGTCTACATGTATCAATGGGAGGATGAACTTCAAGTGTGAAGGGCCGATAAACCAGAGTACTGCGCTAGGGAGGACGGTGTGTTCCACGGTTGCTGGCGTGGCTAGGTCGTGCGGATAATGCTTGAGTTGTTCTGTAAATTCACTAAATAAAAATTGGGAAGAGCCTATTAGACTTACCGTGGAGCGAGATCAAGACAAGTCGCAAATCTACGAGGACTCAAAATCAGAGAGGCACAAAGTTTGGTTTAGAGGAAGATTGTTGGAGTTAATCCTGTTGAGTAACATATTGTATAGGTATAGGTCCCCGTGTTTTCTCAGGGTTGTACCTGTAATTGTACATGTGTCCGCATATATATATATATGAGCAGCCGGCCCTATTGGTGCTGTGCAATCTCCAATATCTCTTCTACATGGTATCGAGACCCTTCGGGTCCTGCCTAGCCGCCGCCGACCCCCACCCTTGGGCGCCGCCGGCCCTCTCCTCCCTAGCCCCGCGCCGACCCTCCCGGCGCCGCCGGCCCTCCCCTCCCTCCCCTAGCCGCCGCCCTCCCCACCCCGCCGCCCGCCACCACCCCAACCCTAGCCGCCGCCCTTCCATCTCACCGCCACCTCACCACCGCCATGGATCGCTTCGACTCCTCCGGCTCCGGCTTCAACTCCTCGGCTCCGGCAGCAGCAACCCCTTCGCCGGCCCCTCCGTCGCCGTCATCCGCGACATCCCCATCGCCGAGCGCGTGCCGGTGAAGCTCTCCACCACCGCTGCCAACTTCTTCCCGTGGAAGACGTACTTCGGGCTGCTCTTCCGCGAGTATGATCTCCTCGATCACGTCGACGGCACCATCGACCTCCTCGCCATGCCGCACGACCCCGAGTGGCTCGCCATCGATGCCACCATCATCCGCTGGTTCTACCAGACCGTCTCCAACGACATCTTTCGCACCGTCGTCCGCGACGGCGACTCCGCCCACACGGTCTGGGCTAAGATCACCGGCCTCTTCACCGACAACAAAATCCAGCGGGTCACCTTCCTCCAGCAGGAGTTCTTCGGCACCCACCAGAACGACCTGTCTCTCGACGACTACGCCCTCAAGCTGAAGAGCCTCTCCGACGAGCTCCGTGACTTGGAGTTTCCGATCGATGACAAGATCATGCTCTCCACCCTGTCGGCGGGTCTCGGCGAGGATCTCAGCAACGCCGCCTCCAACCTCACGCTCCTCACCACGCCCACCTTCGAGCAGGCCGTGGCCTACCTGCGCCTCGAGGAGCGCCGCCTCAAGCATCTCCGGGCTCGGGCGGCTCACACCGCCTTCATCGCCGGCTTCTCCCGCGGCGCTTCGACTCCCGCACCTCGTGCACCCGCGCCCCGCCCCACGGGTCCGCCGCCCGGCTTCCCTGCAGCCGGCCAGTCCGATCAACAGGCCGGCCAGACCGGGCCGTGGACCGGCCATGCCGGCGCACAAGCCGGTCAGACCGGCACCTGGACCGGGCAGGCGGATCCTTCTGGCGGTGGTCGCCGCGGCCGTCGTCGCCGTGGCGGTTGATACGTCTCCAACGTATCTATAATTTCTTATGTTCCATGCTAGTTTTATGACAATACCTACATGTTTTGTTCACACTTTATGATGTTTTGATGCATTTTCCGGCACTAACCTATTAACAAGATGCCGAAGCGCCAGTTCTGCTGTTTTTGGTTTCAGAAATCCTACATAGGAAATATTCTCGGAATTGGACGAAACAAAAGCCCACACTCTTATTTTCCGCGGAAGGTTCCAGAGCACCGAAGGAGAGACGGAGAGGGGCCACGAGGTAGCGACCCCACGTGGCGGCGTGGCCAGGAAGGGGGGCGCGCCGCCCTATGGGGTGGGCCCCTCGAGCGCCCTCCGACTCTGCCCCTTCGCCTATATAATCCCTCCGTCGCGAAAACCCTAGTACCGAAGCCACGATATGGAAAAAGTTCTAGAGACGCCGCCACCGCCAATCCCATCTCGGGGGATTCAGGAGATCGCCTCCGACCCTGCCGGAGAGGGGAATCATCACCGGAGGGCTCTACATCACCATGCCCGCCTCCGGACGATGCGTGAGTAGTTCATCCTTGGATTATGGGTCCATAGCAGTAGCTAGATGGTTGTCTTCTCCTCTTGTGCTATCATGTTTAGATCTTGTGAGCTGCCTATCATGATCAGGATCATCTATTTGTAATGCTACATGTTGTGTTTGGTGGGATCCGATGAATATATAATATTATATTGATCTATCATATATGTGTTGTTTATGTTCTTGCATGCTCTCCGTTGCTAGTAGAGGCTCTGGCCAAGTTGATACTTGTAACTCCAAGAGGGAGTATTTATGTTCGATAGTGGGTTCATGCCTCCATTGAATCTGGGACAGTGACTGAAAGTTCTAAGATTGTGGATGTGCTGTTGCTACTAGGGATAAAACATCAATGCTTTGTCTAAGGATATTTGTGTTGATTACATTACGCACGATACTTAATGCAATTGTCTGTTGTTTGCAACTTAATACTGGAGGGGTGCGGATGCTAACCTGAAGGTGGACTTTTTAGGCATAGATGCATGCTGGATGGCGGTCTATGTTCTTTGTCGTAATGCCCTGATTAAATATCATAGTGATCATCATGATATATATATGAATCTTTATTTGTCAATTGCCCACCTGTAATTTGTTCACCCAGCATGCTATTTATCTTATTGGAGAGACACCACTAGTGAACTGTGGACCCCGGTCCATTCTTTTACATCTGAAATACAATCTACAATCATTGTTCTCTGTTGTTCTTCGCAAACAAACATCATTCTCCACACCATACGTTTAATCCTTTGTTTTCAGCAAGCCGGTGAGATTGACAACCTCACTGTTAAGTTGGGGCAAAGTATTTTGGTTCTGTTGTGCAGGTTTCACGTTGGCGCCGGAATCACTGGTGTTGCGACGCACTACACTCCTTCACCAACAACCTTCATGTGGCCTTCATCTCCTACTGGTTTGATAAACCTTGGTTTCTTACTGAGGAAAACTTACTGCTGTGCTCATCATACCTTCCTCTTGGGGTTCCCAACGGACGTGTGATGTACCGTCACAAGGAAGCTTCTACACGCTAGCAGCTACTTTTTCCGGGGAGATCAAGACACGCTGCAAGGGGAGTCTCCCACATCCAATCTCTTTACTTTGTTTATTGTCTTGCTTTACTTTACTTTATTTTCTGTCTTGTTTTCTTTATATCAAAATCAAAAAAATAGTTACTTGTTTTTACTTTATTTTATTCAGTTTGCTTAGTTTACTTTTATTACTGTTAAAATGAATACTCCTGAAAACACTAAGTTGTGTGATTTCACTAGCACAAATAATAATGATTTTATAAGTACTCCTATTGCTCCACCTGCTACAGCAGAATTTTATGAAATTAAACCTGCTTTACTAAATCTTGTTATGAGAGAGCAATTTTCTGGTGTTAGTACTGATGATGCTGCTGCCCATCTTAATAACTTTTTTGAACTTTGTGAAATGCAAAAGTATAAGGATATGGATGGTGATATTATAAAACTGAAATTGTTTCCTTTCTCCTTAAGAGGAAGAGCTAAAGATTGGTTGCTGTCTTTGCCTAAAAATAGTATTGATTCATGGACTAAATGTAAAGATGCTTTTATTGGTAAATATTATCCTCCTGCTAAGATTATATCTTTGAGAAGTAGCATTATGAATTTTAAGCAATTAGATAATGAACATGTTGCTCAAGCATGGGAGAGAATGAAATCTTTGGTAAAGAATTGCCCTACCCATGGACTAACTACTTGGATGATCATCCAAACCTTTTATGCAGGATTGAATTTTTCCTCGAGGAACCTATTGGATTCAGCTGCTGGAGGTACTTTTATGTCCATCACTTTGGGTGCCGCAACAAAGCTTCTTGATGATATGATGATCAATTACTCTGAATGGCATACTGAAAGAACTCCTCAAGGTAAGAAGGTAAATTCTGTTGAAGAAACCTCTTCTTTGAGTGATAAGATTGATGTTATTATGTCTATGCTTGTTAATGGTAGATCTGATGTTGATCCTAATAATGTTCCTTTAGCTTCATTGTTTGCTCAAGAAGAGCATGTTGATGTGAATTTCATTAAGAATAATAATTTCAACAACAATGCTTGTAGGAATAATTATGGTAACAACAACTATAGGCCATATCCTTCTAATAATGGTAGTGGTTATGGTAATTCCTATGGTAATTCTTACAATAATAATAAGAGTGTACCCTCTGGTCTTGAAGTCATGCTTAAAGAATTTATTAGTACACAAATTGCTTTTAATAAATATGTTGAGGAAAAGCTTGATAAAATTGATGTTCTTGCTTCTAAGGTTGATAGTCTTGCTCTTGATGTTGATCTTTTAAAACTGAAAGTTATGCCTGATGAAGTTAAAGATACTAAGTTTGCTAAAACAAATGCTATCCAAGTTCGAATTAATGACAATATTAGAATGCTGGCTGAATTGCATGCTAGGTGGGAGAGAGAAGAAAAACTTGCTAAAGAGAATAATGTAGCTAAAGTTTGGAATATTACCACCACTAGTAATGTTGATGCTTCACATGTTGCTAAACCTCCTACTATCAATGGTAAAATAATTGGTGTTGGCAATGTTTCTACTCCTAGTACAAAGCATGCAAAATTGCCTGAAACTGCTGAAACTGTTTGTGATAATAGTGCTGAAATTTTTCAGAATGCTGTAGATCATAATGGTTTAGATTTTGATAGTTGTCATATTTCTGAAGTTATTAAGTTCTTACAAAAACTTGCTAGAAGTCCTAATGCTAGTGCTATAAATTTAGCCTTTACAAAACATATTACAAATGCTCTCATTAAAGCTAGGGAAGAGAAATTAAAACTTGAAGCTTCTATTCCTAGGAAGTTGGAAGATGGTTGGGAGCCCATCATTAAGATGAAAGTTAATGATTTTGATTTTAATGCTTTATGTGATCTTGGTTCAAGTATTTCTGTTATGCCTAAGAAACTTTATGATATGCTTGACTTGCCACCATTGAAAAATTGTTATTTGGATGTTAATCTTGCTGATAATTCTATAAAGAAACCTTTGGGGAGAATTGATAATGTTCACATTATGGTTAACAATAACCTTGTCCCCGTTGATTTTGTTGTCTTGGATATTGAATGCAATGCATCTTGTCCTATTGTCTTGGGAAGACCCTTTCTTCGAACTGTTGGTGTTATTATTGATATGAAAGAAGGAAATATTAAGTATCAATTCCCTCTCAAGAAAGGTATGGAACACTTCCCTAGAAAGAGAATGAAGTTGCCTTTTGATTCTATTATTAGAACAAATTATGATGTTGATGCTTCTTCTCTGGATGTTACTTGATTTGCACTTTCTGCGCCTAGCTGAAAGGCGTTAAAGAAAAGCACTCCTTGGGAGATAACCCATGTTGTTTTTATTTTTACTACTGTTTTGTTGAGTCTTGGAAGTTGTTACTACTGTGTCAACCTCTCCTTATCATGTTATTGTGCCAAGTAAAGTCTCTAATAGAAGGTTGAAACTAGATTTGGATTTCTGCGCAGAAATAGATTTGCTGTCTGTCACGAATTCGCGTCCTTCTCTCTGTAGAAGAATCAAATAAATCAGAGAAAAATTATGCATGATCCTCAGATATGTATGCAACTTTCATTAGTTTTGAGTTTTTCCATCTGAGCAAGTTAAGTGCCTCAGAAAAATTCGTCTTTACGGACTGTTCTGTTTTGACAGATTCTGCCTTTTTATTTCACATTGCCTCTTTTGCTGTGTTGGATGGATTTCTTTGTTCCACTAACTTTCAGTAGTCTTGGGTGATGTCCAGAAGTGTTAAGAATGATTGTGTCATCTCTGAACATGTGAATTTTGATTATGCACTAACCCTCTAATGAGTTTGCTTAAAGTTTGGTGTGGAGGAAGTTTTCAAGGATCAAGAGAAGAGGATGATATAATATGATCAAGAAGAGTGAAAAGTCTAAGCTTGGGGATGCCCCCGTGGTTCATCCCTACATATTTCAAGAATACTCAAGCATCTAAGCTTGGGATGCCCAAGGCATCCCCTTCTTCATCGACAACTTATCAGGTCACTTCTAGTGAAACTATATTTTTATTCCGTCACATCCTATGTTCTTTACTTGGAGTGTCTGTTTGTTTTTGTTTTGTTTTGGTTTGAATAAATTTGGATCCCATCAATCCTTGTATTGGAGATAGACACGCTCCCCTTTTTCATTTGAACACTTGTGTTCTTAGTTTTGCTTTAATGTTCATGGCGAAGGCTGAAAACTGCTTCATTGATTACTATTTGGTTGGAATCAGAAAATGCTTCATATGGTCTTGAATAATTTGATACTTGGCAATTGTTTTGAGCTCTCATAGATCATGTTTAAGCTCTTGCATCATGTAGTTTAAATCTATTAGTGGAGAACTACCGTAGAGCTTGTTGAAATTTGGTTTGCATGATTGATCTCTCTAAGGTCTAGATATTTTCTGGTAAGAGTGTTTAAACAACAAGGAAGACAGTGTAGAGTCTTATAATGCTTGCAATATGTTCTTGTGTAAGTTTTTGTTGTACCTGTTCATACTTGTGTTTGCTTCAAACAACCTTGCTAGCCAAAGCCTTGTACTAAGAGGAAATGCTTCTCGTGCATCCAAACACCTTGAGCCAAAACCCATGCCATTTGTGTCCACCATAACTACCTATTATGTGGTATTTTTCTGCCATTCCAAAGTAAATTGCTTGCGTGCTACCTTTAAAATTTCATTCCTTTGTCCTTACAATAAATAGCTCATGGGAAAATAGCTTAAAAACTATTGTGGTGATGAATATGTTGCTATGTATCTTAGTTCTTATAAGTTGCTTGTTGAGCGGTAACCATGTTTGGGGACGCCATCAATTTTTTACACCTTTGTTGAATATCATGTGAGTTGCTATGCATGTTCGTCTTGTCTGAAGTAAGGGTGATTTATCATGATTAAATGGTTTGAGTGTGCATATTGTTAGAGAAGAACATTGGGCCGCCAACCAAAGCCATGTATCATGGTGGAAGTGTTCAGTTTGGACATTAATCCTCAATCTCTTATGAGAATATTATCTGTTGTTGAATGCTTAAGCATTAAAGAGGAGTCCATTATCTGTTTTCTATGTTGTCCCGGTATGGATGTCCACAAGTTGAGATTTATCAAAACTGAGAAATCAAATGCGATCTATCTCCTTGGACCTTTGTACAGGTGGCATAGAGGTACCCCTTTGTGACACTTGGTTGAAACATATGTAATGCAATGATAATCCATGGAAATCCGAGCTAATTAGGACAAGGTGCAAACACTATTGGTATTCGATGCATGAGGCTTGCAACTTGTAGGAAGTTTTATGCATAACACATATGAATTATTACTACCGTTGACAAAATTGTTTCTATGTTTTCAAAATAAAAAGCTCTAGCACATGAGTAATCCATGCTTCCCTCTACGAAGGGCCTTTCTTTTACTTTATGTTGAGTCAGTTTACCTACTTCTTTCTATCCTAGAAGCAAACACTTGTGTCAACTGTGTGCATTGATTCTTACATGTTTACTTATTGCACTTGTTATATTACTTTATGTTGACAATTATCCATGAGATATACATGTTACAAGTTGAAAGCAATTGCTGAAACTTAATCATCCTTTGTGTTGCTTCGAAACCTCTTACTTTGAATCTATTGCTTTATGAGTTAGCTCTTATGCAAGTATTTTTGATACTTGTCTTGAAAGTACTATTCATGAAAAGTTTTTGCTATATGATTCAGTTGTTTAGTCATTATCTTTTTGTTAGCAATCTATTGCTTCGAATCACTTCATTCATCTCATATGCTTTACAATAAGGGATTTCTATTTTCGTGCCCCTGGTTCGTTAGTTGTACTCAGTTTTCCCCAGCCCCTTAGTTTTTCCTCAGTTTTCCCCTCCCTCTAGTTTGAAACCCGTCGCAGACGCTCAGACGGGAGGGTTGCCGTCTGGTCAGAGGCCTTCACCGTTACCGGTGACGGCTAGGGAGCCGCGTTGGTGTTGAATTGACCGTTTCTTTCGAACTATGTTGACTGTTGACTCGAGGAGCTCACCCAAAGCTTTCCACTCCGCCCGATACTGGAGGAGCTCACACACCGCCCCTCCGCCGCCACGCCGTCCTGCCCTCCTACCTTATGGCGTCCGCCGCCGAGCCGCCCCCGCCCCCACCACCACCCCCGGGAGGCGGAGAGGGCTCCGCCTCCACCAGATCTAGATCTACCCCTTTCGCGGAGTTTGTATGTCCATCTGGTGTGCCAACTGTTCGCGTCAGCCGCGGAGAAGATTGGGAATCGGAGGGATCTAACGCATGGATTCCATCTGGGTAAGCATCGTCTGCCTATGTGAATTAACAGTAGGCAGTTTTTGAGCGCCAATCGTTGTTGCTCAACTAACTGCGTTGCTTTTCGAATAGGATTGATCCAGCGCTGGCTTTTCGGCTGGTGGTTAGGCTGGATTCTAGCTT
Source organism: Lolium multiflorum (assembly GCA_030979885.1). Taxonomy (NCBI): domain Eukaryota; kingdom Viridiplantae; phylum Streptophyta; class Magnoliopsida; order Poales; family Poaceae; genus Lolium; species Lolium multiflorum. The sequence continues at coordinate 105,827,301 of CM061749.1, forward strand.
TACGCGTGATTCTAAACGCAATAAGAATGGGTTTTTCTTCCCTGCGGTGGTTGCAACCACCATCTCGTTGAGGAATTTGAAAGCTAACATCTGCGCTCAGTACAGCTGGAGCTCTGACGACGCAGTTCATTTCGAATATTTGCACAACAAGGAGGGAAGATTTGTTCCACTAATTTCCGACGACGATCTGGGAATTCTTTTTGCTTTGAATGCTTCTTGCCGGTTCGGTAAAATTCGTATCCATGTGGACAGGGGCCGGGCATCATCTCTCTCTGGTGCTGGGGCATCATCAGGTGGTCGGGCATCATGTCTCTCTACTGCTGCTGCCTCTTCTAACAGTGTGCGCCGCGGCGCTCCTTGTAGGTCCACAGCAGCACCATCTGTCCCCAGTGCTAGTGGTAGCCAGATCGTTCGTACGGTCGATGTGGAGGACGATGCAGACATTGAGGATCAGTCTCCTCAAGATGATGAGGATGAGTTGATGTTTCCTGAATTGGTAGATCGATGCAGTAAGCAGGCAATGGAGGATCAATACATGGAAGATATTGCTTTTGGTGCCAGATTTGATGACACTGATGATGAAGAGAAGAATGAGAATGATGACAGCCTCGTTTTAGCCGATTACGAAGGTGAAGACTTGCCAACAATTGAGTGGAACAGGGAGGATCCCCAGCTTGTAGAAGGCACCGTGTTTCAAACGATGATGGACTGCCGTAATGCAATTACTACATATCACATTCTCACTAAGAATAATTTTGAGGTTGTTAAAAGTGAGCCAGGTAGGTTCACAATTAAATGCCCATACCTAAGGTGTAGGTTTAGGCTGCATGCATCCACAATGCGCAGAAGCAGCTTGGTTCAGGTACTACGCCAACCAGTTGTGTATTTAGATCACGGTGTAAAATTTGTTATCTATTACTGACATCCCTTATCATTATGTTTCAGATAAAGAAGAATAAGGAGATCCATAGGTGTCCACCTCTAGGGGGAGAGCCAGAGCTGAAAACAAAGCTAGCGAAGACTAGGTGGTTGGCAGATATAATCCTAGATTGGCTGAGAGAAGATCCTTCACTTGGTCCAACAGCACTCGTAAAAAAGGTGGTTGAGAAGTATAAAATGAAAGTACCTTACATGAGGATGTTCTATGCAAAGGAAATGGCTCTTGACAAGATCAATGGTCCATGGAACGAAAGCTTTCAGTTGCTTTACACTTTCAAAGCTGAAGTGGAGATGGCTAGTCCAGGCAGTGTTGTAGCGATAGACAAGCATACAGTTCCCTACAAATTGAAAAGCGGGAAGGTAATGCACAAGGAATGTTTCAGAAGGGCTTTTGTTTGTTTCAAAGCTTGCTGGAAAGGCTTTTTGGACGGTTGCAGGCCTTATTTGGCCGTGGATGCATCAGCTCTTCATGGCAGGTTTAAAGGACAGCTAGTTGCTGCTACTGCAGTTGATGGACATAATTGGATGTTCCCTGTTGCTTATGGAGTTTTGGAGGTTGAGTCAGAGGAAAGTTGGACTTGGTTTCTGCAGAATTTGCGCGACCTTATAGGTCATCCACCAGGACTTGTTATCCACACAGACGCTTGCAAAGGTTTGGAGAGTGCGGTAGAAGCAGTATTCCCTGGAGTGGAGCATAGGGAATGTATGCGACACTTGGTACAGAATTTTACAAAGAAATTCAAGGGTAAAGTTTTTACTGACAACCTATGGCCAGCTTCATACACATGCAGCTCTAGGAAGCATCTGTTTCACTTGGATGTGTTGTATAAACAAAAACCTGGGGTGAAGGAGTACTTGGATGAACATCATGGTAGGGTGTGGTCAAGAAGCCAATTCAATGAAATTTGCAAGGTAGACTATGTAACAAGTAACCTTGCGGAGAGTTTCAATTCAAAGGTCAAGTCATTGAAAGGGCTTATGCTGTGGCAAATATTTGATAAGATTAGGCAGATGATCATGATAAAGATCGATCTGCGTCAAAGAATTGCATCCACAAATTATGTTGGCCATCTCATGCTCCCATCTTTGATTAAGTCTTTGCATGAGAGGGCAAAACAATTGAGGATGCAATGCGTCAGAAAAGGAATGGAGGCTGAGGTAACCTACACTGACAGTAAAAACAGGCAGTGGAGGTATCCAGTGAGTTTGGTTGATAGGACATGCCATTGTAGGGGATGGCAGATCCGTGGGATACCCTGCATACACGCATTGTTTTTCATGAGTGTTATAGGGGGTGAAGATGGTGAAGTTGATCAGTATGTGTCAGAGTATTTCTCTGTTGCCAAATTTAGGGCTGCATATGCTATGAATGTTCCTACCTTGTTGGGAAAAGACCAATGGATGAAAGTCGATCCAGGCTTCAAACTGTACTCTCCAGTATTGACTAGACCGGCAGGTAGGCCGAGGAAGAATAGGATCAGAGCTAGTGCAGAGGGTGGTGCACCGATTCGAAAACGTAAGTGCAAACGTTGTGGAATCCCTGGACACATTGCTAGGCTTTGTAAAAATGGAGTTGACCCAGCTTTTGGAATGGAAGATCAGGCGGGAGCAGAAAATGCAGAGGAGAATGAAGCAGCAATTCAACTTGAGATTGAAGCAGCAGTTCAACATGAGGTGATTGAAGCAGCAAATGCAGAGGAGATTGAAGCAGCAGTTCAACATGAGGAGATTGAAGCAGCAAATGCAGAGGAGATTGAAGCAGCAATTCAACATGAGGAGATTGAACCGATGGATCGAGAGCGGAGGGAGCAGATGGATGTAGATCTGCTTGAACCGATGGATCGAGAGCAGAGGGAACAAATGGATGTAGAATTTCTTCAACCGATGAGTCTAGAGGAGAGGGAACAATATAGTCGAGAATGCCTCGAAAGTAGTAAGGCCATGGTAGAAGCTAACTTCGAAGAGTACATGGCAGAAGAAAAAGCACAAGCTTTGCAGAAGAAGAAGAACAAGAAAGAGGGCAAAAGGAAGGTAGACACCGGTAATATCCCTGGTAGGGTTACCCGGAGTAAGGTGGTGGCCCCGGCGAGTCACACCAGGAGCAAGAGAAAGATTTTATTCTGAACAACTAATTTGAATTTGTATGAACAATTTGTATTGTGGTTCCCTTTGTATTGGGGATCCCTTTGTGTTGAACAATTTGTATTGGGGTTCCCTTTGTATTGGGGATGCCTTTGTGTTGAACAATTTGAATTTGTATGAACAATTTGTATTGTGGTTCCCTTTGTATTGGGGATCCCTTTGTGTTGAACAATTTGAATTTGTATGAACAATTTGTATGCCACATTTAAGCCACATTTATCATTTTAGGGTTTTAGGGTTTTAGGGTTTTAGGGTTTTAACATTTTAGGGTTCAATTCAAAATAATTCAAAACATGGTGGAACCTTCCCATGGAGCCTTGTTATGTTACCTACAACCTAGAGAAATAATAATGGAAAAGGAAATATAGAGATATGAAGTTTTTATGCCAAAAGCTTCAAAACCACTTCCTAGTCCATGAGCTACTAGATATGAAGATGCAGGGCTTTCTGCTCAATACACCTCCCAAATACCCACTATGCTTACAAACTTTGTCCAAATGAGTCCAAATTCGTCACACTTGTGTATCTTTGAGTTGCAAACAATATCTAGTCGGCCAAAATGTAATATATTGTTCAAATAACACAATTTTACAATTTTTATGCCAAAAGCTTCAATTTCCCTTAGTCCGTTTATTATTTGGGTGCCCCTGTTTTACTTAGTGTTACTCAGTTTTCCCCTCCGGGCCCACTTGTTTTACTCAGTCATACTCAGTTTTGCCCTTCCGATAAACATTTCCTCACTTTTCCCCCTCTTAGTTCTACTCAGTTTTCCTAACTTGTACTCACTGGCTGATCTCTGATTGGTCGAGATGTATGTCACACGGATCTTGGTTGGATGAAAGCTCAACGAACGCTTGCACCGTTCGATCATTTATGATCGGACGGCCTGTATCTCTCTCTCTACCACGATGGACGCATACGGAGACAAGAGCAGAGCACATACCTACCAACCCTGGCAGTCGCATATTCCAGTCGCATCCTCCTCTCTCGTATTTCCTCTCTTACTACGGCGGTCGCGGCGGCGCGGATCTAACCGTGCGTGCGGCGGCGCGCGATCTAACCGTGCGTGCGGCGGCGCGGATCTAACCGTGCGTGCGGCGGCGTGCGGCGGCGCAGATCTAACCGTGCGTGCGGCGGCGTGCGGCGGCGCGGATCTAACCGTGCGTGCGGCGGCGCGGATCTAACCGTGCGTGCGGCGGCGTGCGGCGGCGTGCATCTAACCGTGCGTGCGCCGTGGATCTAAGAGTGCCGGTGAGGATCTAACCGTCAGAAATAGTTGAAATGTCTCTCTCTGTCTCACTTTCGATTCTATTCTCAGATCTGTTGAATGATGAAGAACACCAAGACGGCGGCCGTGCCGACAGTGGTCATCGATGCCACGAACATTGAAGCCATCGCCTACAACATCGCTTCGACGGCGCAGACCCAGCCTTCAATGTCGGAGCCTGTTGATGTCTCACTTCCGGTGCCGAGAGTGCGAATCGATGCCAAGACGATTGAAGCCATCGTCTACAACCGCGCTGCAAAGCCGCCGATCCAGCCCTCCGCAGATCCGTCGCTGATGAAGTACACCAAGACAGCGGCGGTTCCGACACTGGTCATCGATGCCACGAACATTGAAGCCATCGCCGATAACATCGCTTCAACGTTTGATGGCGCAGATGACCACCCCTCAGCCGCCCGTCGTCCCGGCCTTTCTTGCCCATCGCTGCGCGGCCGTGTTCGACGCCGCAAATTGGGATAAATTATTATAAATTTGTATTTTTCAATTTCCAAATGGGATAAAATTGTTCGAACTACTACCTCCGTCTCAAAAAAAGCTTCTTCACGTTCTTGATGTGTCCATGTACATCCGTATGTATGATTTGAATTCTATCCCAACTTGATTGGGAAGATATTGATATGTATTTGATCCGGAGGCTGGTACATGCTTTCACTTTTGGGATCCCTTCACTTTTATAAAATGTTCATGCATGCTAAAATTATCGTGCGCATTACTTAGCACAAGTAGGAAATTGTACACCGAAATACAGTGCTTAGAGCCACAACAAAATACAGTGGTTAGAGCCATCTACTGAATAACAATTCTATACTAAATCGTCTACCAGAACCACATAACTGCTAGGACAGGGATGACACCTAATAAAACTGCACAGATGAATCTACTTTTCTCCTCTCCCATCACTTTAAGTTCATGTTCTAGATTTTCTACCACTTGATCAAATACGGCAAGATCTGTCTCAACTCTCAACTTCTCCTTGCGAATAAGCTCTGAATTCTTCTTTTCTTCCTCCACAATACGCTTCAGCTCGAATATCATCAGGTTTTTACGGGCCAATTCATCACCTAAATTGGCCACCTTCTCCTCCAAATCCATCCTCTGGCTACACCACTGGGTTGATTCATCTTGGTATGCAATGTACCATGGATCATCGGCTTGCCTGGCTAACTGTAACAATAATGGAAAAAAGAACAACTGAAATCACCCCAACAGGCCATGGCGGAACTTCAAATTCAACGGTAGTACAGAGAGCTGAAGCTATATACCTGCACTTCCGACGAGGTAGGAGAAGTAGAACGTGGCCACGACATGATCGAATCCCCACCCTCGCCGGTGTACCCGCTACGACGAGACATTGAGGACTATTTCGTACCTGCAAACTCCAATAAATTACGGGAACCGAATCGATTAGGGGGCGGGGGAGGCAGAAGCGGAGGTCTTACCAAGCTATACCAATTGGTGCGCGGAACAAATCCCGGTCGTCGTGGGCGGCGGATCTGCTTGCGGCGGACTTTCCTGCGGTGGGTACAATGCGTGCGGACGAAACAAGTGCTGGAGCCGTGGTTGACGTGCAGCGCCGCAGTTCGTCCGACGCCGCCGGGGGACAGAGCCGGCGGCGCGACGAGGCGCCGGCGATGGCTGCTCCGTCCGACGGTGGGGAACGAGCTGCCAGCGGTTCTCCGGTCTAGCTTAAGAATAATTAATTAGCGAACTTGTTGCTTCTCTCTATGATATTCTCTAAAGACATATATCAGAGCGGCAATATATGATTTTTTCTCTCTAAATAAATAGACGACCCCACTGGTCATTGGCTGCGGCAGCCCCACAGAGCGGCAATATATGTCTTTTCCTGAAAAATAGACGACCCCACTGGTCATTGGCTGCGGAGGCCCCACAGAGCGGCAATATATGAGTTTCTCTAAATAAATAGACGACCCCACTGGTCATTGGCTGCGGCAGCCCCACAGAGCGGCAATATATGTCTTTTCCTGAAAAATAGACGACCCCACTGGTCATTGGCTGCGGAGGCCCCACAGAGCGGCAATATATGAGTTTCTCTAAATAAATAGACGACCCCACTGGTCATTGGCTGCGGCAGCCCCACAGAGCGGCAATATATGTCTTTTCCTGAAAAATAGACGACCCCACTGGTCATTGGCTGCGGAGGCCCCATAGAGCGGCAATATATGAGTTTCTAAATAAATAGACGACCCCACTGGTCATTGGCTGCGGCAGCCCCACAGAGCGGCAATATATGTCTTTTCTGAAAAATATACGACCCCACTGGTCATTGGCTGCGGCAGCCCTATAGAGCGGCCCCATTTGTCATTGGCAGCACCGCGTATAAAATCATGAAATAAAACGGCCCACACGTCAGCGATAGATGGATGGCTGCTCCGACGTGTCTCCTGACCCTACCCGTCAGCACGAGACGGTCAGAGGAGCTGCCCCTTGGGAACCCCAAGTGGAAGGATAATGCGTATAGAAGTTTCCCTCAGTATGAAACCAAGGTTTAATCGAACCAGTAGGAGCCAAGAAGCACGTTGAAGGTTGATGGTCGCGAAATGTGATGCGGCGCAACACCAGGGATTCCGGCGCCAACGCGGAACCTGCACAACACAACCCAAGTACTTTGTCCCAACGAAACAGTGAGGTTGTCAATCTCACCGGCTTGCTGTAACAAAGGATTAAACGTATCGAGTGGAAGATGTTTGCAAAGAAAACAGTAAAACAAGTAGATTGTATGCTATGTAAAGAATAGGACCGGGGTCCACAGTTCACTAGAGGTGTCTCTCCCATAAGATAAAAGCATGTTGGGTGAACAAATTACAGTCGGGCAATTGACAAATAGAGAAAGGCATAACAATGCATATACATGACATGGTAAATATAGTGAGATTTAATTGGGCATTACGACAAAGTACATAGACCGCCATCCAACTGCATCTATGCCTAAAAAGTCCACCTTCAGGTTATCATCCGAACCCCCTCCAGTATTAAGTTGCAAAGCAACAGACAATTGCATTAAGTATGGTGCGTAATGTAATCAACAACTACATCCTTAGACATAGCATCAATGTTTTATCCCTAGTGGCAACAGCACATCCACAACCTTAGAACTTTCTGTCCCAGATTCAATGGAGGCATGAACCCACTATCGAGCATAAATACTCCCTCTTGGAGTTAAGAGTAAAAACTTGGCCAGAGCCTAATAACGGAGAGCATGCAAGATCATAAACAACACATGAACAATAGATTGATAATCACCATAATCATAGTACTCTCTATCCATCGGATCCCGACAAACACAACATATAGTATTACAGATAGATGATCTTGATCATGTTAGGCAGCTCACAAGATCCAACAATGAAGCACAACAAGGAGAAGACGACCATCTAGCTACTGCTATGGACCCATGGTCCAGGGGTGAACTACTCACTCATCACTCCGGAGGCGACCATGGCGGTGTAGAGTCCTCCGGGAGATGAATCCCCTCTCCGGCAGGGTGCCGGAGGCGATCTCCGAATCCCCCGAGATGGGATTGCGGCGGCGGCGTCTGGAAGGTTTTCCGTATCGTGGCTCTCGGTACTGGGGGTTTCGCGACGGAAGCTTTAAGTAGGCGGAGGGTCAACGCGGGGGCCACACGAGGGGCCCAGGGGATAGGTCGGCGCGGCCAGGGCCCGGGCCGGCCACCCCCCGGCTGCCTCGTGGCCCCACTTCGTTAGGTCTTCGGTCTTCTGGAAGCTTCGTGCAAAAATAGGACCCTGGGCGAAAGTTTCGTCCAATTCCGAGAATATTTCTTTACTAGGATTTCTGAAACCAAAAACAGCAGAAAACAGCAACTGGCTCTTCGGCATCTTGTTAATAGGTTAGTTCCAGAAAATGCATAAATATGACATATAATGTGCATAAAACATGTAGGTATCATCAATAAAGTAGCATGGAACATAAGAAATTATCGATACGTTGGAGACGTATCAGCATCCCCAAGCTTAGTTCTGCTCGTCCCGAGCAGGTAAAACGATAACAAAGATAATTTCTGAAGTGACATGCCATCATAATCTTGATCATATTATTTGTAAACATATGTAATGAATGCAGCGATCAAAGCAAAGGTAATGACATGAGTAAACAACTGAATCATAAAGCAAAGACTTTTCATGAATAGTACTTCAAGACAAGCATCAATAAGTCTTGCATAAGAGTTAACTCATAAAGCAATAAATCAAAGTAAAGGTGTTGAAGCAACACATAAGAAGATTAAGTTTCAGCGGTTGCTTTCAACTTATAACATGTATATCTCATGGATATTGTCAACATAAAGTAATATAACAAGTGCAATATGCAAGTATGTAGGAATCAATGCACAGTTCACACAAGTGTTTGCTTCTTAAGGTGGAAGGAGATAGGTAAACTGACTCAACAATAAAAGTAAAAGAATGGTCCTTCAAAGAGGAAAGCATCGATTGCTGTATTTGTGCTAGAGCTTTTATTTTGAAAACATGAAACAATTTTGTCAACGGTAGTAATAAAGCATATGAGTTATGTAAATTATATCTTACAAGTTGCAAGCCTCACGCATAGTATACTAATAGTGCCCGCACCTCGTCCTACTTAACTTGGACTACCGGATCTTCGCATGCCATGTTTCAACCAAGTGTCACAAAGGGGTACCTCCATGCCGCCTGTACAAAGGTCTAAGGAGAATGCTCGCATTTCGGATTTCTCGCTTTTGATTATTCTCAACTTAGACATCCATACCGGGACAACATGGACAACAGATAATGGACTCCTCTTAAATGCATAAGCATGTAGCAAAGTTATTATTCTCATATGAGATTGAGGATATATGTCCAAAACTGAAACTTCCACCATGGTTCATGGCTTTAGTTAGCGGCCCAATGTTCTTCTCTAACAATTTTGCATGCTCCAACCACCAAAATGATAGACCTTCAGACAAGACGGACATGCATAGCAACTCACATGATATTCAACAATAGTTGATGGCGTTCCCCAGAAGCATGGTTATCGCACAACAGGCAACTTAATAAAATATAAAGTGCATAAGTACATATTCAATACTACGATAGTTTTTAAGGCTATTTTGTCCCATGAGCTATATATTGCAAAGGTGAATGATGGAATTTTAAAGGTAGCACTCAAGCAATTTACTTTGGAATGGCGGAGAAATACCATGTAGTAGGTAGGTATGGTGGACACAAATGGCATAGTAGTTGGCTCAAGGATTTTGGATGCATGAGAAGTATTCCCTCTCGATACAAGGTTTAGGCTAGCAAGGTTATTTGAAGCAAACTCAAGGATGAACAAGTGCAGCAAAACTCACATAAAAGACATATTGTAAACATTATAAGACTCTACACTGTCTTCCTTGTTGTTCAAAACTCAATACTAGATATTATCTAGACCTTAGAGAAACCAAATATGCAAATCAAATTTTAGCAAGCTCTATGTATTTCTTCATTAATGGGTGCAAAGCATATGATGCAAGAGCTTAAACATGAGCACAACAATTTCCAAGTATCACATTATCCAAGACATTTTTAGAATTACTACATGTAGCATTTTCCAATTCCAACCATATAACAATTTAACGAAGAAGAAACTTCGCCATGAACATTATGAGTAAAGCCTAAGGACACATGTGTCCATATGCAACAGCGGAGCGTGTCTCTCTCCCACAAAGTGAATGCTAGGATCCATCTTATTCAAACAAAAACAAAAACGAAAACAAACCGACGCTCCAAGTAAAGAACACAAGATGTGATTGAATAAAAATATAGTTTCAGGGGAGGAACCTGATGGTGTTGTCGATGAAGAAGGGGATGCCTTGGGCATCCCCAAGCTTAGACGCTTGAGTCTTCTTAAAATATGCAGGGGTGAACCACGGGGGCATCCCCAAGCTTAGAGCTTTCACTCCTCTTGATCATAGTATATCATTCTCCTCTCTTGACCCTTGAAAACTTCCTTCACACCAAACTTCAAGCAAACTCATTAGAGGGTTAGTGCACAATTAATAATTCACTCATTCAGAGGTGACACAATCATTATTTTCACTTCTGGACATTGCATAATGCTACTGGACATTAGTGGATCAAAGAAATAAATCCAACATAGCAAAAGAGGCAATGCGAAATAAAAGGCAGAATCTGTCAAAAACAGAACAGTCCGTAAAGACGAATTTAGAAATGGCACCAGACTTGCTCAAATGGAAAAACTCAAAACTAATGAAAGTTGCGTACATATCTGAGGATCACGCTCGTAAATTGGCAGATTTTTTCGAATTTTCTACAGAGAATTGTGCCCAGATTCGTGATAGACAGCAATGCTGTTTCTGCGCAGCGATCCCAAATATAACATCAACTTTGACATAGAAACTTTACTTGGCACAAAAACATGATAAGGAGAGGTTGCTACAGTAGTAAACAACTTCCAAGACTCAACAAAACAAAAAATTGCTGTAGGTAAAAACATGGGTTGTCTCCCATAAGCGCTTTTCTTTAACGCCTTTCAGCTAGGCGCAGAAAGTGCAAATCAAGTAACATCGAGAGTAGAAGCATCAACATCATAGCTTGTTCTAATAATAGAATCAAAAGGCAACTTCATTCTCTTTCTAGGGAAGTGTTCCATACCTTTCTTGAGAGGAAATTGGTATTTAATATTACCTTCCCTCATATCAATAACAGCACCAACAGTTCGAAGAAAAGGTCTTCCCAACACAATTGGACAAGATGCATTGCATTCGATATCCAAGACAACAAAATCAACGGGGACAAGGTTATTGTTAACCGTAATATGCACATTATCAATCCTCCCCAAAGGTTTCTTTTTAACATTATCGGCAAGATTAACATCCAAATAACAATTCTTCAATGGTGGCAAGTCAAGCATATCATAAATCTTTTTAGGCATAACAGAAATACTTGCACCAAGATCACATAAAGCATTACATTCAAAGTCATTGAATTTCATTTTAATGATGGGCTCCCAACCATCCTCTAACTTTCTAGGAATAGAAGTTTCAAGTTTTAGTTTCTCTTCTCTAGCTTTTATGAGAGCATTTGTAATATGTTTTGTAAAGGCTAAATTTATAGCACTAGCATTAGGACTTTTAGCAAGTTTTTGTAAGAACTTTATAACTTCAGAGATGTGGCAATCATCAAAATCTAAATCATTATGAGCTACAGCAATGGGATCATTGTTCCCAAGGTTGGAAAAAATTTCAGCAGTTTTATCACAGCAGTTTCAGCAGTTTTTAGGCAGTTTTGTACGCTTTGCACTAGGAGTAGAAACATTGCCAACACCAATTATTTTACCATTGATAGTAGGAGGTGCAGCAACATGTGGAGAATTAGCATTACTAGTGGTGGTAATAGTCCAAACTTTAGCTACATTATTCTCTTTAGCTAGTTTTTCATTTTCTTCTCTATCCCACCTAGCACGCAACTCAGCCATTAATCTTATATTCTCATTAATTCTAACTTGGATGGCATTTGCTGTAGTAGTAATCTTATTATCAATATCATTATTAGGCATAACTTTCAATTTTAAAAGATTAACATCAGAGGCAAGTCTATCAACTCTAGAAGCAATAGTATCAATTTTATCAAGCTTTTCCTCAACAGATTTGTTAAAAGCAGTTTGTGTACTAATAAATTCTTTAAGCATGGCTTCAAGACCAGAGGGTACACTTCTATTATTATTGTAAGAATTCCCATAAGAATTACCATAACCATTACCATTAGCAGAAGGATATGGCCTATAGTTATTACCATAGTTGTTCCTATAAGCATTGTTGTTGAAATTATTATTTTTAATGAAATTCACATCAACATTTTCTTGAGCAACCAATGAAGCTAAAGGAACATTATTTGGATCAACATTAGATCTACCATTCACAAGCATAGACATAATCGCATCAATCTTATCACTCAAGGAAGAGGTTTCCTCAACAGAATTTACCTTCTTACCTTGTGGAGCTCTTTCCGTGTGCCATTCAGAGTAATTTATCATCATATCATCAAGAAGTTTTGTAGCCGCCCCCAATGTGATGGACATAAAGGTACCTCCAGCAGCTGAATCCAATAAATTCCGCGAAGAAAAATTTAGTCCTGCATAGAAGGTTTGGATGATCATCCAAGTAGTCAGTCCATGGGTTGGGCAATTCTTTACCAAAGTTTTCATTCTCTCCCAAGCTTGAGCAACATGTTCAGTATCTAATTGTTTAAAATTCATTATGCTACTTCTCAAAGATATAATTTTAGCGGGAGGATAATATCTACCAATAAAAGCATCCTTGCATTTAGTCCATGAATCAATACTATTCTTAGGCAAAGATAGCAACCAATCTTTAGCTCTTCCTCTTAATGAGAAAGGAAACACTTTCAATTTAATAATATCACCATCTACATCTTTATACTTTTGCATTTCACAAAGTTCAACAAAATTATTGAGATGGGCAGCAGCATCATCAGAACTAACACCAGAAAATTGATCTCTCATGACAAGATTTAGTAAAGCAGGTTTAATTTCAAAGAATTCTGCTGTAGTAGCAGGTGGAGCAATAGGTGTGCATAGGAAATCATTATTATTTGCATTTGTGAAGTCACACAACTTAGTATTTTCAGGGTATTCATTTTAGCAATAGTAAATAAAACAAACTAGATAAAGTAAATGCAAGTAACTAATTTTTTTGTGTTTTTGATATAGAGAGCAAGACAGTAAATAAAGTAAAACTAGCAACTAATTTTTTTGTATTTTGATTTAGTGCAGCAAACAAAGTAGTAAATAAAATAAAGCAAGACAAAAACAAAGTAAAGAGATTGAGAAGTGGAGACTCCCCTTGCAGCGTGTCTTGATCTCCCCAACGGCGCCAGAAATTTAGCTTGATACGCGTAGATGCACACGTCCGTTGGGAACCCCAAGTGGAAGGTATGATGCGTATAGAAGCAAGTTTCCCTCAGTATGAAACCAAGGTTTAATCGAACCAGTAGGAGCCAAGAAGCACGTTGAAGGTTGATGGTCGCGAAATGTGATGCGGCGCAACACCAGGGATTCCGGCGCCAACGCGGAACCTGCACAACACAACCCAAGTACTTTGTCCCAACGAAACAGTGAGGTTGTCAATCTCACCGGCTTGCTGTAACAAAGGATTAAACGTATCGAGTGGAAGATGTTTGCAAAGAAAACAGAAAACAAGTAGATTGTATGCTATGTAAAGAATAGGACCGGGGTCCACAGTTCACTAGAGGTGTCTCTCCCATAAGATAAAAGCATGTTGGGTGAACAAATTACAGTCGGGCAATTGACAAATAGAGAAAGGCATAACAATGCATATACATGACATGGTAAATATAGTGAGATTTAATTGGGCATTACGACAAAGTACATAGACCGCCATCCAACTGCATCTATGCCTAAAAAGTCCACCTTCAGGTTATCATCCGAACCCCCTCCAGTATTAAGTTGCAAAGCAACAGACAATTGCATTAAGTATGGTGCGTAATGTAATCAACAACTACATCCTTAGACATAGCATCAATGTTTTATCCCTAGTGGCAACAGCACATCCACAACCTTAGAACTTTCTGTCACTGTCCCAGATTCAATGGAGGCATGAACCCACTATCGAGCATAAATACTCCCTCTTGGAGTTAAGAGTAAAAACTTGGCCAGCCTCTACTAATAACGGAGAGCATGCAAGATCATAAACAACACATGAACAATAGATTGATAATCACCATAATCATAGTACTCTCTATCCATCGGATCCCGACAAACACAACATATAGTATTACGTATAGATGATCTTGATCATGTTAGGCAGCTCACAAGATTCAACAATGAAGCACAACAAGGAGAAGACGACCATCTAGCTACCTATGGACCCATGGTCCAGGGGTGAACTACTCACTCATCACTCCGGAGGCGACCATGGCGGTGTAGAGTCCTCCGGGAGATGAATCCCTCCCAGAGGGTGCGGAGGCGATCTCCAGAATCCCCGAGATGGGATTCGCGGCGGCGGCGAGAAGGTTTTCCGTATCGTGGCTCTCGGCACCGGGGTTCGCGACGGGCTTTAAGTAGGCGGAGGGTCAACGCGGGGGCCACACGAGGCCCAGGAAGGTCGGCGCGGCGGCCGGGCCGCGCCGCCACCCCCGGCTGCCTCGTGGCCCCACTTCGTTAGGTCTTCGGTCTTCTGAAGCTTCGTGCAAAAATAGGACCCTGGGCGAAAGTTTCGTCCAATTCCGAGAATATTTCTTTACTAGGATTTCTGAAACCAAAACAGCAGAAAACAGAACTGGCTCTTCGGCATCTTGTTAATAGGTTAGTTCCGAAAATGCATAAATATGACATATAATGTGCATAAAACATGTAGGTATCATCAATAAAGTAGCATGGAACATAAGAAATTATAGATACGTTTGAGACGTATCATGCGGCCCCACCCGGTCAGACTAACGGTCAAGGCCTCTGACCTGACGGCTACCGGCCGTTCCAGCACTTGTGCGTGTTTCAAACTAGAGGAGGGGAAAACTGAGGAAAAACTAAGGGACTGGGGAAAACTGAGTACAACTAACGAACCAGGGGCACGAAAATAGAAATCCCTTACAATAATGTTGATCAAGATTATGATGGTAGCATGTCACTTCAGAAATTATTGTTTTTATCCTTTACCTACTCGAGGGCGAGTAGGAACTAAGCTTGATACGTCTCCAACGTATCTATAATTTCTTATGTTCCATGCTAGTTTTATGACAATACCTACATGTTTTGTTCACACTATATGATGTTTTGATGCATTTTCCGGCACTAACAAGATGCCCAGTTCCTGTTTTCTGCTATTTTTAGTTTCAGAAATCCTACATAGGAAATATTCTTCGGAATTGGACGAAACAAAAGCCCACGGTCTTATTTTCCGCGGAAGGTTCCAGAGCACCGAAGGAGAGACGGAGAGGGGCCACGAGGTGGCGACCCCACGTGGCGGCGCGGCCGGGAAGGGGGCGCACCGCCTGGGTGGCCCCGAGCGCCCTCCGACTCGCCCTTTCGCCTTATAATCCCTCCGTCGCGAAAACCCTAGTACCGAGAGCCACGATACGGAAAAAGTTCCAGAGACGCCGCCACCACCAATCCCATCTTGGGGGATTCAGGAGATCGCCTCCGACACCCTGCCGGAGATGGGAATCATCACCGGAGGGCTCTACATCATCATGCCCGCCTCCGGACTGATGCGTGAGTAGTTCATCCTTGGACTATGGGTCCATAGCAGTAGCTATGGTTGTCTTCTCCTCTTGTGCTATCATGTTTAGATCTTGTGAGCTGCCAATCATGATCAGGATCATCTATTTGTAATGCTACATGTTGTGTTTGGTGGGATCCGATGAATATGGAATACTATGTCAAGTTGATTATTGATCTATCATATATGTGTTGTTTATGTTCTTGCATGCTCTCCGTTGCTAGTAGAGGCTCTGGCCAAGTTGATACTTGTAACTCCAAGAGGGAGTATTTATGCTCGATAGTGGGTTCATGCCTCCATTGAATGGGACAGGAGAAAGTTCTAAGCTTGTGGATGTGCTGTTGCCTAGGGATAAAACATCGATGCTTTGTCTAAGGATATTTGTGTTGATTACATTACGCACCATACTTAATGTAATTGTCTCTGTTTGCAACTTAATACTAGAGGGGGTGCGGATGCTAACCTGAAGGTGGACTTTTTAGCCATAGATGCATGCTGGATGGCGGTCTATGTTCTTTGTCATAATGCCCTGATTAAATCTCATAGTGATCATCATGATATGTATATGAATCTTTATTTGTCAATTGCCCACCTGTAATTTGTTCACCCAGCATGCTATTTATCTTATTGGAGAGACACCACTAGTGAACTGTGGACCTCGGTCCATTCTTTTACATCTGAAATACAATCTACTGCAATCATTGTTCTCTGTTGTTCTTCGCAAACAAACATCATTCTCCACACCATACGTTTAATCATTTGTTTTCAGCAAGCCGGTGAGATTGACAACCTCATCTGTTAAGTTGGGGCAAAGTATTTTGATTGTGTTGTGCAGGTTTCACGTTGGCGCCGGAATCACTGGTGTTGCGCCGCACTACACTCCTTCACCAACAACCTTCACGTGGCCTTCATCTCCTACTGGTTCGATAAACCTTGGTTTCTTACTGAGGGAAAATTTATTGATGTGCTCATCATACATTCCTCTTGGGGTTCCCAACAGACGTGTGTTGTACCGTCACAAGGAAGCTTCTACACGCTAGCAGCGGTGGTCGCCGCGGCCGTCGTCGCCGTGGCGGTGGTGGCAACGGCGGTGGCAATGCTGGTGCCAACGTTCCTGCGCCTCGTCCACCTCAGCACACCGCCCCTCCGCCATGGACCGCCGGTCACAATCCGTGGACCGGGGTCGTTCACGCCTACTCCATGCCCGTGCCGCGTGCCCCCTACCCGGGCATCATGGGGCCTGATGCGCGTAGATGTACACGTCCGTTGGGTACCCCAAGAGGAAGGTGTGATGCGCACAGCAGCAAGTTTTCCCTCAGAAAGAAACCAAGGTTATGGAACCAGTAGGAGCCAAGAAGCACGTGAAGGTTGTTGGTGGAGGAATGTAGTGCGGCGCAACACCAGTGAAACCGGCGCCAACGTGGAACCTGCACAACACAATCAAAGTACTTTGCCCCAACGTAACAGTGAGGTTGTCAATCTCACCGGCTTGCTGAAAACAAAGGATTAAGCGTATCGAGTGGAAGATGGTGTTTGTTTGCAAAAAACAGTAAAAGCAGTAGAATGTATTCAGATGTAAAAGAATGGACCGGGGTCCACAGTTCACTAGAGGTGTCTCTCCAATAAGATAACTAACATGTTGGGTGAACAAATTACAGGCGCAATTGACAAATAAAGATTCAATACATATCAACGATGATTACTATGTGATTTAATCAGGGCATTACGACAAAGTACATAGACCGCTATCCAGCATGCATCTATGCCTAAATAATCCACCATCGGGTTATCATCCGAACCCCTTCCGGTATTAAGTTGTAAACAACAGATAATTGCATTAAGTATGGTGCGTAATGTAATCAACACAAATATCCTTAGACAAAGCATCAATGTTTTATCCCTAGTAGCAACAGCACATCCACAACCTTAGAACTTTCTGTCACTGTCCCAGATTAAATGGAGGCATGAACCCACTATCGAGCATAAATACTCCCTCTTGGAGTTACAAGTATCAACTTGGCCAGAGCCTCTACTAGCAACGGAGAGCATGCAAGAACATGAACAACACATATATGATAGATTGATAATCAACTTAACATAGTATTCTCTATTCATCGGATCTCGCCAAACACAACATGTAGCATTACAAATAGATGATCTTGATCATGTTAGGCATCTCACAAGATCTATAACAATGAAAGCACAAGCGGAGAAGACAACCATCTAGCTACTGCTATGGACCCATAGTCCAAGGATGAACTACTCACGCATCAATCCGGAGGAGGGCATGATGATGTAGAGCCCGTCCGGTGATGATTCCCCTCTCCCAGGTGCCGAGGCGATCTCCGAATCCCCGAGATGGGATTCGCGACGGCGGCGTCTCGGAAGGTTTTCCGTATCGTGGCTCCCGTGGGGGGTTCGCGACGGAGGCTTTAAGTAGGCGGAAGGGTAGGTCGGGGGCGCGAGGCCCGACAACGGCCGCGCGCCAGGCCCGCGCCGCCCGGTGTCTGGCCACCTCGTGGCCCCACTTCGTCTCCCTTTCGGTCTTCTGGAAGCTTCGCGTAAAATAGGCCCCTGGGCGTTGATTTCGTCCAATTCCGAGAATATTTCCTTACTAGGATTTCTGAAACCAAAAACAGCAGAAAACAGCTGGCACTTCGCATCTTGTTAATAGGTTAGTGCCGGAAAATGTATAATAATGTTGTAAAGTATGTATAAAACATTCAAGTATTGTAATAAAAGTAGCATGGAACATAAGAAATTATAGATACGTTTGAGACGTATCAAGCATCCCCAAGCTTAGTTCCTACTCGCCCTCGAGTAGGTAAACGATAACACAAATAATTTCTGAAGTGACATGCTACCAACATAATCTTGATCAACATTATTGTAAAGCATATGATATGAATGGAGTGATCTGAACAAAATATTGCTAACAAAGATAATGACTAAGCAAATGGATCATTTAGCAAAACTTTTCATGAATAGTACTTTCAAGGCAAGTATCAATAAGAGTTGCATAAGAGCTAACTCATAAGCAATAAATTCAAAGTAGAATGCATTGAAGCAACACAAAGGATGATTAAGTTTCAGCAATTGCTTTCAACTTGTAACATGTATATCTCATGGATATTTGTCAACATAGAGTAATATAACAGGTGCAATAAGTAAACATGTAAGAATCAATGCACACAGTTAACACAAGTGTTTGCTTCTAAGATAGAAAGAAGTAGGTAAACTGACTCAACAATAAAGTAAAAGAATGGCCCTTCGCAGAGGGAAGCATGGATTACTATTTTTGTGCTAGAGCTTTTATTTTGAAAACATAGAAACAATTTTGTCAACGGTAGTAATAATTCATACGTGCTATGCATAATACTTCCTACAAGTTGCATGTCTCATGCATAGAGTACTAATAGTGCTCGCACCTTGTCCTACTTAGCTCGGAAACACGGATTCTCATCGCATAACATATGCTTCAACCAAGTGTCACAAAGGGGTACCTCTATGCCGCCTGTACAAGTGTCTAAGGAGAAAGCACGCATTGGATTTCTCGCTTTTGATTATTCTCAACTTAGACATACATACCGGGACAACATAGACAACAGATAATGTACTCCTCTTTTAATGCTTAAGCATTCAACAACAGTTAATATTCTCATAAGAGATTGAGGTTGTATGTCCAAACTGAAACTTCCACCATGATACATGGCTTTAGTTAGCGGCCCAATGTTCTTCTCTAACATATGCATACTCAAACCATTTGATCGTGAAGTCCACTTACTTCAGACAAGACGAACATGCATAGCATCTCACATGATATCCAACAAAGATAAAGTTGATGGCGTCCCCAGAAAACATGGTTACCGCTCAACAAGCAACTTATAAGAATTAAGACACATAACTACATATTCATCACCACAATAGTTTTTAAGCTATTTGTCCCATGAGCTATATATTGTAAAGGTAGAGGAATGAAATTTTAAAGGTAGCACTCAAGTAATTTACTTTGGAATGGCAGAAAAATACCACATAGTAGGTAGATATGGTGGACACAAATGGCATGGAGTTTGGCTAAAGGTGTTTGGATGCACGAGAAGCATTTCCTCTCAGTACAAGGTTTGGGCTAGCAAGGTTGTTTGAAGCAAACACAAGTGTGAACAGGTATAGCAAAACTCACACAAGAACATATCGCAAGCATTATAAGGCTCTACACTGTCTTCCTTGTTGTTCAAACACTTTACCCGAAAATATCTAGACTTAGAGAGAACAATCATGCAAACCAAATTAAACAAGCTCTACGGTAGTTCTTCATTAATATATTAAACTACATGA
Organism: Lolium multiflorum; assembly: GCA_030979885.1. Classification (NCBI taxonomy): domain Eukaryota; kingdom Viridiplantae; phylum Streptophyta; class Magnoliopsida; order Poales; family Poaceae; genus Lolium; species Lolium multiflorum. The sequence goes on from CM061749.1 coordinate 105,847,256, forward strand.
TGCAAGAGCTTAAACATGATCTATGAGAGCTCAAACAATTGCCAAGTTACCAAACCATATGCAGCATTTTCCAATTCCAACCAAATAACAATTTAACGAAGCAATAAGCTTTCGCCATGAACATTAAAGCACAATTAAGAACACAAGTGTTCCATATGAAAAAGCGGAGCGTAATATCTCCAATATAAGAATGGAGGGATCCAACTTTATTCAAACCAAACAAAAATAAAAACAAACCGACGCTCCAAGTAAAGAACATAAGAATGTGACGGAATAAAAATATAGTTTCACTAGAAGTGACCTGATAATGTTGTCGATGAAGAAGGGGATGCCTTGGGCATCCCCAAGCTTAGATGCTTGAGTCTTCTTAAAATATGCAGGGATGAACCACCGGGGCATCCCCAAGCTTAGACCTTTCACTCTTCTTGATCATTGTATATCATTCTCTTCTCTTGACCCTTGAAAACTTCCTTCACACAAACTTCAAGCAAACTCATTAGAGGGTTAGTGCATAACCAAAAATTCACATATTCAGAGGTGACACAATCATTCTTAACACTTCTGGACATTGCACAAAGCTTCTGAAAGTTAATGGAACAAAGAAACTCATTCAACATAGCAAAAGCGGCAATGCGAAATAAAAGACAGAATCTGTCAAAAACAGAACAGTCCGTAAAGATGCATCTGGAAGGGGCACTTAACTTGCTCAAATGGAAAAACTCAAAACTAATGAAAGTTGCGTACATATCTGAGGATCATGCTCGTAAATTTGCAGATAAGGAGAGGTTGCTACAGTAGTAAACAACTTCCAAGACTCAACAATACAGTAAATAAAATGAAACTTGGGTTATCTCCCAAGAAGTGCTTTTCTTTAACGCCTTTCAGCTAGGCGCAGAAAATGCAAATCAAGTATTTTCAAGAGATGGGGCATCAACATTATCTCCAGGGGCGTGGGAAGTTTCTTCCACAATGCATGTTATCTTATCTATGTAAGTTTCAGAGGCCCCCTTTTCATTACTCTTAGGTTTGCTATTCTCATCAAACAAATTTTCAGGAACAAGCCAAGCATAGTTATTTTCCAAAGCTTCATACATCCCTAGGAGCTTACTAGGTATTGGCGCCTTAATTTCTCTACCATCATTAACATTATTAGTATACTTAATTCTATCCATATCCATCTTTTTAAGGATACTAGCAAAGTTGGTGTAAGATCCAAGCATTTTATATTTAGTAAAGACTTTTCTAGCCTCTCTTGCTACACCACCAAATTCTTTTAGAAGAGTTTCTAAGACAAAATCTTTCTTTTCTCCTTCCTCCATATCAGAGAGTGTAAGAAATATATGCTGAATTATAGGATTGAGATTAACAAATTTAATTTCCAACATGTGTACTAGAGAAGCAACAGCAATTTCATAAGTAGGAGCTAGTTCTACCAAGTGTCTATCTTCAAAATCTTCAGCTGTACTAACATGAGTGAAAAAATCTTCTATATTATCTCTTCCACTTATAGACCCTCGGCCTACCGGTATGTCTTTTAGAGTGTACTTAGGAGGAAACATGATGAAATAAGCAAAAAGTAAACTAGACAAGTAAAGTAAAGACAAGTAACTAATTTTTTTGTGTTTTTAATATAGAACAAGTAAATAAGACAATAAGTAAAGTAACTAATTTTTTGTGTTTTTAATATGAAGCAAACAAGACAAAATAAAATAAAGTAAAGCAAGACAAAAACAAAGTAAAGAGATTGGAAGTGGAGACTCCCTTGCAGCGTGTCTTGATCTCCCCGGCAACGGCGCCAGAAAAAGAGATGCTTGTTGCGCGTAGATGTACACGTCCGTTGGGAACCCCAAGAGGAAGGTGTGATGTGCACAACAACAAGTTTTCCCTTAGAAAGAAACCAAGGTTATCGAACCAGTAGGAGCCAAGAAGCACGTGAAGGTTGTTGGTGGAGGAATGTAGTGCGGCGCAACACCAGTGAAATCGGCGCCAACGTGGAACCTGCACAACACAATCAAAGTACTTTGCCCCAACGTAACAGTGAGGTTGTCAATCTCACCGGCTTGCTGAAAACAAAGGATTAAGCGTATCGAGTGGAAGATGGTGTTTGTTTGCAAAGAACAGTAAAAGCAGTAGAATGTATTCAGATGTAAAAGAATGGACCGGGGTCCACAGCTCACTAGAGGTGTCTCTCCAATAAGATAACTAACATGCTGGGTGAACAAATTACAGGCGAGCAATTGACAAATAAAGATTCAATACATATCAACGATGATTACTATGTGATTTAATCAGGGCATTACGACAAAGTACATAGACCGCTATCCAGCATGCATCTATGCCTAAATAATCCACCTTCAGGTTATCATCCGAACCCCTTCCGGTATTAAGTTGTAAACAACAGATAATTGCATTAAGTATGGTGCGTAATGTAATCAACACAAATATCCTTAGACAAAGCATCAATGTTTTATCCCTAGTAGCAACAGCACATCCACAACCTTAGAACTTTCTCACTGTCCCAGATTAAATGGAGGCATGAACCCACTATCGAGCATAAATACTCCCTCTTGGAGTTACAAGTATCAACTTGGCCAGAGCCTCTACTAGCAACGGAGAGCATGCAAGAACATAAACAACACATATATATGATAGATTGATAATCAACTTAACATAGTATTCTCTATTCATCGGATCTCGCCAAACACAACATGTAGCATTACAAATAGATGATCTTGATCATGTTAGGCAGCTCACAAGATCTATAACAATGAAAGCACAAGCGGAGAAGACAACCATCTAGCTACCGCTATGGACCCATAGTCCAAGGATGAACTACTCACGCATCAATCCGGAGGCGGGCATGATGATGTAGATCCCTCCGGTGATGATTCCCCTCCGGCAGGTGCCGGAGGCGATCTCCTGAATCCCCCGAGATGGGATTCGCGACGGCGGCGTCTCTAGAAGGTTTTCCGTATCGTGGCTCTCGGACAGGGGTTTCGCGACGGAGGCTTTAAGTAGGCGGAAGGGTAGGTCAGGGCGACGCGAGGCCCAGACAACAGGCCGCGCGGCCGGGGCCTGGCCGCGCCTGGTGTCCGGCCACCTCGTGGCCCCACTTCGTCTCCCTTTCGGTCTTCCGAAGCTTCGTGTAAAAATAGGCCCCTGGCGTTGATTTCGTCCAATTCCAAGAATATTTCCTTACTAGCATTTCGAAACCAAAAACAGCAGAAACAGGAACGGCACTTCGGCATCTTGTTAATAGGTTAGTGCCGGAAAATGTATAATAATGCTGTAAAGTATGTATAAAACATTCAAGTATTGTAATAAAAGTAGCATGGAACATAAGAAATTATAGATACGTTTGAGACGTATCAGGGCCGCGTCCAGCAACACCCACCAGGCGTTCTACGCGGCGCCCCAGCCGGTACGCCGGGGCGACCCCGTGGGATCCAGCGCTCCTGACCGCCCTCCAGAGCGCCCCCTCCGCTGGGGCGTATGGTGGCGGTGGCGACTGGTTCATGGACACCGGCGCTTCCGCGCATATGGCTGTGCACCCCGGTAACCTCTCATTTTCTACACCCGCTTCCACTTCCTCTCGCATCATCGTTGGCAACGATCATGCTCTTCCCATTACTCACACTGGTTCTGTCTCTTTTCCTTCCACTTCCACTCCCTCTCTCCATAACGTTCTTGTTTCTCCTGACTTGATTAAAAATCTTGTTTCCGTTAAGTCTTTCTGTCGTGATAACCCTGTGACTGTGGAATTTGACGCTTTTGGTTTCTCTGTCAAGGATGGTCGTACCCGGATGCTCCTCCACCGATGTGACAGCCCCGGCGATCTCTACCCCGTTGGCGTTGCCTCCACCACCACCGGCCACCCACTCGCCCTCTTCGCCGGTGTCGACCTTTGGCACGCCCGTCTTGGCCATCCTAGCTCCGCCGCTCTGCGTCAAATAATGCAAGGCTTCTCCTTTACTTGTAATAAAACGGATGCCCACTCTTGTGAAGCATGTCGTCTAGGAAAACATGTTCGCCTTCCGTTTAGTTCCTCCTCCACAATCGCGTCTTTTCCGTTTCAACTTATTCATAGTGATGTTTGGACCTCGCCGGTTCCGAGTAATTCTGGTTATAATTATTATCTTGTGATTCTTGATGATTACTCGCATTTTGTATGGACTTTTCCCCTTCGCCGTAAATCAGATGTTGCCGCCACCCTCACCGCCTTCTTCGCCTTCGTCTCCACTCAGTTCGGTCGCCCCATCCACGCCTTACAAACCGACAACGGCAAGGAGTTCGACAACATCACCATTCGCTCACTTCTCGCCACCCACGGCGCCGTCTTCCGCCTCACGTGTCCATACACTTCTTCACAGAATGGCCGTGCCGAACGGATGCTTTGTACCCTCAACGACTGCGTCCGCACCCTTCTGTTCCACGCCTCCATGCCCCCACGATTCTGGTCGGATGCCCTCGCCACGGCGACTCTCCTCGTCAACATCCGCCCGCCTATGATGACCTTCGCATCACCTCCTACACGCTGCATCACCTCCTCTACGGTGCGCCGCCCGCCTATGATGACCTTCGCATCTTCAGCTTGTTAGTTATCCTCACCGCCGCGCAGCTTGCGCCGCGCTCTCTCCCTTGCGTGTTTCTCGGCTACCCCGCCAACACCAAGGGCTACCGCTGTTACGACCCGGTCTCCCATCATGTCCTCACTTCCCGGCACGTGTACTTTGACGAGTTGGTTTTTCCGTTTCAGCAGGGACTCTTGGCGACACCTCCGACGACGCCCCCGGCGCCCGCTGGCCCTCTTGCGGCCGCGCGCCGACGACTGACCGCGGTGGCCCCCTCTGCGCCGGCCCCGCCTGGTCCCTCGGCGTCCTGTCGCCCGCGCCCGCGCCGTCCGAGACACCTCCGGCGCTCCCGTCGCCCGCGCCGTCTCCTTTGGCCGCCTCCTCGTTGGTTACCTCGTCGCCCGCCTCGCCGCCCGTCGCTGCGGCCCCTGAGCCCATGCTCACCCGCGCACATGCGGGCGTGCGGCGGCCGTCTACACGCTACCCCGCCGACCACTACGTCTGCTGGGCCAGCGGCAACAGCATCCTGCCGCACGACAGCGGCGCACCTTCCAGCAGCCAACCCGGCCCAGCACCCGGTCGGACCGGCCAGGCGACCGGCCGGCCCGGTCCAAACCGGCCCTCTGACTGGTGCCATTCGGGTTGGTATCCAGGGGCCTCCGCCCCCTCGCCCGGTCAGCCGCCGGTTCAAACCGGTTCCCCAGCCGGACCGCCCGGTCAGCAGGCCGGCCCAACCGGACCCCCGGCTGGCCTGTCCGGTCAGTCGACCGGTTCAACCGGCCCTGCAACCGGCCCGTCGACTGCAGCTGCATCCTCCTCCGCTCCTTCGCTGGTGCCCACCTCGGCTCGCGCCGCCTTGCGCGATCCACATTGGCGCGCTGCCATGCAGGAGGAGTACGACACGCTGCAGCGCAACCGGACCTGGGAGCTGGTTCCCCGGCCCCCTCGCGCCAACGTCATCACCGGCAAATGGGTCTTCAAGCACAAGCTCGGTTCCGACGGTACTCTTGAGCGCTACAAGGCGCGCTGGGTCGTGCGCGGCTTTCGGCAACGCGCTGGCATCGACTTCACAGATACGTTTGCCCCGGTTGTCAAACCGGGCACGATCCGCACGGTGTTGCACCTTGCCGCCTCTCGCGCGTGGCCGGTGCACCAGATGGACGTCTCCAACGCCTTCCTCCATGGCCATTTGCAGGAGCAGGTGTACTGTCAGCAGCCCATCGGCTTCGTCGATCCCGAGCGCCCCGATGACGTGTGCTTGCTCTCTCGGTCCTTGTATGGACTGAAGCAGGCGCCCCGTGCCTGGTACCAGCGCATCGCCGGCTTCCTGCATCAGCTTGGCTTCCGCTCCACGCGTTCGGATGCGTCGCTGTTCGTCTACCGGACCGGCAACGACATGGCCTACCTGCTGCTGTACGTCGACGACATCATCCTGATAGCCTCCACCGCTGGGCTTCTTCGACAGCTCACCGACAGTCTTCGCGCTGAGTTCGCGTTGAAGGACCTTGACCCGCTCCACTAGTTCCTCGGCATCGAGGTTGTCCGGCGTGCGGACGGGTTCTTCCTTCATTAGCGGAAGTACGCCCACGAGCTTCTCGAGCGTGCAGGGATGCTTAACTGCAACCCTGCACCTACTCCTGTCGACACGAAGGCCAAGCTCTCCGCCAGTGATGGGTCGTTGGCGTCCGACGCGCCGTTCTACCGCTCCATCGTCGGTGCCCTCCAGTACTTGACGTTGACGCGCCCGGAGCTCCAGTACGCTGTGCAGCAGGTGTGCTTGCACATGCATGCTCCTCGGGATGCTCATTGGGCCGCGGTGAAGCGGATTCTACGCTACGTCTGTGGTACCATGGGCTACGGCTTGTCGTTGCATGCTTCGCCCTCGACGTCGACCGACCTCGTCGCCTACTCGGACGCGGACTGGGCGGGATGCCCGGACACGCGGCGCTCCACCAGCGGTTACTGCGTCTACCTCGGCTCGTCGCTTGTCTCTTGGTCCTCCAAGAGGCAGCCCACCGTGTCTCGCTCCAGTGCTGAGGCCGAGTACCGCGCGTGGCCAACACTGTGGCCGAGTGCACGTGGCTTCGCCAGCTTCTGTCCGAGCTCTCTTGTCCTGTTGACAAGGCTACGATGGTCTTCTGCGACAACGTGTCGGCCGTCTACCTCTCCGCCAACCCCGTTCATCATCGGCGCACCAAGCACATCGAGTTGGACATCCACTTCGTTCGTGAGCAAGTTGCCCTCGGTCGCATTTGAGTTCTTCACGTACCGATGTCTTAGCAGTTTACCGTTATCATGACGAAGGGATTGCCGTCCACGACTTTTTCGGAGTTTCGCTCCAGTCTATGTGTCGGTGCCCACCCTTCAACTGTGGGGGTGTTGAGTAACATATTGTATAGGTATAGGTCCCCGTGTTTTCTCAGAGTTGTACCTGTAATTGTACATGTGTCCGCCTATATACATATGAGCAGCCGGCCCTATTGGTGCTGTGCAATCTCTTCTACACATACGATCGTTGTCATCGTGTGTGTGAGTCGTCGTTGTGTCTAAATGCTCATCTTTGTGACTATCCGTTGCAGTTAAACCGAGGATGTCTACGTGTATCAATGGGAGGATGAACTTCAAGTGTGAAGGGCCGATAAACCAGAGTAATGCACTAGGGTGGACGGTGTGTTCGACGGTTGCTGGCGTGGCTAGGTCGTGCGGATAATGCTTGATTTGTTCTGTAAATTCGCCAAATAAAAATTGCGGAGAGCCTATTAGACTTACCGTGGAGCGAGATCAAGGCAAGTCGCAAATCTACGAGGACTCAAAATCAGAGAAGCACAAAGTTTGGTTTAGAGGAAGATTGTTGGAGTTAATCCTAATACCTCTCGAATTAATCCTTAGTCAGTACGTGATGTGTCGGTAGCAGTACTCACGTAGTAGCCTTAGTTAACACATACAAATCCAGTTACTTGGGAAAATTAAAGCAACGATTGATGGAGAATTGTGGTATCTCCAGCTCACAACTCCGACGACACTGAGCATGAGCAGAGCAGCCAGACGTACGGCTATATTCAAAGACTCTACCCTGTCAGGTGAACCACTGGTTGGGCCTGTACTTGGCGCTGGCCCGCCGTGGGCGCATGACCCGCCCGCTGGCCGACACCACCGGAGCAGCAGGGGCGGCGACGGGATCATCCCAGAAGTCCCTGAAGAGGACGAGGACGACGCTCACGTTGTCCGGGCTGCCCGCGCGCACCGCGTGCTCCGCCAGCTCCTTGGCCAGCGCGGTCGGCGAGCCCCTCCCGCCCAGCGACGCCACCCACGGCGTCGTGACCCGCACCCTGCTGCGCAGCTTCCGCTCCACCAGGCGGCACGCCGCCGCCGGCGAGACGTGGTCCCACAGCCCCGCCGTGGCCAGGATGAGGAACTCGTCGCGCGGGTCCCGGGCCACCGCCGTCACCTCCGGCTCCGCCGTCACGTACTGCTTGTACGCAGAGCTCCCTGCATGCAGCAGGGTCATCATTACTAGATAATCATCAGCGAGCATCCATAGATCTCCAGAGAAATTAAGCCTGAAACGAACGATTGAGCTAGCCAGCTTTTATTTTGGTCGTGTACATACCGAACGCGCGGGAGGTTGGCAGAACGCCGTCCACGTTGTTTGTTGATTCGTCCACGCGGCCTCCGGCGTTTTCCACACGCCGCTTCTCATCCGGCCTATTGGGCTGCTCACGCGACACAATCAACATGTCTTTAAAGCTTCCTCGCAAAAAAAATGTCTTTAAAGCTGATGCGCTTTTGCCACAGTGGAAGAAGACCATATAAATGGACTGCAATGTGGAGAAGATGGTGTTGGGAGCGATTTCGTGATCATGGCGCTAGGGCATGGGATAGTTCAATTTTTGTTCTTTCTTGTGCTTGGTCGACCTGGAGTCATGTGTCAGCTCTGAGCTGTGCTGGTTTGTTTTGAGTCCAGGAACAAGTACGACTGTACTTCACTTTAGTGCTCCCTTTATTTTCCTGGAGATTTTTTCTCCTATAGCTCTGTTTCTGTTTGTAGCTTCCAGCAGGAAAGGGTGCAGGCAATGGTGGTCCATATGCCCACACAGGGGCCTGGGCGTTGCTCAAGAATAGCATTGGATGGGCAATGCCCCAGCTCGTGCATATACACTAGAATTGCATGGAAACTTTTACCCTACGAAGAGCCTTCACATGCGAGCAGTGAATCGCCATCACACTAGTGATTTCAGTGTCCACCTTTGTATGGGCGCGTATGGCAACTCAAACATCCATATCCTACTGCTCTAGGCATCAAGGCATGTATAGCCTCACATGCATGCTCATCATGCCATATTTTCTGACTTTTTTTGTTTTGAAAACGGCATACTTTCTGATCTTGCCACTCTATTATTCATTTCCTACAGCTTGGTTTATTTCTAGCAACACAAGCAAACGTAGTCGCCAAAATGTGCCAACAAGACCTCCTCAGTACCAAATATACTTGGACCCCTTTTCTCATTCTTTAAAGCCTTTGCTAAATTCTGGTAGTGTTTGTAGCTTGTGTCAGCTTGTGGAGCTTCGTGAATCAAGTTTATGCGAGAATTTCCTAAAAATTCAGTAGCATAGGAGAATATGTCTACGAATTAGGGTTTTGGACTTCCGGCTCTAGGAATAATACGTTGCATGAACTAGCTTTAAATATTCTTCAAAGAATCAGAGTATGAGGTCATATCTAACTTCAAAATATCATGACCTGTTAAATTTTCTTTTGAAGAATCCAAGTATGAGGTCATATCGAACTTAAAATTTCCATTTTTTATGTTGTGTAGCCCTAACAATCGATGCCTTGTAGATCTACTACAGAAGCGCAGATTAACACCTAGCAGTCACAAGTTGTTAAAAATGACTCACAACTCACGAACCGCATCTAGATATGAAACATACAGCAAGCATGATATAAAAAAAGAAGAAGAACGCCTTACGCATGAAACCTGATTTCCTTCTCCGTGTTTGGAATGATTGAATGAAGTACGAGCTACCTATTGTATTGAAGTTAATGAACATCGTCCAAGAGATGGTACGTGATTACCCGGTGCTCGGCGGTGAGCTGCACGGCCTCGCCGCCGCGGGAGATGACGGCCCTGGAAACGCCACAGTTGGCGAGCACGAGGTAGTCCTTCAGGACCAGCGCCACGAGAGCCGTGGCGCCGGCAGCCGCCGTGCCCGTGGCCGATCCGCGCATGAGCACCTCCTCGTCGACGGCCAGGAACGCGTCCGCGATGGCCTCCCTCCACCATCCCTCGACGTCCCCCCGCGACCCGTGGAGGAACCGCGGGAACAGGGCGGACAGCTCGCTCTCGATCTGCTCCGAAATGGCGCCGTGCAGCCGCTCCGACAGGCGGTTGGCGACGGCCGCGCCGAAGTGGCCGTCGAAGACCCCGAAGTAGTCGAGGCCGAGGGGCGGCGACAGCGTCGTGAAGGACGGCACGGCGGCAAGGGCGTCCGTCAGCTCCGGGAGCCTGCCCTGGAGAGAGGCGATGCCGTAGGAGAGGTACAGCGTCGGGCAGTCGCCCCACGGCGGTACCGACGACGGCGTCGTCTCCGCTGCTGGGGCGTCGCCGTCACCGTCGCTTGGCATCAGAATCCGGCAAGTGATCGGTGTGTTTCGGTTGTTACCACCACCAAGCAGGGAGAGAGAAGGGGGCTTTGCTGCTGGCTCCAAAAGCTGAGGCAGTCGGAATTACTTCCACAGCTCCAAGGAGACGAGAGGCGAGTGGCAGAGACCAAAGGAACGGTTGCAGAGCAACTTCATGTATGTCCCTCCCTTACATTAAGAGCATCTTACCTTGTTGGCTCACTAGTGATAAACAGGTCTCTTGTTAGTTTTTGGTTTGCCGGGGTGGTAGTTTCGAAATTTCCTTTGTATATATGTATATTCTCAAAACTTTGACAACAAAAATGTGCACTGTGTACACGATGCATTACAACGGTGGAACTCTAGAGTGCGATTTTTTTTTATACACATTATACATTTATGTTCATGTACTGCGGATCTTGTCCAAGAGGTAAATCATATCTTGGAGGTCTCTCAAGAAGTGTTTGATCCAAAATACTTGGCGCTCCCTGTCCCCAAAGGCCGTATGCATAAAGGAAGATTTGAATCCTTGCAAGCGAGTTTGTGGAAAAGGTTGATTGATTGGGCAGAAAAATATATGCCAGCAGGGGCTAAAGAAATGTTGATTAATGCAGTAGTGTTAGATTGTATATATCTGTATAGGTGTTGCGTATGTATTTTGTATGTATTCCGTACTTTGTAACCCTAACCCTAACCGGCCTACGAGCCTATATATACAACAGGAACCCCGTGGCCTAAACCACGCGAGGCTTCCCCCAAATCTCTCCCCCTCTCGGTTTCTACATGGTATCAGACTTCTTCGATCCTAAACCCTAGCCGCCCTCCACCTAAACCCTCACCGCCGCCGGCTCTCTTCCGCTGCATCCATGACGACCCCGGCCGCCTCCCTCAACGCCACGAGCGGCGCGCTCGTCCCCGCTTCTGGCGCTGCTCCATCGGGGACTGCGCCCCGCCACGTCGCCTCGCTCGTCCTCAGCTTCACCTCCGGCAACCACTGACATAGGCATCCCCAATGGGCCTGCTGGAGGTGGTACCCGGGGTTTGTTGAAGGCCCAGGACTCGAAGAATAAGAAGATTCGGAAGCCCATTTAGTGTTAAGGAAAGATAGATTGTATTAGGAAATATAGAGACTTGTAATCTTACGGGATGGGTACGAAACCCTCCCGAACTCGTAACTTATGTATTACGAAACCCTCAGCTCCACCTCCTATATAAGGGGGAGCCGAGGGACAAAGAAAGGATCGAACTTATTGTCAACAGAACCCTAGTTTTCATAATCAGCGAGTACTTTCCGGCTGAAACCTTCGAGATCTACTTGCCCTCTACTTCCAGCAAACCCTAATCTACGATCTGTAGGCATTGACAAATTAATCCTTTGTCAATTGGCGCCGTCTCGTGGGAATTAGAGGTTGCAAGGAACTGATCTCGATGGCACGTCCAGAATCGTCGACTTCGTCGGTGGCTAGCAATGCGATGGATCGAGGTAAACGGGAAAAACTGATCTAGTCGATTTTATTCCTCACACCCCTCCCGTTTGGATGCATGTGCCTATCTGGAGGAGCCCATCGTTATGACGTTCGGAGAATTCCGATTTGGCGTCAACAAAGAAGGATCCTATCGTCTCGAAGTTCCGATCTCGTCGGAATTTTCAGCGATCGATTCTGGCTTTTCATCGAGTGATGAGGAGTTTCGTCGCCGCTTCGTCGACACCAAGGCAAGCGGAAAGCTCGCCAAGATCTTCAGCGACACATCTTTCGAGTCGTCTGCGGACTCCGTTATAAGCAGCGATTCCGACAGCGCGACAACTTCAACTTCATCGATAAATCTGCTGCCATCGGAAAGGTCTTCACCAATCTCTATGATGGTGTCACCAATCCCGACAAAAATCAATACTCAAAATATCATCAATTCTATGCAATTGAAGAGGCAAGCCGAGCAGAACGAGAGACGTCAGAGGCTTTCGATGATTTGGGAAACCCATACGTCGATCCCGCTGATCTCAGAAGAGGCCTAGGCACTAAATATGTCGGGTCTTCAGCTCGCGAAGAGTCCAACTCCCGCAAGCAGCGTGGGATAGGGCTGCAAGAGCCATGGATGGTTCAACCAATGACCACCACTGCTACTGAAGAATTACAAGCCTATCAATATAGACTTGCTCGTGTGAGTAGGGAGTTGGAAAAAGAGACAGCATCCCTGAATAGAAGAAAAGAGGCAGCATCCGCGTCAAGCAGGCGTCGAGCAGAGCTCAGTCGACAATCAGGAACTTCGGGAGATAGTCACAGAGAAGCTCGGAGGAGAGCAAGATCTCGGCTGCAAAATATACCCGAAGTAGAGAGAGGCAACATAATTCAAAATCTCGACATGTCCTTCATGACAATTGATACCAGGGGAAATATCATCCCAAAAACACCAGAAGCTGGATACATGGCAACGCAAGCTTATATCCTTGCGTCCAGACCACCCCCTGGAGACCCGAGAGAAGCATTGTTTAATATGGCAATGGCTGGAGTTGGAGTCATGGGAACAGCACAGCTACACCTCCCGAAGGAACTCCAAGACAAAATAGTCCACGACCCACGACAGCAGTGGAAGATCCACCAAGGACAAGTGGAGCAAGGGATACGACGGCAAGCAAGGGTGGATAGAGCGCGACAAGAAAGAAGAGAACATCGGCAGTCACCAAGTCGCCGACGAAGATATGTGGGGGTTACCATGCTTTACAAGACGAGTTCGAAAACTCGAGTCCCGAAAGGGTTTAAGTTACCCGAAAATTTCAAGAAATTCGACGGCCTACAAGATCCTGAGGATTGGCTCGTTGATTACCTCGAGATAGTGAAGTTGGTAGGCGGAACCAGAGCAACAACCATGCAAAGCATCCAAGTACACTTGAGCGGTGCCACGCGATCTTGGATAAAGAAGCTTCCCCAGTTCCATCGACAGCTGGGATAGTTTCGAGGATATCTTCGTGAAGAACTTCCGATCCACCCGCAAGAAACCCGCTTCATTGGAAGAGCTGAGGGCGTGGGCAGAAACACAACGAATCGATGAGAAAATATATACAGAGGTGGAACATTATTAAAAACTCGGCAGAGGATATATCCGACGAAAGAGCAATAGACGCGTTCGTGGCAGGAATTCGACGAGGAGATTTCGTCGAGGACTTAGGGAGAACCAACCCTAAGACAATATCAGCACTGATAGCAAACAAGTGGGCAGATGGAGAAGACGTGATATACAACAAGCGACATAGGTCACCAGAGGAAGATCGCGGTCGAAATTTTCAAAATAGAAGGCGATTTTCTCGCCAGTTTTATAATAATGATGCTCCTGGCCACATATCGGCTGGTTTCCGAGGAAATTCTGGAGGGAATAATCAAGATGATTACCAAAGGAGTAACGAGCAGCAAAGTGACTCGAGAGGTGATTTCCGTGGTAACAGGCAAAATAGTGGACCAAGGTTCCAAAGACCTTATGTGTCTCCCGAAGAAATGATGAACGGGCCGTGTCAGATGCACTTCTATCTCGACAATAATGGAAAAAGATAGTCAGGTCATCTCCAGAAAGATTGTCGCAATTTCCAAGCAATGTTGCGAGCCGCAGGGATCGCCAATGCCCAAGCAACAAATAGAAACCCCCAGGGGCCAAGGAGTGATATTCACCTCCCACCTCCTCCCGCAATTACGGACAAAAATCGACACCAGCTCAGAATAGCGGCAGCACCACATTGTGGTGACCCGGCATACCACTGCATGGTGTAGTATGCAAGTCTGATATAACACCAATGAAACACCGTTCCACTAGTATTATATCGCTCAGAGTGGTACAACAAAAACATATGCGGGTCCAAGGTATGTCTATAGAATTACAACATTGACTCTGTTACATAAGATCATCACAGCCTCCTACTTTACAATGAGGTAAAACTGCAAATAAACTCCAGAAGAACGACTCGTAGTCTAATCCTATCACGAACTCTATTTGTAGAGTATCTAACTAGCTATAGAGGCTAAGAATAGATTCTAGCTAAATAGGAGCTAGGTTTAGGAAGCTAGTTCCCTTCTATTGCTAATCTAGGTTTTCTCCTTGTTGGATGCGTCTTTGACTCCTCTGACAGGGTCCTGTCTCTTGAAGTAGTTGTTGACTCCTCGGTCTTCGAGTTGCACTGTAGATCCTTCTTCGATGCCTCCATATCTAAGCAGGGGATTTAAGAGTGGGATGAGTACGAGCGTACTCAACAAGTTCATTATAGGAAAGAGGTGTTTAATGCACTAGCTACAGCCATAGACCAGAAAGTCATAGGCATGCAAGTTTTTGTAAACATTTCTTCAAAAGGTTGCTTTTATTCTGAAGAGCTATGTCCGTCAGCCTTCACCGGTTGACTAGAACTTCATGGAGTTCCTTTCCGGCAGCGTTCGCAGTTCCAAAACCCGGAACAGGGAGTGATGGTCACGATTCGTTACACTCTGAGAGGTGTGTTGCTTTACCCATAAGAGATCTTAACCTTGGTGCCAACCGAGCTATAGTTCTCGTCCACACTTCCTTTGGTGTGAGGCCCGTATAAGGTCCTAGCCGTTCATATTCCTCCGCTACCTCGCACACCCACCCTTTGTTGCATCCCCGACCCTGGGTCCTCGCCGGTCCCATTATTCCCTCTTAGGGGTGGACCCGACCACGACGACAGTTTGGGATCGAACCAAACTCCTTCGCCGGTAGATGCAACCCCTCATAGACCGCAATACCGTGGGGACTTGAGGCTTCCCCAGCCACCAAATGATCTTCGGGCTACAAGTGTTCTACGGACAAAGCCGTGGGGACTTGAGGCTTCCCAGCCACCAAATGCACCCTAGGATTCAAGTGTTCTCCGGTAAAGCGCGTCCGTTGATGTACGAGAGGTGGAAATACAATTGGCTACTCCGTCCCATTCCAGATCTTATGGTTAACACTGGTATTACGGCACAAGAATCATGGACGACATTTGTTGTTTAATCCTAGATGGATATAAACCCTTGCAATGGAACCTCCACCATATCAACACAATCCATGGTTCCATTGCCCACCACATAGTCCTATTCATAGTTATGAAAATAGTGGTTTTGCTTTTTATGCAATAGTGATAAACATAGTACTTTGCAAGTAATTTGATAAAAATACTCAAATGACATGAGCAAGCGATGAACTTGCCTTTCTTGACTGCAAGATTATGCAGGCAAGGTCTTCGATACGCAATAACTCCAAATTCTGAAATAGCATCATCGTCCGGTAAGGACGATGTTTAAAAGATTGGCAGGGATGCAATAATGCATAAGTATGAGATGCAATCGATCTAAGCGTGACCTAACCCCGATGATTTAGGATTAGTGAGTTGTAGTGATTTGTTTAGGGTGTGTTGCACTTTTAGAGTGATTCACAAACAAGGTTATTATTCAGGTTTGTGTTGTTTTAGAATCATAAGCAGGTGGTAAAATGCATAGTAATAATCATACACACCCAGGATAATAATTGTATAATAAGTAAAGAGCAGTTGTCAAGTTTAAGTCCTATAGTGCATGGTTGATGATTACTTATTATATAATTCAAAAGAATAACTTTTGAAGAACATGTTCTTTAATGAAGAACAAGTATGATAATTGGGTTGGTGGGTTCTATGGTTCCTATGGTTCCAACTAGTTTTTGAGTAGATATTAGATGGATCCTAACAGGGTTGGAAGCATATCTTAGGTAATTTGTTAAACATGGGTGCTATCAAGGTTGGTATACCTTGTTGGTGATAGCTGGCTAGGGTTTATAGGTCATATTAGGAAGGGTTGATGAGCACTCCCTATCTATTTCAAAAGAATAACTTTTGAAGAACATATTTCTTAAATAATAAGAAGTATATCCATTAGGGTTGAGGTGGTCTGGGTTTTATTGTTGGTTCTATTAGGTAAGGAATAATTGGCTCCTTAAATAGGATGGTTGATAAGTATCCAACACAAGTAGGGTTTAGTGGGATATGGTTAGGTAATGCCCAAGATTTGGCATAGTTGCCCCAGAGGTTCATCACATTGGTGTAATGCGAAGCATGGATACTAAGTTTGGTGTCTCAGGAGATAGGAACTAGGATTGGTTCCATTTTATCATCTAGGTTTGATTAAGATGAACACATGAGATGCTAATTTAGTAATGATAGGTTACTACATTTTATGTGGTCATGGCAAATATTTAGTTGCTACTATGGTTCTATGACTACTATTGAAGTAACATGATCACATGTCACTTGGGTTTTAGGTTTGGAAACAATTTAGGGTTCACACATAAAATAGTGGGGCTAGGATTCCTAATGGAATTAGGGTTTGCTATTTACCATATAGTTCTATGACTAATAACTTCATTTTAAAGTTGAAGTTATTAATAACTTTGAAATAAAAATAATATTGAATTTAGCATTTTATTATTTTTAATGAATTAATAATTAAGATAATTATTATTTAGGGTTTAAATCTTTCTAATAATAATTTAACAAAATAACAAATAAGGAAAATTAGCTTTATTGTTTTTTTTATTTACTGGTTTTATTTAATTTGAGAAATTTTCCTAATTATTCAATTTAATTTGCATTTAGAATTAAAGGAAAATGCTTAAATAACAAGTATTAAATACTTAAATTTGTATTACAAATAAAAATTTCATATTATATTTTTATTGGATAGATTTTCTTTTTAGGAGCATTTTCACATCTAATTTGTATTTTCCTGAATTATAATGAATTTTCTATAATTATTTGAAGTTGCAGCAATTTTCTATAATTTAAAATAAACTAAAACACTAGACACACCCGTGTGTGTGCTACTCACAGACACAGACAGGTGGGGTCTGGCTGAGTCAACTGCCACGATGGCGTTGAGGTGGCAGCTATGGCCACCACCGGCGGCCAGTGACGGTGATCGCCGGCGATACGGCGCTCTCGCGGTCAAACTACCCATACAGCGAGACTCAGCGTGCCGAGGTGAACACGCAGGTACCATTGCCGCCCCTATATGGTCGCCGGAGCAAGCTCGCCGGCGATGCCGCACGGTGGTGCTCACGGGTGAACGGCGCGGCGATGATTCGGGAAGCAATCGGACGGGCTAGGCATGCCAGGAGGATCAGGAGCTCACCAGGATCACGACGCGCGTGACGGCGAGGCTTGCCGTGGTCTGGTTCGCCGGATTTCATGGCGTCAGTCGTCGGAGAAGACGAGCTCGACGGCGGCGCTACGGGTCGATTGGGTTCGATTCCTCTTGCAAGCAGAGCAAGTCGAGGCCGCTGATCACGATGGTGTCCACGGCAAGGTCTGGGGATGCCCTGAACGGCGGCGATGATCGAGGTCTGTGCGTGCTAGGGTTTCGGGATTTTGGGGAAATCGAGCAGAGGAGGAAGAAAGCGAGCTAGGGTTCGTCCTGGGGCTTTTATAGAGCTCCGTGGCCTGCCTCGTCACGTCTTCGGTCGCGGAGGAGCTGCCAGCGACGAGGAGAAGACGGCCACGGCGTCGCGCTGGCCTCCACGCGCGAGGAAGGGGATGAGGACGACCCTCTCCCAGATCTTTTGACGAAGGGGTACGTGGGCTGTCTGGGTGGTGGCTTGGGCCGCGTTGGTGGGCTGTGGTGCTGGGCTGCTTGGTGGGCTACACGGCCAGGTAAGGTCCAGGTAAGCCTCACCACTCTCTTATTTTCTTTTCTGTTTTCTTTTTCTGTTTTCAATTTTCTATTTTGTATTCTCTTTTTAATTCAATTTTCAATTCTTTTCTATTATGCAGGTATTTCAATTAAGTTAATTCCATGAAGAATTAGTGCCATGGTTATTACACCATTATCTTATTGGAAGAAGGTATTTTATATTTGATTATATCTCATACATGTGGGCTTATTCAAAATAGAAAATGGGCATGAGTTTATATTTTTATTTAATTTCCTTTTCTTGTGAATCAAATCTGTTTTGAATCACTTGAGTTGATAATTTTCTACTCCAAGTGTTTTAGAAAGAATCATTAGGACTTGTCCTCTTCTTTGATAATTTGATTACTTGCATAATATTTTATGTGAGCATCTATTTGTTAAGGCCTTGTAAGTATTATTATAATCCTATTTCAAGGTTAATACTAGTACTATTGAAGTAATAACAGGTTTTCCTCTCATCATGGTTTGATCTTGGTTATAAGGATAAGTGGTTGATCACCACTCATGGGTTTAAATAAAGGGTTTAGCACTAGGTTATTCTTAAGTTCCATAATTGGAGCATAAGATACAACTAGTGAACAATTCTAGGGCTCTAATTCTATTCACCTAGTGGCACATGATTTGGAACTCAAATGTGTACTAGGTTGATAGTTGTGATCACCCAAGTGATGCAGCAACTAGGGTTGAGGTATGGTTTAGGGTTTTACTTGTGAACATCAATTAATTCACAAGTTAGTTGGAAATATGATTATGGTTCTACATGTGATTTAACACCACATTATTATAGATAGGGTTGCTCTTCCTCACCACTCATAGGATGAATCAATTCCCAGATCATTTAGATTGATATAGGGCTGAACTATACAAAGGTTGTTATTATCCAGTTGTCTCTCTAATTAACACATGTGAAATGGTTTAGGTTGCTAGTAATTCCCCTATGATTTTATGTACTGGATTATATCTGCTTAAACCACTAAGGTTTAACTAGTAATTATATATCTCCAAAGCATGGTCATGGGTTAGACATGATTAACTAGTTCTTAATATATTCTACCTCAAGTTCTTAGGTTTATGATCATTACTCAATGGTGATGATCATGCATGGTATGGCTTCACAAAGTATCACTAGATGTATTTGGCTAGGGTTATACCTATTATCTCTCTCACTCCACAAGGACTTGGATTATAATCTAAGGTTCTACTCAAGGAATGATGATGTGGTTATCTGAATATGTGGTTTGCCTAAGAATTCTACCTTGATATCTTCTGTAGCTTGTTCTTCAGGAAATCTGATAAACCTGCTTCTTGTGGTATGCCTCCACCTCCTAGCTGCTTCATATTGGTCCTATCTAAATTATGGAGTGGCCCAACTCTTTGGTTTGCTTGTATCATGGTACAAGATGATGGAATGAATGAGGTAGAGGGTTCCTTTTATAGGCTTGTGGATGCTCTAATATCAAGACACATAGGTGTGTGACTCTTGTTTTGATTTGATGAGTAAGGTGCTTGGTTGTCATGCTCTTATCCATGGCAATCCTTTAAGCATGAGGTGGCATAGCTTAGGAATCAAGCTATGTAGATATTTTCATCCTATGTGGCATATGGTATTATCCTCTCATGTGATTTGTTTTTGGATAGCCAAGTGGCTTTTGTTACTAAATGTTTTGTTAATGATTTTATGCTTGTGGGTGAGTTACTATATCATATAAGATTTTATTTATATTGTAATTGGGATCAAAATGTCAAAGGCATGGATTATACCTCAATTTTGAATGGTGATGTTTGATTTCACCAAGGCATGATCATATGAGTTTCAAAATACTCATAGTTTATTTTATTCAAATAGTTTGAACTATAATTCGTAATGTAAACGAATTTAGTTTTGTGATATTCCTCGTATTTAATAAGTTATGATTAAAATCAGAATGTGTGGCTTTTATGCACTTAGGTCCTTGTGTTTTACCATATTTGATAATAAGTTTTAAAGTGAATTAAATTATACCCCAAAGTTAGTTGCTCAACTTTTAAGTGTTAATAATTTAGAGTTTGTTTATTATCTCTTTGATGGGTATATACCTCTCCCATCTCTAGGGTTTAATGATAAGCTTGTGTTGGTGTTAAATTCACAAGTTTAATTCAAGAAATACCATGAGGTTCATGGTAGAAATATTTATTTGTTAAAGATATGGAAAAGATAAGTGAAGAATGGTTTCTCCATTTTATTGTTACTTGATTTGCAATTGAATAGGTGTTCATATGTTATGACATGGATTACCATATTATAATCTTTTATAAGATCAAGCAATTTATCATTGAGTAAAATGTTGTTGTGTTGATCATTAGTTCCATTTGATCTAACCCCTTAGATCAAATCATCTCTACCCAAAGAACAAGGTTTTAACAAAGTCACATTGAGGTTTATAGCGCTTGACTTGATGAGCTACTTCAATTCCACCAAGATCAAGTGAAACTTCAGTTACTGTGACTGTTTTACTTTAAAGCGCGAAATTCTCCGGATTTTCTATGCATGAATGCAATGCACACATCAGTTTCCTCTATATTTGTAACCCCAATACATGGGATATTACACACATCCACCTCCATATGTTGACCCCAACTCCAATGGTGCGGTCTCGATGATTCAAAGCTAGGCCATCTAACAGGGCGCGTAAGGTAATCTCGCAAGTGTTCATGGCAGAAGATGCCTCCACCAACAGCTGAGTACCTAAATTGGTCTGGGCAAGACATTGGCTTCACAATTGCGGATCATCCGCAGCAAGTTCCTCGACCAGGGCAATCTGCACTCATCTTACCCGCAGTAATCGCTGGTTTTGATGTGTCGAGAGTTTTTATAGATGGTGGCAGCAGCTTAAACCTTATGTATGCAGACACATTGAGGAAGATGAACATATCCCCAAATCTAAAACCAATCGACACACGTTTCCATGGGATCACACCAGAGAAGCCAAGTTATCCGCTTGGGCAAAATCAATCTCGACGTTCAGTTTGGGACCCGAGAGAACTACATGATAGAGAATCTGGAGTTTGAAGTTATGGATTTCCCGTCGCAATATCATGCCTTGTTGGGACGACCAGCATATGCCAGGTTTATGGCGGTACCTCATTACAAGTACTTGTTATGGAAGTTGCCTGGACCTAAGGGACCAATCACAATTAAGGGAAGTTTCGCACTAGCTGATAAGTGCGACAGGGATTTTCATCGACTATCAGACCTTCGGGATGCAAGCAGAATATATGGCGCCAAGGCTCACCGATTATGATGTGCTGCCGATTGGGGAGACCACTCAAGGAACCAACCTTAATACTGCCATGATTCAAAAGAGGTGCAGATCCACCCGACGTACCCAAAGAAAACGACATCCATTGCAGCAAACATGGATCTCATAGGAAAGCGCGTCACGAGTTCCTCCGTGAGAGCACTGGAAAATCTTTGCATGGTGTCCAGCTGACATGCCAGAGTACCCAGGAACTTGCCAAGCACCACCTCAACTTGGATCCTCTCGAGACCAATCAAACAACCTTTGCGGCGTTTTTCGGAACCAAACCGCAAAGCTATGCTATTGATCGACTCAAAGATATACAAGCCACGTGGGTAGCTAACCCGATGGTGCCGAAGAAAAACACGAAAGTCCTTCGCATGTGTGTCGACTTTACGTGTCTCAATAAACACTATCCTAAGGATCACTTTCCCCTCCCAAGGATCGATCAAATCATCGACTCCACGGCAGGATGTGAACGTCTTTCCTTCTTAGACGCGTACTCTAGTTATAACCAGATCAGATTAAAAGAAGATGATGAAGCGAAAACAGCGTTCATAACACCTTACGGCGTGTTCTGCTATAGAACAATGCCCTTTGGTTTGAAAACGCGGGAGCAACATATCAGCGGATGATGCAGAAGTGTCTTGCGACACAGATTGGAAAAAATGTACAAGTCTATATTGACGATGTTGTGATAACATCGAAAAAGGGGACAACACTGATCGAAGATTTGAAAGAAACCTTCGACAAGTTCTGCCTTAAGCTGAACCCGACAAAGTGCTCTTTTGGTGTTCCTGCGGAGAACTTCTCGGGTTCCTAGTATCCGCAAGAGGGATTGAAGCCAATCCAGAGAAAATACAGCCATCGTAACTATGAGGAAGCCGACAAAGTTGAAAGAAATACAACAACATGGCGAGTCAGCTTTAAGCAGATTCGTCGCCAGGTTGGGAGAAAAAGCGGCTTGTTTCTATGCATTGATCAAACAAGGAGAGAAATTTCAATGGAACAAGGAAGCAGATAGGGATTTCGAGAATCTCAAGCGCACAATTTCGACACCACCAATCTTGGTGGCGCCTAAAGAGAAGGAACCCCTCCTGCTATACATTGCAGCCACGCCTCAAGTGGTCAACACGGCCCTGGTAGTAGAGAGGGAGGAAGAAGGAAAGCTCCATGGAGTACATCGGCCAATATATTTTATCAAGAAGTACTGTCGCGCTCAAAACAGCGGTACCCCCAATACCAGAAGTTGGCGTATGGAGTATTTACGAAAGCAAGAAAATTGCGACACTATTTTTCGCGCACCCGATAATAGTGGTCTATGAAGCTCCTCTCACAAATATACTAAACAACCCAGAAGCTACGGGTCGTGTCTCCCTTTGGGGAATAGAGCTTTCCCTCGGACAGCACGTATGAAAAAAGAAAAGCAATAAAGTCACAAATCCTACCAGATTTCATCAGAGTGGATGGAGCTACAAAATACAGGCCTCCAGATTTATCGAGAACCTGACTATGAACTTTGATGGGTCCAAAAGGTTAGAAGGCGCTGGAGCAGGCGTAATACTAGTATCACCTGAAGGCGACAAACTAAAGTATGTCTTACGGATGACGTTCCCAAACGCGTCTAACAATGAAGTAGAATATGAGGCTCTCATACACGGGATGAAGATGGCGAAAGCCTGCGGTGCAACTCGACTGAAAATCTTTGGCGACTCGCAGTTGGTAGCACAGCAGGTTATGAATCAATGTGATGCAACAACGAGAGCATGATAGCATACAAGGAGATGTACAATGAGCTAGAAAAGCTGTTTGATGGATGCGAGGTAAACCACATCAGCAGGTTGAGCAATGACGAAGCCGATGTTCTTGCAAACATCGGGTCTCAATGTCTCACTATCCCTCCAGGCGTGTTTTGGGAAGAAATAAGCGAGAGATCAACGAAGCCAATGAAAACAAAGAAGAAGGAAAAGGAAGAAAAACCTTCGAGTGTCACCAAAGAATCATTGGAAGAAGAAGAAGAGGAGCAGGAGCTTGTCATGATGGTGCAAATTCCATGGATGCAGGCGTACATATCATACATCTTAAGGAAAACAATACCCGATCCAGTTGAAGCAAGGCGAGTAATCAGACGATCTAAAGCTTTTACCGTGATAAAAGGGGAGTTGTACAAGCGAAATATTTCGGGTGTGTTACAGAGATGTGTCACACCCGAAGAAGGAAGGATCATCCTGAAAGATGTACACGAAGGAATTTGTGGGCATCACGCAAGCAGCCGAGCTATCGCTGCTAAAGTCTTCAGGGCAGGATTTTATTGGTTAACAGCAATTGAGGACACGAAGGAAATAGTGCGAACTTGCGACGCGTGCCAGAGATTCGCCGCTAAACCTCACTCTCCGGAGCAGAACGATGCCAATCCCATCTATCTTGGCCCTTTGCTCAATGGGGTCTCGATATGGTGGGAAAACTACACAAAGCTTCGCCAGGAGGATATGAGTATATGCTCGTTGCTATCGACAAATTTACCAAGTGGATAGAAGCAAAGCCGATAAATTCACCGGACGGCGCGTCGGCAATCAAGTTTGTGAAAAGCATTGTTTTTCGATTTGGAGTCCCCATAGCATCGTCACAGATAATGGCAGTAATTTCACATCCAAGGAGTTCAAAGCGGCAGAAATGGGCATTAAATTGAGTTTTACGTCTGTTGCACATCCACAGACCAACGGCAAGTCGAGAAAGCCAATGGCATCATATGCAATGGTATCAAGAAGCGCCTGTTAGGACCATTGGAAAAGCTCGGCATACTTGGCCGAGGAGCTGCCAAGCGTGTTGTGGTGTATTCGAACAACACCAAATACGGCGACGAGAGAACGCCGTTCCGGTCCATGGAGCCAAAGCCGTACTGCCGATAGAAATAGAGCATGATTCTCCAAGGGTTACAGAATATGATGAAGAAACTTCGAGAAGAGCTTTGGAGGATGATGTCGACGCAGTTGATGAGGCTCGACACAAAGTATTGTCACGAGTCGCCAAATACCAACAGGACCTGAAAAACTACCACAGTCGACGATTGCGACCAAGATCTTTTCAAGTTGGGGACTTGGTTTTACGACTCAATCAAAAAAGCCATGAAAAACTTGAGTCACCGTGGCTTGGACCTTACATCGTCACAGAGGTAATCGAAGGAGGAGCATACAGAATCAAGGACAAGAAGACGGGGATTGCTGAGCCAAACCCTTGGAACGTGGCGCAGCTCAGGCGTTTTACGCTTAGATGCCAAAATATAGTCTCCTCTGTAAACATACAAAACACCCACGGAGTTTTCAGACGCACTCTTTTCCTTTTTCGGGGCACCGAGTGGGGCCGGGAAAGGTTTTTAATGAGGCGGGCTCGCGGTGCTGCAATATAATAAAGATAGTGGAATTATATATCTTTTCGACAGGCTCGGGGGCTTCTACCCAGAAGATACAACATATATATATACGAATGCCGACAAATACAACCTGCAAAATATCTCGCCTTGGTATAAAGTACCTCGCCAAAATAAAAAGGTGTCGCCAAAAAGCGGTCAACATAAAGCTCGGGGGCTTGCGCCCGCAAAAATAGTACACAAATATAATTTATCTTGCCTTGGGACAACCTCGCATTATAAAAAGAAACATCGCCATCAAAACGCCCGGGGGCTTGGCATTGAAAAACAAAAATATAGTGGCCTTACAACATAGATTATATTTACTACATACAAGACACAATCTTTGGAGCAACAAAACTTCAAGGGTTGCCAAGTATATTATCTATCGTCAACCGTTCATTATTTATAGCGCGAGTGCTATGTTCAGCATAGCTGCCCTTCACGAAGAATTCGGCGTCCATCCGAAGAAGTTCATCCATCATATCTTCGGCAATAGGGGTCACAACGTCGTCATATTTGCTGAAGTTCTTCCTCCTCTTCGCCATCTTGGCCAGGCACTTTGGAACAACTTGACCCACGTCCAACTTCGGGTAGCAGATTTTTATCATGATCATAGCAAACCTTGCGCCAGCAGCTAATTGGGCCCGCACAAAGCCGTGGATTCGAGGAGCATCCCGAAATTTGTCCATTAAAGCATGAAGAGTCTCCGACATCTTATTACGAGGAAACATGGTGCCATAGACCAGAGACAAGGTCCTCGTACAAAAGTCGAGATAATCACGGACCTGAAGCGCGCGATCCCGAAACCTCGATGATTTGGCGAGTCCGTTTAGGCGTGCCCTAAAAATTTGAACCATGATCACGCGCAAGCCTGAGAAGTGCATTGGAGCGAGCTTTGACACGTTCATCTTCGGTAGTAGCATCCAAGAAGGAACCTATTTTTAAAAGAAAAATAAAGCATGACAAAGATAATGAAGCACACCTGCCATATCCAAGCTAGCATCTGTCAGCAGCTGAAGCATAAAATTCTCTCGAGATGTAGCTGCAGTAGTCTCAGCAACCGCGGAGTCCTTTTCAGCCATGGCATCTTGAGCCTGTTGGAGCAACCTTTTCCCTCTCGGAGGATTTCCGAGATTGTTCCATGAGCATAAGCGACTGCCTCTTCGTAGATTGGAGTTGCTGCCGAAGCTCTTCCAAATCTTGTGCTGAGTCTCTACCCGACGAATCCTCAACAAATTCGACAACAGGTGTTTTCTTCAAATGGTGAAGGAAAACCTCGGAAGGACCAGGAGTTGCAGTATAGTTGTCAAAAATCAACTGAAAACAAAATTTTCGACATCAATCATTAAGCAAAGATAGATTTCCATTCATTCTGATAGTATGTACATGACTATTTGTCGTGGTATCGTCATGACATACGCCATAGGGTGGCTAATCGAGGTGGTTCCTAATGGTCTCACGGTGGTATCCGGAAGCGGGTATGGGCACGAGCGACACGGCGACGTACCCAGGTTCGAGGCCCTCCGATGGAGGTAACACCTCTACTGCTATGAGTGTATAAGATGATCACACAATACAATGGTGCTCCTTGAGCTGTATCCGGCTGTCCCTGGGAGGCTAAGGTAGACGAAGGTCTCTCTCTCTCAGGGCAGCTCTAAGACTAGTGAATGGCAACTGATCGATCGTCCCCCGCACGAGGGCCCGGCTTATATAGGCACCGGCACTTTACATATAAGTCCCTAGAGCCTAGTGGCCAGCATGGGCCGGCTTCGGCTCCCGTCCCTTCCCGAGGCGCCGACGCCAGGGAGCCGTTGAGCGTAGTGGTACGTCCCATCCGCCTGCTCAGGTCAGCGGCGTGGAGGTGTTGTCGTTGTCGTCATCATGCTCTAGCGCGTACGGCTCGACGTACGCCATGATGGCCGTCCGGCGCGCGGCACTGCTGCTCTACAGTGCCCCGTACTTTACGGGAGATGAGGTCAGCGTGACCTTGAACCCGGCCACCTTCCCGCTTCCCTCCCGTGCAAGGCTCGCCAGCCTCGAGTCGGTCCGAGGTACAAACCCCAGCCGGATATGGCTTGTAGAAGCCGGCCCAGCCACGGCGTCGAGGCGTAGCCAGGCCGACTAGAACTTAGAGCCAGCCGGCCCCGAGGCAGCCGGCCACGGCTCCAGCCAGCTGCTCCTCAGCCGGCCGCCGCGAGCCGGCCGTCCTCGAGCCGGCCGCTCCGCGTCCATTGCCCTACCCGGGTCTTCCCCCCGACATTAGCCCCCGAAGCTGGCAAGGTCCTGCGTTAAGAGGGACCTAGGCAGGTTTCCCTGGCTTATACATCTCTCGCTGTTTCGGCGGCTCGGAGGGGCCAACGAGAATTTTCATCCAGCCGGCTGCGCCCTCATCCGGCTCGCCCCGTCCGGCTTCCTCCAGCCGGACGCCTTTTTTGCTCCTGTCGTTTTCACTTTTCTTAAGTGTTGAAGACGTTTCCGGCTTGTTGCCAAAACTGGGGCCGGGTCGATTTTATCGTCCGGCCTGGCCGGTGCAACGGCAACTCCGCCGCCTCGAGTCCCGCTGCCCGACTTGACCGTTCTGACGGCTTCGTCAGCGCGGTCGTTTCGTATGGTCACATCACTGTCCCTCTCCGGATTTTCTGCGGTCGTCGTAAGTGGGGCGACCGTTTCGGTAACCGCCGCGTCGTGTGCGGCTTCTGCCAGCGAATCCCATCGTGCCCACGATCGCCACGTGGTCGCAACGGGCGCGCGGGGACGGCTATAAATGCCCCCCGCGCGGTACCGAGGCAGCCTTCTTCTTCCTTGCGCCACTGCCTCTTCTCTTTCTCGCCCTCTTCGCTCGAACGCTCTCGCGCGCCGTCGATTCTTCTCCGGTGATCTCCTGGCGAACCCCGGCGACCTTTCGCGGCCGGAGCTCTCCGCCGTTCGGCAGCCGTCCGCACGCCTAGCCGGCGCCACGGGGCCCCGCGGCTCGACGCTGCGCTCATCGCCGCCGCGCTCTCCTCCGGTGAGGAGTGGTTCCTCCTCTCCTTTCGCCCTTGATTGGTCTTCCTCCTCCTCTTCTTCGTCAATGGCCTCCGCCAGCGGGTCCTGGAGGGGCTCGTATATGAACGACGACGACATCGAACGCCTGGTGCGCCTCCGCCGGATTCCTCGGGAGGTGGTCACGCGGGCGCCTGGCGCGGAGATGGAGCCCAAGCCGGAGCCCGGCGAGCGCGTCGTCTTCGGCGCGCATCTCGACGCGGGCTGGGTCCGCCGCTTCGGCCTTCTTCCGGCGATTCCCGGAGTTTTTGGCCTGCAGCCGCACTCTGCCTGCCAACGCGTGCGTCCTCCTTAGCTGCTATGTGGCTTTTATGGAGGGCTACGCCGGCTTGTGGCCGGACGTCGACTTCTGGAGCCGGCTCTTCTACCTCAAGTCGCAGATGACCCAGGGCCGCCTGAGGACCTGCGGCTGCGCCTCCATCTATCCCCGCGCCGGCTCGCTCTTCCCGAAAATACCGACTGTCGACTCGGTGAAGAACTGGCAGATGTCGTTCTTCTACGTGAAGAACGCCAACCCAGCCTTCGACCGGATCAACCTGCCGGAGTACGATCCGGCTCCTCCGACCACCCGGCTCAACTGGGGTCACAACGCCAAGTCGCGGATCCGGACGCGGAGGTCAACCTCCTCTGGGATTTCCTGGGTGCGTCTCTGCGGGCCGGCTGAGCGCCGAGGACCTCCTCTGCACCTACGTGGAGCGCCGGGTGATCCCGCTCCAGGGCCGTGTCCACAAGATCGGGCTTATGTCCGGCCGGCTGGATCCGACCCGGACGTCGAGGATAGCGCTCACCAAGGCCCAAGTCGCCCACCGGGTGAACAACATCACCAAGGCCAACATGCCGGAGGACTGGGCGTGGGGGCTGCCGCCCTACGACCGGGCCGCGCCGCCTGAGCGGGTAAGTTGTATTTTTAGCTTGTGCCTTTCGGCTTGCGGCTGCGTGGCTCGCTTGTTACTCATCTGTTCTTGTTTTCTAGATCTTCCCTCGCCAAGAGCTCGAGGACGGCAACTTGGCGCACAAGATCTGGACGGCGGATCTCGTGATCCGGCTGACTAAGCCGGCGACCAGGCCGGCGACCAAGCCGGCGATGACGATCTGCCGGCGGTGCCCGACCAGGGCGGCTAAGGGGAGCAGACAACCCGCCGCCTCGCCGGAGCAGTTGGAGGAGGAGGAGGCGGAGCCGGCCACGTCCACCACGGGCCGGGACCGATCCGGCGGTGCCTTTGCGCACGAGGCCGCCTGCCGCCTCGGCGACTTCCGCGCCGAAGAAGAAGCGCCGCCGGCGGGAATATGGCCAGGCGGAGGGCTGTGCCAAGAGACAACGCCAGCAAGGGCCCAAGAAGGTCCCTGAGATGGCCGGGTAAGTTCTTTTTGTTTTCTTTGTTGTTTGATTCCTTTTCTTTCCTTGCCTTGCACTTATCTTCCTTTGTTTGTTCGACTAGGGCCGCCATCAAGTTCACCCAGGGCGGCAGCTCTGGGCCGGCTGCGCGTGTTGCGCCGCCGTTCCGCCGGCAGAGGGAGCCGACGCCGCCGCTCGTCACGTGCACGCACGCCGCCCGTTGTCGCGCCGTGCCGCGCCGTGGTTACGCCGTCGCGGCTTCGCCGCTCCCGCGGGGCGTTTCTTCGGCTGCGCCTCCTTCGCGCACGGCGGGCGCCCGGCGAGTCGGTCCAAGGGCCTACCCTAGGCGACGCAGCCGCACCGCGCGCCGCTGGGGCCGGCTGCCGGAGCCGGCCGTGGTGTGCCACCGGCGGCAGGAGCTGGAGCCGGCGGAGCTGCGCCGCCTGAAGAGCCGGAGGTGGTTCCCACCGGGCCGGCCGCGCCGCCTCCGGCTTCGGAGCCGCCGAGGGCGGAGCCTGCTGGGAAAGGGCCGCAGCGGGAGGAGCCAGCGCGCGCCAGGGACGCCGACTCCCAGGCGTTGGTGAGGTCAAAGGGCCCGGCGGTGTCGCCCACTGGCCTTCACGTGGCCAAGGGTGCCCGGTTGGTGAGCGTGCCGTCCGCCTCGGACTCCAGCTTGGCTCGGCTGGCACCATGGAGCAGGCCTGGAACCAGGCGGACTCCTGCGAGATCATCAGCCGGGAGGGGCAGCCCGGCACGGCGCCCCTGAAGATGCTTTACTCCGGCTACCGCGCCAGCCTCAAGAGCAAAGCCGCCGAGGCCGTGGCCCAGCTGGCTACGCTGGAGGAAGCTGACAAGGTAGGTGGTTTCCCATCTTATTTTCTGTGATTTTATTGTTATCTTGGTAGCCCTCCGAGGCATGGGCCGGCTGCTTGGAGCCGACCCAGGTTTCGCCTAAACGATTGACTCTTTTTTCAGATGGTCGACGAGCGGCGCACCGTCTTGTACAACAAGGTGGTGACCAGCTACCACAAGGCCAAGATTGAGCGGGGCGCCTTGGCTCGTGAGCTGGAAGCCGTCAAGGGTAAGCTCCTGTTTCTTTTGGCTCGATGTCTTTTTTCTCTTGTCTTTGTTGGCTGACATCTCTTTCCGGCTGCCTCGCAGTTGAGGCCGCCAAGGTCCCGCAGCTGGAGAAGGACCTCCGGGTTGCTCGCGCTCAGTGCGCCGAGAGCGAGGAGGCGGGCCGCGCCGCCGCCGCTCAGGGTGGCTGATGGGGAGTTGACGCGGCTGCGCGCGCTGGAGAAGAACCATCTCGCCGAGCTCACCTCCCTCAGGACGGCAGAGAAGGAGAAGGTAGAGGATCTGAGCCGGCGGCTGGCCGAGGTGGAGAAGCAGCGGCTTGCGCTTCAGAAGGAAGTCACCGCCAAGTCCACGGAGCTGGCGGCTACCGCCAAGCACTGGACGGACATTATTGGCGCGATCGATACCGGTTTCTCGGGTGAGTTTATGTTTCCTTCCCCTTCCGGCTTTCGGCTGTCGGCTGCCGCTGGTAGCCGGCCTAAAACTCATCTTTTCGCAATCTCCATTCGGGCCGCGCTCGTGCCGGCGCCGCCAGCCTTTTTCTTTTGTCCTTCGAAATTTCCATCTTCGGGCTGGGGCAGTCGGCTCGTGCCGGGCTGCGCGCCTTTTTTAGAGCTTCAATTCCATCTTCGGGTCGGGGGCATCGGCTCGTGCCGGCCGCCATCTTACTTTAGGACTTCGAAAATTTGCCTTTTTCAGCTTATTTCGGCTTTTATGACTTCGACATGCTTCCTCTTGCAGCGGCCTCCCGGAGACGCAGGACGTGGCCTTGATGCCGCTGGCGCTGCGCGCGAGGTCGTGGGCGGGCGATCGGCGAGGGCAGCTCGGAGACCTTCACCATGGAGGACCATCTGTCGTCCCTCGGCTGCCCGCGTCGAGCCCATCACCAAATTTGGCTGGGAGCTCCGGAAGGCGGCTGAGGCTGGTTCCGATGCTGTGGCCCGACAAGGAGGCGCCGCAAGACATTTCCAGCCTCACTTCCTTGATCGAGCAGGCGCCGGACCGCTTCATCGACGGAAGGGGTCCGCCACGCGTGCCGGCGCCGACATGGCGCTGTCTTTCGTCCTCTCCTGGTACAACGAGGTGGACCCGCAGCTCGAGTACGGCGAGCCGGCGTGGAGGAGGAGCTCTCAGCCGATCAGAAGGCCGCCCGGCTTGCCCGAGCCAGCGCCATCGCCGACTTCGTTGACAAGCGCGTCTTCATCGCAGATCCGAACCCTCACTCTGATGAGGAGGAGGAGCTTGAAGACGAAGGGGTCGAGATGGACTCTCCGCCGCCTGCCGTTGATCCGGCTGTTCCTCCTCCAGCCGGTGCCTAGGCTTTCCTGTTTATGTAGCTTTGCTTTTGCCAAGACAATTTATTAAATCCCCGGGATGCCGGGTGCTTATGTAAAGACAATATTATCTCCTTTTTATTATGACGCACTTTAATGTGTTTGTTAATCATTTGTGTGCCGGCTTGCTTTCTTCCGACTTGTTCGCTTTTTCCCATCCGCCCCACTCTTTGGCTGTGCCCTTGCCGGTCGCACGTCCGACTTGCGGTCCGTCGCCGGATCAAGAGCGTGCCGCTGAGGCCGACAGTATTTCAGTCGAACGAGTCGATTTCGGCATCCGACACTTTTATGAAAGGTTGCAAGTCAACTCGCTTTTACTCTTTCCTTAGCCTTTTTCGCGTGCCAGCTCCCTAGGCCTTACTCCCGCCAGCCGGACAGCCGGGTTGCGGTCTGTAGCTGGTCGGAAGCCGGCTGTCGGAAATCAGATCACGTTACTAAGCCGTCGCGTGAAAGGGTTCAAGCCAATTGGCGAAACGAAATAGAGTGCGCGAAAAACTTGTCGGAAACGGCGCTCTTGGCGCATGCTTTTTCATAGCTTGCAAAAGGGATACAAGGGATACATACATTTGCTCAAGTGTAAAATGGTCGAAGCAACTGACATTCCAGGGACGTTTTGTCTCCTCGCAGTTTTGCTTCGCCTTGTTCTTTTTGACTCTTGGGCATCTATGAGATAGTAGGAATCATTGCCTACCGCCTTGCTCACGATGAAGGGACCCTCCCATGGGGATGCTAGTTTATGCTGTCCGGCTGTCCGTTGGATCAGCCGGAGCACTAGGTCTCCTTCTCGGAATGCTAAGGACTTAACCTTCCGGCTGTGATAGCGACGGAGGCTCTGCTGGTATACGGTGGACCTGGATTCGGCCATCAGCCGGACCTCTTCAACCAGGTCGACTCCATCTTCGCGAGCTTCTTTGGCTTCAGCTTCTGTGTATAGCTTGATCCTTGGCGCGTCGTGCTCGATGTCAGTCGGCAGGACGGCTTCAGCCCCGTATACGAGGAAGAAGGGCGTGAAGCCGACTGAGCGGTTGGGTGTTGTGCGCAGGCTCCACAGCACGCTGGGCAGCTCCTCAATCCAGCAGCCGGCTGAGCGCTCAAGCGGCTCTACCAGCCGAGGCCGGATGCCGGCTAGGATCAAGCCGTTTGCCTTCTCCACTTGGCCGTTGGTCTCTGGGTGTGCTACGGATGACAGATCCATTCGGATCCCCATCTCCCCGCAGTAGCGCTTGAAAATGCCCTCGGCGAAGTTGCTGCCGTTGTCGTGATGATGCTATGCGGGTAGCCGTATCTCGCGATTATCTCCTTGAGGAATGTGACGGCTGTGGAGCCATCCAGCTTCTTGATCGGCTTGGCTTCGATCCACTTAGTGAATTTATCAATCATCACCAAGAGATGCGTCATGCCGCCTCGGGCTGTCTTGAATGGGCCCACCATATCCAAGCCCCATACGGCAAACGGCCAGGTAATGGGGATGGTTTTTAGGGCGGAAGCCGGCGTTTGCCTTTGCTTTGCGAAGCGCTGGCAGCCGTTGCACTTCTTCACCAAGTCTTCTGCGTCCCTGAGCGCAGTCGGCCAGTAAAAACCGTGCCGGAAGGCTTTGGCCACTATGGCTCTGGAGGAGGCGTGATGGCCGCACTCTCCCTGGTGGATTTCCCGTAGGAGTTCAATCCCTTCAGCCGGCTCGACGCACCGCTGGAACACCCCACTTACGCTGCGTTTGTACAGCTCGTGGTTGATGATTGTATAGGCCTTGGCCCTTCTCTCAATCTGCCTAGCTTGAACCCTGTCATTGGGCAGCACACCATCGGTGAGGTAGGAGAGGAATTCTTGTGCCCATGATGGTACGTATTTTATTTCAAACACGCTAACCACCAAGGCCTCCATCTTCGGAGCTTCCGGTTTCGACTGCGTGGTCGCCGGGTTCGGCTGTGAAGCCGGCGGGTTTGGCTGATAAGCCCCCGAGTTTGGCTGAGAAGCCCCCGCGTTGGACCGATAAGCCCCCGGGTTCGGCTGAGGAGCCGGCGGGTTTGGCTGATGAGCCCCCGACTTGGGCAATGAAGCCCCCGGGTTCGGCTGAGAAGCCCCCGGGTCAGCCGGCACGAATATGGAATCCGAGTCCGGTGACGGTATGATGGACGGTTTCTTGAGAATCGCCAGGGCAACGCCCGGCGGAATGGCTTGCCGGGTCGAGCCAATCTTGGATAGGGCATCTGCCGCCTCATTGTTTGCTCGTGGCACATGGTGGAATTCACAGCCATCGAAGAAGCCGGATAGCTACTGGACGTGGAAGCGGTATGAGGCCATGTTGGCGTCCTTCGCGTCCCAGTCGCCCGATGCTTGCTGTATAACCAAGTCGGAGTCGCCGAAGCAGAGGATGCGACGCACGCCAATCTCCTTGGCCAGCTTCAGCCCATGGATGAGCGCTTCATACTCCGCCACATTGTTGGATGCGGCGAAGTGGATCTGCAGGACATAGTCCAGCCGATCTCCCTTGGGGGAAGTGACGACGATGCCGGCTCCCAAGCCGTTTCGCATCTTCGAGCCGTCGAAGTGCAGCTTCCAGTGCGTGGAGTCAGGCACAGGCGGCAGGTATTGCATCTCGGCCCAGTCGACAAAGAAGTCCGCGAGGATCTGCGACTTGATGGCTGTGCGCGGCTCGTAGAGGATGGTGTGGGCGGCTAGCTCCAGGGCCCACTTGGCAACCCGGCCGTTGGCATCCTTGCTGCCGATGATTTCCGCCAAGGGCGCTGTGGCCACCACTCTGATGGGGTGCTCTTGGAAGTAGTGCTTGAGCTTCTTGGCCGCCATGTACACACCGTAGGTGACCTTCTGGTAGTGGGGGTAGTTCTGCTTCGACTGGGACAGCACCTCACTGAGATAGTAGACTGGGCGCTGAACCAGCTGCTCCCTGTTGGTTGCTTCTTTGCGCTCCACCACCAGGACAACGCTAACCACTCGGTTGGTGGCTGCGATGTACAACAGCATCGGCTCCATTGAACCTGGCGTTGCAAGGATTGGCGCGGTTGAGAGCACGCGCTTTAAGTCACGAAAGGCTTCATCCGCCTGCGGTGACCAGACAAATTTGTCCGACTTCCTCATCAATTGATACAGGGGCAGTGCCTTCTCCGGCTGACGAAGCGGCTCAAGGAGGCCAGGCATCCGGTGAACTTCTGGACGTCCTTGAGGCACTGCGGCAGCTCCATCTTCTCAATGGCACTGATCTTCTCGGGTTGGCTTCGATTCCTCGCTGAGAGACGAGGTAGCCCAGGAGTTGGCCGGCTGGCACGCCGAACGTGCATTTGGCCGGGTTGAGCTTCATCCGGAATCTTCGCAGATTGGTGAAGGTTTCTCTCAAGTCATCAAGGAGGGTAGGCATCTCCTTGGTTTTTACAACGACATCATCCACGTATGCGTGGACATTTCTGCCGATTTGATCCTGCAAACACTTTTGCATGCACCTTTGGTAGGTGGCGCCTGCATTTTTCAAGCCGAATGGCATAGTCGTGTAGCAGCCCCATACGGGGTAATGAACGAAGTCTTTATTTGATCAGCCGGATTCAAAGGAATCTGGTGGTAGCCTGAGTAGGCATCTAGGAAAGACAACAGTTCACAGGGCAGTCGAGTCTATAACTTGATCTATGCGCGGCAGGGGAAGGGGTCCTTCGGGCACGCCTTGTTGAGGCTGGTGTAGTCGATACACATGCGCCAGGAGCCGTTCTTCTTCAAAACCAGACCGGGTTCGCCAACCATCCGGGTGCAGCACTTCCATGATGAAGCCGGCAGCTAGGAGCCAATTTCTTCACCGATGGCCTTCCTTCGTTCTTCGGCAAGCGCCTGAGAGGCTGCTTCACCGGCTTGGCTTCAGGCCTGACGTGGAGGTGGTGCTCAGCCAACTCCCTCGGTACACCCGGCATGTCCCTTGGAGACCATGCGAAGATGTCCCGATTCTCACGGAGGAAGCTGGTGAGCTCGCTTTCCTATTTGCTGCTCAAGCCGGCACCGATGGTGACGTACTTGTCCGGCTGAGCCGGGTCGAGCAGGATCTTCTTGGTGTTGTCGGCCGGCTGGAAGTGAGTCGTCCCAGCCGGGTTGCCCACAGCCGGCATGTCCGCCTGCGCGGCCTTGGCCAAGGCAACGGCGTCGTGGATGAGCTGCTTTCGTGGCGATGACCAGCGTCTGCCATCTTGGAGCTCTGCGTGGCGCAGTCCATGGAGCGGCGGTAGTCGCCGGCTACGGTGATGACCCCCTTAGGGCCAGGCATCATCTTCAGGTACCCATAGTGGGGCACCGCCATGAACTTGGTCAGGGCAGGCCTGCCCAGGAGCGCGTGGTAGGGACTCACGAGGTCCACCACCTCGAACTCGATGTTCTCCGTGCGGAAGTTGTCCGGCTTGCCGAACATGACCTCCAGAGTGATCCGGCCGATCGGCTGGCAGCAGTGGCCTGGCACGATGCCATGGAAGACGGTGGGGGTGGGGCGCGCCTCCTGGATGCCCAGCTTGCGGGCGGTGTCGCGGTAGAGGATGTTGATGCTGCTGCCCCCATCCATGAGGACGCGCGAGAAGCGCACGCTGCGCCGGGTTGTGCCGATGGTGGGGTCGAGGACCATGGCGTAGCTGCCCGGCTTCGGTAGGACAGCCGGTGTGTCGCGGCGATCAAAAGTGATGGCCTGCTCTGACCAGTGTAGGTACTGGGGGACCGGCGGCATGACCGCTGGACTTCGAGGGAACGGCGCTGCTGGCTCGTTTTGTCCTCGGGCTCGGAGGTGAAGATGATGTAGGTGGCATCCTCAGCCAGGTACCGGCCGCCATGGTGCACTTGGTTAGCCTCGTGGTGCTCGAGGTTGTTGGCTTCTGCGCCGGCTTGGCCACCCGGCCCGCCGGCTGGTGGAGGTGGGGGTGGAGGCGGAAGGGGCTCGCCGCTCGTCGCCGCTTCATGAAGTGGCAGTCGCGGGTGGAGTGGTTGGAGGGGTTCTTGCCGCCGTGGTACTTGCACGGCGAGTCGAGCATCTGCTCGAAGGTGTACTTCGGCTTCCAGGGCCGGTCCGTTTGCTTCTGGCGCCGGCTTCCGCCAGCCGCGTGGTCTGACACGGCTGCCACGTGGGCCGAGCCGTACCGGCGGTCCGGCTGGTCGCCGTGCCTCTTGCCGCGGTAATTGTCCCGCCGGCTGCCATGGTGGCCGCCCTCGGCCGGCTTGTTGTTGTTGTCCTCCTGGATGGAGCCGGCGAAATCTCAGCCGGCGTGCTGGCTTCCTTCAGCCAGCGCATACTTATCTGCGATGGCCATCAAGGCAGCCATCGTCTTGGGTTCACTGCGGCGCAGCTTCGCCACAACATGGTGTTCTGCCGGCAGCCGGCCATGAAGAAGCCGACGGCCGGATCTCGTGCACTCCTCGGGAGTTGCGCATCTCGCACCAGCGCGTCTGTATGCACGGTCCGTCTCCTGCGCCCTGCTTGCACATCTCGAGCTGTTGGGGGCGACCCGGCCGGCGGTAGGTGCCGGTGAAGTTGCTGATGAAGGCCGCCTCGAGCCGGCCGTTGATGCTGCCGGCTGGCAGGTTGTTGAGCCAGTGCGGGCGGAGCCGAGCATGAGGGGAGTAGCGCACGCCCAGCGCTTGTTGCCCTTGGCGATGCCGACCGCGGTGGAGTAGTCCTGCAGCCAGTCCTCCGGCTTGGCCGTGCCGTCGTACTTGGGCGTGTCGCGGGGGAGCTGGAAGCCGTCGATCATGGGCTCGTTGGGGATCCGCGGCCCGAGCACTTGGGGCCGGCTGGCCTTTCTTCCTCCGCGATGCGGGATTCGACCAGCCGGTCGAGGCGACCGGCGTCTGCCGGCTCGACGCGCGGGCCCAGCCGGGAGCGGGCCGGCTGGCGCTGGCCGCTGGCCTCTGGAGCCGCGCGGTGCTTGATGGTGGATTGCCTCTCGTACTCGTACTCTTCGTCGTCGTGCCGGCTTGATGGTGGCCGGCTGCGACCGCTGTTGCCACTGGGCGGCCGGCTTGTGCGGCTGGAACTCGCGTGGGTGTTCCGGCTGTCGGCTCGCCGGCTTGGTGCGGGGGAAGTGGACTCGGCCGTGTCCCTCGGACCGTCTCGGTCCTTGCCTGCAGCGCCATGAGCGTGAGAAGCTCTGGGGGCATGGGCGTACCTGGGGTCCTTGGTCGGCGGTTGGCCGCCTTCAGCAGCTCAGTCACCCGCTCAGTTTGGCGGCGTAACTCGCGCCTTCGAGGCGGTGCAGCTCTTCCGCGGCAGCTTCAGCCGCGAGCATGTTCTTGTCGGGGGTGTTGTAGATGGGCAGCTCCGCAGACGGAGCCGGCGATGCTGCGCCGTCCCGGGCGATCTCTGCGCCCAGGCCGCCTCCT
The DNA here is from genome assembly GCA_030979885.1 of Lolium multiflorum. NCBI lineage: Eukaryota > Viridiplantae > Streptophyta > Magnoliopsida > Poales > Poaceae > Lolium > Lolium multiflorum. The sequence goes on from CM061749.1 coordinate 105,884,971, forward strand.
CTGCGGCGGATCTGGCTCGGCTTGGGTTGTCGCCGGCTGGCGTGAGGCCGTGGGCGCGGTTGAACTCGCGCTGGGAGATCTCCCACTGGCGCTTTGCAGCAGCCAGCTCTTCTGTTTGCTTGAGGAGGAGCTGGCGGTGCTCCTCCAGGTCCTTCTCGATGGTGGTGGGGTCGGCACCAGGCGTGAGCGGAGTGCTCAGCTTGGCCCGGACTTCGTCCAGCCGGGATGGTGGTGGCGGCGCCTTTGCGCCCGAGGCGGATGCGCCGGTCTCCTTGTTGCGCTCCAACTCAGGACCGCGGACGCGCGTCGACTTGCCTCCGGCGTCGTCGCCGGTGGCCATGACCTCCTGCATGATGCAAGGGCCGGTGGTGGTGAAGCTGGCGCCGGCTCCAGGGGGAGGGCTTGCGCAGCGCACGATCTCGCGCGAAGGGTGGTGCGACGGTGGCGACGTAGACGTCGAAGCCGCCGAAGCTGATGATGCTGCCGCCGGCAGGGAAATGCCGCCGTCGGCGAAGCAGCCAGCGTTGTCGCTGACGCAGTCGAGGGAGCCGAATCTCCAGACCAAGCCTGAAGCGACCCTCTCGCCGGTGGTGGTGAGGCCCGTCCGGATGGAAACACCGGCCGAGGACGCTGACGGCCCCACGGTGGGCGCCAAATGTCGTGGTATCGTCATGACATACGCCATAGGGTGGCTAATCGAGGTGGTTCCTAATGGTCTCACGGCGGTATCCGGAAGCGGGTATGGGCACGAGCGACACGGCGACGTACCCAGGTTCGAGGCCCTCCGATGGAGGTAACACCTCTACTCCTGCTATGAGTGTATAAGATGATCACACAATACAATGGTGCTCCTTGAGCTGTATCCGGCTGCTCCTGGGAGGCTAAGGTAGACGAAGGTCTCTCTCTCAGGGCAGCTCTAAGACTAGTGAATGGCAACTGATCGATCGTCCCCCGCACGAGGGGGGTAGTCCGGCTTATATAGGCTCCGGCACTTTACATATAAGTCCCTAGAGTCTAGTGGCCAGCATGGCCGGCTTCGGCTCCCGTCCCTTCCCGAGGCGCGACGCCATGGAGCCGTTGAGCGTAGTGGCACGTCCCATCCGCCCGCTCAGGTCAGCGGCATGGAGGCTTGGCGTTGTCGTCATCATGCTCAGCGCGTACGGCTCCGACGACGCCATGATGGCCCGTCGGCGCGTGGCACCCGCTGCCCACAAGGCCTCGTACTTCTACGGAGATGAGGTCAGCGTGGACCTTTGAACCCGGCTCACCTTCCCAGTTCCTCCTGCAAGGCTCGCCAGCCTCGAGTCGGTCTGAGGTACAAACCCCAGTCGGATATGGCTTGTAGAAGCCGGCCCAGCTGCAGCGTTGAAGGCCGCAGCCAGGCCGACTAGGACTTAGAGCCAGCCGGCTCCCGAGGCAGCCGGCCATGGCTCCAGCCGGCTGCCCGAGGCAGCCGGCCACGGCTCCAGCCGGCTGCTCCTCAGCCGGCCTTGCCGCGAGCCGGCCGTCCTCGAGCCGGCCGCTCCGCGTCCATTGCCCTACCCGGGGTCTTCCCCCCGACACTATTAGAAAAGAAGAACCTATAGACAACTACTGAAGCAGCCACTGCCAAGAACACTATGGCGACAGTGCCAAAAGAGGGGAGAAACTAAAAGTAAAAAGAAAAGTGGTCTACTTGACCTCCGGCTTTGAAGAACTCGGAGCAGGCGCTGGCTTATATCCAAGGGTGGCAAGGATCTTCTTCGAGTCGGGTTTCGCCGCTTTAATTAGCGACTGCCATTTCTTCGTCTCGATATCCTCTGCGTCGCCAACCCTTGCCCAGTCGACGTTTTGTTGGCTATTAGCAACCAAGGCCATTGTACCTTCGACTCCAACTTTTAACCCTTCTTGGCGAAGTTGGAGTCCAAGGTCTTCTTGAGAAGTGAAGCACTTGGCGAGATCAATGAAGATTGCGGGTTCCTCCTTCTTCTTGAAAAATAGGGGAAAAGCCGTGACAGCCAATCCGGCTTCAGCAAGGCCGTCACGAGCTTCAGTACCATGGATTTCAAGGAGGGAAAGTGCATCAAGGAGCTGGTCACCTTCAGGATTCTCCAGCTCATACTCTTGGTGTGTTCTCCCTGCTTAAAGCATAAAAAAAGAGGAGTTCATCACAGGGAAAAAGGGACCAAAACATGATGCAAGAAAGCAGCAAGGGTGTGGACTAAGAGGAGTTCATCACAGGGAAAAAGGGACCAAAACATGATGCAAGAAAGTAGCAAGGGTGGGAACAAAACGTCGACTCTGCGACTCCAGTCGACTAAGGATTTCTTCTTCGCGAGCAGAATGCTGAGCTACATTTTCTTCTAGAGCCTTTTTTGCGTCGTCGAGTCTCTTTTGAAGATCCTCGACAGTAGCAGCATCTGCTTCAGCTTTCATGCGTGCCGTTTCGCTTTGCTCTAGCTCAGCAGCAAGAGCGTCAGCACGTTTGTTGGCTTCCGCAAGTTTTTCTGCCAACATAAAACAGGCGAGTAAAGTACTGCAGCAAAAAATAGTGACTGAATATATTTCGACAAAGGCAAAAGGGGGTACCTTCAAGTTTGACGGCATATTCGCGGTACCCGATAAATTGGGTACCGAAACGGATAAGCTCCTTCATGAAAGGCTAAAGAAAGATCATAAAAAGAGGATCAATATAAGAAGCGAAAAAGTTCGACATCATGAAGAAACGGAGGGAAGTTCGGAAAAATGAAGCCAATATAGAACAAAGAAGATAACTTACTTCTTCCATCAAAGGAGTCGAGGAGCAACCAGCTAGTATGGTTGGTTCCTTGGTTGATTCTATCCTGGCTCTCTTCGGGGAAGGAGCCTGGGGGCTCACAGCTGAAGTTGGATGTTCAGGGTTTTGTTGAGGAGGTGAGGTTTCGTCGCCATCAGGACGAGCTTCTGAGACAACTAAAGTACGAGACGTGCCTGCTCGAGCAGTCTCGTCAATAGGTGCATCTTCCTCTTCATCGCCACTGCAACAAATACAACGACAGGATAAATAGCAATTTCAAAAAGCATCGACAAAGAGAAAAATATAATGCATTAAAAACTTACGAGCTAACGAGAGCAGCTTCGTATAGATCCAAAGCTTCTTTCTTAGCGTCAGGCACAGTTTCTTCGGCACGGGCAGCACCGGCTTTGGAGGTACCGGTGTCAACAACATCGTCTCTTTTCCTCTTGCTCCTAGGAGAAGCAGCTGAAGGAGGCGAGCGTGTCGACGAAGTTGCCTCGGCCTCGGCGTCCTTTTCAGAGGATGCCGCAGATTTTCGAGAACCTGCGGCCTCACTCTCAGGGCGAGACGTACCCTGGTTGTCGTCGGTGACAACGGCCCTTTCTTCAACTTCTCCACCTTCGGGAAGGGGAGGAAGAGGTGACGCAGTTGCGTGATCCTATTCAAAGACAGGAAAAATATCGGCATGAAGTGTTTGAAGGAAAAAGATAGAAGGAAAATAAAGACATGAACAAAAATATTACCTGCGGGAGTGCGTTGGTGGCGCTATATGGCGTCACACCGCAAGAAGTCGGGACGACATCTTTCTTGCTTAATGACGAGATTTTTCGGACAAGTTTCTCCAAGTCCTTGATCGATAAATCCGTCGACAAGCGATCTCAATCTTCATCGCCAGCGTACATCCAAAGAGGGTTTTTATAGCTTGAAGAGGCTGCACCTTAATTCTAAGGAAATATGCTGTGATTTGATACCCGATAATTCTTGTCCCCAGTATTTTGAAGCTCGTGGATGCTGCCATCAGGGCCTCTGTCGCCGCTTTTTCCGCCAGAGCTTCGCATCCCAAGATCGCGCGGCATTTTTTCGGCACCGTCCAAAGGAGGAATGTTGTCTTCCGAGAGCCATGGTTCTCCTCGCGGATGTATAACCATTTCTTGCGCCACCCTTGAACTGAATCAGGGAATTTGACGTCGAAATATTCGACGTCAGGGCGGACGCAGATTACAACGCCGCCTATGTTGTAGGCGACGCTGGAAGAGCCATTACGGCGACAGAAGAAGATACGTTTCCAGAGGGACCAATTGGGCTGGACCCCAAGGAAAGATTCACACAATGTGATAAAAATAGCTATGTGGAGGATGGAATTGGGAGTGAGATGGTGAAGTTGCAGTCCATACATGAACAGCAACCCGCGAAGGAAGTCATGGATGGGAGTGGAAAGACCACGGATGAGATGGTCGACAAAACTAACCCGGTATTGCATCGGTGGAGCTGGGTAGCTTTCTTCCTTGGGGAAGCGAAGCGCATCTTGCTTCCCGCTGATGCCGAGCTTTTTCAGCAGGTTGACATCCTGCTGGGAGATCTTGGATCTCTCCCACTCCAAGTTTCCCAGATCTTCGGTGGCCATCTTTGTTGCCGCAGCGCTGTGTTTGGTGAGTCTGCGCGGTGGCATCAACGAGAGTGAAGGCGAAGAGCGCACGAGCGGTGGAGCACAAGGAGCTTTCGGGCGCAATGGAGAGATTTTGCAAAGGAAGAGCAGATGGGCGGCGCGAGCGAAAGTGACAGAGGAAGAAGACGATGGACTTAAATAGAGGTGCGGTGAATCGACGCAACCGTTGGATGGAAATATTATGGCGCAGATGGAGCACACGTGGACAAGGGGTAAAATGGATTTTCACTGAGAAAAGAAACGACGGCATGTGTGCGCCGGAAAAAGTGGAGGACGTGTGTCCCCCACTTGCACGACGTGTCCATCGGATGGGGAATCTGGACCCACGAGGCAGCGACAGAAGAATTTCGCATATTCCCAATACAGCAATCGTGGCTATCATCAGCAATGATGTCACCTGGCAAAGGAAAACTCGACTATGAAGCCTAGTGAGAATATCAACAATATAAGATTATTTCGAGAGCCTTTGATCAAATACAAGTTTTTGCCCAAATGCTCGGGGGCTACTTTGGAAAAAGGAAAATTTCGAGTTGACAAATGGAAATGGCGAGATCCTATGACCAAATGCAAGCATTTGTTCATAGCCTCGGGGCTACTCCCATCGGAGCGCTGGTCGCGCACCCGATAGATATGAAAAAGCTCGTGAAGGATTGCCAATATAGTGGCAGAAGATATTAATATGTGGAGCCTACAACCAAGCACAAGTCCTTGGCTGTAGCCTTGGGGGCTACTCCCATCGGGAACGCTGTTCGCGTGCCCGATGAATTTAGACAAAAAGAAAGAAAAAGAAGTATATTTCGAGTTATACAGATAACTCTACATATACTCCCATCGGGAAGACAAAATAAGTCATCAAATATGACTCAATAAAATGTGCTATTCCAACAGCCGAAAAGCACTCGACAATATATTCTCGGAGCGCTAGAAGTCGCGAATAAATCTCTGAATGCCGCAAAATTTGCGAAGGCGACCAGATCCGTTCTGAGTGGCGTGGCACCGTCTCTTGTTGGGGGGATGACCCCCGGTATGCCAAAGGCATGCCAAACCGGATGGTCTTATCCATCAAGATACCGGTTTAATATTTATACCGGAGCTCAAAGATGAGAGTTTGGCTAAGTAAGGCTGGTATCCCCAAGAGGGGTATACCGAGACCGGATAGAAAGGATGCCGGAGACCGGAAGGAAGAGCATGTCGGCAGACCACCAAAGATTCTCTTAAGAGCAAGAAGACAAGGATGAGCTAAGCAAAGCGGCTTTTTAAACGAAGGCCTGAAGATAAAGAGGAGGATGACGGTCAAAGAAGTCGCCTCCCCAAAGAAGACCCCGGCGTCATCTATGATTAAAGTAGCTTTGTAAAGTATCTTTGTAAAGTAGTTTGTCTAGTCAAAGATGCCATTAGGGTTTCTTTCCCTGTAAGCCACCCTCTCCCTATATAAGGAGAGGAGGAGCATCCTTCGTACGCGCGGAACATAGAGTAGAGAGAGGAACCTTGTAAGCTCAAACCTATAACCGTGGAGATCAATGAAGATAATGATCTAGAGCGAGTTCTTCCTTGTGTCTTTCTTCTTCAACCTCTTGCCTTGGCCAAGTTCTTGAGGAAACCATCCGAAGTTCATCCCATCTAGTCATAAACCCTCCCCCGAATCCTAGCGTCCATTCGGCCCCAACATAAGCCATCCTATGGCATCTGTTTGTTCACCACGACGACAGTTGGCGCCCACCATGGGGCATGAAGTGGCGCTTGCCGGAGTTCATATTCGGGCGGGCATCCTCGACATCAACGGCGAGCGCACGGTGTCCGCGTCGTGCAACGCATCTACAACATGGACTTCATCAACGACAACGCAGGCGCTTCGCCAACGGCGGCAAGTTCCCGCAGAACGGCACCATCGAAGTTCGGCAGCCTCCGCGTCTATTTCGGCACCGTTCCTGTGCGCTGCCTCTCGCCGGTGCTGGTGGCGCCGGATCCGCCAAGGTGGCTATGTGCTGGCCGCGCCGCCGCTGCGTGGAGGTCATGATGGCTGGTGGGTCAACACCGGCAAAGGAGCGGGAGGAAGGAGCTGAACGTGCGGCATCGACCCGCCCGGCAAAACCGCCGGGAGCGTGACGCAGGCGTCGCGGGAGCATCTTCAGCGCCACCGGCAACCCCTCTTCAAGCGGCGATGCACCCGCTGGCCACGCCCATCGCGCGTAACATGGACCCGGCAAAGGCTCAGGAGGAGCCGGAGGCCACGCAAGGCGTTGCACCTGGGCGCCCAACATCATCCGGGCGCAGCGCGAGCTGAACCTAAACCTACGTGAGTACAACGAGCCCATGGCTTTGCTTCGTTAGTGCTCATGCCGCTAGGATACCGGAAAACCGGCTTAAGGCTCGTAATCTAGATCAGGATTTGCGCAAAGAAGTTCTTGCCGGCAAAAGTGCATCTGTATCTGTGAGCATTGTAGAAAAGCCTAAGTACAGTAGCCCGGATAAAACTATAAAGCCGCTAAAGCTGCGGAGAGTGTAATCGCTTTCCGGAGACGAGTTGGCAAAACAACAAGAGCGTGTTAAAGAGCTGCTGAAAACTATCGAGCAGCAGCTGAGCAGCTAGCTAAGCTGAACGAGGCAGGGCCTCAAAATCCGCCGTTCAACAAAGAATGCCGAAGTAAGTCCCATGGGCAGGCTTCGCCCCCCATCCGGACAAAAGAAGGGAAAGAGAAAAGAACGCACGGCAGATGACTGTGTATGATCCGGTCCTTGCCGGAAAGCAAAAAGCCGGGCAACAAGATGCCGGTAGAAAAAGCCAAGGGGCAGATCGGGGCTACGCCAAGGAGGCTATGCCGGAAACAATCATGCCGGTAGATATGAAACCGGGCAAAACTATCGAGCTGCAAGGGCGGCGTTTGTCGATGAAGAAATGCCGCCACCAGGGTACGGCAGGCAAGAGCCGCGGAACCGGAAGGATATGGCGAATCGGTTCCGAGGTGGAACGAACCAAAGCCGCCGGAACCCTTTGGGGGAACGTCTGGGGGAAAGATGTTTGCCGGGATGCGAGGCACAGGCTGGACGAGTGTATCTTTCTGAGATGATTGAATCAGGGTCCCTCTGGCCCAAAGTGCTGGCCCACTTAATCATGAGAGAAGAGCCAACTGCACGCACTCTGGGGCTAGTTCTGGATACAAAAACATATGGTCGCACAACTGTTTAAGATTATTACGGATTATGTCACCGCTGTTTATGTAGCAGTGGTGGAGTGAAACCTGCCAAGTGGCTAAGAATCATACCGTCCCCTACCTCGTAGGACTCGCTGACCGGGCTAAACAACTTACCGTAGGGAAGCATTAATGGATGGTTAGACTTTGAAGCTTTCGTGAGCAACTTCAGTAGCACTTACAAGAGGCCAAACTGGCCCCAACAGCTCGCTCGTGCGCAGCAGACAAAGAGAAACAGACCGGGATTATCTCACCTTGGAACTCAATGAGAAACACGTGGTGAAGGAGTGATTGAAGCACAAGCTATCGCTTGGTTCAGTCAAGGATGCCGGGGGATCACCACTGTGGCAAAGGCTGCAGAGGAATATGCTAAGCACATTGGCAGAAATGATGCGAGTGGCGGAAAATTATGTTGGGAGACCCAATGCAACCGGCAGTACAAGTCGCGAGCCGGAGCAATAACCGCTCCAGCAGCGACAAGAGCAATACCGGGACAACCGAAACAACAAAAGAAGGGAAGATTTCCTGGATCGAAGGTATGCTCCGCAAAGTTGCTGCTGTGCAAGAAAATTATGATGCCGGCAGCAGCCAGAGGCAGAAAACCGGATCGCAGCCGTGGGCGGGTCCTAAGAAGCAGTGGGTAGAAAAGAAACCCTGGGGCCAGAAAAAGAACTGGCAAGAACCCGCGAAATACACCATGGAAGCCGCCATGGATCAACCTTGCCGGTGGCACACGCCGAACCCGGATCACCCATCAAACCATCTGACGAAGGATTGTTCTTGGACTAAGTACTTAATGCAAAAGGGGGCAGTGAAGGATGCGCAAGGACAAGGGTGCGCCACAATGTTGCCGCCGCCGCAAGATATGCTGCGCCAACAACAACTACCACCACCACCACCGCTTACCGGAGCAAATGCTTTACCGGGTACAGCCTCGCCCAAACAGTAACAATACCAGCCAGTTAACCGGGTAGAGACCGTGATCAACCACTCCACCGGCACCTTGGGCCGGAATGTTTACGAAGACCCACATTTGTGCATGGTTGTCTTTGTCACCGAACCAACCGACAGGCAGAGCGTGCAACGCGGTTCCATGGAAGTGAACGCGGTGATGCCGGCAGTACCATGTTATGGTCAGATCAGGAAATCACCTGGTCGTTCAAGGATCACCCCAAAATCATGCCGAACCCGGGCGGATACGCTCTTGTAGTGGACCCAATCATGAAGGGGCCGGAAACTCGAGTAAAGTTCAGCAAGGTGCTGATAGACAACGGCAGCAGCATAAACATCATGTATAAGCATACCATGCGTACACTGGGCATAACAGAGAATATGCTGCAGCCAACTCGTACAACTTTCCATGGGATCGTGCCGGGTTTGTCTTGTGCTCCAATAGGAAAAGTTCGGGTGGATGTATCGTTTGAAGGACGTGACAATTGTCGTGTTGAAAACATTGAATTCGAGGTGGTGGACTTAGATAGTCTTTATCATGCATTGCTGGGAAGGCTGGCATTGGCAGCTTTCATGGCCTCAACCCATACGGCTTACCTCAAGATGAAGATGCCGGCACCTCGTGGACCCTTGACCGTGGTCGGAAACTATAAAGTCTCGATGGAAACCGCTTCCGCCGGATCAAACTCGCGTAATCGCCGTGATAAAGTGCGAGGAAAAGAAAAGAATGCAAACCGCCGTTGCACTGCCTCCTCAAAGTTGGGCTTAGCGGCAATGAGTGGAAATTCCTGGCCTCACCGGCATTCAAGCCGACAAACGAGGACAGCGGGCATTGTGCTGGATCCGGTTACCTGTGAGCGCACCGTCAGACGGTGCCGGCCCTGGGCCAAGCATAGGAAAGCGCGTCGCGGCCTTCCTCCGTGAGAATCGGAACATTTTTGCCTGGTCCACTGATGACTTGGTAGGAGTTCCGAGGGAGCTGGCTGAGCACTCTCTAAACGTCCGGAAGGATGCCAAGCCAAGGAGACAACCTTTGCGCCTTGCCGTTGTAACATAGAGGAAAATCATCATAGAAGTAACAAAGTCGTTGGTTGCCGGTTTCACGGAGGCCGCGCACACAGAGTGACTGGCTAATCCGGTGATTATTCGAGAAGAAAAAGATGAGAACCTGGAGGCACAAGCTCCGAAGGTGCATCGACTACACAAACCTCAACAAAGCTTGCCCAAGATCCTTTCCCCTTGCCCCGAATCGATCAAGTGATTGATTCTACCGCTGAGTGTGTGAGTTGTTGTCTTTCCCGGATGCATATTCAAGCCTCCACCAAATCCTTCCGAAAAGGAAGATCAAATAAATCAAGGTTTTCATTACCCTAAGACGGCTTATTGCCATGTTATAATGCCTTTGGTTTATGCAACGCTGGTGCAACGTACCAGCGAAAAAAAAAAAAATGCTTGTTTGATCAAATCGGAAAGAATGTGCAAGTCTATGTGGACGATATCGTGATAAAAACTAAGGTAAAAGACACCTTAATCGATGACATCCGGAAGTCAAACATTTGACAACCTAAGACGGTTCCGGATGAAACTCAATCCGGCAAAAAGCACCTTTGTTCCTGCCGGTAAGCTACTCGGTTTCCTTGTGTCAAGCCGGGGAATTGAGGTGAATCCGGTAAAAATCCGGGCAATAGAAAGAATGACAATACCGCGAGAACTCAAAGATGTGCAAAAGTTTATCGGAAGCTTGGCATCGCTAAGCCGGTTCATAAGCAGGCTAGGAGAAAAGGCCTTGCCTCTTTATGCCCTAATGAAAAAATCCGATACTTTCGCCTGGACCCCTCAGGCAGACGCAGCATTTAAAGAGCTAAAAACAATGCTAGTTACCGCACCAATACTGGCCTCACCTTTAGAAAGGGAACCTATGCTGTTCTATATAGCGGCAACAAACCGGGTGGTTAGCGTTGTGGTTGTGGTAGAACGAGAAGAGGAAGGAAAAACCGTGCAAAGACCGGTATATTACCTGAGCGAGGTGCTCTCCTCCTCAAAACAAAATTACCCGCACTTCCAAAAGATGACTTATAGCGTTTCATATGGCCTCCACTTAAGCCTGAAGCATTACTTTGAGGAGCACCCCATGAAAGGTGAGTGAGGTACCCATTTCCGATATCATGGGTAACAAGGACGCCAGCGGCCGGATTGCAAAATGGGCAATTCAACTATCACCATATGTACCGGTGTATGAAAGAAGAGATACCATAAAATCGCAAGCCTTAGCTGATTTCTTGGTCGATTGGGCGGAGGTGCAATACAAAACGCCAGAGCACAAGATAGAATACTGGAAGATGCACTTTGACGGATCCAAACTCAAGGAGGGTTTAGGTGCCGGTGTGGTACTCACCTCACCTAAGGGAGATCACCGTATGTTCTACAAGTGCACTTCAGGGCATCAAACAATGTCACTGAGTATGAGCTCGATACATGGGCTTAAGGTCGCAAAAGAACAGCGCTCCGGATCATTTGCTACGGCGATTCGGATCTGTGGTACAGCAGTGTTCGGAGATTGGGATGCAAAAGATGCCAACATGGCTTCATACCGGTTTCATGTGCAAAGATTGCCGCTTTTCAAGGATGTCGCTTTCACCATGTGCCGCCGGCTGAAAATGAAGCCGCGGATGCTTTATCCAAGCTAGGCTCATCGAGGCAAGAAATTCTCGGAATAGCCTTGGCACACTTAAGAGTTCCATCAATCAAACCAAGTCCGGAATCGAATCAATTTTTGTACCGAATCGCACAGTGCCAATGGATATCGATGAAGGAAACCCGGACTGTTCACACACTGGGACTGTTCCAGCAAGCCTGGGACTCCACCGTAAATGGGATCTGGCACCCATACCGGCAGAGGTAACGTCGCGTGGACAACATGGACATAGACATGCCTGTTTGTGGTTAGAGAAGCGCCATCTTGGGTTAAACCTATTAAGGAATTCCTGATCAACGGCACCTTGCCGTTGACGAAAATGAATCAGGGATACAGAGTCCAAGCTTACACCATCATCAATGGCGAGGTATACAAGAGAAGTGTTACCGGTGTCCTCCAAAGATGTGTGGAGCCGGAAGAGGGAAAAGAAATGCTCGAGGAAATTCATCGAGGAGAAATGCTCGTCAAGGGCACTGGTGGCAAAAGTGTTCCGGCATGGGTTCTATGGGCCAACGGCTTTGGAGAACGCGGAGGACATGGTAAGAAAATGCAATGGGTGCCAGAGGTACGCCAAGCAAAACCATACCCCATCATCCGGTTTAAAGACCATACCGCTAACTTGGCCATTCACGTCTGGTGCCTGGACATGGTTGGACCATTTAAAACCGCAAGGGGAAACATGACCCACATCTTGGTATTGGTGGATAAGTTCACCAAATGGCTGGAAGTGAAGCCTATCGCAAAGTGTGATGGCCACACAGCGGTGAAGTTCCTAAAAGATGTAATCCTGCGGTATGGCTACCCACACAGTATCATAACCGACAATGGCTCAAACTTTGCTCAAGGAGAATTCAAGCGATTTTGTGAAGACAAAAACATCCGGCTGGATTTGTGCTCAGTGGCGCATCCGCAAGGCAATGGCCAAGTTGAAAGAACAAACGCTTTAGTACTTTCCGGTATCAAACCAAGACTCATTGATGCGATGGAAAAATCGCCGGGATGTTGGATCGATGAGCTACCATCAGTGCTGTGGAGTCTGAGAACAACTCCAAACCGGTCTACCGGATACACGCCATTTTCATGGTTTATGGGGCAGAAGTGGTCATACCAACCGACATTCTCCATGATTCACCAAGGGTGCAGCTCTATACCAAAGAAGAGGTAAAGGAGGCCCGAGAAAATGATGTGGACTTGCTAGAAGAAGCAAGAGAATTAGCTCCGGCAAGAACAGCCATTTACCAACAAAACCTCGACGCTATCACAGCCGGAAGGTTAACTCCGAGGGTATTCCGAGAAGGAGACCTAGTGCTACGCCTAGTGCAGCGCACTGAAGGCGTTGCAATCCCCATGGGAAGGACCTTTCATTGTGAGCAAGGCTCTCCACAATGATGCCTATTACCCGATTGATGCACAGGAATGAAAGAAAGGAAAGGCGGACAAGTCGGAGAGGAGACCAAACGCCCATGGAATGTAGCTTTGTTGCGTCCTTTCTACTCTTGAAGTGGTGCTGTAAGAAGTTCCTTTTGTACCTTATTTGCTATGAATAAAAAGATGTCGGAACCTCGAATGAATCTCGGGGACTACCTTACTAAGTTGCATGAAACATGTTTATTTTTTCTGTTGTCGGTTGCTTATTGAATGTTTTTTCTTTCCGGTTTAGTAGTGTGCTAAACCTACCCGGAGTCTTCGACTCTGCCGTTGTCCATAACTTGGCTTCAATGGAAAGCAAGATAAACCGGTAGGGATAAGCACATGAACTGCGGGAAAGGGAGAGCAGGAAAGAACAATCCGAAAAATTTAACTAACCCGATTATACCGGTTTTTTGCAAAAATTTCAAGTTATTTCTAGGTTCAAGAAAATGCTTGCTTGGTAAAAGAACTTTGTGCTCATACGCAAAAAATGCCCAGAGAAGGCCAAGGCAAAAGAGCCAAGTATGCATCAATTGGATGCGGAAACAATTTCAAAATCATTGCAGTGCAAGAAAAAGCAACCCAACATATGTTAAGACAAACATAACTTAATAAGTTACCGGTGTGCAAAACACCGGCATAGATTGTTGTACCACCAAACCAAAAGGATAAGTTTATCTTACATCATAAACCCCGGCATACCGGGGTAGAATTTAACATGTTTTGTTGCAAAGCAAGCAGGAGCAGGTAACATCTTTTCACAACAAATAGTCAAGCAGCAGGGCTTGTGGGGAGCACAATACATCGGAGCTTCCAGGCACATCTCGCACCTCTATCCTCACTCTTCATCTTCCCCTCCTCGCCTCGTATAATCCTTGACATCTTCAGGAGGGGGATGAAGGTGCGCATACCCGCGATATGGCACGCGATCCTGCCGCTTAGCGGCAAACCGGGTCCAGATCGGTGGGAGCGCCTTCACGCACGCCGAGGAGGGCGGTCTGTGTCCAGCTCCGGTACTGGGGGAGGCAACGGAAGCGCCGAACTGCCTCCGCACGGGCAGCAGCAATCGCCACTCCCGATCCTTCGACCGGCAACCTTTAGGCGCTCGCTGCTGATGAGGGAGAAGGTGTCGGGCACCACTTCTCCAGGCCAGAGGGTCTTGTAGAGCTGGGAGGCCACCTCAGGGATGTCGGAAAGGTTCCGATCCACCGAGCGCATGTGGGCGCGAGTTCAGCGCAACCAGGTGGTCATAGGGATCCCAGGCCGCAGCCAAGTCTTGCACCCTGCCGCCCGGTGCTCTTCGAACCTTCTTATAGCATGCGTCTGGGAGTCCGGAAAGAGCCCTGCAAGACAAAGAAAAGCTAAGTGAACCGGAACAAATAAGCTTATAAGCAGGAACCGGAAAAGAGAAAAGAAAAATGTACGAAGGGTAAGCGCATCAGTCCGCGTAACCAGAAGGTACTCCTTCTGTTCCGCCTTCAACCGCGCGACCTCGCCCTCGGGCTCTGTGCCCTGGCGGCCTCCTCCGCGGCGGCTTTGTGCCTTTCGCGGCCTTGCCCTCGGCTGTTTTCAGCGCCTTGGTGGCTTCTTCCAGCCCAGCCTACAACACCACATTGGCGTTGCCGGCATCCTCCAGCGCTTATTGAGCCTAGCCTCCGCAGCAGATTCAGCAGCTAGCTCTTCGGCATGCCGGACTCCGGCCTGGATAGCTGATACTTGAGCTCCTAGAGATCTCCTTCTGGGCCCAAGGCCTTCGGTGGTCCCGGATGAGCTGCTCCTTTTCAGCTAAAAGCCGAAAAAGAGGATGCCAAAACACAAAACAGATGAGACACAAGAAGCAAGTTAACCGGAAAAACAGAAGCCGTACCTTGGAGTGCGGCAACCTGGACCTTGAGGGCCTCAACGGAGGCTTCCGGGATAGCTGTTATGCGAAAAACTTGTAAGTAACAAGGAAAAGAAAACCTTCCGGTAAAAAGATGCCGGAGGCGCAAGAAGTTACCTTGGCACTTGCTGTGTGCCTCAGCAAGGTTCCGGTGCTCCCAAAGAAGCTCCTCGAAGAGGCTTTCCGGGCGTCGGCCGTGCTCTATTTAAGGAAGTGATGTTAGCAAAGAACAAAGGATCTTAACCCGAAACTCGGATCGGGCTGCCTCTGCCAAGCTTCTAGAAAGTTTGCGCAAGACCTACGCCCAACCCAAAACTCGGGACTGGGAGTTTGCGGTGTTCTTTAAAAGAAAGTTTTGCGCTAAGACCTACGCCTCAACCCAAAACTCGGGACTGGAATTTGTGGTTTCCTTGGAGAAAGATGCCGGTTTCGGAGATTCTAGAAAGTTTTGCGCAAGAGCCACTCTCAACCCAAAACTCGGGGACTGGGAGAATAGACAAGATCCAGAAAGAAGAAAACCGGCATCAAGAAAATTTGCAAGAAGGTTGGCGGAACTTACCACCACGTTGCTGGTGGCGTCGTACCACGCGCTGTCGAACTCCTTCACGGCATGCTTGAGCCGCGTGAAGTGTTCTTCAGTGGACCGAGGGCCAGAAGGATCTGGCGCTGGAAGGCGATCTTTCCCCAAGCCACGGGTAGCTGCGGAGATGTCCGCATCATTCCATTTTTGGGCATAGGGGAGAAGATGCCCCAAGTCCTTGCCCCGCGCTTCAGCTCAACAATTCGGCCCAGGAGGCCGGAAGGTTTTTCCTGGACCACAGCGGCGGCAGGCCCGACGTGCAGCACTAGAGGCTGCGAGCCGCTTGAGGTGCCCATCCGCGGCCTTCCGCGGGACGCCCCCGGCTTGAGGAAGTCCGTGATCTTGAGGGCCGGAGGCGGCGGCTTTGGCGTAGTCGCGGGAGGTCCTTGGTTTGGTGGAGGTGCTGGCGTGGCCCCGGTTGCCTCAGGAACAGAGGCTCTCCACGCGGCGCTGGGGTAGAGGTTGCCGGACGGGAAGTTCCGCACGGCCTTGGAGGGAGAAGAGCGCGAACTCTTTTTCTTCTTCTTCTTTTCAAGGACGGGAGGAACCAAAGGTTCCGCCCGCCCGGCAGGTTCTTTTCCGGCGCCTATGTTGCTGGCGCCGGCATCTTGGGTCTCAGGAGGGGAGGCAAGGTCCTCCTCCGCGGATCCGGCGGTGCAGGGGCCGCGCGCCCGACCTTGTTGTGCCTCCCAAAGTGGGAGGCAGAGAGGCACCGGATGGTGCCGGGCTTGAGTGAGGAGGAGGGAGTTGAGGTCCGGCTGATCCGCTGAGCCCTCGTGCCCGGGCCCGAGCTTGAGCGCGGCTGAAAAAGAGAAAAGAAAAAGATTGGGAAAGAAGCAACCGAAAGGAACTTGGTAAAACCAACAAGCAGTAAAAATGGGGCGTTACCCTAGAGGCCGGCACCTTTGCTCTTGTGGCGCTCACGCCACGGCCTTACCCGCGAGGTTCGGTCCGGAAGCGTTTGGCTGGAGGAGCTTGGCCCGGCCGGCATCGGGTCTTGTTTTTCTTGCCCTGGTCATGAGTTTATCCACAAACTCTTGGCCTGCCTCGACCTGCAAGGGGACGACGTGCTCATGGACCTGTGGGTTGGTGTTGTCTGAGGGAACATCTACAGAAGAACGATAACATAAGAATATGAGAGGTATAAAAGGAGAGCTACCTCTAGGATGGTCAATTCATCAGACGAACCGGCGGGTTCCGGCGGAGACTTGCCGAGGCGCGAGGCAGCAGTCCGGCCCATCTTCAGGTCCCGCCAATGAATGACGGGGTCGGGTCGAATTTGTCGAGATCGCGCTTCCGGCAACGGCCTCGCCGGTCAGATTCGATGCCGGGAACGGTCCTGGCCCGAAAGAACAAAAGAGAAAAAAGGGGTTAATCGTAATGAAAGCTTCGGTGAACCGACCCGAGTTGCGTAATTCTACTTCTTGGGTTGGAGGGTTAAGAGCTAAGAGGCCGAGGCCCCATTCCCAATCTTCCGGCATGGCAGTCTGGCAGATCTGCCTGGCCTTAAGGACAACATCCTTCTTGCTGAGAGGAAGTCCGGTGATCTTGGTGGGATCACCGGGGCCATACATCTCGCACATCTTGTGGGCGCGGCGCTGAAGAGGAAGCACCCGGCGCGAGATGAAGGTGCGGATGATATCATCGGAGCAGATGTTGGTGTCCTTCATCCGCTGTTTCATGAAGCGTATAATCCGGTTAGTCTCATTTTGAGACTCCTTCGATTGTAGCTCCAATTGGTCTTTGTGGCTGCACCGGATCAGTATGAGGCAGATCAATAAGATCTCATGCCGTTGTTCTTCACATAAAAGAAGGTCCCTTGCCATAACCGGCATGACTCGAGACCAGAAAACTTGAAGAAGGGGCCCTTGACGAGAGCCAATGATGCAAGACCCACATTGCACGGGGTTTGGGTAGGAATGTCTAAGCCCAACGGAATTAATCCGAAGAGCGAAGAAACGAGCAAACGTCTCGCGAGTGGGACGAATGCCGATGTAAGCCTCCATGAAGGTGGCATAGCAGAGAGGTGTAGGGCGGCGTTGCCGGAAGATGGTGAGGTTGAAGTTTGTAAAATCAAGAAAACTCCGAAAAAAGAGGAGACGGGGAGGCCGAAGCCGCGTCGAAGTGAGCAAGGAAGACGACGCATTCACCGGGTTTAGGCACCGGTTCGATCTCGTCGCCAGGAAGCCGGCAGGTTATCCTCCAATCCTCCTGACCGGTAAAGCCGGGCCAATCTCGTATTCACCAACGTTGGAGCCCCATCCAGCTCGCGAGTGATATCGAGTGGTCGCACTGAAGCTTGGCAGAGCCACGCATCTTGCCTTTGGCCGCCGTCGGTTTCCATCTGAGCTAGATCTGCGCTAACCCCGTCGAGGCGCGACTTTCCTGATTACTGGAGGAGGAAGTGGAAAGGTACTCCTCTGAAGACATGCGGATCTGAGAAGCCCTGTATCTACTCAAAAACAAGTTTCCCAAGAACTACCCTCCCGAAGATCTACGAAAGAAGAAAAGCAGCAGAAAAAGAGGAAGTAAATACGCAACCAACTCAAGATCTGAAGAGCAAGAAAGAGGAGTAAACCCATTAAACCTAACCTGGGGCGGCGGAGTCGCAGAGGAGCAAGTGCGCCGGTGGTCTGGCAAGCTTGCTGTTGGCGAGGAGGACCGTCGACGATGAGGTGGAAAGGAGCTCGAGAAAGCACCAATGTCGCAGCCGCGAGAAGAGCACCGCAGAAGCTCTTCGCGCGGTGAAGTCCGGCGGCGTCCGGCGGAGCAGTAGCATGGTTCGCTGTGCAGCGGAGCTCAAGTGGCAAACGGAGCGGCGGAGACGCGAGAACAAGGAACACTTGTGCGCGAGGAACTGGGGAGTGCAAGAAGAGGAAGGAGAAGGGGCGGTTTTGCCTTATAAAGGAAGAGAGAGAAGTGGGCCAAAACCGCTGAACCGCGGCGGTTCGGGCCATGGGCCGCGACGGTTCGCTCCACAGGCTGCCACGTGGTGCGGCGATACACGCGAAACAGCGAGAAGCCACAGGGAGGGACACACGGATCCAGAGAAGTGGTTGGGATCCGATGTGAAGCAATTAATACCCGCGCGGAAGCCGAAGGGAAGTGACCCCTGACACTGGCGCTGTCACAAAGACGCATGTCACTGACAAGTGCGGGACCGATATATTCTCGACTCCGCCGAGGAAGTATTTAATGACTAAGATGCCGGAGGATAAGCTGCCGGAAATGCCTTGCAAAGAGAGAGGGCTTGAGTCCAGCAAAGATGCCGGAAGCTAAGCGAGCGCCGGAAAATTAAACCGGTATGCAGACATGGAACCCGGCATGGTCTCGTTGGATAGAACCGCCAGACTATACCAGTTTCGGGGACTAATGTTGGGATGACCCCTATGCCAAAGGCATGCCAAACCGGATGGTCTTATCCATCAAGATACCGTTTTAATATTTATACCGGAGCTCAAAGATGAGAATTTGGCTAAGTAAGGCTAAGCCGGTATATCCAAGAGGGGTATACCGAGACCGGATAGAAAGGATGCCGGAGACCGGAAGGAAGAGCATGTCGGCAGGACCAGTCAAAGATTCTCTTCAGAGCTAGAAGACAAGGATGAGCTAAGCAAAGCGGCTTTAAACGAAGGCCTGAAGATAAAGAGGAGGATGACGGTCAAAGAAGCCGGAAGACGTCAGCCTCCCTGGCGTCGTCTATGATTAAAGTAGCTTTGTAAAGTATCTTGTAAAGTAGTTTGTCTAGTCAAAGATGCCATTAGGGTTTCTTCCCCTGAAGCCACCCTCTCCCCTATATAAGGAGAGGGAGGAGCATCCTTCGTACGCACGGAACATAGAGAGAGGAACCTTGTAAGCTCAAACCTGTAACCTGTGAGATCAATGAAGATAATGATCTAGAGCGAGTTCTTCCTTGTGTCTTTCTTCTTCAACCTCTCGCCTTGGCCAAGTTCTTGAGGAAACCATCCGGAAGTTCATCCCGTCTAGTCATAAACCTCCCCCGAATCCTCTAGCGTCCATTCGGCCCCAACATAAGCCATCCTATGGCATCTGTTTGTTCACCACGACGACATCTCTCGATTTGCGATTGCTACTTTTTCCGATCAACACATACGAAGAAAATCCTAACGGACGCGTTAGTTACCCGATAAAATATGACTGGGACTCGACAGAATGGTAAGACCTTAAGCGGCACCTGTCGAAGTTTACACCAGTATCCCGAGATCATGTCCGTGGACGTGATCTTGAAGTAGGTTTTGCGGATTGCCACTGGAGCACTTAACTAGTACCTGATCCGTCGATGAACTAGCCCCAATTACCGTTATCCTGTGCAAAATAATATTTGCATATCGAAAGGTTATGCATTAAATTCGACAAGATTATTGAATGATTAAAGTTGGAGATTTTCCCTGATTCTTCGATTCAAGAAAATCTCGGGGCTACTGACATAGGCATCCCCGATGGGCCTGCTGGTACCCGGGTTTATTGAAGGCCCAGACTCGAAGAATAAGAAGATTCGGAAGCCCATTTAGTGTTAAGGAAAGATAGATTGTATTAGGAAATATAGAGACTTGTAATCTTACGGGATGGTACGAAACCCTCCCGAACTCTGTAACTTGTGTATTACGAAACCCTCAGCTCCACCTCCTATATAAGGGGAGCCGAGGGACAAAGAAAGGATCGAACTTATTGTCACAGAACCCTAGTTTTCATAATCGCCGAGTACTTCTCCGGCTGAAACCTTCGAGATCTACTTGCCCTACTTCCAAAGAAACCCTAGTCTACAATCTGTAGGAATTGACAAATTAATCCTTTGTCAACCACCCAAGTGGTCCATCTACATGCGCGCCGCCCTGGGTCGTGCAGGCCTGATCGGCCACGTCACGGCACCGTCGCCGCCAACCCTACTGACGCCGCCTGGGCCATGGACGACTACTCCGTGCTCAACATCCTCCACTCCGGCATCGACGAGGACATCGCCGACATGGTCCTTCGCTCGCGATCAGACCGCCCGCCAGCTATGGCTTGCGATCTTCGAGCTCTTCTCCACCAAGGCGAACAAGGCCATCTATCTCGATAACGAGTTTCGTCAGCTTGTGCAGGGCGCCTCCTCCATCACCGAGTACTGCCGCCGCCAAAAGTTCGTCGACGACGCCCTCGCTGACAATGACTCGCCCGTCTCTGCGTGCGCCCTCGTCCTCAACACCCTGCGCGGCCTCAGCCCGTGTTTCGCCTCCGCCGCCACCATCACCTCCATGACGGAGCCCCCTGCCCTCGTTCCTCCACGTCCGGAGCATGCTCCTGATGGAGGAGATGCAGCAGGCCAACGCCGCCTCCAATGCGGCGTCCACTGCCTTTGTTGCCCAGGCTCGCCCGCCCGCGCCACCACCAGCAACCTGCACTGGGGCCGGCTGCCAAGGTTCCGCCAAGCCCAAGCAAACCTGGAAGACGAAGCAGTCCAAGACTGGTGGCCGCGGCGCTCCTACTGCACCACCTCGTGCTCCAGCACCTACGGGCCCCTGGGTTTGCTTCTCTCTGCCTCAGGGCCAGTGGCGTGCTCCCTACGCCACGCCGTACTCGTCTAGCATCCTTGGCCCACGGCCCCAGGCCTACAACACCGTCTCCGCGCCTCTTTACCAGTCGGCTCCATCCACCTCGACCGCGCCATCTTGGGACAACGCCGGCCTCATCGCCGCCCTCAACAACCTCGGCCTCCAGCAAGGGTCATGGGTGATGGACACCGGCGCCCCTTCCCACATGACCAACAGCGATGGTAATCTCATGTCTACTTCTCCTCTCTCCACTCCACACTTTGTCACCGTGGGAAACGGCTCCGCCGTCCCCATCTCCTCTTCTGGTTATACCCTCTTTCGTTCTTCTTATAGTCAAATATTTAAACTCAACCATGTTCTCTTAGTTCCTCACTTAATCCGAAATTTTCTTTCTATTCGCAAGTTCACCCGTGATAAATACTGTTAGGTTGAGTTTGATGCCTTTGGTTCTCTATGAAGGATCTGAAGACCCGTCGCGTGATCCTTCGCTGCAATAGTGAATGGGACCTCTGCACCTTTCCCGGCTCCTCCACTCGTCGTGCCACCCACCGCCATGATCGCCACCGTAGGCTGCCGACTGTGGCACCAAGCTCAGGTGTTGCTCGCCAAAACCCACCGGCAGTGAAGGTTACAACACGAAGAGCCGGAGGCTTCCAAGGCTGCAGGGGGCCCCGGTCCCTCGACGTCGTCCCGCAAATGTTCCGGCACACGTCCTAGCGGTTGCAAGGCGTGCCACCTGACTATACCTGGTCGGAAGGTGTTGATTGCTTCGATTAGTTTCCCGCATGTCGACACGTAAACATTAAATACGAGCCCGATCGGCTCTCGGTTGCCCCGTGGATCGGCCACAAAGCCAACGCCCCCATGGTTTCACGTAGGGTTAACGCTGACCTGGGGCTCCTTGATCGCATAAAGCTAAACCAATCTACGGCAGCTTTAGGGTTTTCACCGTATGATCGGAACATCCTACGCGTAGTTGAGCCTAATAGACACGAAAGATAATGGAAAACTAACCCTAAAAGAGGCCTAAAAACCAACATTAAGTTAATTCCCGGAACATCCCTCTTAGGACTAACAAACCATACCTAACGCACTACCGGATCGTTCAACCCGTTTGCAAGGCCTAACCATACGGATATTAAACCAATCCTTGAAGAATCAAGGAGCAACTATAACAGGTCGGATCTACTAAACAACGAACAAGCAAGATGTCGCCTACACCCGGATAGGTGTAAGGGAAGCAGATATCGAGGGACGGCACGCTAAGGTATATGCGTAAGAAAAGCATCTATGCAAGCCCCAAAACATCTACGATAAGTAGTGCTACTCGCCATCAACAACGCTTCAGCACGAGCAGTACAACGAATAAGGTTGCCCTAGATCGCAAGATGCGATCTAGGCAGCATGATGCTTACACGGAGAAACCCTCGAAGAAGGGGTGGCGATGCTACCGATTTGTGTTTGTTGTGAACGTGATTGTCCTCCTTTCCGATAACCCTAGATACATATTTATAGTCCAAGGGACTTTCTAATTCGGGCGTGCACCTAACCGTGCACGAGTTAAACTCTATCTTTTAATTCTAAACTAAAATGCTATCTACTATATTACAAATACACGGGCAATTAAGCCCAAACTCTTCGCAAGGCCGCTTCAAAGATGCTCCACGCGTGTTTCAAGCCCATCTTCACTTACGGCCCATCTCCTGATTTGGCCAAAATCGTGATAACACTAGGTCATCCTGGTCAAAATGCCATGTCGGCTCTCCAGCATCTATCCTTAATAAAGTGTAATAAAACTCGTAGTATCTCGGTTTGTCATGTGTGTCAACTTGGCAAACATGTTCGGTTGCCATTTAGTTCATCTACATCAGCTTCTAGTGCCATTTTTGATTTGATACACTGCGATTTGTGGACTTCACCAATTATAAGCAATTCTGGTTTTCGTTACTATCTGGTTATAGTCAATGATTTTTCCCTCTACTATTGGTCATTTCCACTTAAGCAGAAGTCTTATGCTCCGCGTACTCTAGACAATTTCTTCTCCTACGCACGCACACAATTTGGAACCTCCATACGCTCTCTTCAAACTGACAATGGCACCTAATTCATAAAGTCCACTGTCCAGAATCTTCTCTCAACCCACGGTACCTCGTTATGTCTCTCCTGTCCTTACACATCTCAGCAAAACGGTATAGCCGAGAGAGCAATCCTCACTATAAATGACACCATGCGCATGTTGTTATTTCATGCGCATCTCCCAGCATCCTTTTGGGCAGAAGCTCTTGCTGCCGCAACCTTCCTCCTAAATCGCCGCCCATGCAAAGCTATAGGGTCTTTAGTTCCCAATACGCGTCTCCATGGTCATCCACCATCGTATTATGCTCTTCGTGTCTTCGGTTGCTTGTGCTATCCTAATGTTGCCTCTACTGCTCAACACAAACTCAGTCCTCGGTCTGTTCCGTGTGTGTTCTCGCTATCCTCTAATCATCGAACTACCACTGCTATGATCCGTCTTCTCTTCAAAGCTCTCGCTATTCTGCTTCGCCGACGGTTTTTCCTTTCACAACGTAGCTTTGATCGTGTTGGCTGTCCACCCACCGGATCCGCTCCCCCGCCGCCTTCACCACCGACGGATCTGCTTCACCGCACCTCGCCACGACGGATCTGCTTCACCGCCGACCACGGCGTAGCAATCACACGCCTTTCCTGTCGACGCACCGGATCCTCTCCAACGGAACCGGGTCTACTTCACCGCGCCCCCCTCCACAAAGCCGATCTATTCCACCGACTACCTCGGCGCAGCGGTATTTAATTCACCGAATCCTTGCCAGCCAACCATATCTGCTTCACTAACGCCCGCTTCTCCTGAAACAGGGTCGATTCATCGTCTCCCGCGTTCGCCGCCGCTGGAATGCAAGTTGCCGCCCCTCGTCCACCCCGCCAGCCTGGTTAGTACGCTGGCCGTTAGATCGCGGTGTTTGTTTAGCAATGTTTTGTGTAGTTATTTGCAGATCTCATATGCCATTAACTTTCTTGATGTGTTGCTTCGCATGAAGTTCGTTTAAATATTGTACGGTACAAAAGCATTATCCGGTCGCTACCATCCTGTTCATTCTACTGACACCTGTGTGCATCCACATATTTATAGCCTTGTACCCATTCATTTGCTGCCAACTGTTTTTGTACCGCATGCTATTGTCGCACTGCTTTTATAGTCATGCTATGAGCATTTTCAATCATGTTGTTCTTATACCACGTCATTAGCTCAGCACTAGCCGCTAGCTGTTTTCTCGTGTCTGCTATTCTCACACTGCTTTATAATCATGCTATGTGCATTTCCAATCTGCTTGCTCTTATACCTCGTCATTAGCTTATAGCTATTTTTTCCATGAATGCTCCTGTTGCACAGCTTGTATAGTTATTGTTGCATGCATGTTTGGTCTTTGTATTATCGTAGACTAACTTGTCAATGTTATTTTTCCTAGGGAATGATCATGCGAACCGCTTATTATAACATCCAACATTAACAATGAGGACACTAGGGAAGGTTGGAATTTGAGTTCTTGGTTGGTAATTTTGGCAGTTTACTTCCGTTATTATCTATAACCTATATGCATTGTTCCTTATGCAAGAGATTAACACTTGGAACCCTGCCATAGCAATGCCATTCACACTTTACTATGTTTCTGCCTATTTGATATGTTGTCTTGGAGCAATTGCGGAGGTGATTTGAACCTGACATTTGGTCATTCTTAATGCAGTTTACTTTATGTGGAAAACCTTGGCATTACCCTACTCTAAATCTGAATGTCTGAAATTCGTATCTCATGCAAAGCAACATCTAGTTGGTTTTAATCTGATATGGTAAATATTAGCTTATTCATTTGGCAGCTCAAGTTTTTTGTTATTTGAAACCAGCTGACTTGGTCTTAAATGTGATATCTAAACATAGATTAAGGACAATGGAGCAGAGGATTAGCATTTCACCTGATGGCTGAACCTAAATGACAGGCATGTCTACCACGACTAGTGCACGCAAGAGAAGGACCTGCAGCGAGCCAAGTATGTGCTTAGTACATGTATCATATCTTATCTTGTGCTTATTTCTGCTACATGCTGTTATCTGATCTCTACATTGCATAATACATGTTTGAATAGTTAATTGTTGTAACTATGTTTGCAATATTACCATAATGCAGTTGTAATGAAGCAGTCATCATTAGAAGATAGTCGCCAAAAAGGATCTGTAGCGACCCTGTGCAACATTATGATGTAAGTTTGTTAGTACACGTTCCATACGTTGTCTTATTTATGCAACTTGTTATCTTATATCTACATTGCATAATAAATGTTTGAATAGTTCAATGTTGTAACTATGTTTGCAATATTACGAGAAGTTGTAATGAAGAAGTCCTTAGTAGAAGGTAGAGGGCTGGGGTGAGCCTATGCAACGATATAATGTAAGTCTCGTGCTTAGTACTTGTGACTATATCATATCAACAATTCTTAATACATGTTTGCATAGTTCATCGTTTAACTCTTTTTGCATTATTATCAGAATGCAGTGATGAAGCAATCTTCATCAGAAGAGAGGCCCACAAAAAGTTCTGATCTTTCTTCGATGCATCCTCTCATAGCCGTCAACCTAGACCATCTCTTTCATCAAACAGAAATATCTCAAGGCTGTACTGTATGAAAGACATGGTATTGCTGCTTAAGATCTATAGCTGATATGTTGACAAAGAGTACACAAGATTCAAGCGATTGCCAAATGTCAAAGTGTTATTGATGATGCTAATAGAAGTCCTCCATGATTATATGTAATTTTTTATTTGGGCACATTAATTGCCTTGTAATTTTCCTAGTTATTTTATTTTTGTATGTAACTAGCATAGTGGCCCTCGCAAATGCGAGGGCATTATTTTATTTATTGATTGTGTTTGTTTTTTTATAGTTTCATACATAAGGTCCAATAAGAGATTGTCAAGCCACCCCAAATATTGTGTCAAATAGAATATCACCTGGACATGAAATTTATTTAGACATCTTCAATGTATAGATTTAGGATGATGGTATTTGCAAGACATCACACAATTAAGTGCCTGTGTATGTTGCATGTATGTTATTGTAAACAATTACAAATAATTAGCTGTCGATATTAGATATATACACCAAAGAATAAGTAATACTTTTGTCCGACTACTATTTAAGGTCCAAAATAAAAGTGTATCTATGATATTTTTGCATTCAAATATATAAGAACTTAGCACGGATGAATACTACAATATAAGTCATACATGTGTATATTATTTTCTAATCTTTTCCAGACATTTCCTCTTCTCATTGTCCCAATTTGTTCGAAAATACATGTTTAATGCATGATTATAGTATGGAACATATAGATTTTTTAAAAAAACATCCATTGAACATGTTGCTTAAAATTAAAATCATAGAATAAAAAATAATAAGTTATTGTGTTTAGTCTTGTTGGACCGACTGCACGCGTTCTATTTAAAATATAATTTAAAACAAATGTACTATTAACTTGATCTATTTTATTGTGCCGGCATCTACCATGCCTCAAATGTACTGTTTACTTTGTCTATTTTATGGTGTTAAAAAAACACTTTTCTATTTTACTGTACTCAGCCGCAACCATGCCCTAGTCCGATGCTAAACCCTTGATAACTTATGTCTCACTCGACAATAATAGCCACGTGACCATTTCTATTTGCATAGACATAATCCAAAAATCTTCGGGTAACACGTGAAGAATACATATCATGAGTACATATATGCAGTTAATGAAGAAAACAATATGTAATGAATAGTATTACAGATATACATGGATGAATACGAATTCAATAGATCTTCTTCCACAGCCAATTGAGCTGCAATTAGCTACCAGCACCGGGTGATTCTTTACTGATCTCTCAACGTGGTCTCATCAAACTGGATCATGTAGTTCATCTTGTACATCTACATGTTTGCCGACAACACTTTCAAGGTGTCGTGGGCGACCCCCTCCAGCCAGCCGTAGGATACCACCCGAATCAGCACGACACCGACGGAGAGGAGCACCATGTTGGTTAGATCTGCCCGGATGAGCCCACAATCACGTCTGCCGAGTTCACCAGCCGCGCAAACTCGGACATTCGTGCCGATGTCTAGCTTCCTCACCTTCACATCGAACCCTAGGCTCATTGCCATGTCCTCCAATCAGGAGTTGCAGCTGGGGATGGACGTCCCACTTGCCGCTGCTTGGCTCGGTCGTTGCCCGCTCGAACCGGAACGTGCCCTGGAACATTGCGTGGAAGTCCATCATGGAATACCCGATGGCGTATTGGACTCGTCCTAGCCCAGCTCCCAGTGAAACACCGGCCCCACTGCGACGTTCTCACATCATCTGACCTCATCGTTATTGTCCATGTCGATCACATAGTAATCAAGATCCTCTGTTTTCATTGCGACCTTAGAGCTTAGCAAGCTAGTTGTTGGGCGGTTTTGCCGTTGCCAATACACCGTCAGGTCCGTCACCGAGGTTAATGATGCTTTTCCAAACTCCATTAACTAAAGTGTCATAGGGGACACCAATGACCTCCATGTTCGGGAATCAACATCGAGGATATGTACCTCATCATGTCGCCGAAATTGCTCAAACGTCAAGCTCGATCATGCTCTACGTATGGTAAGTCGGTCGATGCGGGTGCGAAATGTGAAGCCCTAGGCGTGTGGCATGGAAAGGATTAGTATGGTTTTTTTTACAGCTTAGGGATTAGCATATTGCTATTTTTAGATAAGATTTGAGATATTGATCCAAAAAGATATTATTCTTGAGTTGGAGCCACGTTTTTACGTGAATTAGTGCGCTACGTGTTGGAGAGTGCCGTTTCTAAATTGTTTACCAATCTAAATCTGTCAGGACACTTTTCGTCTAATTTTTCTGTCCCGTGACATGCATCTATGCCTAGACCAAACAATATTTGTTCCACACCCATATTAGTGAGGGACTCTCCAGATTTTTATTTTGGTTTACATGTCATCCATCGACACGTCAAAAGACATGGTTGTTATGTGTCAAACACGTACACGTCAAACAATGTGTTACGTAATTTTTATTTTAATCATGATCATCAACTAAATATCTAACCGTCTACATAATTAAGATGATGTGGGTTGCCGTAACGCCTCGAAAAACACCCTTATTTTTCTTTTAATAGATAATAGATAGAGTAAGGTCATCTGGATTAATGTGGTATCTATATTATATCTCTATATATATTTTTAGTATATAATAGAAAGGACATTAGTCATACATATGTAATGCGCCGTAAAAATACAAACTATTCATATATTGTACGTCCTTCGTCCCAAAATATAAGACGTCTAAGGATTACTCAAAAGTTAAC
Source organism: Lolium multiflorum (assembly GCA_030979885.1). NCBI lineage: Eukaryota > Viridiplantae > Streptophyta > Magnoliopsida > Poales > Poaceae > Lolium > Lolium multiflorum. The sequence continues at coordinate 105,913,062 of CM061749.1, forward strand.
ATTTTATTAGTTTGACCAAGTAGTATACACAAAAATATGAACAGTTAAGATACAATCAATATCAATAGATTCACCATAAAGTATATTTTCTTAATGTGCCTATTCAATATTGTAGATGTAGATTTTTTTCCTAAATATTTAGTTGAAGTTGGTAAAATTTGACTTTTGAATAATCTTTAGGCACCTTATATTTTCAGACGGTGGGAGTATTGAGGTGGTAAAGCCACTCATTTTTTATTGCTTTATAATGGTCATTGATTTTGATAGGTAGCAGATTTATTATGTGATGTCAGCCTTCCCTTAAAGATGTCATGTCAGACTTTTGCTTAGTTGGAGGAGAGAGAATGAAGAGAGAGAAGATTATTTTCCCTTAACTAAGGGATCATCTCATAGGAAATAAGGGAAGACTATTTTCTCCATTGTATCACATATGTCCTCCCTTAGCAACAAATTTTCTACCAAAATTTAATTATTCATATTAATTGCTAGAGATGGTTGTAAAAGATAATGCATTATATGACTTATATCTAATGCCTTCTCTAGCTGATGTGGCGGGGTAAGGGAAGGCATGCCTTCTCTACCATTGTACATGCCCTTAGTTTTAGAAATTCTGGCTTGTGTTTTTTTATAAGTTGTATTCACGGAAGACTGGTATACAAAATCATTTGTTTACATTAGTGCCTGGTGGGCTCCTATAGAAGATGCATATATCGAGGTCTTTTTTCTTTCCTGGCCAAGACGTGCATGTAGAGTCCTATGGACACACGCATGGTCCATGTCTAATTCACGGTCTTCTTTTTCTTGCAAAACGTACATGTGGAGTCCCATCAAAAGTGGCATGGTCCGTGTCGAATTTAAATGTACGTACAGTTTAACCACGGGACAAATAAATCGTAACGTGACAGTTTTGCCTAAGTGTTTTCTTTTAAAAATTGTAACGTGACAGTTTTACGTAACTGTTAGCTTGTTAAAAAATCTCAGCCGTAAATTTTAGATCTAACTATCATAATAATTTAGATGATGTGGATTAACCTGGTGTCTCCGTTAAAACATCCTTATTTTGCTTTTAGTATATAATAGATTGTGTGTATCATTGATATCAGATTTTAGGCCCATGATATTTAATGGGCCTTCTTATAAGCCTAACTTGGCTGGCCCATAATGCAAGTTGACTAGTCAAACAACCAGGACCCTACAACTTAGTGGGACCACTTCCATTTTGGGCCGGCCCACTTACTTATTGGGCCAGCAATTGCTTTGTGACCTACCACTAACCGGACCGCCCGGTAACAGGAAAGTGGACCCACCGCTTATTGGGCCAACCCGATAGGGCCCACATGCTACTTGGGCCGCCCGTAACACGATAGTGGGCCCCACTTTTTATTATTGGGCCGGCCCGCCAACCTTGGGCCGGCCCACTTGCTTTATGGTGGACCCCACTTACTAACGGGTCGGCTCCGGTTACATGAAAGTGGGACCCGCATGCTTATTGGGCCGCCACTATCTTGTTGGGCCACGACTTTGGTATGGCGGACCCCACATGCTAACTGGTCGGCCTTTTAACAGAAAGTGGGACCCACATTGCTTTCAGGCCGGCCCACTAGCTTGTTGGGCCACCTGCTTTGATCTATGGTGGACCCCACTTAGTATATGGGCCCCGATAACGGAAAGTGGGACCCACATGCTAATTGGGCCGCCCACTCAATCCCGGGGCCGGCCCACTTGCTTTATGGTGGACCCCACTTAGTATATGGGCTGGCCTGATAACAGAAAGTGGACCCACTATTGGGTCGGCCCACTAACTCCTTGGGCCGGCCCACTTGCTTTATGGTGGACCCCACATGGTAAATGGGCCGCCTAACAAGAAAGTTGGCCCCACATGCTTAGTGGGTCGGCTTTTGCCCGTTGACCGGTCAAACGAGTGTTCTGCCCGCCCACATGCTTAGTGGCCGGCCCATTTAAATTTTGGACCACCAACCTTAGAGGTTAGGCCGGCCCACGTACTCCAATGACCAACCAGCCATAGTTGACCGGTCAACTAAGTCACTGCCCACCCGCAAAAAATGGGATGGCCCGCTTGAATGCACAGCCCTCGTAGGGCCTACCATCTACCACGGCGTTTCTGACCTGCTAACGGCGTTAACTCGGCACCAACGTCGCCCGCCACGTGTCACCAGCATGACAAGAAACCAATGGGCTCCGAAAACACTTCAACGGTCCGATTTTCCGTGGCGGAAGGGCGCCAAACGCGACGGACCGAAAACACGTGTAGGACTTTGCCCGACAACAGAACCCATATCGTCGGTTAGGCCCATAGGCGACGAAAAATACCCCTTTAGTGGACGATTTTGGGACGTTGTCTATCACAACTTTTCTTGTAGTGACATCAAGATGAACAACTTTGGTAAAGACCAACATAGCAAATTCATTCTCAATTGCTTAATATGATCAAGCCAAGATTCAACATCACAGCAGAGTTAAGATCATGCCTATTTTGGATTTTCACAAATCACCTCCACTTTGCAAACCAAGACCACCATTATGTGCCAAATATTATTTGAATAACACCCATAAAAGGATTTGGCAAAATTCAAATATTTTCTCTTTCGACCATTTCATCAAACACCTTGTGTGCAATATTCTGGAAAGTGCATACCCTCCTATATCTGATGGTTTTTAGATTAAACCATCACACCAATTGTCATCATTGACCTCTCCTTGCACCCCTTGAGCAAAGCCAAGCACCTGTACCCCTGGTACTTGGATGATTTTGACAAAACCCAACCATGCCGAGCCATCATGGCATCACCATGCCACTCAACCTCTCCACTTCTCTCTGGTCCCTCTCACCTTGTCAACTAAGCCTACCTCACTCTCCAGAACACGCCTGTACCCGCTGTTGGCCAAGAGGAGACGTGCACTGACCAGAACACGACGCGCCCAGACGCGCCTAGACACGCCCAGATGCGCCAGGACGCGCGTGGACTCGCCAGTGCACGGCTTCACGCTGTCGCGTCCGCCCTCCCCTCGCTCTCTCCTCCAGCACGCGCGCTCGCCACGACACCAAGAAGACTCCAGACACCTCCATTTCCTCGCCCGTGCTCTGTCGTCATCGCCATCATCACCAGCCTCCGCCACGGTACAGCGGAGACGACGACGTCGCCCGCACGCCCCTGTCCCTCTCCTACTGCGTCATGACGCGCGTTAGGACCGCCTTGACGTCGCCAACAGTACGCGCCCACTCCCTTGCCCCTTCACCGCCCAAAACGCCGTCACCACCATGACCTGCCCCGTGCACCCGCAACACCCTCGCCCGCTATAAATAAAGGCCTTCCCCTCTCAAATTCTTCACGCCATCCTCCTCGCCTCTCCTCACTGACTCTCCTCGACCACTTCCCCCTCCACATTGTCACCGGAGTCACCTCAATTTCTCGCCGGAGTCCGCGGAACAGCCGCAGACGAAGCCGTCGATTGGAGCCACCTCAGGCGACGCCGCCAGTACCAGGAACTCCGCCATCCTCGACAACATCGCCCTGCTTCAACGCCGACCCTTGCGGGCCACCGGTGAGCCCGCCGACCCCCTAGCCTCGCCGCCAGATGGGTTGAGTCTCGCCGGAGACGACGACGCTCGTGCGCCGTTGATCTGCGATCTAATCCTACGACATCCATTCACGCGTGCCGCTTTGGGCGGGTTAAGGCCCGCTGACAGTGGGGGCCACTGTCAGGTGGCCCGCGTGTGCGAGACGCACTGCTAGGCCGGCCTGCTTCTCTCTCTCCCTGGTCCAATTCCTTTTCCCGCCAAGCCCAGTAATTTGAATTCGTTTATTTTGTTTAAATATAAATTCAATACTGGTGCTTGATTCAAAATTAAATAGAACAAATTCTAATAAGCCAAATTTAATGAACTAGATATTGTTGGAAAGCTTGTTAAATTATCTAGCAAACCCCACTGGTCTCAAACCCAAGTTCATTATAGATCACTGGCAAGAAAAATAACAAGTCAGAACCTTTTCCAAATTCAAACAATTATTAAAAATCAACCATAATGAATTTTGAGGTGATTCAAATTCTCATAATTCACTTTTCAAAAACTCTAATTGTTTATACAGAAAGATGATATAGTTGTTTCAGAAGACCATGGGCTAGATTCAAATAATGGATATGTGGCTATTTCTAGCCCATTTAAATTATTTCAAAAATAGTATTTAAATTCTATGAGATGTAGCATCTCATTTAAATCATTTTTCTAAGTAAGTCAATGTGAGTTGATGAGATTAGTATTCATGACCTCATATGTTACTACTTGAGAATATTAAATCATTTTCCAAAATAGTATTTAAATTGTATGAGACGTATTATCTCATTTAAATCATTGTCCCACATGATAAACATGAAGAGGTGACTTAGGTCAACATGAGTTCATAATTTATTATTTGAGGAGATTAAATCATAACAAGATTCAATGAGAGGAAATTATTTCTCAAAGAAAATAAATAGAAACCCTAATCAATATTTCAATGAGATGATTTTTTTTTTAAAGAAAACAAAGTCAACCACCATGTTAATAAGGATGTGATGCTAGATTAGCTCGTGTGAACCATTTGTTTGTTTGGTCTAGTACTTAAGATTTGCTTGGTGATTGTACACCTCGTATCCGTTTATAGACGCTAGTACCGAGGACTACCAGGAGGAGGAGGTCTTCTACGAAGAAGAAGAAAACCTTGATCAATACACCAACCAAGGCAAGCTATATTATTGCAAGCTATTACCAATCTACCCTAATGCAAAGCTCTACTAGAGCAAGGCACCATTACACTTTTATTTTGTGTTTAAGGATCCAATCCCAAGTTTTATTCTTGCAAGCTTTTACTTTGGTTATCAAAGTTTATTTTGTTCATAGTTCACTTTGATCTAGATATGGAGTATTACAAGAGCATCAAATCTAGCCTAGAAAACTACAAGTTAGTTAGCACCCCTCATGACTAGTTGCTAGTGCTAATACTAAAAGTGACTACTCTAGATGGGAACATATGAATCAAATGACTTTAAAACCTTAGAATGTTGAGTCAATCTATTTAAAGTTTGAAGGTGAATATGACTTGTGAATGCCATGGTGAATGTTTACAAAAACTGATGGTTCGGATGCGATACCATTCCAATTTTAAAGTACCCCCACAATACCCGATCATGGGTAGGGCTTAACCGAAATTTATGTGCTTTAGTACGCGTTCCCTCTAAACAAGTGTCATAGGGGTTATGCCGAGGCTGCCTCCGTTGAAAGTGAAATGACGTGAAATGAGGTGAATGTCCGGCCCAAGCCCCGTGCTCTCAGATGGCGGTTTGCCATGGCGGGGAGGCCCACTCATGGGGAGCTCCTGTACTAGGGTATATGAGTGAAAGGTCATGGATGGTAGTCCGCACACGGAGTGTGATAAATCAGGGCCAACCCTGACAGATTATTGCAAATGTTGTGGCAAAAGTGTGCGAAGCTCCGCATTAAAGCAAAACTATTCGAATAGCCGCGCTCGCGGTCATGGGCAATTGGAAAGGCCATACTGTTCCGTCATCAGACCATTTTCAAAGATGTGACATATGACCGGTGACTTGTGATTTGAACCGAAAGGTGAATTTGACTTGATCACAACAGAGTTGTGGGAATGACACTCATGTTCCCACTTGAGTAAATTTAGACAACTGAAGAGTATTTTACTACTAAGTGCTTATGAAATAAAATTGGCTTTATGCAAATGAACCTAGAGCTTAGAACCCCATTACTATAGTTGATAGTGCTTACACTAGTATTAGTTTGCGAGTACTTTAAAGTACTCATGGTTGTGTCCCTGGCTATTCAAATGGCCATCATGAAGAGGAGCACCAGTACCATGAAGATGGACAACAAGACGTCCATGATAACTAGGACTACCTCCCGATCGTCAAAAGTTGCCTGTGGGAACAGATGGACCGCTACTGCCATACCATGTGTTTTGTAATTGATCATTAGATCAACTATTATTTAAGATGCATGTGATCCCTGGTTGTAAGACAATTATGGTTTGTAAATGAATGATGTTCTCAGATATCAATCTATTATGTCTCGCAAAAACAATATTCCTCGGGATTGCGATGTATGGCATAATAGGCATCTGGACTCAAAAATCCGGTTGATAAGTTGGTATCGGAGCCATTGTTTGACCTTAGGAGACCTAGTTAGAATGGACGTCTAAAAACTTATTTCAAAAACATATGAAGTGAATAGTTATGAAAACTTATTCTCACTCTTACCCTTGAGATCTTTTCAAAATGAAAAATCCATGCCCTACTTTTCGTTGTAATTCTACATAAAAATTGGCACACTTGATCACTCCTCTAACTTACTCATCCTAATTGCTCACAGATGGAGTACCACTATGAGTCCTATCAGCTTGGTCACGGAGGAGACCTAATGTTCGAAAAGGATTTGGAGCAACTAGTTGAATATTTAGGACGCCCGTATCCCGAGTTCTTTGGAGTGCCACTCAATAATCAGTCGGGAAGACAACCTCAATGGGAAGTTACTGCAGATCTAAGAGGAAAGCTAGGAGCCCCAATTTGGGAAACCATATGGTTTTCTGTGAGGGGGAACAATTGGAGGGATGGAATAACCAAAGCCATGCAAGAAGCAATTGCCCGTCTGTGTGGACAAAATGTGAACAAGCTCAAGAACACTCGTTTATTCTACTACCCAAGACATGATCCCGTGGGAAGGCCAATAACCATGCCACCGCACCCGGAGATGAACCACTATGTTGCATACTTGGACTTCATGTTGTACAAGACCCGCAAGGAGTTGGACAATGCCCGCGCCTTTCGACAAGCACATTACCCATGAAGACGAAGAACCCACCATTCCGGATGAAGAGTGGTATCACTAGAGCACCGGCTAGGTGTGAGTTTGTATCAGGATCCCTTGTATCGTAGAACGAATGAATGGTTCTTAAAACCAACGGTGTGTTAGCTTTGTAATGTGTGATGTTTGGTATGAATGAAAACGTGTTGTTGGTTTTTACCCCTCAACACTACTCAAGTTTTGAAAATTGTCAAACTTAAACCAAACAAGCCATAGAGAATTCCCTCTTACCTTATGATCTACCTCAAATGTTCAGATGGCCCCTCCAACTCGCAACAGCAATCAAGAGAAGCCGAGAGAGCTGAACGACAAGCCAATATTGCCGCACTGCAGCAGATAGCCTAGAACAACCAATGCCATGGAAACCATGATCATCCTGGATCGAAGTTGAAGAACTTCCAGAACACTAACCCTCCCATTTTTAGCAAGACGGAAGTGCCATTAGATGCACATGATTGGCTCCAAACAATGGAGAACAACCTAGAAGTTGCGGGAGTCACTACAAGAGATCTGATATACTGTGACGAGCTCCAAACGTCATGCAATAGCATTAAACGTCACAGAAGACCCCTCAGTGACGTAGTTTGAGCGTCACAAGCATCGTCACGGAATCCCCGTCACAGATTACTCTCTCGTGACGCGGCACGCCAAAAAACGTCACTGAGTATGGATGATGTCATGTGTGATGTCAGCACAGTGGAGATGATCCTATGGCTAGGAAACGTCATGGACTAGCGTCACAGATGTGAACGACGTCATATGTGATGTCATTTCATTAATTTAGAAATATTCATTGTTTTTTCGATTTTTTTTGTTTTTTTTTAATTTTTTATTTTCATTTAAAAATATTTATTTATTTTGAGAAAAATATTATTTTTCCAAATTTTTTAGGTATTATTTTCAAGAATCATTTTTTGTATGCAATATCAATTTATTTTTATTTAATTTTTAATTATTGGTCGCAATAATTTTAAATTTATTATACAATACATTGTGAATCAAAATTAATTTTGAATGCGTATGACAACATATACTCAAATGCCATTGAAATCACAATATATATTACCTCACAAGCAAATATAATCTCACAGCCAATTATCGTATTACATAACTAAATAAGTTAAACACTATAAATTGACATAACTAAGGATGAGCAAACTAAGGATGGTAGAATAGAACCACCATCTAATGTAGCTTCCGTGCACCATCATGTATGGTGTCAGTTCTGGGTAGCATGCTTACGTAAGAGGAAGCTAATAAGGCTATCTTGTTCCTCTTGCTTCTTTTCATATGCTTTATTCTTTTCTTCTTGGCTTTTCTTCATAGCCGCCAATTCTTCTTGTTGCTTCCTTTGCATCTCTTCAAGTGCAGCCTCTTGTGTTTCACCTCTCTCGATTAAATGTTGTTGGTACATCGCATTTGCATCTAGTGCCTCTCTCTTCTGTTGTTCAACCTTTTCTTCTAACTCTCGGACACGTTCTTCAGAAGCTGATGTCCTAGACCTCCCAGATCTTGATTGGTACCCCATGGTTGAAAGGAAGGTGCTTGAGGAGCTGTGCTCTTTGAGAACTTGCGCCACAATATGTGTACTACACACTGGTTGCTCATCTTCTCTGTCTGCCTCATTCCTTTTCGTTTCCATATCAGTCTGCAAAAGAAAAGCATATTTGCTTAGGTTAGATAAGAAGCCATAAGCACATGCGAAAAATATAATTTTCTTTCATGAAGCAAACAGCCAACAACAACAAGTCATCAAGTAACCAGTAGCAAACTGCCAGCAGCACATAAACAATCAGCAGCACAACAAATAGCCAACGACGTAGCAAGCAGACATCAACAACTGTTATTCATGTAACCAAAAATAGAGAGAAATCTCACATAAGCTTCAAGGGCAGCGGCGCTCATGCATCCCGTCTTCCTATTGGTATGGGTTTCTTTGAAAAACTCAATGGGACTAGGGTCCTCATTGTTGTACTTGTCTTTTTTTACAATATGTAGGAATTAATATAATTAGTATTCCAAATATGAAAGTTGCCAAAATGTGCAGTGTAGAAAAACAGCGGAGAAAATGGGCGGTATACTTACAAGTTGGTGGAAATGAGAAGGATAAGATCTAGAGCCTGTAGTTTGGTGATGCTTCACAGCTTCTCGGTTCTTCTTGTTCTTGGCACAAATTTCCTATATGAAGCAAATGAATTTTAGTACTATAAGTAGCAATGAATATATGTTAAAACAGTAAACATATTATCACTACAAGGATAAAGAACGTAGATATACATGCTGTATTGCAAGTACAGTAGAGGGATTCATGGCTTCAGATATGCTTAACAACTGCTAGGACTGAAAAGTAGTAGTCTGAAGTAATACTTTATCAATGAAAAGCGCATCTGCTCTGTTGATTAATAAGGTAACTACACTTTCCAAGATGTACACTTTGACACAGAATTTTCAACAGTATGTGGAAGTCTATTCCCCAGCCTTAAAGAAATATAACAGTATATTGATCAGAGTTGTAGTTCTATTTCTGAGATTTGTTCACTAATCAAACGTTACTAGAGTGCCCACACAGTTTCAGTTGGTACGAACCTTGTTTCTTTCATCTGACCATTTTTCAACAAGAGCTTCCCAATTTCGTTGACCAACTTTGGGTGGCTTACGAGATAATGCTTCTTCACGGGTATGACCCGTAAAATAATCCCTCTTCAATATGTATCGTTGTTGTCGAACACCCTTCTGGAGTATCTTTGTGCATACACCTCTGGACACCTCCTCTTTTGGATCCATTTCGAAGTTTTTCTAAAAGCAAAGAAAGATAGATAGATCAATACAGATAGTAAATCATGTGAAAATGGGAATGAAAAGAACGAAGGAAAATGTCTCACTGCAACATGACCAATAGCATTAGGAATATGATGGTCTAGGCCTTTTTTACAATAATCATTCCAATGTGTAGCAACATGCATGATGTTGCTGCGGACATGTACACCACACTGAGAAGAAAGCTTGGCTGCTTGTACAGGGTCAAGAGGCCTCACTCTGCCACCTGAGAAATCAATCTTCATCTTCCTCCCTCCGTTTCTTTTTGCATAATCATCTAAACCATGCCCCATGGTTGGTCTACGTTTGACTCTCATTAAGGTTTTTGGATTAGTTGGACCATTAGAGTCTCCTAAAGCATCTATGTAACAATTTAGCAGAAAATGAGGAAATATATTATTTCGAATGGAAACTAGAAAGCATACAGTACGTATTAAGATATGACACTGCATATACCTTGGTCTCGTAGTGTAATAGTGTTATCAATTTGGTGAGAGGTGTCTGTCATGTCTTGAGAGTGTTGCATCTCTGTATCGGCTTGCGGTGAGTTACTATCTTTCGAAGTTTGGTGAGGTGATGTGTCATCATTAGGTGAGGTCTGGTCAGTCTGGTTAAGTCTAGATGCCGATGCTCTTGTTGTTCTTGTGGTAGTAGGTACTGTGGTTTTGGACCGGGCACGCTTTCTTCCTTGTGTCTTTGTAGAAGGTTGCTTTGTCTGATTCAAACAAGTTGGAAAAAAAACAAGGCGGTGAATCAACATTGACTCATACATTGTCTAAACAATATATACCGAAGTGCAAACCAAAAACAGAGATATGTGTGCCTCTATTCAGCCAATTAACATATGTGTACTACTCTTGTGTGCAACACGTGAAAGAACTGCAAAACAAAATCCCACTTGACAGGAGCAGATGATTCAGTTGCTTGTAGTTAGCTAAAGATGATTATAATATCTGAGATTAAATGCATACTTTTTGAATGGTTAAAAACCTGTCAAGAATAATTATAGATTGTCCGTAGATACTCTGTTTTAATGAACTTAAAATAGACTATTCCTGCTCTCTTTTCCCCTTTAAAATGTTTATCAGCTCACCAACACCCATGTACCAGCAAGAAAGGAAAGCATTAATTGGAAAACCGACAGTCTAGTGACTCAACAATGATATACACAAGTTCATGAACATGGTACAAAGAAAGACATTATCTACTATGTATGACAGTAAGATATAGTACCTTTTCCTTTGACAGATGTACAGTTGGCTCCAGCTCCTCTTCTTCTCTAGAAACCTCATCGGCATCATCAGCCTCCTCATCATCATTTGGCTCGTAATCGGAGCCACTGCCACCATCATCACCTTTGCACCTCTCTTTGTCTTTTGCATTCTGACCATATAGCAATTGACTAGCTATGTTTCGTATGTTCGCGAGAGGCCCTGCCTCCTCAGCCTTGCGCCTCTGAATCCTTGCCAACCTGTTTTTCTCATACTCCAGAGTTGCGGGCATGATTGTACTACCTTGGTGAAGAAGGATATCAGGAAACATTAGAAGAACTAACTAACGTGCCGGCATGTGTTCTGATTTAACTGGCCGTGGTGCAGGTATAAAGTGCTTTTAAGATGAAGAACTAACTAACCATTAGGTTTATTTTGCATCTTGTCAAGTTCAGTTTTCCCAGGTTCAGTTTTGCAGCAGGTCACAGGTCAGGTTCAGCCGTTCAGGTTAAGTTTTGAGTTTACAATCATCAGCATCTAAAATTACCAGCTAAAGGATTCAACTACAACCAATTCAATACTAACCATCAGCAATTCAGCATAAGAAACAATGAACCGAGAAAAATAAATCACACTTGCACCGAAATCAACCACATCTAAATTCAGAGAGTTTTATCAATCTCACACGGATACAGTTCAGTTAGTTAGCCAACTCAAAATAGTCAGTGGTGCACGCGAAGCAAAACATCAACAATTCATCTCTTTTGGATTATCAATCTTGATCTAGAAGCAGTTCAGATACGCTGAACGGATCAACCAATACACGAATTACCTGAAGGCTACACTACTACGAAGGTTTGTAGAAGAGGTTGTTACCTACAGGAGGGCGGCGGCAATCTCGCGGGTGCGGGCGGCGGCAATCGCGGTTGCGGAGGAGGCAGTTCTGGGTGCGGCCGGCGGCGTTAACGCGTGTGCGGAGGAGGACGCCGTGGGTGAGGGCGATAGCCGCGATCCCGCCGGTCGGAAGGGCGGCGGCTGCGATCCCGCCTGTCGGAAGGGCGGCGGCGTTCGAGCGGGCTTGACGCGGAGGAGGGTGGCGGCGCTCGAGCGAGCTGGGGGCGAGTAAGGGCGGCGTCCCGATCCCGTCGACCTGGCTGAGGCGGTTGGATCGGAAGGCACGCCCGCGTGGAGAGAATGGGGCGAGAGCAGCGGGAGAAATAGGCTAGGGGTTTGCAATTTTCAAGTGATATAGTCCGTGAAAGAAAGATAATGGAGCGAAAACAATATTCTGGGTGGAGGGAAAAATATTTTCGGTGGAAAAATTGGAGGGAAAAAATTGGGTGGAAGGAAAAAAGAAAATTGTGGGAAAAATCGGAAGCGTTGGCCCATCCGGATTGGGTCGTTTGGGTGGCCGCGCGGATACCCGGATAGGTGGACCTGGCCGTCGGTCCGTTTGAGTCACGCACTGCGTCCAACGCGCGGACGCACCGCAAAAGTCAAATACAACAAAAAAAAGGAAAAAGGGAAACCCTAGTCTACGGTTTGGGACGCGGTGGCCGCCGGTGCGCCACTCTACTCCCAGCAGTACTCGTCGTTGTCGCTGTCGATGAGGACGATGCCCCCCCGGCGACGCGTTTCGCTGACACGCTCGGAGGCGCTGGGGACTCCGGACACCACTACCCTTACCCAGCGGAGGCGGCCGAGGCTCGCCGGCCTGCGCAGCGCGCCGCGCTCCACCTCGCCGCTTCCACTCTCGGGCGCCCGCCGTGCCGGAACGCGGCCCCGGCGCGTGGCCTCCTCCCCGCCGGCGCGCCGAGAACGCCCACGCGTCGGCGTCCTCCTTGGCCTTCCTAGCCTCCTCCTCCAGCGCGGAGGCGCCAGCACCTCGGCGAGGTGCGGCCATTTGGCCCGCTCCTCGAGGCGTTGACCTCGCGGGACGCCGCCAGCGCGGCCTACAGCTCGGGGCCATCGTCCTTCCTCGGGCTAGGGCCTGTGGCGCACGCCGGCCCGCGGCGGAGCAGCTCGAGGCTCGCCGATGTAGCCGCGAGGCGGCAAGCCCTCCTAGCGGCGTGCGCGGCTGCAGCGCCGCAGGGCCCCGCCATCGCCGATGAAGCACGTGCGCCGGTGCGCATCGTGCTCCACCTCAAACTACAAGTCCCAGTAGGGACGTGTCGCCGTAGGCGGGGTCCTCCCGGAGGTCCGCCGGCAGCGCACGCCGCCGAGGATCTCCGCGAGCGGGCGCGGCCGGAGCCCGAGATCGGCGGCACCGGAACCCGATCTGGGCTCAGGTGCCAGCCGTGGGGGAGGTGCACGTCGCCCCATGACATTGGGACGCCGGCCTCCCAGAACATCTGCGCCACCGCCACGGTGACGTAGATCCGGTCGCGGATGGCCGCCGGCGGTCCCATGTCGAAAGCCTTCGGCGCGGCTCGCTGGCTGCTGCCAGCCTCGTGGTCGTTGGCGGATGGCTCGAGCTCACGCTTCGGGGCCATGGCGGCGCGGAAGCTCGAGCTCGTGCGGCCGGAGTGGAGTGGGGACTGGATATATAGGGACAGTCCCCCTCTCCAGTCCACATTTAATAGGACTCGGGCACCGATAGGTTGGCCAGACACACGGACCAGGCGGGCGCGCGAGGACGCCGTGTGCCATCCGCGGCCACGCAAATCTGGCCCAGATTTGGACCGGATTTGTGTCGTCTCAGACACCGCGGTCATCCGCATTTGCGATGCGTGGCCGTGTTGGGCCGCATTTTTGTCCGCCGGGATCCATCCGGACAAGTTCATATATATTAATCTATATATTAATCAGTGATTCCAGGTCTTTAAAACAAGCAAACCTTATGCATGTCACTTCAACACAGCAGAAAGATATAAATAGCCATTACAAAAATCTTCAAACAAGAAAAAGACTTAATTAAAGACGCAAACATCAGGAAACATGCTAATCTTCGTCATCACTTGAATGCTCACTTGCGTTCCCACTGTCGTCATCGTGTTCGTCCTCGTCAGTGGCACTATCTTCATCAAAGTTATTGTCATTCCTCTCCATCCCAGCAACAATTTCAGGGTCTACAGGCGTGCCTTCTTCATCATCACGGCTAAAAGTTTGAAACAGCGGATCAACATTGTTCATAGTAAAACTTGCTGCCGCCACATCTTCTTGGTATGCATCTGCAGCATTGAGCTCACCTGTCTCTGATTCAGGAACATCATACAAGTGTCTATGACTGAAAGTCTGTACTATTTTCCAGTCTTTTCCAAGGGCTGTGTCCTCCATGTAAAACACTTGGTGTGCTTGATGAGCCAATATGAAGGGATCATTCTTGTACCGAAGAGCCTTATGATTCAGACTTTTAAAGTACCCATCATCCCTCAACCCAGTCGTCTTGTTGCTTGTAATATCATACCAGTCACAACGAAACAAAAAGACCGACCTATCTCCATGATTATTTTTCGGGTACAACAACTCAAGAATTTCCTTAAGAACGCCGTAGTACACAATCTCTGTACCATTGTCATATCCCTTTACCATGATGCCTGAATTTTGAGTTCTTCTTTTCTTCTCACGATCCAAAGTGTGATACCGAACACCATTCACGTTACAGGCTGAGTACACTCGGAAACGATTGTCTGGGCCACACGATAGTGAGTACAAATCCTCTGAAACATTCTGCTCGCCTATGTCATGAATCTGTCAAAATACGAGGACACACCAATAGAATGGTAAGGTTAATGACATCATTACTACAAGATGGATATAACACACAAACTCACAAATTAACTTACATGCTTTGCAAACCACGCAGGGAATTCCTTCTTTAGTGTCTTGTCAACGTTAGTCACACCTTTCATTCGTAATTCTTCTCGGTAAACCCTACAACAACAAACGTAAAATTACACATCAACATACATTATTTCTACAAGCCAACCACGTACTATGCATAATGGTGACAAGGATACTTACTCCATGTACTTATCTACTTCACGACAATTATCAAGCACATACCAAATCATTTGGTCGTACTCACTATCATAAAATTTGAGCTTTGATGCCCCAAAACCTTTTTCTGCAGTAGAAAAAACTTCCAATTGATCAGAAGAAGCAACCTTCTTCCCATCATTGTTCCTATCTTCTTTGTTTGATCTTGTCTCAATATTTGTCAGATATCTAGAGCAGTAGGACAAGCACTCATCCACAACATATGCCTCGGCAATCGACCCTTCAGGCTTTGCTCTATTACGAACAGTTCCCTTTAGGTACCCAAGCCTTCTTTCTATTGGATACATCCATCCATAATGCACGGGCCCCCTCAAAATTGCCTCTTCGGGTAGGTGAACAGCTAAATGAACCATGACATCAAAGAAGGCGGGTGGAAAAATCCTCTCGAGCTTGCAAAGAATTACAGGAATATCATCCTTCATCCGGTGAAGAATATCAACTCTAAGAGTTTTTGAGCACAACTGCCTGAAAAAGTTACCCAGTTCTGCAATGGCCTCATATATGTCCTCTCTCACAAGCCCTCTTAGTGCAGCCGGCATGACTTGCTGCAACAGTATGTGGCAGTCATGGGTTTTCAACCCATGGACTTTACATGTTTCAAGATCCACACATCTTGCTAGATTAGCAGCATACCCATCTGGGAATTTCACATTAGCTAAATACTCGCAAAATCTTTTCTTGTTTTCTTTGGTAAGATTATACTCTGCTTTTTTCTTCGCCATTCCACCCTTTCCATCAGGCTTTAGGTGAAGCTCTTTCCTGATTCCTAAAATTTCTAAATCTATCCTGGCACTTGCTGTATCCTTATTCTTTCCCTCAATCTCTAGCAGAGTCCCAAGTATGTTGTCACAGATGTTCTTCTCAACATGCATTACATCAATGTTGTATGCTAATTTCAGGTTTGACCAGTATGGAAGATCATATAGGCTCACCTTCTGACTCCAGTTTGGTTCATCTTTCTCGGTGCGCTTTCTCTTCTTATTTCCTGGATACTTCCCTGGTTTGAAATCCTTAACTTTCTCTAACTTCTCCAACACTTCGACATTCGTGAACTTCCTAGGTTTTTCCCGTTTCTCATCCAACCCATTGAAATCCTTGCTTCTCCTGAAACGATGATTAGTAGGCAGAAATCTGCGATGCCCGACATACCCAATCTTGTTTTTCAGAGGCTCGCAGCAAGGGTTCTCATCACAATGCACACATGCATAATAACCTCGTGTGCTGCGCCCTGATAGAGTGGCCAGTCCAGGGTAATCATGAATCGACCACAAGAACGCAGCACGCAAAGGAAAAAAGTCATCTGTCAGTGCATCATAGGTCTCCACACCGGTTCCCCAAAGCTTCATCATATCTGCAATCAGAGGCTGCATAAACACATGGAACTCCTTTCCAGGTGCTTTTTTTCCAGGAATAAGCAAAGACATCATGAAATTGGATTGGTCCATGCACATCCACGGTGGAAAGTTGTACGGGATGACAAAAACTGGCCACATGCTATATGAACTACTCATGTTTCCAAAGGGGTTGAATCCATCAGTGGCAATACCAAGCCTTATGTTACGAGCATCTTTGGAAAACTGAGTATACTCTCTGTCAAAGTGCTTCCATGCTTCACCATCAGCAGGATGTCTCATAACACCTTCCTCGACAACTCTCTTATCCTTGTGCCACCTAGCATCTGCCGAGTGTTCCTTTGATGCAAAAAACCTTTGAAGCCTAGGGATTATAGGAAAGTACCTAAGAACCTTGTGGGGTACCTTTTTCTTCCCCTCAGTGTCTCTCCATCTTGATGTCCCGCACTCAGGACAATGGGTCATGTTGGCATAGTTACCCCAAAACAATGCACAATCAAACTTGCATACATGAATAGTCTGATAACCAAGACCAACTTCATGGAGAACACTTTTAGCTGCTGCATATGACTTCGGTATATCGGCATGTGGAAACGCAACGCTAATCACCTCAAGAATTAGATTGAATGCTCTGTTTGTAATCCGGCCGTATGACTTGGCATGGAGAAGCTTAATAATGAACGACAGCCGTGTGAAATTGCTGCATCCTTCGTAAAGTTCTTTCTTGGCTTCCTCAATTAGCTTGGAATAGAGGTTTGGCTGACCGTCACCTTGCCTTCCAGACCTGGCCAGATCATCTACCATATACGAGACATCACCTCGATTGTCTTCATCAAAGTCATCGCCATCGTCATCAGACGTGTATGCAACATCCTCCATCTTATCCCCTTCATCATCACTCAATGATTCACCATGAAAAATCCACCTCGTATATGTGTTGGACATACCAGCGCATTGTATGTGCTCCTCAACAAGTGACTGGCTTTGGTGATGCAAATTCTTGCAGTCCCGACATGGGCATAGTATGTCTTGATTTTCTCTGAAATTTTCGCGAACAACAGCCATAAAATCCTCAACACCTTTCAAGTACTGTGTTGTGAAACGAGTTCCTTGTATCCAGCTTCGATCCATTCTCCTACAACAAATTAATTTACATGTGAGCAAAATATGCTTACCCCATAAACTAGCATGCATATGACATCTGAAAGATATTTACTTCTCACAACAAATACAATATTCCACATATTTCTCACATTTAAAAATCTGAAAAAAAAAAGACCAGAGCACGGTGTACAACTTTTATATAGAGAACAGTACACGTAAGATGAATAAACATAGTGGTTAACTAGTTATGTATCATAGGAAAGAACAACATGCCAGTAATAGGAGAGTAGGATATCTTGGAAAAATCACCTTGGAAAACTGTCTCTTACTTTATGAAAAAAGAATGATAGCACTATTCAGAACTAAGTTTACGAATGCTTTAATATTGTAGACTATCAGAAGACTTGGTAAACTCTCTCGGGCCAGAGCGGATGCAAGAGGATAGGCACACACATCTAGTAATTGCTTGATAGGCCATGAGTTGTGTAAGATACATGACACATGAATAGATAGAAAACCCCCATGTTTGCCCATTTACAAAACTCGCTAATTTGTAATTTTCTTAACACAGTGGAGTGAACCAGACTATGTATACAATAGTCACAGAGGCCTAAACAAGCTTCTCGGTGCAACTAAAAGAAAGCTTTCATAAGTACCGGTCAAAATTCCTCATTTTCATCTACTCCAAGAAGTATGATTGCTAGGACGAAGAAAACTAACATATATATGTGTGGCGTTAGGCCTTCAGTTCACTCATCACTTCAGCAATCAGCACACAGCAGTACTTTTCAGCATTTGTTTGGCATGTCTGTCCCTAAGTTGCTATTTTAGTTCATCGGATGACAAAGAACAAGTAAATCCTTGGTTAAGTGTATAACATATCAAGAGATTCCATAGCGTCAGATTTCCGAAGGCACCAAGTTTAAGTAAATCCTTGATTAAACAACACAACAAACAAATCGAGCAGAAGGAGAAGATCACGACAGGCTGCTAGTGCCTGCTAGGATAGAATTAGGTTCAGGCAATAAGGCGTATAATACGAATGATGATTCAAACGCTACCTTCTACTACATAAATACACCAAAATCATACACCAAGATAAATTCCCCAGAATCAAATCAATCTATGATGTGAACTTCAGAATAGCGACTTCACGTACCGAGACCGGCAGCCACGACGAACAGCCACAATCGCCTGCGATGCAGGGAAGAGGGGGTGGGGGGCGTCTGCTACGGCAATGGCGCGGCGTCACCGATGATCGAGGAGAGGAGGCCGCAATATCAGGCAGTGCCCAATGATCAAGTCCCGTACGCCGTTGTCCTCTCCTGCCCTGACAAGACTCGTATGTAACATTGAATCCAGATCCTGTCAAAAAAAAAAAAACATTGAATCCAGATGTAAGTTGTAACAGATAAGGCCTCGTTTTTTTTCTTCTTTTGACAGTACAGATAAGTCCTCGGTTTCTTATATACTCTACACATGAGAGATAGCAGCGTATTAAAAAAACGTGCAAGTAATATGACAGAAATCAAGCTGTAACGTGAATACCGGTGGGTACTTATTTGCAATACAGAGTAGTATGAGCACTCTCAATTTTTTTCTCGATAGGCAAACAATACCGATGGGTAACAGCATTTTTGGTATTTCGCAAATCTTGAAACTACTGGCAAAATACTGATCGAGATTTTTCAAACCAATTTACTATTTCATCCAAAATTTATCAAAAATAAATTGAATTTGGATAAATTATTTGGATACCGGAAAATTTCGTTGAGTATTATTTTTTCTTGGAGGTAACGATAAACCCTGCTCTCAATCTTTATGGTCCTGGTTTGATGGTTCGGTTTTTTGGTCTCTCATATTATACGAGTTATTTTTAATTGCTCTCCTTGGTCTCCCATAATTTATCTGTGACCCATCCACACTCGTCATGAATTCTACCGAGGTCGTCACAGAATGTGGTAATGTGTGACGGTGATTGTGTGGCCGTCACGGTTATTGGGAGTCCATGACGCCAGGGTAAAAACGTCATGCATTATGATATTTCGTGACGTTACGGACCACCGTCATGAGGATTTCCGATAACCCTAGATACATATTTATAGTCCAAGGGACTTTCTAATTCGGGCGTGCATAACCGTGCACGTTAAACTCTATCTTTTAATTCTAAACTAAATGCGATCTACTATATTACAAATACACGGGCAATTAAGCCCAAACTCTTCTGCAAGGCCGCTTCAAAGATGCTCCACGCGTGTATCCTTCAAGCCCATCTTCACTTACGCCCATCTCCTGATTTGGCCAAAATCTGGTGATAACACTAGGTCATCCTGGTCAAAATGCCATGTCGGCTCTCCAGCATCTATCCTTAATAAAGTGTAATAAAACTCGTAGTATCTCGGTTTGTCATGTGTGTCAACTTGGCAAACATGTTCGGTTGCCATTTAGTTCATCTACATCAGCTTCTAGTGCCATTTTTGATTTGATACACTGCGATTTGTGGACTTCACCAATTATAAGCAATTCTGGTTTTCGTTACTATCTGGTTATAGTCAATGATTTTTCCCTCTACTATTGGTCATTTCCACTTAAGCAGAAGTCTTATGCTCCGCGTACTCTAGACAATTTCTTCTCCTACGCACGCACACAATTTGGAACCTCCATACGCTCTCTTCAAACTGACAATGGCACCTAATTCATAAAGTCCACTGTCCAGAATCTTCTCTCAACCCACGGTACCTCGTTATGTCTCTCCTGTCCTTACACATCTCAGCAAAACGGTATAGCCGAGAGAGCAATCCTCACTATAAATGACACCATGCGCATGTTGTTATTTCATGCGCATCTCCCAGCATCCTTTTGGGCAGAAGCTCTTGCTGCCGCAACCTTCCTCCTAAATCGCCGCCCATGCAAAGCTATAGGGTCTTTAGTTCCCAATACGCGTCTCCATGGTCATCCACCATCGTATTATGCTCTTCGTGTCTTCGGTTGCTTGTGCTATCCTAATGTTGCCTCTACTGCTCAACACAAACTCAGTCCTCGGTCTGTTCCGTGTGTGTTCCTCGGCTATCCTTCTAATCATCGTGGGTACCACTGTTATGATCCGTCTTCTGGAAAAGTTCTAATCTCGCGATATGTTATTTTCGACGAGACTGTTTTTCCCTTTCACAACGTAGCCTTGATCGTGTTGGCTGTCCACCCACCGGATCCGCTCCCCCGCCGCCTTCACCACCGACGGATCTGCTCACCGCCGACCTCGCCACCGACGGATCTGCTTCAGCCGACCTCATCCACAGCCGTAGCAATCAACGCCTTCCGTCAACGCACCGATCCTCTCCAACGGAGCCGTTCCACCGCGCCCCACAAAAGCGATCTATTCCACCGACTACCTCGGCGCGGCGGCTGTATTCACCGAATCCCTTGCCACCAACCATATCCGCTCCTCGCCCGCTTCTCCGAAACAGGTTGATTCATCGCTTCGTTCGCCGCCACACACGCAAGTCGCCGCCCTCTGCTCCACTCCCGCGTACCTTGGTTGTACGCTCGGGTCGTTAGATCGCGTGTTTATTTAGCAATGTTTTGTGTAGTTATTTGCGATCTCATATGCCATTAACTTTCTTGATGTGTTGCTTCGCATGAAGTTCGTTTAAATATTGTACGGTACAAAAGCATTATACGGTCGCTACCATCCTGTTCATTCTACTAACACTTGTGCATCCACATATTTATAGCCTTGTACCCATTCATTTGCTGCCAACTGTTTTTGTACGCATGCTATTGTCGCACCGCTTTTATAGTCATGCTATGAGCATTTTCAATCTCGTTGTTCTTATACCACGTCATTAGCTCACCACTAGCCGCAAGCTGTTTTCTCGTGCTGCTCTCACACTGCTTTTATAATCATGCTATGTGCATTTCCAATCTGCTTGCTCTTATACCTCGTCATTAGCTTATAGCTATTTTTTTCCATGAATGCTCCTGTGGCACAGCTTGTATAGTTATTGTTGCATGCATGTTTGGTCTTTGTAT
Source organism: Lolium multiflorum (assembly GCA_030979885.1). Taxonomy (NCBI): domain Eukaryota; kingdom Viridiplantae; phylum Streptophyta; class Magnoliopsida; order Poales; family Poaceae; genus Lolium; species Lolium multiflorum. The sequence goes on from CM061749.1 coordinate 105,934,460, forward strand.
TATCGTAGACTAACTTGTCAATGTTATTTTTCCTAGGGAATGATCATGCGAACCGCTTATTATAACATCCACATTAAATGAGGACACTAGGGAAGGTTGAGTTCTTGGTTGGTAATTTTGGCAGTTTACTTCCGTTATTATCTATAACCTATATGCATTGTTCCTTATGCAAGAGATTAACACTTGGAACCCTGCCATAGCAATGCCATTCACACTTTACTATGTTTCTGCCTATTTGATATGCTTGTCTTGGAGCAACTGAGGTGATTTGAACCTGACATTTGGTCATTATTAATGCTAGTTTACTTTATGTGGAAAACCTTGGCATTACCCTACTCTAAATCTGAATATCTGAATTCGTATCTCATGCAAAGCAACATCTAGTTGGTTTTAATCGGATATCTGGTAAATATTAGCTTATTCATTAAGTTTTGTTATTTGAAACCAGTTGACTTGGTCTAAATGTGATATCTAAACATAGATTAAGGACAATGGAGCAGGAGGATTAGCATTTCACCCGATGGGAACCTAAAATGACAGGCATGTCTACCACGACTAGTGCACGCAAGAGAATGACTACACGAGCCAGTATGTGCTTAGTACATGTATCATATCTTATCTTGTGCTGCTACATGCTGTTATCCGATCTCTACATTGCATAATACATGTTTGAATAGTTAATTGTTGTAACTATGTTTGCAATATTACCATAATGCAGTTGTAATGAAGCAGTCATCATTAGAAGATAGTCGCCAAAAAGGATCTGTAGCGACCCTGTGCAACATTATGATGTAAGTCTGTGCTTAGTACACGTTCCATACGTTGTCTTATTCATGCAACTTGTTATTATCTTATATCTACATTGCATAATAAATGTTTGAATAGTTCACTGTTGTAACTATGTTTGCAATATTACGAGAATGCAGTTGTAATGAAGAAGTCCTTAGTAGAAGGTAGAGGGCAAAAAAGGTTCCGGGGTGAGCCTATGCAACGATATAATGTAAGTCTGTGCTTAGTACTTGTGACTATATCATATCAACAATTCTTAATACATGTTTGCATAGTTCATCGTTTAACTCTTTTTGCATTATTATCAATGCAGTTGTGATGAAGCAATCTTCATCAAGAGAGGCCCACAAAAGTTCTGATCTTTCTTCGATGCATCCTCATAGCGTCAACCTAGACATTCCTTTCATCAAACAAGAATATCTCTCAACAGATCATGAAAGACATGGTATTGCGCTTTAAGATCTATAATATATGTTGACAAAGAGTACACGATTCAATCAAGGCGAAATGTCAAAGTGTTATTGATGATGCTAATAGAAGTCCTCCATGATTATATGTAATTTTTTATTTGGGCACATTAATTGCCTTGTAATTTTCCTAGTTATTTTATTTTTGTATGTAATTGTGTGTATCATTGATATCAGATTTTAGGCCCATGATATTTAATGGGCCTTCTTATAAGCCTAACTTGGCTGGCCCATAATGCAAGTTGACTAGTCAAACAACCAGGACCCTACAACTTAGTGGGACCACTTCCATTTGGTCGCCCACTTACTTATTGGGCCACCCAATTGCTTTAAGTGGACCCTACCACTAACTGGACCGCCCAGAAGAAAGGACCCACCGCTATTTGCCAACCCGATAGGCCCACATGCTACTTGGGCCTGCTGCTAACACGATAAAGGCCCCACTTTTTATTATTGGGCCGCCAACCTTTAGGCCCCACTTGCTTTATGGTGACCCCACTTACTAACTGGTCCGGCCCATTACAGGAAGAGGACCCACATGCTTTTGGCCCGCCCACTATCTTGTTGGGCCAGCCCACTTGCTATATGGCGGACCCCACATGCTAATCGGGTTTGCCTTTTAACAGAAAGTGGGACCCACATGTGTTTGTGGCCTCCACTCAGCTTGTTGGGCCGCCTGCTTGATCTATGGTGGACCCACTTAGTATATGGGCCGCTGATAACGGAAAGTGGAACCACACTGCTAATCAACACCCACTACACCTTGGCCCACTTGCTTTATGGTGGACCCCACTTAGTATATGGGCCGGCCCGAGAACAGTGGGACCCACATGTTAATTGGGCCGGCTCTCCTTGGCCGGCCCACTTGCTTTATGGTGGACCCCACATGGTAAATGGCCAGACCGTAACAAAGAAAGTGGGCCCCACATGCTTAGTGGGCCGCCCTTTTGCCCGTTGGACCGGTCAAACGAGTGCATTCGCCGCTCACATGCTTAGTGGCCGCCATTTAAATTTTGACCAACAACCTTAGAGGTTAGGCCGGCCCACGTACCTAATGGACCAACCTGCCTATATAGTTGACCGGTCAAAGCTCAGTCGGCCCAGCCCGCAAACTAAATGGGATGGTCTTGAGCAGTGCCTCTGGGGCCTACCATCTACCACGTCGTACCTGGTAACGGCGTTGGCACCCTAACGTCGTCCGCCACGTGTCGCTTGCATGACGTCACAGTCAATGGGCTCCCGAAAACACTTCCGCAACGGTCCGATTTTTGGTGGAAGGGCGCCCAAACGCGCGGACGAAAAAACGTGGTAGGACTTTGCCGTGCTTCGACCATAGAACCATATCGTCGGGTTAGGCCCATAGGCGACGAAAAATGCCCTTAGTGGACGATTTGGGACGTTGTCTATCACAACTTTTCTTGTAGTGACATCAAGATGAACAACTTTGGTAAAGACCAACATAGCAAATTCATTCTCAATTGCTTAATATGATCAAGCCAAGATTCAACATCACAGCAGAGTTAAGATCATGCCTATTTTGGATTTTCACAAATCACCTCCACTTTGCAAACCAAGACCACCATTATGTGCCAAATATTATTTGAATAACACCCATAAAAGGATTTGGCAAAATTCAAATATTTTCTCTTTCGACCATTTCATCAAACACCTTGTGTGCAATATTCTGGAAAGTGCATACCCTCCTATATCTGATGGTTTTTAGATTAAACCATCACACCAATTGTCATCATTGACCTCTCCTTGCACCCCTTGAGCAAAGCCAAGCACCTGTACCCCTGGTACTTGGATGATTTTGACAAAACCCAACCATGCCGAGCCATCATGGCATCACCATGCCACTCAACCTCTCCACTTCTCTCTGGTCCCTCTCACCTTGTCAACTAAGCCTACCTCACTCTCCAGAACACGCCTGTACCCGCTGTTGGCCAAGAGGAGACGTGCACTGACCAGAACACGACGCGCCCAGACGCGCCTAGACACGCCCAGATGCGCCAGGACGCGCGTGGACTCGCCAGTGCACGGCTTCACGCTGTCGCGTCCGCCCTCCCCTCGCTCTCTCCTCCAGCACGCGCGCTCGCCACGACACCAAGAAGACTCCAGACACCTCCATTTCCTCGCCCGTGCTCTGTCGTCATCGCCATCATCACCAGCCTCCGCCACGGTACAGCGGAGACGACGACGTCGCCCGCACGCCCCTGTCCCTCTCCTGCTGCATCATGACGCGCGTTAGGACCGCCTTGACGTCGCCAACAGTACGCGCCCACTCCCTTGCCCCTTCACCGCCCAAAACGCCGTCACCACCATGACCTGCCCCGTGCACCCGCAACACCCTCGCCCGCTATAAATAAAGGCCTTCCCCTCTCAAATTCTTCACGCCATCCTCCTCGCCTCTCCTCACTGACTCTCCTCGACCACTTCCCCCTCCACATTGTCACCGGAGTCACCTCAATTTCTCGCCGGAGTCCGCGGAACAGCCGCAGACGAAGCCGTCGATTGGAGCCACCTCAGGCGACGCCGCCAGTACCAGGAACTCCGCCATCCTCGACAACATCGCCCTGCTTCAACGCCGACCCTTGCGGGCCACCGGTGAGCCCGCCGACCCCCTAGCCTCGCCGCCAGATGGGTTGAGTCTCGCCGGAGACGACGACGCTCGTGCGCCGTTGATCTGCGATCTAATCCTACGACATCCATTCACGCGTGCCGCTTTGGGCGGGTTAAGGCCCGCTGACAGTGGGGGCCACTGTCAGGTGGCCCGCGTGTGCGAGACGCACTGCTAGGCCGGCCTGCTTCTCTCTCTCCCTGGTCCAATTCCTTTTCCCGCCAAGCCCAGTAATTTGAATTCGTTTATTTTGTTTAAATATAAATTCAATACTGGTGCTTGATTCAAAATTAAATAGAACAAATTCTAATAAGCCAAATTTAATGAACTAGATATTGTTGGAAAGCTTGTTAAATTATCTAGCAAACCCCACTGGTCTCAAACCCAAGTTCATTATAGATCACTGGCAAGAAAAATAACAAGTCAGAACCTTTTCCAAATTCAAACAATTATTAAAAATCAACCATAATGAATTTTGAGGTGATTCAAATTCTCATAATTCACTTTTCAAAAACTCTAATTGTTTATACAGAAAGATGATATAGTTGTTTCAGAAGACCATGGGCTAGATTCAAATAATGGCTATGTGGCTATTTCTAGCCCATTTAAATTATTTCAAAAATAGTATTTAAATTCTATGAGATGTAGCATCTCATTTAAATCATTTTTCTAAGTAAGTCAATGTGAGTTGATGAGATTAGTATTCATGACCTCATATGTTACTACTTGAGAATATTAAATCATTTTCCAAAATAGTATTTAAATTGTATGAGACGTATTATCTCATTTAAATCATTGTCCCAAATGATAAACATGAAGAGGTGACTTAGGTCAACATGAGTTCATAATTTATTATTTGAGGAGATTAAATCATAACAAGATTCAATGAGAGGAAATTATTTCTCAAAGAAAATAAATAGAAACCCTAATCAATATTTCAATGAGATGATTTTTTTTTTAAGAAAACAAAGTCAACCACCATGTTAATAAGGATGTGATGCTAGATTAGCTCGTGTGAACCATTTGTTTGTTTGGTCTAGTACTTAAGATTTGCTTGGTGATTGTACACCTCGTATCCGTTTATAGACGCTAGTACCGAGGACTACCAGGAGGAGGTCTTCTACGAAGAAGAAGAAAACCTTGATCAATACACCAACCAAGGCAAGCTATATTATTGCAAGCTATTACCAATCTACCCTAATGCAAAGCTCTACTAGAGCAAGGCACCATTACACTTTTATTTTGTGTTTAAGGATCCAATCCCAAGTTTTATTCTTGCAAGTTTTTACTTTGGTTATCAAAGTTTATTTTGTTCATAGTTCACTTTGATCTAGATATGGAGTATACAAGAGCATCAAATCTAGCCTAGAAAGCTACAAGTTAGTTAGCACCCTCATGACTAGTTGCTAGTGCTAATACTAAAAGTGACTACTCTAGATGGGAACATATGAATCAAATGACTTTGAAACCTTAGAATGTTGAGTCATTCATTTAAAGTTCAAGGTGAATATGACTTGTGAATGCCCATGGTGAATGTTTATAAAACTCGATTTGTTGGTCTTGATGCTATTGGCTCATTCCAATTTTAAAGTACCCCCACAATACCCTATGGGTAGGGCTTAACCGGAAATTTATGTGCTTTAGTACGCGTTCCCCTCTAAACAAGTGTCATAGGGGTTATGCCCAGGCTGCCTCCGTTGAAAGTGAAAAAGCTGACGTGAATGAGGCAGTGTCCACCCAAGTCTGGTAAGGGGGCCTCAGGATGGAGTGTTTGCCATGGCTGGAGGTCAGCCATGGGAGAGGTGCCCACGGGTATATGGAGTGAGGGTCATGGATGGTAGTCTTGACACGGAGATAAATCAGTGGCCAGTTGAACTTTTAGCGATTATTGCAAATGTTGTGGCAAAAGTGTGCGATCTTCCATTGCCAAAACTATCTTCGAATAGCGCCGCGGTCAGGCAATTGTGCACACTGTCTCGTCATCACCATTTTCAAAGATGACATGCATGACCGGTGACTTGTGATTTGAACCCTAAAGGTAATTGGACTTGACTGAAGGCCAGAGTTGTGGGAATGACACTGCAACTGCCACTTGAGTAAATTTCAGATAACCAAGAGTATTTTAATATTGGCATGTTTATGAAATAAAATTGGCTTATGCAAATGAACCTAGAGCTTAGAACCCCATTACTATAGTTGATAGTGCTTGTGACCAGATAGTCATAAAGTACTTTAAAGTACCATAGTTGTGTCCTGCTATTCAAATGGCTAAATTATGAAGAGGAGCCCGGTACTGTGAAGATGGACAACAAGATTCATGATAACTAGACTACCTCCCCACGTCAAAAGCCACCGTGGACAGATGGACTGCGACTGCTACTGTCACAGGTGTTTTGAATTGACTGTTAGATCAATCATTGTATTAAGACCTGATCAAAGACCTCAAGGTTGTAAGGTGACAATTATGGTTTGTAAAATGAACATGTCTGCGACATTTCAATCTATTATGTCCGTAAAAAACAATATTCTGGGATTGCGATGAATGGCATAATAGGTAACTGGACCTAAAATCCGGTGTTGATAAGTTGGTATCAGAGCCATTGTTTGACCTCCAGAGACCCTGGGGTTAGAAATGGACTGAAAACTTAGTTTCAAACATATGGAAGTGAATAGCTATGAAACTATTCTCACTCTTACCCTTTGAGATTCTTTCAAAATGAAAATCCATGCCCACTTTTCTGTAATTCTACATAAAATTCGGCACACTTGATCACCCCTCTCTAACTTACTCATCCTAATTGCTCATGTGATGTGAGTACCACCAAGGAGTCCTAATGGGCCTGGTCACGGAGGAGACCTAATGTTCAAGAAGGATTTGGAGCAACTAGTTGAATATTTAGGACGATTCCTGTGCCCTGGAGGCCACCTACACCATTTGGCAAGACAACCTCTGTCAGCATGAGATCTAAGAGGAAAGCTAGAGCCCCAATTTGGGAAACCATATGGTTTTCGGTAACAATTGGAGGGATGGAATAACCAAAGCCATGCAAGAAGCAATTGCCCGTCTGTGGTGGGACAAATGTAATAAGCTCAAGAACACTCGCTTATTTTACTACCCAAGACATGATCCCATGGAAAGCCAATAACCATGCCACCGCACCCGAGATGAACCACTATGTTGCATACCTGGACTTCATGCTGTACAAACCCGCAAGGAGTTGGACAATGCCCGCGCCTTTCGCCAAGCACATTATCCATGAAGACGAAGAACCCACCATTCCGGATGAAGAGTAGTATCACTAGAGCACTCGCGTAGGTGTGAGTTTGTATCTGTCCCCTTGTATCGTAGAACGAATGAATGGTTCTTAAAACCAATGGTGTGTTGTAATATGTGATGTTTGGTATGAATGAAAACGTGTTGTTGGTTTTTACCCCTCAACACTACTCAAGTTTTGAAAATTGTCAAACTTAAACCAAACAAGCCATAGAGAATTCCCTCTTACCTTATGATCTACCTCAAATGTTCAGATGGCCCCTCCAACTCGCAACAGCAATCAAGAGAAGCCGAGAGAGCTGAACGACAAGCCAATATTGCCGCACTGCAGCAGATAGCCCAGAACAACCAATGCCATGGAAACCATGATCATCCTGGATCGAAGTTGAAGAACTTCCAAAACACTAACCCTCCCATTTTTAGCAAGACCGAAGAGCCATTAGATGCACATGATTGGCTCCAAACAATGGAACAACCCAGAAGTTGGTGGGAGCAGAAGCGTCGAGAAAGTGCTTACTATTTTCCACCTACTACCCGTCAGACCTCGCTTAGCCCGGTGGATTATGCCCGCGCAATGAATTCCATGATAAGATGACCCAAGACTTCTTGCAAACCCAAGTTCAACAAGTATCATGTGCCCCAGGGTTTGGATTAAGAAGATGAGAGACGAGTTCCGGAACTCAAACAAGGAAGGATGTCCGTGTGGGAATAATGTGACAAGTTCCTTACTCGTCTAGGTACGCCGCGCATGAGACCACACAAACGAGAAGAAGAAGGAAAGATTTCGAATGAATGCACGACAGATGCAAGAATGCTCGGAACATCCCATTTGTCGACTGAAGCCCTTGTGTACTCGCTTATCCAAGATGGAAGGAAAGTTCCACCAAGCCAATCGCAACCGCAAGCGCCGTATGATGCACCCTCGTAATGGACCCTACAATGCACAAAAATAAGTACCGCCGCACCAGCTCATCTGGCTGTGATTTGCCTCAAGACCCAACAAGTCACTTGTTCCGACGTTCCGTCCAACCAACCACAAACAATGGAGGACACCCGAATCCCGAGGCAACAACAACAACAACAACAACAACAACAACAACAACAACAACAACAACAACAACAACAACAACAACAACAACAACAACAACAACAACAACAACAACAACAACAACAACAACAACAACAACAACAAAAACAACAACAACAACAACAAACAACCACCACCACAACAACATCCACAACCAGAGGGAAACAACAACAACACCAACACCGCCCCAAGGACCGGAAGCAACGCCGTACCCATTGCCCCAAAGGACAAGTCAATAGTGGCTTGTTATGAATGTGGAACTATGGGTCACTACTCCAATGAGTGCCCCAACAAACTGGCAAAGACAGCCCCCAATACCACTGCACCTTCCCAGCAACAGCGCCGATTTGCAGCTAGAAGGAACCCGAACAACCGCAACGGTCGTTACTACCGCATGAGTGCCACAGAAGCCCATGAAGCACCCAATGCCATGCAAAGTATGTTTTACTGTTAACTCATCTGCCCAATCTCTCTTAGGAACCTAATTGTTCTTAAAATCTCGGGACGAGATTTGTTTAAGGGGGAAGGGTTTGTAACATCCCAAATTTTAAAACAAAGAAGAAAATGAATTTCACTTATTTCAAATTTTGGAGCCAACAAAAACTTTAATTGAACCACTTGATATGCATAGTATTCAAGTATGTATGATGTGATTTTTGCCATGATAGTTTGTTTGATGTATTGAACATGTCTCTAAACCCTAAACCATGTTTATTTGAATCAAAGAGAGACAAAGAAAAAGGGAAGAATATCAAAATAGTTTCACATATGAGGCTATGGACATTTTTGTAAACCTTAACCTAGGCCATTTTAATTTGTTTAAATGGTTTGGAAACCTTACTAAACTAATAATAATCACTTTTGAATCAAAGAAACACAAATCAAATCAAAATAAATAGCAAAACCAAGTGACATGTGATAATGGTAAAATCTGCCACTTTTAACATCTTACCCACTTTGAGCCCCTATATTAAGATATTTATAAACTAAACTCCCTCCACTCTTTGCACCTCATCCAAGAACACATCAAGATGAACAACTTTGGTAAAGACCAACATAGCAAATTCATTCTCAATTGCTTAATATGATCAAGCCAAGATTCAACATCACAGCAGAGTTAAGATCATGCCTATTTTGGATTTTCACAAATCACCTCCACTTTGCAAACCAAGACCACCATTATGTGCCAAATATTATTTGAATAACACCCATAAAAGGATTTGGCAAAATTCAAATATTTTCTCTTTCGACCATTTCATCAAACACCTTGTGTGCAATATTCTGGAAAGTGCATACCCTCCTATATCTGATGGGTTTTGGACTAAACCATCACACCAATTGTCATCATTGACCTCTCCTTGCACCCCTTGAGCAAAGCCAAGCACCTGTACCCCTGGTACTTGGATGATTTTGACAAAACCCAACCATGCCGAGCCATCATGGCATCACCATGCCACTCAACCTCTCCATTTCTCTCTGGTCCCTCTCACCTTGTCAACTAAGCCTACCTCACTCTCCAGAACACGCCTGTACCCGCCGTTGGCCAAGAGGAGACGTGCACTAAACAGAACACGACGCGCCCAGACACGCCCAGACGCGCTAGGACGCGTGTGGACACGCTTTGGACTCGCCAGTGCACGGCTTCGCGTCGTCGCGTCCGCCCTCTCCTCGTTCTCTCCTCCAGCACGCGCACTCGCCACGACACCAGGAAGACGCCAGACACCTCCATTTCCTCGCCCGTGCTCCGTCGCCATCGCCATCATCACCAACCTCCGCCACGCGCGGAGACGACGACATCGCTCGCACGCTCGGTCTCCTCCTCGCGTGCCACACGCGCGTTAGGACCGCTCTACCAACGACGCGCCCACTTCTACCCTTCACCGCCCAAAACACCGTCGCCACTACACTGCCCCGTAAAGCCGCAGCACCGTCATAAATAGAGGCCGTCCCCCTAAAATTCTTTTTCACACCATACTCTCGCTCTCCCCTCACTTAATCTCCTCGACCACTTCTCCACATTGTCGCCGTAGTCACCTCACTCTTCGCCGGAGTCCGCGGAAACGCCGCAGACGGCTGCCGATTGGAGCCACCTCCTCGCGACGCCGCCAAGAACAGAGCCCGCCATCCTCGACAACATCGCCCTGCTTCACGCCGACCCTCGCCGGCCACCGGTGAGCTCCGGCGACCCCTCAGCCCCCGCCGCCGAAGGGTTGTGTCCCCCGCCGAGACGACGACGTCGGTGGGCGCTGTTGATCTCGCGATCTAACTTACGACATCCATTCACGCGCACCGCTTCGAAGCGGGTTAAGACCCGCTAATGCTGGGGGCCATCGTCAGCGCGGTTCACAAAGCGAGACGCACCGCTGGCTTCCGCCGCTTTCTCCCGCCCAATTCCTTTTCCCCGCTAAGCTCAGAATTTGAATTCATTTATTTCATGGCGAGAAATTCAATACCGGTGCTTGATTCAAAATTAAATAGAACAAATTCTAATAAGCCAAATTTAATGAACTTTATATTTTTGGAAAACTTGTGAAATTATCTAGCGAACCCCACTGGTCTCAAACCCTAGTTCATTATAGATCACTGGCAAGAAAAATAATCTGAACAGTTTTCAAATTCAAACAATTATTAAAAATCAACCATAATGAATCTCATAATTCACATTTCAAAAACTCTAATTGTTTATACAAAAATATGATATAGTTGTTTCAGAGGATCATGGGCTAGATTCAAATAATGGCTATGTGGATATTTCTAGCCCATTTAAATTATTTCAAAAATAGTATTCTATGAGATGTACCATCTCATTTAAATCATTTTTCTAAGTAATTCAATGTGAGTTGATGACATTAGTATTCATGACCTCATATGTTACTACTTGAGAATATTAAATCATTTTCCAAAATAGTATTTAAATTGTATGAGATGTATTATCTCATTTAAATCTATCCCAAATGATAAATATGAAGAGGTGACTTAGGTCAACATGAGTTCATAGTTTATTATTTGAGGAGATTAAATCATAACAAGATTCAATGAGAGGAAATTATTTCTCAAAGAAAATAAATAGAAACCCTAATCAATATTTCAATGAGAGGAAATTATTTTTTTTAAAATAAAACAAAGTCTACCACCATGTTAATAAGGATGTGATGCTAGATTAGCTTGTTTGAACCATTTGTGTGTTTGGTTTAGTACTTAAGATTTGCTTGGTGATTGGATACCTCGTATCCGTTTATAGACGCTAGTACCGAGGACTACCAGGAGGAGGAGGTCTTCTACGAAGAAGAAGAAAACCTTGATCAATACACCAACCAAGGCAAGCTATATTATTGCAAGCTGTTACCAAGCTACCCTAATGCAAAGCCCTACTAGAGCAAGGCACCATTACACTTTTATTTTGTGTTTAAGGATCCAATCCCAAGTTTTATTCTTGCAAGCTTTTACTTTGGTTATCAAAGTTTATTTTGTTCATAGTTCACTTTGGTCTAGATATGGAGTATTACAAGAGTATCAAAGTTCTAGCCTAGAAAACTACAAGTTAGTTAGCACTCCTCATGACTAGTTGCTAGTGCTAAAATTAAAAGTGACTACTCTAGATGGGAACATATGAATCAAATGACTTTGAAAACCTTAGAATGTTGAGTCATTCTATTGAAAGTTTTGAAGGTGAATATGACTTGTGAATGACATGGTGAATAAGCTATAAAATCGATGGTTGGGTTTGATGCGATACTATTCCACTTGGGGCACCTCACAATAATTAACAAGGTAGCTTAACCGGAAATTTATGTGCTTTAGTATGGGTCTTCTAAACAAGCGTCATAGGGGTTGGTGCCGAGGCTGCCTCCGTTGAAAGTGAAATGACGTGAAATCAAAACGCCAAAAATGAAAGAAGAGCAATGTTACACGCCCCATGGGAATCACTCCGAGCCCGTCTCGGACTCATACTCTTCAGCACTATTTGCAACTAGTGGAGAGGCGCGAGAGATGTTGCTCCTCATAAGACTATGCTTTATGTCGGGGGGTGACCCCCGGTAGGTCAAGAGTGTGCCAAACTTGGTTAAGTAAGATAGCCAGAAACCGGTTTACACAGGTAACCCGGACATGGTCGTTTCTAACCAAAGATACCGGTATACCCAAGGAGTATACCGGTATACCCAAGGAGTATACCGGAACTTATGATACCGGCATAAACTAAACCGGGTTAAAGAATAAACCGGATTATGATGGCTTAGTTTAATAATGCTGGATGATACAATCCGGTATACCAGGAGGGGTATGCCGGAGTAAGGGCAACCGGTGATATCTAAGCCGGAGGAACGCCCAAGAGAACTAAAGTCTGAGGAAAGACATGAGTCTGGTTTTCAAGATACCGGTTTAATGTTCATACCGGAATAAGAAGATAGAATCTGGCTAAGAAGGTTTTGGTATCCCCAAGAGGTATACCGAACCAGGAAGGAAAGATACCGGCGCACCGGAAGGAAGGGCATGTCGGCTGACTGGTCAAAGATTCCGTCAGGAGCTAAAAGACAGGGATGAGCTAAGCAAAGTAGCTTTAAACGAAGGCTTGAAGACAAAGAAGAGGGGATGACGGTCAAAGAAGCCGGAGGACGCCATCCTCCATGTTTAAAGAAGACTCCCGGCGCCATCTCGGTGATTAAAGTAGCTCTGTAAAGTAGTTTGTCTAGTCAAAGATCCCATTAGGGTTTCTTGTTCGTAAGCCACCCTCTCCCTATATAAGGAGAGGGGGCAACCTCTTTCATACGCGATCCAAGAAGAGAGAAACTCGTAACCTGTGGAAATCAATGAAGAACGTGATCTAGAGCGAGTTCATCTCAGTTCTTCTTCTACCTCTCGCCTTGGCCAAGTTCTTGAGGGAACCCATCCGGAAGTTCGTCCATCTAGTCACAAAACCTCCCCGAATCCTCTAGCGTCCATTCGGCCCTAATCTAAGCCATCCTATGGCATCTCGTCATATGCCGTGACGATACCACGACCTTTGGCGCCCACCGTGGGGCATGAAGTGGCGCTTGCTGGAGTTCACATTCGAGGGGCATCCTCAACATCAACGGCGAGCGCACGGTGGCCGCGCTCGTGGCAACGTATCTACAACATGGACTTCATCAACGATAACGCTGGTCGCTTCGCCAACGGCGGCAAGTTCTCGCTCTCGCAGAACGGCCGCACCATCGAAGTTCGGCAACATCCGCGTCTATTTCGCACCTGGCCCCGTGCGCCAGCGTCACGGTTGGTGGCGTTCGGATCCGATTAAGATGCATATGTGCTGCCGTACCGCCGGCAGCGTGGAGTGTCATGATGGCTGGTATGGTCAACACCCATGAAGCTGGAGCTGTGGAGATGAATGCGGCATCGACCCGCGCTTTAAAACCACCGCCGAACGTGACGCCGCGCCGCGAGCACGCACCACCAAGAACACCTCTTCAAGCAGCAATGCACACGCCGCGCGCCTATCGCGCTAACATCGACCCGGCAAAGGCTCAGGAGGAGCCGGAGGCCACGCGCAAGGCCCCGCTTACCGGTGGCGCCGACATCATCCGGGCGCAGCGCGGGGAACCTAACCCTACGTGAGTACAATGCTGCCCATGGCTTTTGCTTCAGCTTATGCTCATGTTAAGGGATGCCTGAAACCGCTTAAGGCTCAGTAATCTAGATCGGGACGGCGCAAAGAAGTTCTTACCGCAAGAGTGCATTCCAGACTGTAGTTGCCAGAAAAGCCTAAGTACGTGAGTCCTGAGAAACTATAAAAAGCTGCTAAAGCTGCAGAGAGTTATGTGAATCTCTTTCCGGTGACGAGTTGGCACAGCAAGAACGTGTAAAAGAGCTGTTGAAAACTATTGAGCAGCAAAATGCTGAGCAAATTTGGTTGTTTAAATGAGCAAAGGGCCTCAAAATCCGCGCCAACAAAGAATGCCTAAGCAAACCCAGTAAGGTATCGTCCCCTCATCCGGAATAAAAGAAGGAGAAAAGAATGCACGGCAGATGACTGCGTAGATCCAGTTCTTGCCGGAAAGCAAAAAGCCGGGCAACATGATGCCGGTAGAAAAAGCCATGGGGCAGATCGGGGCTACGCCAAGGGAGGCTATGCCAGAAACAATTATGCCGGTAGATATGAAACCGGGCAAAATTATCGAGCCGCAAGAGTGGCATATGTGGATGAAGAAATGCCACCACCAGGGCACCGGCAGGCAAGAGCCGCGGAACCGGAAGAATACGATGAATCAGATTCCGAGGTGGAACGGACAAGAGTCCACCGGAACCCTTTGGGAGAACGCCTGGGGGAAAGATGTTTGCCAGACCGGGATGCGAGGCACAGGCTGGACAGAGTACATCTATTTGCGATAGTTGAATGTGAAGGACCTCCTGGCCCAAGGTGTTTTGGCCCACGAATCATGAGGGAAGAACCACCGGTACGCAACTTCCAGTTGCCCCGGGACACAAGAACGTATGATGGTACGACCAAGCCGGAAGACTGGCTGGCAGATTATGTCACAGCCGTTTATGTGGCTGGTGGTGGAACCGGCGTTGGGCGGTCAGAATCATACCGTCCTACCTCGTGGGCCCCTGCGAGGATTTGGCTAAACAACTTGCCGGCATGAAGTATTAACGGATGGTTGGAATTTGAGGAAGCATTTGTGAACAACTTCAGCAAGCACTTACAAGAGGCCAAACCGGCCTCAACAGCTTGCGCTGTGCCAAGTGCAGGAGAACCAGACCGGGACTATCTCACCCGGTGGAACTCAATGAGAAACACATGAAGGAGTGATTGAGGCACAAGCCATTGCTTGGTTCAGCCAAGGAGCCGGAGAGGGTCACCTTTGTGGCAAAGGCTGGAGAAGCATGCCCACAACCTTGGCGGAAATGATACGTGGTAGATAGCTATGCATTGGGAGACTCAATGCAACCGGTCGTGCAAGCTGGAGCCGGAGTAATGAATCGCATCAGCAGCAATACCGGGATAACCGGCATAATAAAAGAAGGGAAGATTTCCTGGATCGAAGATATGCATCACAGCAAGTTGCCGCCGTGCAGGAAAATTTTGACGCCAGCGGCAGTCAGAGACAAAAACCGGATCGCAGCCATGGGCAGGTCCTAAGAAGCAATGGGTAGAAAGAAACCCCGGGGCCAGAAAAAGAATTGGCAAGAGCCCGTGAAATACACCATGGAAGCCGCCATGGACCAACCTTGCCGGTGGCACACGCCGAATCCGGATCACCCGTCAAACCATCTGACAAAAGATTGTTCTTGGACCAAGTTCTTGATGCAAAGGGGAGCGGTAAAAGATGCGCAGGCGCCAGGGGGCTCCATGCAGCAACAACAGCAATTGCCACCTCCACCACCACTTACCGGGGCAAACGCCTTGCCGGTGCAGCCTCAGCGAAACAGGCAACAGTACTAGCAGGTTAACCGGGTGGAGCAAAACAACGACCAACCACCTCCACCGGCACCTTTAGGCCGGAATGTTTACGAGGACCCGCATCTGTGCATGGTTGTCTTTGTCACTGAGCCAATGGACAGGCAAAGTGTGCATCGCCGTTCCATGGAAGTAAACGCCGTGATGCCGGCAGTTCCAAAATACATGCTGTGGTTAGATCAGGAAATCACGTGGTCGTTCAAGGATCACCCCAAAGTCATGCCGAATCCAGGTGGATACGCTCTCGTTGTGGACCCAATCATGAAGGGGCCAGAAACTCGAGTAAAATTCAGCAAAGTGCTGATAGACAATGGTAGCAGCATAAACATCATGTACAAGCACACCATGCGCACGCTGGGCATAACAGAGAATATGCTGCAGCCAACTCACACAACTTTCCATGGGATTGTTCCCGGTTTGTCCTTGCGCCCCGATAGGAAAAGTTCGGGTGGATGTGTCGGTTGGAGGACGTGACAATTGTCGTGTTGAGAACCTTGAGTTTGAGGTGGTGGACTTAGATAGTCCCTACCATGCCTTGTTGGGGAGACCGGCTTTGGCAGCTTTCATGGCATCAACCCATACGGCCTATCTCAAGATGAAGATGTCGGCACCTCGTGGACCACTAACTGTGGTGGGGAACTATAAGGTCTCAATGGAAACTGCTTCCGCCGGATCAAACCTGGCAGAATCGCTGGTGATAGCGGAAGAAAAGAAAAGAATGCAAACTGCTGTTGCGCTGGCTCAGTCCTCAAAGTTGATAGCGGCAATGAGTGGAAACTTGGCCTCACCGGCATTCAAGCCGACAAACGAGACAAAGGACATTGTGCTGGATCCGGTTTACCCAGAGCGCACCGTTCGTATCGGTGCCGGCCTCGGTCAAGCATAGGAAAGCGCGCTCGGCAGCTTCCTCCGTGAGAATCTACATATTCGCCTGGTCTACTGATGATTTGGTGGGTGTTCCGAGGAGCTGGCTGAGCACTCTCTAAACGTCCGAAAAGATGCTAAGCCGGTGCGGCAACCTTTGCGCCGGTTCGCTGAAGATAGGAGAAAGATCATTGGAGAAGAGGTAACAAAACTGCTGGTTGCCGGTTTCATCGTGGAAGTCACGCACACAGAGTGGCTGGCCAATCCGGTGATGGTCGAAAAGAAAAAAGATGAGAACCTGGAGGCAAAACTCGCAAAGGTATGGCGCATGTGCATTGTACATCAACCTCAACAAAGCTTGCCCAAGAGACCCTTTCCCTTGCCCCGAATCGATCAAGTGATTGGATTCTACCGCCGGGTGAGCCGTTGTCGTTCTTGGATGCCTATTCCCAAGTTTCCACCAAATCCCTCTGAAAAATGAAGATCAAATAAAACTGCGTTCATTACCCCGCACGGGCTTATTGCTATGTTATTACGATGCCTTTTGGTTTGCGTAACGCTGGTGCAACGTACCAGCGCCGTATGCAAAAATGCTTGTTTGATCAAATCGGAAAAATGTGCAAGTTTATGTGGATGATATTGTGATAAAAACTAAAGTAAAAGATACCTAATCGATGACATCCGACAAACATTTGATAACCTAAGGCGGTTCCGATGAAACTCAATCCGGCAAAGTGCACCTTTGGTGTCCCTGGCTAGCAAGCCGCTTTGGTTTCTCTTGTGTCAAGCCGGCACGATAATCCGGTAAAAATCAGGGCGATAGAAAGAATGACTATCCCACGAGAATTTTAAAGATGTGCAAAAGTTTACCGAAAGCTTGGCATCGCTAAGCGGTTCATACAGGCTAGAGAAAAGGCCTTGCCGCTATATGCTTTGATGAGAAAATCGGACACTTTCTGTCCGGACCACACAGCAGACGCAAATGCTTAAAGAATTGAAAAACATGCTCATAACGGCCCCAATTTTGGCCTCGCCCTGGAAAGAGAACCTATGTTGCTTTATATAGCGGCAACAACCGGGTGGTTAGTGTTGTGGTAGTGGTGGAAAGAGAAGAGGGAGGAAAAACCGCCAGAGGCCGGTATACTACCCGAGCGAGGTGCTCTCCCTCTAAACAAAACTACCCACACTTCCAAAAATGACTTATGGCGTGTTTATGGCCGCCACCAAGCTCACATTACTTTGAGGAGCACCCCATGAAGGTGGTTAGTGAGGCACCCATCTCCGATATCATGGGCAACAGGGATGCCAGCGGCCGGATTGCAAAATGGGCAATTCAGCTATCGCCGTATGTACTGGTGTATGAAAGAAGAGATGCCATAAAATCGCAAGCTTTAGCTGATTTTTTGGTCGATTGGGCGGAGATACAATACAAACCGCCGGAACACAAGGTAGAATACTGGAAAATGCATTTTGACGGATCCAAGCTCAAGGAAGGCCTAGATGCGGTGTAGTACTCACCTCACCCAAGGGAGACCACCTCCGGTATGTTTTACAAGTGCACTTCAGGGCATCAAACAATGTCGCAGAGTATGAAGCTCTGATACACGGGCTAAAGGTCGCAAAAGAAATCGGAGCACTCCGGATCATTTGTTACGGCGACTCGGATCTGGTGGTGCAACAGTGTTCCGGAGATTGGGATGCAAAGGATGCAAACATGGCCTTGTACCGGTTCCATGTGCAAAAGATTGCCGGCTTCTTCGAAGGATGTGAATTTCACCATGTGCCGCGCGCAGAAAATGAGGCCGCGGATACCTTATCCAAGCTAGGTTCGTCCAGGCAAGAAATTCCTCCCGGAATAGCTCTAGCGCACTTGAGAGTTCCGTCAATCAAGCCAAGTCCGAGTCGGAATCACCCTTTGTGACCGGAATCACATGTGGTGCCAATGGAGATTGACGAAGGAAACTCGGGGGACTGCTCCCAAGAACTCGGATCGACTTGGTGAACTCTGGGACTGCGACACCTATGCCGAAGAGGCACGTGCTTGTGGATAGCATGGACATAGACATGCCGGTATTCGTGGTTAGAGAACCATCATGTGTTAAACCTATTAAGGAATTCCCGATCAACGGCACCTTGTCGGTTGACGAAAATGAATCAAGAAGAATACAGAGAAGGTCCAAAGCTTACACCATTATCAATGGTGATGAGGTATACAAGAGAAGTGTTACCGCTGGTGTCCTCCAAAGATGTGTGGAACCGGAGGAAGGAAGAGAAATGCTTGAGAAATTCATCGAGGAGAATGCGGCACCACGCTTCTTCAAGGGCGTTGGTGGCAAAGGTGTTCTGCAAGATATGTCTGCATCGCCCACAAAATTTGGATACCGCCGAGGATTTGCAGAAATGCAATGGCTGCCGTAGGTACGCGAAGCAAAACCATACCCCAGGCATCCGGCTTGAAAACCATACCGCTAACTTGGCCTTTCGCTGTTTGGTGCTGCCTGGACATGGTTGGACCGTTCAAACCCGCAAGGGGAAACATGACCTTACATCTTAGTAATGGTGATAAATTCACCAAGGGTCGGAGGTGAAGCCTATCGAAAGTGTGATGGCCATACAAGTTAGGTAAAATTCCTGAAAGATGTAATCCAAGTGATGGTGGATACCACATAGTGATTTTCATCACCGACAATGGGACAAACTTTACCCAAGGAGAATTCAAGCGGTTCTCAGGAGTTCAAAAACATCCCACTGGATTTTTGTGCTCTGGTGACAAGACCCATAGGCAGAAATGGTCAAGTTGAAAGAACAAATGCTTTGGTACTTTCCGGTATCAAACCAAGACTCATTGATGCAATGGAAAAATCGCCGGGATGTTGGATCGATGAGCTCCGTCAGTGCTATGGAGTCTAAGAACAACTCCGAACCGGTTCACCGGATACGCCATTCTTCATGGCTTATGTGGAGCAGAAGCGGTCATACCAACAGACATTCTCCATGATTCCCCAAGGTGCAACTCTATACCGAAGAAGAGGTAAAGGAGGCCCGAGAAAATGATGTTGACTTGCTAGAAGAAGCAAGAGAACTAGCTTTGGCGAGAACGGCCATTTACCAAAGAAACTCGCATTTATCATAGCCTGGCAGGAAACCCAGGGTATTCCAGAAGGAGACCAGCAGCGTCAGCAGGGCCAGACGGAAGGTGGGCACAGCCGTCTCCATGGAAGACCTTTCATTGTGAGCAAGGTTCTGCACAATGATGCCTACTACCTAAAGCGCAGGAATGGAAGAAGGAAAAGGACAAATCGGGAGACGAGACCAAACGCCCGTGGAACGTAGCCTTGCTGCGTCCTTTCTACTCTTGGAAGGTGGGTGTACAGTTCTTTTTGTACTTTATGCTATAATAAAAGATGTCGGAAATTTCTAATGAATCTCGGGACTCTACCTTTTATTAAATTGTATGAAACATGTTTATTTTTTCTGCTATTTCGTTGTTTTTATTAACGTTTTCTTCTTCTGCTTAGTGAATAAAGGGTCTCACCTGAGTCTTTGACCTGTCAAGTGTCCATAACTTGTCACATAAGCAAGATAAACCGGTAGGGGATAAGCACATGAACTGTGGAGAGGGAAAACCGGAAAAGAACAATCCGGAAAAAATCTAACTAACCCCGGTTATACCGGTTTTTTGCAAAATTTCGAATTATTTCTAAGTTCAAGAAAATGCTTATTTGGTGAAAGAACCTTGTGCTCATACGCCAAAGAACGCCTAGAGAAGGCAAAGCAGAGCCAAGGCAAAAGAACCAAATGTGCATCGAATTGGATCAGAAACAATTTGGAAATTTTTGCAAGTGCAGGATAAAAGCAAAACCAAACGCTAAAACGCTAAAAGCAAACTTAAGATAATTGTTCGCTACCAGATAACTTACCGGCAATAAAATGTTGTACGTCAAATCACTTGGTGCGTACTTAAAGTTTTACATCATGAACCCCCGACATACCGGGGCAGAATTTAACAGAACATTGTCTAAGACGCAGGCCAAACAAGATAACAAAGTTAATCTCTGTGGCAGATAATCAGGCAGCAGAGGCCTTGAGAGCGGTCAGCACCAAAGATCGCTCAGAGGCTCCTCCTCGGTTTCCATTCCTTCCTCATCAAGATAATCTTGGACGCCAATGAGGGGGAGGAATGAAGGTGCGATTTCGGCATCGCGGACACGAGGTACGTGCGATCCTGCCGCTTGGCGGCAAGGATCGGGTCCAGATCGGTTTCCGCGCCTTCGCGCACCCCGGTGATCCAGGTCGAGCTCCGGGTACCAGGAACAAGGACGTGCTGGAGGGCAGAGAGTCTGGCTTCCGGGACACAAGCAAGCAGAGCACGCCACTGCGGGATCCTCCCGCCAGCGCCTTGAGACGATCACCGATGAGAGAAAAGGTCCTGCGACTCCCCGCCAGCCAAAGGGTCCCGAAGAGCCGTGGTAGCTACATCAGGGATGTCAGATAAGTTGCGATCAATGGCGCGCATATGAGACAGCTGCTGCTAAGCGACTCGCATGGTCGCAGCGTCCATGGCACGGCAAGATTCGCCTGGCTCTGGCTAGGGCGGCGCGCGTTAACCTTCTTGACAACGCATACGTCTGGGAGTCCGGAAAGAGGCCTGTGCAAAGAAAAAGGGCTAAGGAAAAGAATCCGGAAGAAAACGAAACCGGAAGAAAAGATAGCGAAAAGAAAATGAAGTCGGAGAAAATGGCTCGTATGCGGTAGTCAAAGAACTCACGATAGGCAAGGGCGTCAGTTTGAAGGATCAGCTGATTGCATTCCTTGTGCTCCTCCTCCAGCCGCACGGCCTTCTCCTCGGCAGCCTTCCGGGCCTTGGCCAGCTCCTCCAGCTCAGCTCGCAACACCACAGTGGCATTGCTCGCGTCCTCCAGAGCCTCGTTCATCTTAGCCGCTGCCTCAGCTTCAGCGGCTTTGAGGACCTTGGCATGATCAAGACCTAGCTGGACGAGCTGGGACTTGAGCTCCTGGTAGCTGGTCTTCTGGGCGCTCAGCTCCTCCTGATGCTGTTTAATGAGCTGCTCCTTCTCCACTGCAACCCGGAAAAGAAGGTGTAAACAAGATGGTGTTGGTAAGATTGACAGTAAAACCAAGTTAGCAGAAGAGAAAACAAAGTTGTACGTTGGGCGTTGGCGAGTTGCTCTTTGAGAGCATCAATGGAAGCTTCCGGGATCACTGTCAAGCAGAAATTGCGAGTGTTAGAAGGAAAAAAGATTCTGGTAAGAAAGACACCGGCAGAACAAAAGCTTACCTTGGCACTTATCGTGTGCCTCAACAAGCTCCCGATGCTCCCATAAGAGCTCCTCAAAGAGGGTCTTCCGAGTCCCAGCTGTTCAAAGCAAAATAGGTTAGTAAAGTCATTAAGAACAAAGTGCTTAAACCTGGAATCCTAGATCAAGGAAGGCTTTAAGCCACAAGTTTAAGGTGGTGTCAAGGCCAAGAACAGAGTTCTAACCAACCGGACCGGGCAAGCAGCTGTTTCACGTTTCAGGGTAAGTTTCGCGCCAAGAACGAGTTCTCAACCCGAATCCCTGGATCACAAAGGTCGGTTTCCTGCGCCAAGTTTTCAAGTTCAAGTTTTGTCCTAAAAGCTGCGCTCTCACCACAAAACTCGACTGGGAAGATAGACAAGAAAGAAACCGGCATGAAACTGGAAGATAGAACAAACCCGGAAAAGAAGGAAACCGGTAATAATTGAGAAAAGTTAGTAGAACGTACCATCATTGTTCGGCGGCGCATCACGCGCCGTCGAGCTCTTTTCACTGGCAATGGAAAGCCGCTGAAGTGCTCCTCGGAAGACCGATTCCCAACGGGATCAAAGCCGCAGTATGTCCTGCCTGCCGGTTGCCGGAGGATGTCCGCGTGCCCACTTCGGGGCGTAGCGTACATGCCCTGCATCCCGGCCTCGCGCTTGAACTCGCTGAGGCGGCCAAGAAGACCGGTATCTTAGTGGCGTATTCGGGGCGGCCTTGGAGACATGCAGCACCAGTGGGCCGCCGGTCGGCAGAGAGGCGCTGAGCCGCGCTTCCCCTGATGAGCTGAAGTCCCCGCTGCCGGCGTTGTTAAGCGGCCCCGAAGGCTGGGCGCCAGGGAGCGCTGGCGGCGCATGAGGATGGTCTGTGGAGAAGGGGACATGGGCGCATCACCCGGGTTGAACCTTCCGGCGCGGAGAGTCCGCGCGGAAGTTGTCTTTTCGAGGACGGGAGGAGCAGAAAGCTCCGCCCGCCCGGCAAGATCTTCCTTTCTTCTCCCGCACCGATGTTGCTGTGCCGGATTCCGGGTTCTCCGGGGAAGGAAAGATCCTCTCCGTGCGTGATCTGATGATGAAGGGGCCGCACGCCCTAACTTTTGTGCCCCCGAAAGGAGGAGGTGTTACCACACCAGAAAAGGTCGGCTTGGAGTGAGGAGGAGGGGAAGTTGAGGTCCTGCGAACCCCGATCCTGATGGCCTTGGGCCAAGCTTGAGCGCAGGGCTAAGAAAAAGAAAGGAAGGTAGTTAGAAAAGAAGCAGCCAGAAAAGGAACTTGGCAAAAAAGAGGCAGCCGGAAAAAGAACTTAGCGAAAAAGAGACGAGCCAGAAAATGAAAAACTTACCCGGAAGCGGTTGGCATCTGCTTGCGCCCGTAGCGGCGCATGCCCAAGCGCTTGGAGGGAGGGGCCTGGCTGGAGCCATCGTCAGATGACGGCCGCTTGTTCTTTTGGCCCTGGGCCATGAGCTTGTCCACAAACTCAGAGCCGGCCTCGGCGCGCAGGGGCGGCACGTGCTCATGGATCTGTGAATTGGATAAGGCTAAGAAGCAACTCGGAGGAAAACAATAGTGGAAAAGTAAAAGAAACCGGATAAGAAAATACCTCAAGCATAACCAGGTCATCAGAGGACCCGGTTGGCTTTGGCGGAGACCGCCCCAGGCGAGATGCCGGGGTCTTGCCCATCTTCAGATCCTTCCAAAAAATGTAGGGATCTGGGTCGAAGGAGTCAAGGGCGCGTTTCCGGCAAGCTCCTCGCCGCTCTGCTTCAATAAGGGGGAAGCGGTCCTTGGCCTGAAACATGAAAAAGAAGATAAGCAAAAGCGGAAAGTCACCGGCAAAAACAACCCCAATCGCATAATCCCTTACTGATCACTGCAGTTACGATATGTATGGTTGTTGTTACGGCGGTAGACCGCAACCAAGGTGTCGCTCAGCTCAGCCAAGGGGATGGCCTCGTGGATTGGCAGCGGGAGGTGTAGAAGATCGTGCTCGCTCATCCTATGCGCACGGCGCTGCAGAGGAAGCACCCGGCGCGAGATAAAAGTGCGGACGATATCGTCGGAGCAGATGCCGGTGTCCTTCATCTTCTGCTTCATGAAGCGTATAATCCGGTTGGTCTGGTTGTGAGACTCCTTCGGATTGTAGCCCCGGTTGGTCTTTGCGGGCGGCGCCGGATCAAAAGGAGGTAGACCAATGAGGTCTGCAGCGCCGTTGTTCTTCACATAAAAGAATGTTCCTTGCCATAACCGGCAAGACTCAAGGCCGGAGAACTTAAAAAAGGGGCTCCCTTGACGGCAGCTGATTATGCAAGACCCGCATTGCACGGGGGGTTTGGGTGCAGGAATGTCTACGCCCTGAAGAGTTAATCCGGAGAGCAAAGAAGCGGGCAAACGTCTCACGAGTGGGACGAATGCCAATGTAGGCCTCCATGAAGGTGGCATAACAAGAAAGGTAAAAGATGGAGTTGCCAGGAAGGTGGTGAGGTTGGAGCTTATAGAAATCTAGAAGTCCAGGAAAAAAGAGGAGGCAGGAAGGCCAAAGCCACGCTCAAAGTGAGCAAGAAAGACAACACGTTCGTCGGGCTGAGGGTCCGGTACTATTTCGTCGTCGGGAATCCGGCAAGTGACTCCTTCCGGAATCCTGCGGGATCGGTACAACCAGTCGATCTCATATTTAGTGACATTGGAGCCCATCCAGGCTCCGCGGGTGATTGGGGAAGGCTCTTCACCGGATGATTGGCTGGAGCTACTCGAGGCTTCACCAGAGCTACTTGCTTCAAGGTGGCTGCCGGATGCTTGACTGAAGCTACCGGATTCTAAGTGGCTACCGGAGTCTTGGTGGCTAATGGAATCTTGGTGGCTACCGCACCTTGCCGGTCGCGAGCTTCCTCAGCTAAGCACGGGATTCCCGTCGGTTGCCGGAATCGTTCTCCACTGATCTCAAGCTGTAGATTCGCCGAAGATTGTCGCGGTTATGCTCAACTAAGAAGAAGAGGAAGATGCGGAGGAAGATTCCTCGTCGACATTGGATGGAAGGCAAAGAACAGAATCCCACGCTTGACCCGCGTGAAGATCTACGAGTAAGAGAAAAATCAAAGAAAAAGGAAGAAATAAGAACACCGTAGACCCCAGATCTGAAAAGCAAGCAAATGGCGAGCAAAGCATGATTGGAACCAACCTGAGCTGGCCGCGGTCGTCGTGGGGGAAGAGTTTCGCGCAAAAGGAACGGACCTTCCGCGGTCGCCGACGACTGCCGAGGCGAGGCGGGGAAGGCTGAGAAGAAGCAAGAATGCAGCAAGCTTGAAGAAGGTGTCAGCAGTAAGCTCTCCGCACGATGGTCCGGCGAGGCGCGCGAAGTTCGCCGGGGCGCTGCCTCAACAGCAGCGGCGGACGAAGATGCGAAGGCCAGATGCGAGGAGCACTATGCGCGAGGAAGGGAAATGCGGAGAAGAGGAAGAAGAACGGCAAGAAGCAGGAAGGGAGAGAGAAGATGGGTCAAACCGGGCTCATGCTGGTGCCAGCCTGCGGCCCGCGACTTGCTCGTGACGAGGTCGCCACGTGGCATAGAGATACACGCAAAAGGGAGGCCGCCACCGGAGGCGCACATGCGAAGCGGTGAGTGGGATCCGCAGCGGTGCATTAAATGGGCGCGCAAGGGTCAATACGAAGTGACAACCGACACTCGCCGCGACAAATACAAGGCGCATGTCTCTCGGGCTGTGCACGGAACCCGAGCATATTCCCGACCTCGTCGAGAGAGACTTAATGACTAAGATACCGGAGAGTAAGATGCCGGAGAATGCCTTACGAGCAGAGGAAATGTAAGTCCGAGCAAAGATGCCGGATTTGAGCCAAGAATTGAGAAAGTTAAACCGGTATCCGAAGATACGGAAATCTGGCATGGTCTGTCGGATAGAATCCGCCAGACTATACCACCTTCGGGGACTAATGTTGGGGATGACCCCGGTATGCCAAAGGTATGCCATACCGGATGGTCTCACTCTTCAAGACACTTCTGCTTAATGTTCATACCGAATAAGAAGATAGAATCTCGCTAAGAGGTTAAGCCGGTATCCCCAAGAGGGGTATACCGGAACCAGGTAAAGAAGATACCGGAGAGAACATGACGGAAGGAAGAACATGCCGGCCGACTGGTCAAAGATTCCGCCAGAGCTAAAGGACAAGGATGAGCTACAAAGTAGCTTTAAACGAAGGCTTGAAGACAAAGAAGAGGATGACGGCCAAAGACGAGGACGTCATCCTCCATGTTTAAAGAAGACCCCGGCATCATTTAAAGTAGCTTTGTAAAGTATCTTTGTAAAGTAGTTTGTCTAGTCAAAGATCCCATTAGGTTTTGATTCTCAGAAGCTCACCCTCTCCCCCTATATATGAGAGGGGGCAACCTCTTTCATCCGCGCGATCCGTTGAAGAGAGAAAACCTGTAACCTGTGAAGATCAATGAACATGGTGATCTAGAGCGCGTTCATCCTTGTGTGTCTTTCTACAAACCTCTGCTCTTGGAGGCCCCACACTGTCTACAAGAATATAAGCACCCGTAGACATCAGTGATACCGGCATAAACTAAACCAGGTTAACAGTGTTGGATGAAACAATCCGGTATACCAGGAGGGGTATACCGGAGTAAAGGCAACCGGTGATATCTAAGCCGGAGATATGCCCAAGAGGAGAGTGAGATACAAAGGGAAAGAAGCCGGATAAAGATACCGGAAAACCGGCATAAGATACCGGTTTACCGGCATAAGATACCGGAGAACCGGCATAGGCTCAACTGTAGCCTGTCGGCACTCTGGTCAAAGATTCTCTCCAAGGCTAGAGGACAAGGATGAGCTAAGAAAGTAACTGTAAACAAAGCCCTGATGCCAAAGCAGAAGATGACGTTAAAGCATCCGGAGGACGTCACCGTTCCCCGATTAAAGACATACCGACGTCACCTGAGGCCAAAGAAGCTTTGTAAAGTAGTTTCTCTAGTCAAAGATACCATTAGGGTTCCTTCCATTGTAAGTCACCCTCTCCCCTATATAAGGAGAGGGGGCACACCCCTGCGCGGGACACGCGATACCACTAGAGACTTCAGTAGACGATAGAGAGCTTGTACTGTTCATCTTCAACCTCTCGCCAAGGCCAAGTTCATCAATAAAGATACCTGGCTTACCCCAAATCCATCCCTTTGTTAACTAAACCCTCCACCTAATCCTCCAGCATTCGGCCCCAACTTAAGCCATCCTGTGGCATCGTCTGTTCACCACGACGACATTAACTCCTGACGGATTATTTCAAATCTTGTGGCAAAAGTGCGACTTCCATGAGAAACTATTCGAACAGCTGCGCCGCTGGCCATGGGCAATTGGAAAGGCTATACTGCTCCATCAATGTGACCATTTTCAAAGATGTGATATATGACTGGTGACTTGTGATTTGAACCTGAAAGGTGAATTTGACTTGATCACAACAGAGTTGTGGGAATGACACTCATGTTCCCACTTGAGTAAATTTAGACAACTCAAGAGTCTTTACTACTAAGTGCTTATGAAATAAAATTGTTTATGCAAATGAACCTAGAGCTTAGAACCCTATTACATAGTTGATAGTGCTTACACTAGTATTAGTTTGCAAGTACTTGGGTACTCATGGCTGTGTCCCCGGCTATTCAAATGGCCAGACTATGAAGAGGAGCCCCAGTACCACAGGAAGAT
This sequence comes from Lolium multiflorum, assembly GCA_030979885.1. Taxonomy (NCBI): domain Eukaryota; kingdom Viridiplantae; phylum Streptophyta; class Magnoliopsida; order Poales; family Poaceae; genus Lolium; species Lolium multiflorum. The sequence continues at coordinate 105,962,006 of CM061749.1, forward strand.
GGACAACAAGACGTCCATGATAACTAGGACTACTCATGACGTCAAAAGTTGCCTGTGGGAATGCATGGACCGCGACCGCTACTTCGCTTCCGTTATGTGTTTTGTAATTGATCATTAGATCAATTATTTGTGTAATATTGGATCATGTGATCCCCGGTTGTAAGACGATTTATGGTTTGTAAATGAATGATGTTCCGTGATATCAATCTATTATGTCTCGTAAAACAATATTCCTGGGATTACGATGTATGCATAATAGGTATCCGGACTTAAAAATCCGGGTGTTGACACTTTCGGCTGGCCTTATGGCAACGAAGAGGTATTTCTTCCCATTTTGTTCTTTCGCGATCAATGATCAGACATAGATAAGATTTTGGGAGGATACGTGGCTTGGAGATTCCCCTCTCCGACAACAATATCTAGCCTTATATAATATTGGCAATACCTTATCCAAGGTAATGGAGTCTTCTCCATTCGATATGACGTTCAGAAGAAATCTGACTGGACTAAGGCTAGCATCCTGGAATGCCCTATTGCAGCGTTTGGAATCTATCCAGCTAACGCCCAAGGGCTGGATGAATTTAGGTGGAATCTAAATGAGAATGGGATATTCCCAGTTGAATCCATGTATAACGCCTTGATCCAACTCGTTGAGCCGGTATCTAATAATAAGTTAACTTGGAAGATGAAGATACCTCTCAAGACTAAGGTCTTTGCTTGGTATCTTCGTCGGGGGTCATCCTTACTTAAGACAACCTTGCTAAACGCAACTGGCAAGAAAGTAAATTGTGTGTTTTTTTCATCACGATGAGACAATTAAACACTTATTCTTCCGGTGTCGGTTTCCGAAATCTATATGGTCAATCATGCAAATGGGTTCTAACTTATATCCACCACATAGTGTTCCCAATATTTTTGGGAATTGGCTCAATGGGGTGGACCATAGGTAAAAAACACTTATTAGGGTGGGAGCGAGATTGTTGTTATTTGGTCGTTGTGGCTATGTAGAAATGACAAGATTTTGAATAACATAAATGCTAATCTCTTGCAGGTTGTCTACCGGTGCACCAGTTTGCTCCGTTCATGGTCGTCGCTGTAGCGTATGGAGAACTGCGGCCTCTTTACGGAGGTGTGTACACCGTTGGAGGACACAATGAAGGATTTTATTTCCCTACATGGTTGATGGTATAGTCTCAAGATTGCTCCACCGATTCCATAGTATTCCAAGCTGCGTCATGTGTTCTTCTTTTCGTTTGTCAAGATTTGGAATTGATTGCTTTTTGTGTGGAGGCTGTGTGCATCTTAGCTATGCAGAGGCCGAGTGTAATACTTAAACCTTTTAAGTAATGAAATCGCCCTTTATAGAAAAAAAGGAGATCTGGTGAGTGATTTATGTTTTTACATGTTCCATGATAGCCAGGTTGTGTACCATTGTTTTTGGTCCCTTTTTTTTCTTGATTTAGCCATAAATTTATTCATATTTAACAAGCTAAGGCATGATTACTAAAAGATAGATGAAAATATAATTACCAACTGGCCAGAAGACCTTAGGCACCGACTAGGGTTTATGCGTGTGCTGCTCATGAGCAGCAACACATGGCGTTTTTCAACACAAAAAAGCAAAACTAATATTTAGGAGAATGGAGACATAAATACGATAAATATAATTTAACTTTAGGTTAACACACTAGTAAAAAACATGGCTTTCATCCAAAGCCCGTGGGAGCTTTAGTCCCAGTCGCATTACGAACCAAGACTAATGTGAGCATTAATCCCGGTTTGAGCGGCGCAGGCCACGGCCACCCTCTAGTCCCGGTTCGTTTGGAACCTTTAGTCCCGGTAGGAGGCACCAACCGAGACTAAAGGGGTTGCGGCAGGCTACCTCTAGTGCAAAAACATTTTAGTCCCGGTTTGTAACACCAACCGGGAATAAAGGGTTTCTATTTTTTTTTTGCTCTCCACGCACCCCCCACCCACACTATGGATCGTCTTTTTTAGTCTTGTAAAATACAAAATAAAATGATAGAAAATTTAAAAATAAATCTTTTGAGATTCATGTATGTTACGCAACCTACTATTAGGGGAAATTAAAAAATTTGAATTCTAACTTTTTTGCAAAATTGCGTCATGTATCGGTAAAACAACTTTTCTAGTTACCAATTTTAAATTCTCAAACTGCCAAAACTGCCCAAGAGAAGTAAGAAAAATTTTAGGTTTTAGGTTTTGCAAAAAAAATATTACGAAATATTTTTATTTATTTACTCAAGATTATCATTGCTTTTGTTTATTAAAGTAATTTTTTGGATTGAAACAATAAAGAACTGTGACATCGTGAAGGAGAGGTTAGCAGGATTGATATGATACTAGTATCAATAACATGTGTGCGAAGCACTTGGAAGCGGGATGAGAAGAAACTTGAAAGTTTAGCATGTCAAATTGGATAAAAATTAGACGAAATAACCTTTTAGTCCCCGTTGATGTTACAAACCGAGACTAAAGGTCCTCGCCCGGCGCGTCCGTGTACTCCCACGTGCAAGCTCTTTAGTCCCTATTAAGTGTGGCCTTTATGTTGAGATATGCCCAAGTGGCAATAATAAAGTGGTTATTATAATATCTTTGTGTTTATGATAAATGTTTTTGCATACCATGTTATAATTGTATTAACCGAAACATTGATACATGTGTGTTATGTAAACAACAAGAAGTCCCTAGTAAGCTTCTTGTATAACTAGCCTTGTTGATTAATGGATGATCATGGTTTCAAGATCATGAACATTGGATGTTATTAATAACAAGGTTATGTCATTAAATGAATGATATAATGGACACACACCCAATTAAGCGTAGCATGAGATCAAGTAATTTAGTTTAACTTGCTATAAGCTTTTGATACATAGTTACCTAGTCCTTCGACCATGAGATCATGTAAATCACTTACACCAGAAGGGTACTTGATTACATCAAACGCCATCGCGTAAATGGGTGGTTATAAAGATGGGATTATGTATTCGGAAAGTATGAGTTGAGGCATATGGATCAAGAGGGATTTGTCCATCCCGATGACGGATAGATATACTCTGGGCCCTCTCGGTGGAATGATATCTAATTATCTTGCAAGCATGTGACTGGTTCACAAGGGATATCATATCACAGTACGATGATGAAACTTCGGATAAGTAAAATATCGCGTGACAAAGGGAATCAGATCGTATGTGAGTGGTTCTTTCGATCACGAAGTCATCGTTGAATATGTGGGAGCTATTATGGATCTCCAGGTCCCGCTATTAGTTATTGATCGGAGAGGAGTCTCGATCATGTCCGTATAGTTCTCGAACCGTAGGTGACACACTTAAGGTTTGATGTCGTTTAAGTAGATATGGAATATGGAATGGAGCTCGAATGTTGTTCCGGAGTCTCGAATGGGATCCGAGACATCACGAGGAGGTTCGTAATGGTCCGGCGAATAAGATTCATATATGGGAAGTCATTTTCCGGGTTACCGGAATCGGTGTTTTGACCGGAGTTTCTAGAAGGTTTTGGAAGGACTGAATAGTCCGGAATATTATGGAAGGCTCCGGAAGTGTCCGGGACGACCTGGGATGTCTAAGGAAGTCCGCGGGTTCCATAATAGGTGCAACCATGTTGCCTTAAGGGAAAAGGAGTCTCTTCCTTAATGCAATTTCTGGAATTGGCAAAGAGGTCCTGAGAGACCAGGCTTAATCAAACCCATCTTAACCCACCAAACTTGGGGCAGGTTTGATCGTCCCAAGGGGCTTGACCACCTATTTAAAGGGACCAAGGGGCACCCTAAGGCATGCTGCACAAGTCGCATCCCTAGCTCCCCAAGTCGCAGCACAACCCCGTGCCCAAACTCCTAGCTACCCTCCTCCTTCTTCACCCGCGCTCGCTTGTGGCGAAGCCCTCGCTGAGACCTCCACCACCACTGGCCACCACGCCCGCTGGCCGCGGGACCCGAGGAGGATTCAATACATCCGCTGCCCGCCGGTTCCGGAGAGGAGGACGTCGCTGGTCAACACCGAACGGTGGACCGAGCACGGGAGGTGCCGCCCGACCGTGGCACCGCTGGATCATCCACGCGCTTTTGCAAGCGGCAAGTGATCCACTACATCCACCACGGAGATCTAATCTCCTTAGGCTTTGGAAATCTTCGAGGGTTAGTCTCATGATCTTCTGATACCATCTTACTAGATTAGATCTTGGCTTGTGTTTCATTTTTGCGGTAGGAAATTTTTCTGTTTTCTATGCTAAACAGTGGTATCATAGCCGTGTCTATGCATAGATTGGTTGCACGTGAGTAGAACACAATGGTTTTGTGGGCATTGATGCTTTTGTTGTCTTTAGTTCGTGTACTTTGCATCTTGCGGGAACCACAACGGTGATACTAGTGTTGTCAAGGAAAGAGTAAATTCTAGACATCTGCGGATGATCGGATGTGATAGATTCTACGGTCACATACAACGGGTGTAAGCCATGTTGCACACGCGGAAATACTTGGGTTTGCTTGACCAGCCTAGCATGTACAGACATGGCCTCTGGACAACGGAAACCGAAAGGTTGAACACGAGTCATATGGATGATATGATCAACATGTTGATGTTCACCATTGAAGCCACATCATCTCACGTGATGATCGGTTTTGGTGTAGTGGATGTGGATCGTATGCCACTTAACAACTATGAGGATGTTGTATTAAGTGGGAGTTCATTAGTAATTAGATTAAAACTTGAACTAATTACCATGAACATAGTCTGGATAGTATTTTGAATTAAATTTGTAGAATTGGCATCCGTTTTCTACCATGCGCTGTCTGTAATTGGAGATAGAAATACTCGTTAAGTTCCATAAGTAACTTTACTGAATGTACCGTATTGTTAAAGAATCAAGAAATGATTAAGTCCTATTGGAAACTTTTAGTAAACCTCACATTGCTGATTCAAAGAACAGTGGTTTCAATTAGTACCAAATCATCTTGTCTCCGTGAAACTTGAAGTTCAAATCCGTTTGAAAAGTAAGAGCTGGAAATTTTGTTTTCAGAAATAAGCAAGGTATGAGATATATGTGATATCTAAGACCTTATTGCAAGATGATAGAATATAATCTAGTGAGACTACATGAACTCATGAGTTTTATGGGAATGTACGAAGGTTGAAGAGGCACATTGGTTCCAGATACGTCTCAACGTATCGATAATTTCTTATGTTCCATGCTACTTTATTGATGATACCTACATGTTTTATGCACATTATATGTCATATTTATGCATTTTTCTCTGAACTAACCTATTAACAAGATGCCAAGAGCGAAAGGTCGTTTTCTCATTGCTTTTAATTTCCTGTAAATCCTGGACAGAAGGAAATATTCTTAATTGGACGAAATCTTGCCTGTGGTCCTATTTTTGGCACGAAGCTTCCTTAAGACCAAAGAGATAAACAAGTGGGGCCACGAGGCAGCCAGTGGATAGGCTCGCGGCCTGTGCCCCGGCCGCGCTCGGGTGCCGCCCCTGGCCCTCAGCCCCCTGCCCTCTTCCGCCTACTTAAAGCCTCCGCCGCGAAACCCCTGCATCGAGAGCCACGATACGGAAAACCTTCCGTAGACGCCGCCATGACCCCATCTCGGGGATTCAGAGATCGCTCCGCACCCCCGCCAGAGAGGGATTCATCTCCGGGAGGACTCTACACCGCCATGGTCGCCCTCCGGAGTGATGAGTGAGTAGTTAACCCCTGGACCATGGGTCCATAGCAGTAGCTGACGGCCGTCTCCTTGTTGTGCTTCATTGCTGGATCTTGTGAGCTGCCCAACATGATCAAGATCATCTATATGTAATTCTATATGTTGTGTTTGTCGGGATCCGATGGATAGAGAGTACTATGATTATGGTGATTATCAATCTATTGTTTATGTGTTGTTTAGGATCTTGCATGCTCTCCGTTATTAGTAGAGGCTCTGGCCAAGTTTTTACTCTTAACTCCAAGAGGAGTATTTATGCTCGATAGTGGGTTCATGCCTCGATTGAATCTGGACGGTGACATAAAGTTCTAAGGTTGTGATGTAGCTGTTGCCACTAGGGATAAAAACATTGATTCTATGTCTAAGGATAGTTGTCGATTACATTACGCACCATACTTAATGCAATTGTCCGTTGCTTTGCAACTTAATACTTAATGGGGTTCGGATGATAACCTCGAAGGTGGACTTTTTAGGCATAGATGCACGCTGGCAGCGGTCTATGCACTTTGTCGTAATGCCCAATTACTATTAAATCTCACTATATTTATCATATCATGTATATGCATTGTTATGCTCTTCATTTGTCAATTGCCCGATCGTAATTTGTTCACCCAACATGCTTTATCTTATGGAGAGACACCTCTAGTGAACCGTGGACCCCTTACACTGATAAATTCATCTACAATCTACTGCAATTGTGTTTACCGTTTTCTTTGCAAACATCTTCCCCTCGATATACGTTAACTTCTTTGTTACAGCAAGCCGGTGAGATTGACAACTCACTGTAATCTCGCTGGGGCAAAGTACTTTGTTTTTGTTGGCAGGTTCCGCGTTGGCGCCGAATCCCCGGTGTTGCGCCGCACCACATTTCGCGACCATCAACCTTCAACGTGCTTCGTTCCTACTGTTCGATTAAACCTTGGTTTATACCGAGGGAAACTTGCTTCTATACGCATCATACCTTCCACTTGGGGTTCCCAACGGACGTGTGCATCTACGCGTATCAAGCTAAATTTCCGGCGCCGTTGCCGGGGAGATCAAGACACGCTGCAAGGGGAGTCTCCACTTCTCAATCTCTTTTACTTTGTTTTTGTCTTGCTTTGCTTAGTTTTATTTACCACTTTGTTTGCTGCACTAAATCAAAATACAAAAAAAATTAGTTGCTAGTTTTACTTATTTACCGTCTTGCTCTCTATATCAAAAAATACACAAAATTAGTTACTTGCATTTACTTTATCTAGTTTGTTTTATTTACTTTCTAAAAATGAATACCCCTGAAAATACTAAGTTGTGTGACTTCACAAATGCAACATTAATGATTTCCTATGCACACCTGTTGCTCCACCTGCTACTACAGGAGAATTCTTTGAAATTAAACCCATGCATCGAACTCGGTTATGAGAGACTAATTTTCCGGGTGTTAGTTCCGTATGATGTCGCTGTCTATCTTAATAATTTTGTTGAACTTTTGTGAAATGCAAAAGTATAAGGATGTAGATGGTGATATTATTAAACTGAAAGTGTTTCCTTTCATTAAGAGGAAGAGCTAAAGATTGGTTGCTATCTTTGCCTAAGAATAGTATTGATTCATGGACTAAATGCAAGGATGCTTTTATTGGTAGATATTATCCTCCATTAAAATTATATCTTTGAGAAGTAGCATAATGAATTTTAAGCAATTAGATACTGAACATATTGCTCAAGCATGGGAGAGAATGAAAACCTTGGTAAAGAATTGCCCAACCCATGGACCCACTACTTGGATGATCATCCAAAACCTTTTATGCAGAGGACTAAATTTTTCTTCATGGAATTTATTGGATTCAGCTGGGTTGGAGGTACCTTTATGTCCATCACATTGGGGGCGGCTACAAAAATTCTGATGATATGATGATAAATTACTCAGAAGGCACACGGAAGAGCTCCACAAGGTAAGAAGGTAAATTCTGCTGAAGAAACCTCTTCCTGAGTGATAAGATTGACGTGATTATGTCTATGCTTGGGGAATGGTAGATCTAATGTTGATCCAAATAATGTTCCTTTAGCTTCATTGGTTGCTCACTAAGAAGAAAATGTTGATGTGAATTTCATTAAAAGCACAATTTCAACAACAATGCTTATAGGAACAACTCGTAATAACTATAGGCCATATCCTTCGGCTAATGGTAATGGTTATGGTAATTTTATGGGAATTCTTATAATAATAATAGGAGTGTATCCTCTGGTCTTGAAGCTATGCTTAAAGAATTTATTAGTACACAAACCGTTTTTAACAAATCTGTTGAGGAAAAGCTTGATAAAATTGATACTATTGCTTCTAGAGTTGATAGACTTGCCTTCGATGTTAATCTTTTAAAATTGAAAGTTATGACTAATAATGATATTGATAATAAGATTACTATTACAGCAAATGCCATCCAAGTTAGAATTAATGAGAATATAAGATTAATGGCTGAATCGCGTGCTAGGTGGGATAGAGAAGAAAATGAAAAACTAGCTAAAGAGAATAATGTAGCTAAAGTTTGGAATATTACCACCACACTAGTAATGCCAATTCTTCACATGTTGCTGCACCTCTACTATCAATGGTAAAATAATCGTGTTGGCAATGTTTCTACTCCTAGTGCAAAGCGTGAAAAATTGCCTGAAACTGCTAAAACTGCTGAAACTGTTTGTGATAAAACTGCTGAAATTTTTTCTAACCTTGGGAACAATGATCCCATTGCTGTAGCTCATAATGATTTAGATTTTGATGATTGGCCACATCTCTGAAGTTATAAAGTTCTTACAAAATTTGCAAAGTCCTAATGCTAGTGCTATAAATTTAGCCTTTACAAAACATATTACAAATGCTCATAAAAGCCAGAGAAGAGAAACTAAAACTTGAAACTCTATTCCTAGAAAGTTAGAAGATGGTTGGAGCCCATCATTAAAATGAAATTCAATGACTTTGAATGTAATGCTTTATGTGATCTTGGTGCAAGTATTTCTCGTTATGCCTAAAAAGATTTATGATATGCTTGACTTGCCACCATTGAAGAATTATTATTTGTTAATCCTGCCGATAATGTTAAAAAGAAACCTTTGGGGAGGATTGATAATGTGCATATTACGGTTAACAATAACCTTTGTCCCCGTTGATTTTGTTGTCTTGGACATCGAATGCAATGCATCTTGTCCTATTGTGTCGGGAAGACCTTTTCTTCCTGTTGGTGCTGTTACTGATATGAGGGAAGGTAATATTAAATATCAATTTCCTATCAAGAAAGGTGTGGAACACTTCCCTAGAAAGAGAATGGAGTTGCCTTTTGATTCTATTATTAGAACAAGTTATGATGTTGATGCTTCATCTCTCGATGTTACTTGATTTGCACTTTCTTCGCCTAGCTGAAAGGCGTTAAAGAAAAGCGCTTATGGGAGACAACCCATGTTTTTACTACAGCAATTTTTGTTTTGTTGAGTCTTGGAAGTTGTTTACTACTGTAGCAACTCTCCTTATCATGTTTTTGTGCCAAGTAAAGTTTCTATGTCAAAGTTGATGTTATATTTGGGATCGCTGCGCTGAAACAGCATTGCTGTCTGTCACGAATCTGGGCACAGTTCTCTGTAGAAAATCCGAAAAAATCTCCAATTTACTAGCGTGATCCTCAGATATGTACGCAACTTTCATTAGTTATGAGTTTTTCCATTTGAGCAAGTCTGGTGCCAGCTTTAAATTCGTCTTTACGGACTGTTCTGTTTTTGACAGATTCTGCCTTTATTTCGCATTGCCTCTTTTGCTATGTTGGATTTATTTCTTTGATCCACTAATGCCCGTAGCTTTATGCAATGTCCAGAAGTGTAAAGAATGATTGTGTCACCTCTGAATGTGTGAATTAGTTAATTGTGCACTAACCTCTAATGAGTTTGCTTGAAGCTCTGTGTGAGGAAGTTTTAAGGGTCAAGAGAGGAGAATGATATATTACGATCAAGAGGAGTGAAAGCTCTAAGCTTGGGGATGCCCCGTGGTTCACCCCCTGCATATTTTAAGAAGACTCAAGCGTCTGCTTGGGATGCCCAAGGCATCCCCTTCTTCATCGACAACATCATCAGTTTCCTCCCGAAACTATATATTTATTCAATCACATCTTGTTTTCTTTACCGGTTTGTTCTTGTTTTTGTTTGAATAAGATGGATCCTACATTCACTTTGTGGGAGAGAGACACGTCCGCTGTTGCATATGGACAAATATGTCCTTAGGATTTACTCATAATGTTCAAGGCGTTTCGTCAAATTGTTATATGGTTGGAATTGGAAAATGCTACATGTAGTAATTTTAAAATGTCTGGATAATGTGATACTTTTGGCAATTGTTGTGCTCATGTTTAAGCTCTTGCATCATATGCTTTGCACCCATTAATGAAGAAATACATAGAGCTTGCTAAAATTTGATTTTCATATTTTGGTCTTTCTAAGGTCTAGATAATATCTAGTATTGAGTTTGAACAACAAGGAAGACGGTGGAGAGTCTTATAATGTTTACAATATGTCTTTTATGTGAGTTTTGCTGCACCTGTTCATCCTTGAGTTTGCTTCAAATAACCTTGCTAGCCTAAACCTTTGTATCGAGAGGGAATACTTCTCATGCATCCAAAATCTGAGCCAACCACTATGCCATTTGTGTCCACCATACCTACCTACTACATGGTATTTCTCCGACATTCCAAAGTAAATTGCTTGAGTGCTACCTTTAAAATTCCATCATTCACCTTTGCAAATATATAGCTCATGGGACAAAATAGCCTAAAAACTATCGTAGTATTGAATATGTACTTATGCACTTTATCTTTTATTAAGTTGCTTGTTGTGCGATAAACATGCTTCTGGGGAACGCCATCAACTATTGTTGAATATCATGTGAGCTGCTATGCATGTCCGTCTTGTCTGAAGGATCTATCATTTTAGTGGTTGGAGCATGCAAAATTGTTAGAGAATAACATTGGGCCGCTAACTGTAAAGCCATGAATCATGGTTGAAGTTTCAGTTTTGGACATATATCCTCAATCTCATATAAGAATAATAATCATTGCTACATGCTTATGCATTTAAGAGGAGTCCATTATCTGTTGTCCATGTTGTCCCGGTATGGATGTCTAAGTTGAGAATAATTAAAAGCGAGAAATCCAAAATGCGAGCATTCTCCTTAGACCTTTGTACAGGCGGCATGGAGGTGCCCCTTTGTGACCATGGCATGCAAAGATCCGGTAGTCCAAGCTAAGTAGGACGAGGTGCTGACACTATTAGTATACTATGCATGAGGCTTGCAACTTGTAAGATATACTTACATAACTCATATGCTTTATTACTACCGTTGACAAAATTGTTTCATGTTTTCAAAATAAAAAGCTCTAGCACAAATACATCAATCGATGCTTTCCTCTTTGAAGGACCATTCTTTTTACTTTATTGTTGAGTCGTTTACTCATCTCCTTCCACCTTAAGAAGCAAACACTTGTGTGAACTGCGTGCATTGATCCTTACATACTTGCATATTGCACTTGTTATATTACTTATATTGATAATATCCATGAGATATACATGTTATAAGTTGAAAGCAAACGCGCTTAAACTTAATCTTCCTTTGTGTTGCTTCAATACCTTTACTTTGATTTATTGCTTTATGAGTTAACTCATATGCAAGACTTATTGATGCTTGTCTTGAAGTACTATTCATGAAAAGTCTTTGCTTATGATTCAAATATTTACTCATGTCATTACCTTTGTTATGAATCGCTGCATTCATAACATATGTTTACAAATAGTATGATCAAGATTATGATGGCATGTCACTTCTAATTATTCTGTTATCGCTTTACTCCGCTCGGACGGAAAGGTAAGTAACTAAGTTTGGGGATGCTGATACGTCAACGGATCGATAATTTCTTGTGTTCCATGTCTACTTTATTGATGATACTACATGTTTTATGCACATTATATGTCATATTTAGTACTTTCGAAATCCAACCTATTAACATGGATGCCTGGAGCGCTATTGCTTCGCTGTTTTTGGTTTCGTGAATCCTAGTAAGGAAATATTTCGGAATTGGACGAAATCTTCTCCCAGGGTCCTATTTTTGTGTACCTAAGCTTCCGTATAATCGAAGAGATAACGAAGTGGGGCCACGAGGCAGCCAGTGGGGTGGCCGGCGCGGCCGCGGCCCTGGTGTGCGGGGCCCTCGTGTGGCCCCCGCGTTGCCCTTTCCGCCTACTTAAAGCCTCCGTCGTGAAAACCCCCGAGAGGCACGATACGGAAAACCTTCCAGAGACGCGCCGCGTAATCCCATCTCGGGGGACTGGGAGATCGCTCCTCCGCACCCCGCCGAGAGGGGATTCATCTCCGAGGACTCTACACCGCCATGGTCGCCTCCGGAGTGATGAGTGAGTAGTTCACCCTGACCATGGGTCCATAGCAGTAGCTAGATGGTCGCTCCTTGTGTTGTGCTTCATTGCTGGATCTTGTGAGCTGCCTAACATGATCAAGATCATCTATATGTAATTCTATATGTTGTGTTTGCCGGGATCCGAGAATACTATGATTATGGTGATTATCAATCCATTGTTTATGTGTTGTTTATGATCTTGCATGCTCTCCTGCTATTAGTAGAGGCTCGGGGCCAAAAGTTTTTACTCTAACCTTAAAGAGGGAGTATTTATGCTCGATAGTGGGTTCATGCCTTCATTGACACTGACAAAGACAGTATGTTCTAAGGTTGTGATGTGTTGTCACTAGGGACAAAACATTGATTCTATGTCTAAGGATGTAGTTGTTAATACATTACGCACCATACTTACTGCAATTGTCTCGTTGTTTAGCAACTTAATACTGAATGGGTTCATGATAACCTCAAGGTGGACTTTTTAGGCATAGATGCATGGATGGCGGTCTATGTACTTTGTCGTAATGCCCAATTAAATCTCACTATATTTATCATATCATGTATATGCATTGTTATGCCTTTCTCTATTTGTCAATTGCCCGACTGTAATTTGTTCACCCAACATGCTTTATCTATGTGAGAGACACCTCTAGTGAACTCAGGGACCTAACCACTCCTTTTACATAGCATACACCTAATTTAATTGCGATCGCTTTCTTGCAAACATCTTCCACTCGATACGTTAATCCTTTGTTACAGCAGTCGTGGGAGATTGACAACCTCACCGTTTCGTTGGGGCAAAGTACCTTGTTTTGTTGTGCATTCCGCGCTGGCGCCGAATCCCCTCGGTGTTGCGCCTCGCATCGCTACTCTTCGCGACCATCAACCTTCAACGTGCTTCTTGGCTCCTACCGGTTCGATTAAACCTTGGTTTCATACTGAGGGAAACTTGCTTCTATACGCATCATACCTTCCACTTGGGGTTCCCAACGGACGTGTGCATCTACGCGTATCAGCGTCCCAATCCTCCAACTAGTTGGGTACTAAACGATATTCGCATATCCATGAAGTGATCGTCCTTAGTATGCACTGTTGCTAAGACTCGTCGTTTAGGATCTCGTGATGATCGGGTGTTAGAAATTCTGTGGATACAACGGGTGCAAGCCAGATTTGCACATGCTAATACTAAGTTAAACTCTACGAGCCTAGCATGTACAGACATGGTCTCGGGAAGTGTTTTCATGATATGATGGATAAAATTATGAGTGAAAATTTTCATCATATTACAAAGTTACTAATAGTGAAATCTAAAACACTTGTCATATAGATCAACTTCAAAGTAACACTAGTAGAAAAAGAGGCTTTAGTCCCATTAGTCAAACAGAACCGCGATTAATGGGGTCTTTAGTCGCGGGTCGGGAGGCGAACCGGCGACTAAAGACATGGCCCAGCGCGCTCGGTGGCCAGCCGGTGCACGTGGGGGGCTTTAGTCGCTGTTGGCCAGGCCAACCGCGACTAAATGTCCTTAGGCCTAGTCCCGGTTGGCCTGGCCAACCGCGACTAAAGGCCCACCCCTATAAATAAACTGCAGCACACTTCACTTAGCAACTTGGTGTTCCACTTCTATTCACAAGGGGTGGTGTGTTTGGCTTTGATCCTCTTATGCACACAAGGTGTTCGATGAAATGCCCGTGAGCATAAAACAAACATGATATGAAGTGTCCGAGCCACACTTAAGCTTTCTCATTTATTTTTTTCTCCTCGATCGCGGTTAGTAACTTGAACCTTTCATGTGTCATTGATAAAATATGCATGTGTGTAGTTCATTGTTTAATTATATTGTTTGTAGCTAGTTAGTTTAACAAAAGCATGATGGTTAATTATATATTTTATATTATAATAATGTTACTTACAGATGAATCCAATGGATGTGATTTGTGAACTCACTCCTCCTACAGGTTCATTACGGTTTGAAAGATTTCCTCGTAGTGGCTACTGCGAACAAGCAGGGGGGTTTTGTTATATTATCCATGTGTTGCCTGTAAGAATCATAAGGGTTACTCTTCCTCAAGAGACGTTCACATGCACCTGCTTGCACGGTTTCATGCCAAGTTATAATTGTTGGACCAAGCATGGAGAAAGAGGGGTTATAATGGAAGATGAAGAAGGGGATGATTTCATCGATGACAACTATCTTGATCATTTCGGGTAATACTTTCATGGAGGATGCTGAAGGTGGGGAAGGTGAAGAAGAGGCAGCGCATGAGTCTTCACGATGATCTTGGTCTGATCACATTGGCTGCACGGAGGACGCTACGAAACTGAAAGTAGAGGAGAATTTGGGATCGCATGTTAGAGGATCACAAAAAGTCGCCGTATCTGTGATGATAATGGTCTGCAAAGCTTGAGACACACCTGGATTTGCCGAGATGAGCTGCACAGGAAGGTGTAGGCCGACTCCGGGATTTGGAAAACTCTGCTAAAAATGTTGAAGAATATGTTTCCAAAGAATAAACGAGTTGCCCGCCAAAGACACGTACTAAGCAAAGCAGAAGGCTGTCTACCCTCTAGCTCAGATGCTCGAAGATACATGGCTGCATTAACGACTACATCCTCTACCGCGGTGAATACGAGAATTTGAATGAATGCCTCGGTGAGGCACCGCATTGTGCTATGGGTGATCGAGGCGATGACCCCCGTGATGATGTTGAGGGCCAAACCTGGGTGAAGAGGGTTCTGGCTTAAGGTGATGTGGTATGCTCCTATAATACCACGGTTGAAACGCCTGGCTCAGAACAAAGAGCATGCTATGTTACAGCCACATGGCACAAAGAGGATCAGTTTGATTGGAGTGATAGATGATGATTATTGTGGAAGCACACGTCTGGGGAACCCCAAGAGGAAGGTGTGATGTGATACGTCCAAGTTTTCCCTCAGAAAGAAAACCAAGGTTATCGAAATCAGAGAGCTCAAGGAAGCTACTGAAGGTTGAGCTGGAAAGAGAGTGTGAAAAGCAACACCAAAGGAAACCGGCGCCAACGTGAACCCTGCACAACACAATCAACATACTTTGCCCCAACGTAATGATACTGAGGCTGTCAATCTCACCGGCTTGCCGAAACAAAGGATTAAACGATCGAGTGGAAGATGATGTTGTTTCAGTGTCAAGAAAGAACAATGATTGCAGAAGATTGTATTCAGATGTAAAAGAATGGACCTGGGTCCATACCACTAGTGTACCAATAAGATAACTGGTATGCCGAAAGAACAAATTACGGTGGCAATTGACAAATAAAGATTCAATAGATATCAATGATGATTACTATGAGATTTAATCAGTAAGGTTACTAATAAAGTATGACACCGCCATCAAAGATACCTATGCTCAATAATCCACTACAAGTAGTTAGTCCTGAACCCTCCCAAAGATCATTGAAACAAGT
Organism: Lolium multiflorum; assembly: GCA_030979885.1. NCBI lineage: Eukaryota > Viridiplantae > Streptophyta > Magnoliopsida > Poales > Poaceae > Lolium > Lolium multiflorum. Next base: position 105,977,613 of record CM061749.1, read on the forward strand.
AGATACTGCATTAAGTATGGTGCGTAATGTAATCAATAATAAATATCCTTAGACAAAGCATCGATGTTTTATCCCTAGTAGCAAAAGCACATACACAACCTTAGAACTTTCTGTCACTGTCCCAGATTCAATGGAGGTATGAACCCACTATCGAGCATAAATACGCCCTCTTGGAGTTACAAGTATCAACTTGGCCAGAGCCTCTACTAGCAACGGATAGCATGCAAGAACATAAACAACACATATATGATAGATTGATAATCAACTTGACATAATATTCTAGATTCATCTGATCCCACCAAACACAACATGTACACTACTAGAAAACAGCTTATTAGTGGCGCACTGTTTTGCTATCGCGCGCACTAGTGGTGCGCTTTACTACTATCACGCGCCACCATGTCCACAGCGGGGCAAGACTTAGAGATGCGCTACCATTTAGTCAGTGGCGCACTAGTAGGGTAAGTTCACCTGCAAGTCACGGGTGCGCCACCGTTGTACTAATCGTGCGCTGTTGCGCTAATCATGTGCGCCACTGGATAGCAAATAAATTTAAATATCCACGTGGTCTTGGCGTGGCCGGGAATGGATCCACTTTGACATGCGGTGGATCGTGCTGACCGGTCAAAAGCACTTTTGCACCGGAACTTTAGTTTAGTATTACAAACGTTAATATAGGAAATAAATAAATACAAATCCAAAGTTTCTAAACTTTGCAGTTTGCACCCTAAAAAGAAGAAAAAGCAATCAAGTCCTCTTTGATCGCAGGCGGCGGCTGTCGAAGCGTTGTCGCCCAAGACGCGCCGCTACCACGCCGCGTGGTGCTCGCGTGACGCCAGTCTGTAGGCCGTGCGACGCCGTGTATCCGGGTCGCCGTCGACGCCGTGGTGCTCCGTTGGATGCCGCGTCGTTCTCCACGCTCGTGGTGCCCGTCGACGCCCGGCCCCTCTCGACGCCGTGGATGCGTAACCCCCCCGGCCGAGGTGGCTCTTAGATACCCAGGAGATCTCCTCGATGTGCTTGAGCGTCGCGCAGCTTGGTGGTGCCGCTTCCTGCTCTGCACACGCCGGCGGCAAGAAGTCGCCCATGTCGGGGAGTGTGCCTCCACCACCACCCACATGAATCGCACAACGCAGCACGCGTCACGGACGTCAAAGCCTTAACTTCGTCGTAGCCACCACCAACAGGAGCAGCCGTGGGTCGCGTTGTCGTTCGCTGCAGCCGCGCTGCCCTCGCGCCGCGAGCTCGCTGACGGCCCACGCCGTGTGCAGCGTCCACCGCGAGCTCCCCGCTCCGCCGATCGGACATGCGAAGATCTAGAGGAGCAGTGGGTGTGGGGGAGATGAGAGGATTAGGAGGAAAGGTTGGTGTGGGAGATGGAGACTTGAGAGATTAGGGAAGAGGGTGCGTCGGTGGGGAAGGGTGCGGTTGGTGGTAGGGCATGTGCGTGTCGTTTTGGGTGGGACGCGTAGTGGTAGGGCCGGGCTCGGCCAAAGGCGCGGCTGGTCGAGCTTACCAATAGCGCACTACTACGTGTAAGCACTTTTAGAGGCTTACATGGGCGCATCACACCGCATTACACTCCGGTGTCATTGCTACCTGGGTGAGGGCGCATTACCCTAGGGTGCGCGCCAACGGTAAGTCCGTGATATGTTAATCAAATTTAAGAATAGCAATGGCTATGCTGGTTCTGGTGCGCCATCGATATTTAGTTGCGTGAGCACCACTTTGGTGCGCCATCGCTATAGCAGCGGGCGCACCCGTGCAGTGGTGCGCCACTCACCGCTAGCAATCTTTACGGCTAGGCCTTTTTCCTAGTAGTGGTAGTTTTACAAACAGATGATCTTGATCATGTTAGGCAGCTCAAGAGATTTAAACAATGATAGCACAAGCGGAGAAGACAACCATCTAGCTATCGTTATGGACCCATAGTCCAAGGATGAACTACTCACGCATCAATCCTGAGGCGGGGCATGATGATGTAGAGCTCTCCGGTGATGATTCCCGGCAGGGTGCTCGAGGCGATCTCCTGAATCCCCCGAGATCGGGATTGCCGGCGGTGGCGTCTCCGGGAAGGCTCTTCCGTACGTGGCTCCCTGCACACAGGGGGCTCTCGCGACGGCGTTTGCGAGGGGCGTATGGTAGCGAGAGGCAGGCGCGGGGCCCCACACCATAGGCCGGCGCGGGCCCCAGGCAGGCCACGCCGCCCCCTATGGTGCCGGCCCCTCGCGGCCCCACTTCGTAACTCCTCCGGTCTTCTGGAAGCTTCGTGGAAAAATAAGACCCTGGGCGTTGACTTCGCCCAATTCCGAGAATATTTCTTTGTAGGATTTCTTGAAACCAAAAACAGCGTAAAACAGCAACTGCGCTTCCGGCATCTTGTGAATAGGTTAGGTCCGGCAAATGTATAATAATGATGTAAAGTATGTATAAACATGCAAGTATTGTTATAAAAAGTAGCATGGAACATAAGAAATTATAGATACGCGTGAGACGTATCAAGCATCCTCAAGCTTAGTTCCATCCCTCGAGTAGGTAAACGATACAACAAATAATTTCTGAAGTGACATGCTACCAACATAATCTTGATCAACATTATTGTAAAGCATATGAGATGAATGGAATGATCTGAACAATAGATTGCTAACAAAGAGATAATGACTAAACAAATGAATCATATAGCAAAACTTTTCATGAATAGTACTTTCAAGACAAGCATCAACAAAGACTTGCATAAGAGCCAACTCATAAGCAATAAATTCAAAGTAGAATGCATTGAAGCAACAACACAAAGATGATTAAGTTTCAGCAATTGCTTTCAACTTGTAACATGTATATCTCATGGATATTTGTCAACATAGAGTAATATAACAAGTGCAATAAGCAAAGATGTAAGAATCAATGCACACACAATACAAGTGTTTGCTTCTAAGATAGAAAGAAGTGGGTAGACCTGACTCAACATAAAGTAAAAGAATGGCCCTTCGGCAGAGAAGTAATTGCTGTTTTTGTGCTAGAGCTTTTATTTTGAAAACATAGAAACAATTTTAGTCAACTGTAGTAATAATTCATATGTGCAATGCATAATACTCTGCTGTTGCAAGCCTCATGCATAGTACACTAATATGCCTGCACTTTGTCCTAATTAGCTTGGATTAACACGGATTATCATTGCATGACATATGTTTCAACCAAGTGTCACAAAGGGTACCTCTATGCCGCCTGTACAAAGGTCCTAGGAGATCAACTGCATTTGATTTCTCGTTTTTAATATTCTCAACTTAGACATCCATACCGGAATAACATAGACAACAGATAATGGACTCCTCTTTAATGCAGCTAAGCATTCAAACAGATAATATTCTCAGGAAGAGAGCAGGTTGTATGTCCACAACCTGAAAATCACCATTGAGGCATGGCTTTAAGATGTCTATGTTTCTTCTATCAACATGTAGCACCAAACCATTTGAGACTGCTGAAATCACTCTTTATCAGAGACAAGACACAGATGTATTAACTACATGATATCCAACAGCAGAAAAGTTGATTGCGTCCTCAGAACACTGGTTATCACTAAAGAATACAAACTATAATCATGACACACTATATTCATCACAATAGTTTTTAAGCTATTTGTCCCATGAGCTATAGATTGCAAAGATAACAAAATACAACATAGTAGGTAGATATGGTGGACACAAATGGCATGGGTTTTGCTCAAGGTGTTTGGATGCACGAGAAGCATTTCCTCTCGCACAAGGTTTGGCTAGCAAGGCTATTGAAGCAAATGACAGCAAGTAATGGAGGTACAGCAAACTTACACAAGAACATATTGCAAGCATTATGAGGCTCTACACTGCTTCCTTGTTGTTAAAACACTTCACCAGAAAATATCTAGACTTAGAGAGACCAATCATGCAAACCAAATTTTAATAAGCTCTACGGTAGTTCTCCATTAATAGATTTAAACTACATGATGCAAGAGCTAAACATGATCTATTCTGTCAAATAATTTGCTCATTATTCCAAACCATATGAAGCATTTTCTGATCCCAACCAAATAGCAATAAATGCTGAGGCTTTCACCTTTCGCCATGAACATTAAAGCACAACTAAAAACACAAGTGTTCCATATGAAAAAGCCGGAGCGTAATATCTCCAATATAAGGATGCAGGGATCCAAATTTATTCAAACCAAAACAAAAAAAATAAAAGCAAAAGACGCTCCAAGTAAAGAACATAAGATGTGATGGAAAATATAGTTTCACTAGAAGTGACCTGATAAGTTGTCGATGAAGAAGGGGATGCCTTGTGCATCCCCAAGCTTAGATGCTTGTAGTGATGCAAATTGGACGTATCAGGCATCCCCAAGCTTAGACCTTTCACTCTTCTTGATCATATTGTATCATCCTCCTCTTGACCCTTGAAAACTTCCTCCACACCAAACTTCAAGCAAACTCATTAGAGGGTTAGTGCATAATAAAAAATTCACACATTCAGAGGTGAAATAATCATTCTTAACACCTCTGGAGATTGCACAAAGCTTCTGAAAGTTAATGGAACAAAGAAACCCATTCAACATAGCAAAAGCGGCAATGCGAAATAAAGGCAGAATCTGTCAAAACAGAACATCTGGACTAATTTTACAGAGGCACTTAACTTGCTCAAACGGAAAAACTCAAACTAACAAGTTGCGTACATATCTGAGGATCACGCATTTAAATTGGCAGATTTTTTTGATTTTTTTTTAATATTAGAGTTCTACGCAAATTCGTGATAGACAGCAATTCTGCGCCGCAATCCAAATCTAGCATCAACTTACCATAGAGACTTTACTTGGTACAAAAGCATGATAATGAGAGGTTGCTACAGTAGTAGCAACTTCCAATACTCAATAATACAGTAATAAAATAAAAACATGGGTTATCTCCCAAGAAGTGCTTTATTTATAGCTAGGCGCACAAAGTGCAAATCAAGTATTATCAAAAGATGAAACATCAACATTATTTACCTCGGGAGTTGGGAGTTTTCTCAACTATGCATTGTATCTTATTTATGTATGGAACTCCCTTTTCAATACTCTTAGGCTTACTATCCTCCTGAAATAAATTTTCAGGGACAATCCAATCAAAATTCTTTTCTAATGCCTCGTGCATTCCTATGAGTTTATGAGGTATTGGTATTTTAATATCCCCCTCACAATTGATTTTATTAGTATATCTTAGCCTATCTTTTTCCCTTTTTTCAAGGATATTTGCAAAATTGGTACACAAGCCTAGCATCTTATATCGAGTAAATACTTTCCTAGCTTCTCTAGCTACATCACCAAATTCTCTAAGAAGAGTTTCTAGAATAAAATCTTTCTTTTCTCCTTCTTCCATATATCACCGAGTGTAAGAAACATATGTTACATTATGGGATTAAGATTAACAAATCTAGCTTCCAACATGTGCACTAAAGAGTCAGTAAGTTTTATAATCAGGAGCAAGTTCTACCAAGGATCTATCTTCAAAATCTTCTACTTTACTAACATGAGTGAAAATTCTTCTATATTATCTTTCCCAATGATAGACCCACTACCACGATATATCTTTCAAAGTAAACTTAGGGTGAAGCATGATGAAATAAACAAAAGGTAAATAAAGTAAATGCAAGTAACTATTTTTTTTGTGTTTTGCTATAGAGCAAGTAAACAAGACAGTAAATAAAGTAACTAATTTTTTTGTGTTTTGATATAGAACTAGTAAACAATAGAGAAAGTAAAACAACTAATTTTTTTGTGTGTTTTTAATATGAAGCAAACAAGACAGTAAATAAAATAAAGTAACGCAAGACAAAAACAAAGTAAAGAGATTGGGATGTGACTTCTGAAGCGTGTCTTGATCTCCTGTGCAACGCTGGGTAGAAAGAGCTGTTGCCGTGGAGGCACTGTGGTGCAACTGGCTCGGCCTCCTCGGGCAGTCATGCTGCAAAAGAGCTTGATTACTGCAGCACACGTCCACTGGGAACCCCATGAGGAAGGTGTGATGTGATGTATTAAAGTTTTCCTCAGAAACCAAGGTTATCTAACCAAGAGAGCTGGAAGAAGGCACGTGAAGGTTGGGTGGTGAGGTTGTGCATATGAACACCACAAACCGGGTTACCAACGTGAACCCGTATAAAACAATCATACTTTGCCCCAACCTAACAGAGTGGAGGTTGTCAATCTCACCGCCTTGCTGAAACAAAGGATTAAACGTAACGAGTGGAAGATGATGTTTGTTTGCAAAGAAAAAACAGAAAGGAACAATGATTGCAGTAGATTGTATTCAGATGTAAAAGAATGGACCTGGGTCCACAGTTCACTAGTGGTGTCTCTCCAATAAGATAACTAACATGCTGGGTGAACAAATTACATGTGGGCAATTGACAATTAAAGATTCAATACATATCAATGATGATTACTATCAGATTTAATCAGGACAATAAAGTACATAGACCGCTATCCGGAGATGCATCTATGCCTAAATAGTCCACCTTCGGGTTAGCATCCTGTTACCCTCCAAAATAAGTTGTAAACAACTGACAATTGCATTAAGTATGGTAATGTAATCAACACAAATATCCTTAGACAAAGCATCGATATTTTAGCCTTAGCAGCAACAAGACATCCACAACCTTAGAACTTTTCGTCACTGTCCCAGATTCAATGGAGGTATGAACCAACTATCTCGAGCATAAATACCTCTTGGAGTTACAAGTATCAACTTGCCCAGATTCTACGAGCAACGGAGAGCATGCAAGAACATAAACAACACATATATGATAGGATTGATAATCAACTTGACATAATATTCTAGATTCATCGGATCCCACCAAAACACAACATGTAGCATTACAACAGATGATCTTGATCATGTTAGGAAGCTCACAAGATCTAAACAATGATAGCACAAGCGGAGAAGACAACCATCTAGCTACTGCTATGGACCCATAGTCCAAGGATGTGATGGGATTCGTAGCATAGAAAACAAAAAATTTCCTACCGCAAGAACGAAACACAAGCCAAGATCTAATCTAGTAGATGGTAGCACCGAGAAGATCATGAGACTAACCTCGAAGATTTCCAAAGCCTCCGACGAGATTGATCCTGGTGATGTAGTCGATCACTTGTCGCTAGCAAAAGCGCGTAGAAGATCTTGGCGGTGCAAAGCCTGTAGAAGAACTTGACGGTGCCACAACGGGCAGCACCTCCGTACTGGTCACACGTACGTGTTGATGGTGAAGACATGTCCTCCTCCTTGCCCAGGAAATGGGCAGCTGGAAGTAGTAGACCTCTCGGAATCCCGCCAGCACGACGGCGTGGTGACGGTGGTGGTGAAGATCTCCGCGGGTCGCCGCAAGCGCCGCGGGAGAAGAAGGAGGAGGGAATAGCTAGGGTTTGGGCGCAGGGTGGTGCTGCGACTTGGGAGCTAGGGCTGCGACTTGTGGTGCCCTTGGGGTGCCCCTTGGCCTCTTTAAATAGGTGGCCAAGCCCCTTGGGTCGTCCAAAAACCTGCCCCAAGTTTGACTGAGTTCCGATAGGTTTCCGGTTCCGAAAACCTAGTCCTACTCTGACTCTTTTGCCAATTCCGAAATTGCATTAAGGAAAGACTCCTTTTCCCTTAAGGCAACGTGTTGAACCTATTATGGAACCCTCCGGACTTCCTTATACATCCCGGGTCGTCCCGGACACTTCCGGAACCTTCTATAATATTCCGGACTATTCCGGTCCTTCCAAAACCTTCTAGAAGCTCCGGTCAAAACACCGGACTTTTTCCGAACCCCGTAAAATGACTTCCCATATATGAATCTTATTCTCCGGACCATTCCGAACCTCCTCGTGATGTCTTGGATCCCATCCGAGACCCCGAACAACATTCGAGCTCCATTCCATATTCCATATCTACTTAAAACGACATCAAACCTTAAGTGTGTCACCCTACTTGCTCGAGAACTATGCGGACATGATCGAGACTCCTCTCCGATCAATAACCAGTAGACCCGGAGATCCATAATAGCTCCCCACATATTCAACGATGACCTAGTGATCGATTGAACCATTTACATACGATACCAATTCCCTATCACGCGATATCTTACTTGTCCGAGGTTTGATCATCGCTATCTCTATACCTCGCCAACCTCGTTACCGACAAGTAATCTTTACTCGTACCCGTGATATGTCATCTCTTATGAACCATTCATATGCTTGCAGCTAATTAGACGACATTCCACCGAGAGGGCCCAGAGCATAACTATCGGTCATCGGGATGGACAAATCCCAATCGTTGATCCATATGCCTCAACTCATACTTTCCAAATACCTAATCCCACCTTTATAACCACCCATCACGCAAAGCGTTTGATGTAATCAAATTACTCTTCCGGTACAAGTGATTTATATGATCTCATGGTCGTAAGGACTAGGTAACTATGTATCGTAAAGCTTATAGCAAATGAACTTAATGATTTGGATCTTATGCTACGCTTTAATTGGTGTGTCCATTACATCATTCAGCATAATGACATAACCTTGTTATTACTAACATCCAATGTTCATGATCATGAAACTATGATCATCTATTAATCAACAAGCTAGTTATACAAGAGGTTTACTAGGGAGTCCTTGTTGTTTACATAACACACATGTATCAATGTTTCGGTTAATACAATTATAGCATGGTATGCAAACATTATCATAAACACAAAGATATATTATAATAACCATTTTATTATTGCCTCGTGGGCATATCTCCAACAGGATGAACTACTCACGCATCAATCCGGAGGCGGGCATGATGATGTAGAGCCCTCCGGTGATGATTCCCTCTCCCGACAGGGTGCCGGAGGCATCTCCCTGAATCCCCCAAGATGGGATTGGCAGCGGCGTCTCGGGAAGGTTTTCCGTATCATGGCTCTCGATACAGGGGTTCCACGACGAAGGCTTTAAGTAGGTGGAAGGGTAGCTCAGGAGGCGGCGGGGGCCCCACACTACAGGCCAGCGCGGCCAGGGCTGTGGGGCCGCGCCGCTCTATGGTGTCGGCTCCTCGCGGTCTCACTTCGTAATTCCTCCTAAGCCTTTCTCCTGGAAGTTTCGTGGAAAAATAAGACCCCGGGCGCTGATTTCGTCCAATTCCGAGAATATTTCCTTTTATAGGATTTCTGAAACCAAAACAGCAGAAAACAGGAACTGCGCTTCGGCATCTTGTTAATAGGTTAGTGGCGGTGAAAAATGTATAATAATGATGTAAAGTATGTATAAAACATGCAAGATTTGTTATAAAAGTAGCATGGAACATAATAAATTATAGGTACGTTTGAGACGTATCAAGACACCCCGCTGATGGAACGCAATGGAGAAAGATCGAAAGAGAGTTTAAAGATTTTCCAGCTGACGCAAGGAACATAAGATTTGGTCTAAGTACAGATGGCATGAATCCTTTTGGCTAGCAGAGCTCCAGCCATAGCACCTGGCCCGTGGCTCTATGCATCTACAACCTTCCTCCTTGGTTGTGCATGAAACGGAAGTTCATTATGATGCCAGTGCTCATCCAAGGTCCGAAGCAACCCGGCAACGGCATCGATGTGTACCTAAGGCCATTAGTTGATGAACTTAGAGTTGTGGGCACCTGGTGTCCGTGTGTGTGATGAGCACAAAGAAGAGGAATTTGACCTACGAGCGTTTCTTGTGACCATCAATGATTGGCCAGCTCTTAGTAACCTTTGGGGCGGCATAAATAAGGATACAATGCATGCACGCACTGCTTACATGAGACCGAAAGTGTACATTTGTCAAATTGTAAGAAGAACGTGTACTTGGGGCATCCGATTTCTTCCCAAAAATCATAACGTAAGAAAGAAAGGCAAGCACTACAACGGCAAGGCAGATCACCGGCCGAAGCCTGCGGAACGCACTGGTGCCGAGGTATTTGATATGGTCAAGGATTTGAAAGTCATTTTTGGAAAGGGTCCTGGCGGACAATCCAGTTCCGAAGGGAGCTGACGAGCACGCACCCATGTGGAAAAAGAAATCTATATTTTGGGGAGCTAGAATATTGGAAAGTCTTAGAGGTCCGCTCCGCAATCGACGTGATGCATATTACGAAGAATATTTGCGTGAACTCATAAGTTTCTGGCGTGTATAGGAAGACAAATGATACAAAGGCACGACAGACCAAGACTCAAGTGAAAGATCCTGATGACCGGCATCCGGAATGGTTTCAAGGTCGGCGCCTACGCTCTTACCAAAGAAGAGAAGGTCATCTTTTTGATCTGAGCAGTATGAAGGTCCCGTCTAGATTCTCGGTACAATATAAAGGGAATAATAAACATGGCGGAGAAAAAGTTCAAAAAATGAAGTCTCACGATTGCCACGTGATTATGACGCAATTGCTTCCGATTGCTTTGAGTGGGCTCCTGCCGGAAAATGTTCGAGTAGCCATTGTGAAGCTCAATGCAATCTCTCAGAAGGTAATCAATCCAGAAGTTCTACCACGGTTACGGAACGATGTGGTCCAATGTCTTGTCAGTTTCGAGTTGGTGTTCCCGCCATCCTTCTTCAATATTATGACGCACCTCCTGGTTCACCTAGTCGAAGAGATTTCCATTCTCGGTCCTGTATTTCTACACAATATGTTCCCGTTTGAGAGGTTCATGGGAGTATTAAAGAAATATGTTCGTAACCGTGCTAGGCCAGAAGGAAGCATCGCCAAGGGCTATGGGAATGAGGAGGTAATTGAGTTTTGTGTTGACTTTGTTCCTGACCTTGGTCTTCCTCAATCACGGCACGAGGGGAGACCAAGTGGAAAAGGCACGATCGGAAGGAAATCAACGATATGTATGGACGGCCATTCTATGACCGAAGCACACCACACGCTCGACCACCCTGTTTTTTTTTTTTTTTTTTTGGTGGCCGATACGTCTCAACGTATCGATAATTTCTTATGTTCCATGCTACTTATTGATGATACCTACATGTTTACATATTATATGTCATATTTATGCATTTTCCGGAACTAACCTATTAACAAGATGCCGATGCGCCAGTTCCCTGCTTTTGGTTTTAGAAATCCTAGTAACGAAATATCTCTTAATTGGACGAAATCAACGCCTGATACGTAGAATCCCGGGAAGCATCCAGAACACCCGAGAGCCGCGAGAGGGGGGCCCAGGTCCCGTATGATAGGTGGCGCGGCCAGGGCTGGGGCCCGCGCCACCCTATGGTGTCGTCGCCCTTCGACCTTCTGACTTCGCCTATTTAAAGGTCCCCGACCTAAAACGCGATAATACGGAGAAGACGAGACCCGAGAAAACCTTCCAGCGCGCCGCCATCGTGAAATCAAGATTCGGGGACAAGAGTCTCTCGTTCCGGCACCGCTCGACGGGGAATTGCCCCGGAGCCATTTTCCACCGCCGTCTCCACCGCCATCTTCACCGCTATCGCTGCTCTCCATGATGAGGGAGGGAGCAATTCACCCTGGCTGAGGCTCGCCAGAAGCATGGTTCATCTCTTTATGATCTAGTTGAATATCACTCTATGTGCTACTCTAGTGATGTTATTAAAGTACTCTATTCCTCCTCCACGTGTGTAATGGTGATAGTGTGTGCACCGTGTAGTACTTGGCGTAGGCTATGATTATGATCTCTTGTAGATTATGAAGTTAATTATTGCTATGATGGTATTGATGTGTATTATTCCTCCTACATATGCATGATGGTGATAGTGTGTATGTTATGTTAGTTCTTGGACTATGTTGATCTATCTTGCACTCTAAGGTTATTTAAGGAATATTGCATTGTGGAGCTTGTTAACTCCGGCATTGGAGGGTTCGTGTAATCCTACGCAATGCTCATCATCCAACAAAAGAGTGTAGAGTAGTCCTATTATGTGATCATTAAGAGAGTGTCCACTAGTGAAAGCAGGATCCCTAGGCCTTGCTTCCAAGCATCAAATCTGTTTACCGTTTTGTTGCATGTTTACTCGCTGCCATATTTTATTCAGATTGCTATTACCACCTCATATATACATCCATATTACTTGTATTTCACTATCTCTTCGCTCGAACTAGTGCACCCATACACCTGACAAGTGTATTTGGTGTGGTTGGGGACACAAGAGACTTCTTGTTTTGTGATTACAGCGTGGTTGCTTGAGAGGGATATCTTTGACCTCTTCCTCCCCGAGTTCGATAAACCTGGGTAATCCACTTAAGGGAAACTTGCCGCCGTTCTACAAACTGCACTTGGAGGCCCAACACTGTCTACAAGAATAGAAGCACCCGTAGACATCAAGCAAATTTCCGGCGCCGTTGTTGTCTGGGAGGAAAGGTAAAAGGTACTCACACCGCCGGGTTCTGTGCAATGTGATTTCTTTTCAGCGCCATTGTGTGTACTAAGCTATTTCCTTTTAGACTTTAATTACATCTTTTTGTTTCTTGTTTTTATTTTTTCACTTAGTTAGGCATAATGGAAAACAACAAAAAATTAGTGAGCTTCTTATTCTATTTGATTTAAGACGTGGATGGTTTGATGCGAAAAATTAAAAAACCTATGGAACCTTATTTACATGATAGTAGCAATGTTATTAGTATAATTTCTTTCTAATGTTATGAAGAAGTCTAAGCTTGGGGAAGCTAGTTTACATAAAAATAATCTTTTTAGCTCCTCCGCTTTGGAAGAAATATTTTGCTCTGATAATGCTTTATCTCCCATATGCTATAACTCTAATGATGCTTCTGATATTTTAAATCCACCTGCTGAAAGTATTCCGTATAAAATACCTAGGAAAATTATTGAACGTGTTATGGATAACCGCTATGAAGGAGATGGAACTGTCCATCATTTACTGTTTTAGCATGAATTATGCGGGTTATTCATGCAGGCTTTATGGATGAAGTGAAGAAGAAACTATTCTCTATATCGCTATCTGGTGAAGCGGCGCATTGGTATAAACTATTGAAGGACGGGCGCTCTCTTGATTTGAAGGATATTGTGCCTCTATTTTATTCCAAGTTCTATCCTCCAAGTGAAATTCACAAAGATCGAAACCATATATATAATTCTTGGCCTCATGATGGAGAGAGTATTGCCCAAGCATGGGAGAGATTGAAGACTTTTTAATGCTCAAATGCCTCAATCATGAGCTTCCAGGTAATATCATCATTGATAATTTCTATGCAAGACTTTCTTTTCAAGATAAGACCTTGTTGGATACTACTTGTTCTGGATCATTCACACGCAATAAAGAAGAGTTTAAATGGGACCTTCTTGATCGGATTAAGGAGAACGCTTAAGATTGGGAGAACGACAAAGGTAAAGAGTCGTGTATAAATTATGATTATGAATGCATTGAAACTTTCATGGATAGTGGTAAATTTCAAAATATGAGTGCTTGGTCTTGACTCTCAAGTTGCCGCAAATCTTTATAAAGCTTTGCTTCTCACATTGAATTGCCTAGGAAGAATTTTGAGAAGTATATGAACCCTTTAAAGACGCTTGCATGAAGAATGAAATTGTTGCTAATGATTGCAATAAGTATGCTCAAACTCCTAAGAATGCTGTTTTCTTATAAGCATGTTAATTTTTGTGAATACATAGACCTTGTTGAATTAATCAAATAGAAGATGAATATTGTATCCATCACAAAGAAATGAAAAAACTAGAAAGTGGTTCAGGGCTCTAGATGATCTTGGGAAAAAGTGTGTGCCCTCTACCCTTTTATTTGTGAACTTTGCCATATAGAGTTGGTCATTTTAATTTTCAATGTTCCTCCAATGATAATTCAAACCCCATGAGTGCCGCAAATTTGTATTGTGATGATGAAATTACTCCTAATCAGCATGATGAACTTACCTTATTTTTGAAGTGTGAAGAGTTGTCAAGAAAAATTTCTTTGTTAAATATTAACGATCTTGATATTGATGATGTCCTGCATGGTTGTCTTTCTTATCGCATTAATAATTGCCATACAAATACTTACATACTAAATATTTTAGAAGATGACACCTTGCCAAAATATGATAGGACCGCTGAGTGTTTTCAACTAATTAATGAAAAGGAGGGATCCTCCCAAGTTTCTTCTATTGTTTCTAAAAGTAAATCAGGTTATGCGGACAAGCCACTCTTCAAGCCTCTTCCTCCTAAAGAAGGGAATGAGGAGAAGGAAGAGAAGAAGAAGAAGAAGAAGAAGAAGAAGAAGCGGAACGAAGAAGAAGAAGAAGAAGAAGGAGAATAAAAAGAAAGAGGTAACGGCGTATCCCCGCGTGAATGAGATAACGCTTGGTAACCGTAAGGTTGCTCCTAATGATGATTATGATAATGAATCTGAGTACGATGATCTTCCTATACCCTTTACCCATATTAGTGATCATGATTTGGATGAGCATGCTGCCTTTGATATTGAAAATCTCTTTGGTACCGATTATGAAAGTAATGATGATAGCACTATTCATGTCCCCTTAAACGATGGATATTGAAAGCCCTAAGCTTGGGGATGTTGTGCTTGAAGATCCTATATTTGAGACCTCTACTTTTAGTGAAAATGATGATATTACATATTCTTGTTTAGATAATTGCTATAGAGATGTATATGACACATGTTACAATTATCCTTATGAAACTTGTCTGTAGTTATGATGGGCTTGCCAAAAACAATTCTTTTAATATGCAACTTGTTTACTATGTTCAAATTCTTGATAATAATCTTGCTCCAATTACTATTAATGAATAATAACTCTTCTTATGCCAAAATTAATGATACTTCTATGCATATGAACCATGATAAGAATGTTTTAAGTGACGGGTATATTGTGGATTTCATCAATGATGGTACTGAAAGTTATTATGAGAGAGGGAAATATGGTTATATGCATCTTAATAATATTAAGTTTCCTCTCTTTATGTTGAGAATCTTTAAGTTACTCGTGTTTTATCCCCTTATGCTTGTCACTTTGCTCTTCATGAATTCATTTGTGTATAAGATTCTTTGCATAGGAAGCATGTTAGGCTCAAATGTGTTTTGAATTGGCCTCTTGAAGCTCTCTTTTGCTTCAAATACTATTTCTTGCGGGTGCATCACCAAAATTGTTGAGCCCATCTTAATGGCTATAAAGAAAGAACTTCTTGGGAGATAACCCATGTGTTATTTTGCTAGAGTACTTTGTTTTATATTTGTGTCTTGGAAGTTGTTTACTACTGTAGCAACCTCCTTATCATGTTTTTGTGCCAAGTAAAGTTTCTATGTCAAAGTTGATGTTATATTTGGGATCGCTTGCGTTAAAACAGCATTGTCGTTCGTCACTAATCTGGGCACGTTTCTCTGTAGAAAATCTGAAAATTTGCCACCCCATTTACGTGATCCCCAGATATGTACGCAGCTTCTTTCATTAGTTTGAGTTTTTCCATTTGAGCAAATCTGGTGCCAGCTTTAATCGTCTTTACGAACTGTTCTGCTTTTGACAGATTCTGCCTTTATTTCGCATTGCCGCTTTTGTTAAGTTGAATGAGTTTGTTCCATTAACCTTCAGAAGTTTTGTGCAATGTCCAGAAGTGTTGAGAATGATTATGTCCGAACATGTGAATTTTGATTGTGCACTAACCTCTAATGAGTTTGCTTGAAGTTTGGTGTGAAGGAAGTTTTCAAGGGTCAAGAGAGGAGGATGATATACACGATCAAGAAGAATGAAAAGCCTAAGCTTGTGGGATGCCCCGGTGGTTCATCCCGAGATATTTTAAGAAGACTCAAGCATCTAAGTTTGGGATGCCCAGGCATCCCCTTCTTCATCAAAGTATCATGTTCCTTCTCTTGAAACTATATTTTTATTCACACATCTTATGTACTTTACTTGGAGCGTCTGTGTTTTTTTTTGTTTTTTTTTGTTTGAATAAATGATTGTTTGGGAGAGAGATACGCTCCGCTTGTTCGTATGAACACATGTATTCTTAGCTTTTAATTTTCATGGCGAAGGTTGAAACTGGCTTCATTAATTGTTATATGGTTGGAAACGGGAAATGCTACATGTAGTAATTGGTGTAATGTCTTGAATAATGTGATACTTGGCAATTGTTAGCTCATATAGATCTTGTTTAAGCTCTTGCATCATGTACCTTGTACCCATTAATGAATAATTACATAGAGCCTGTTAAAATTTGGTTTGCATGATTGGTCTCTCTAAATATTTTCTGGTTGAGGTGTTTGAACAACAAGGAGACGATATAAAGTCTTATAATGCTTACAATATGTTTATATGTGAGTCTTGCTGCACCATTTCATACTTGAGTTTGCTTCAAATAACCTTGCTAGCCTAAACCTTGTATCGAGGGGGAATACTTCTCATGCATCCAAATACTTGAGCCAACTACTATGCCATTTGTGTCCACCATAATTACCTACTACATGGTATTTCTCCGCCATTCCAAAGTAAATTGCTTGAGTTGCCACCTTTAAACAAATTCAAAAGTTATTACCTCTTATTTGTGTCAATGTTTTATAGCTCATGAGGAAGTATGTGGTGTTTATCTTTCAATTTTGTTGGGCAATCTCACCAATGGACTAGTGTTTCATCCGCTTATCCAATAATTTTAAAAAAAGAGCTGGCAAGGATTCCCAGTCCCAAAATTAATTAACAAAAACAGACACTCCTCCATGGTATGTGAGATTGTTGGACGGCACCCGAAGGATCCGGTAGCCATGGCTTGAGAAAAGCAAAGGTGGGGAGGAGTGTCATCATAATAAAACTAAAATAAAAAGGCACTCCTTCATGGCATGAGATTGTTGGCAGGCACCAGAGGATTCGGCTAGCCATGGTTTGTGAAAGAAAGGTTGGAAGGAGTGCCACCCAAAAACAAAATAAAAAATTGGAGCCGCTCTTTGAAGGTTTGCCTGGCAAGGGGGTTAGAGTACCCGCTACCATTCGTTGACAACAACAAACACCTCTCAAAAACTTTACTTTTATGCCTCTATATGTTTTCAAAATCAAAGCTCTAGCACAAATATAGCAATCGATGCTTTCCCTCTTTGAAGGACCTTTCTTTTACTTTTATGTTGAGTCAGTTTACCTATTCTTTCTATCTTAAAAGCAAACACTTGTGTAAATTGTGTGCATTGATTCTTACATGTTTACCTATTGCACTTGTTATATTACTTTGTGTTGACAATTATCCACGAGATATACATGTTAAAGTTGAAAACAACCGCTGAAACTTATATCTTCCTTTTGTGTTGAAAGCTTTTTACCAAGAATTTATTGCTTATGAGTTAACTCTTATGCAAGACTCATTGATGCTTGTCTTGAAAGTATTATTCATGAAAAGTCTTTGTTATGTGATTCATTTGTTTACCCATTATCTTCATCATTTCTTCGAATCTCTGCATTCATCTCATGTGCTTTACAATAGTATGATCAAGGTTATGATGGCATGTCACTTCAGAAATTATCTTTGTTATCGTTTTACCTCCTCGGGACGAGCAGAACTAAGCTTATGGATGCATGATACGTCCAACGTATCGATAATTTCTTATGTTCCATGCTACTTTATTGATGATACCTACATGTTTTATACACATTATATGTCATATTTATGCATTTTCTGGAACTAACCTATTAACAAGATGCTGAAGTGCCAGTTCCTGTTTTCTGCTGTTTTTGGTTTCAGAAATCCTAGTAACGAAATATTCTTTAGAATTGGACGAAATCAACGCCTGAGTTCCTATTTTGCCCGAAGCATCCAGAACACCCGAGAGTCACCAGAGGGGGCCCCGTGGGCCCCAGATGATAGGGTGGCGCTGCCAGGCTGGGCCCGCGCCACCCTATGGTGTCGTCGCCCTTCGCCCTCCGACTCCGCCTCTTCGCCTATTTAAAGGTCCCCGACCTAAAACGCGATACGGAGAAGACGAGACCCGAGAAAACCCTTCCGTAGCCGCCGCCATCGCGAATCCAAGATTCGGGGGAAAGTCTCTGTTCCTGCACCCTGCCGGACGGGGAATTGCCCCCGAGTCATCTCCACCGTCCCCACCGCCATCTTCACCGCCATCGCCGCTCCATGATGAGGAGGGAGTAATTCACCCCTGGGCTGAGGGCTCCGCTGGAGCTATGTGGTTCATCTCTCTCTTTATGTGATCTAGTTGAATATCGCCTATGTGCTACTCTAGTGATGTTATTAAAGTACTCTCTATTCCTCCTCCACGTGTGTAATGGTGATAGTGTGTGCACTGTGTGAGTACTTGGCGTAGGCTATGATTATGATCTCTTGTAGATTATGAAGTTAATTATTGCTATGATGGTATTGATGTGTATTATTCCTCCTACATATGCATGATGGTGATAGTGTGCATGCTATGTTAGTTCCTGGTGTAATTATGTTGATCTATCTTGCACTCTAAGGTTATTTAAATATGAACATTGCATTGTGGAGCTTGTTAACTCCGGCATTGAGGGTTCGTGTAATCCTACGCAATGCGTTCATCATCCATCAAAAGAGTGTAGAGTAGTCCTATTATGTGATCATTGTTGAGAGTGTCCACTAGTGAAAGCAGGATCCCTAGGCCTTGCTCCCAAGCATCGAATCTCCGTTTGTTACTGTTTTGTTGCATGTTTACCCGCTGCCATATTTTATTCAGATTGCTATTACCACTCATATACATCCATATTACTTGTATTTCACTATCTCTTCGTCGAACTAGTGCACCTATACACCCGACAAGTGTATTTGGTGTGTTGGGGACACAAGAGACTTCTTGCTTTGTGATTACAGTGGTTGCTTGAGAGGGATATTTTTGACCTCTTCCCTGAGTTGGATAAACCTTGGGTAATCCACTTATGGGAAACTTGCTGCTGTTCTACAAACCTCTCGCACTTGAGGCCCAACACTGTCTACAAGAATAGAAGCACCCGTAGACACTGGCTCATGTCTGAGAAACACAAGAATATTTTACGCTTGGACAACCCGGGGAAGCTGAATCCTGGATTAAGAAGGCCCACATGGAGACTTTCGCTGGTTGAGAAACATTTAATGAATGATAATGATGTTGTAGATCAGCTGTACATGTTGCCAAGACACCATCTTCGATTATAACGACTTTCCAAGGGTACGAGAGTAAATGGGAATACATTTTACACGATCGCCCAAGATAAAAAGAGCATCAACCAAAATAGTGGTGTCCACTTTGATGCAGCAACCGAGAATGGGCAAAAGGTCACATATTATGGTTACATAGAGGAGATATGGGAACTTGACTATGGACCTCCTTGGTGTCCTTTTGTTCCGGGGCAAATGGTTCAAGCTAACAGGAGGTGGGGTAAAGGTGGACCAACAATACGGAATTACAATGGTGGATTTCAACAATTTTGTTACCTTGACGAACCATTCGTCCCAGCGAAAGAAGTGGCTCAGGTTTTTATGTGAAGGACATGAGTAGCAAACCGGGAAACGGAAAGATAAGAAAACGATCAATGACATCATGCGATGATCCAAAGCGCCATATTGTTCTTTCAGGGAAAAGAAACATCGTGGGGGTGGAGGACAAGACCATGTCAGAAGATTATTATATGTTTGGTGAAATTCCGCCTTTCAAAGTGAACACCGACCCAAGCATTAAGCAATGATGAGGATGCTCCATGGATACGCCACAATGCAAGCAAGGACACAAGGGAAGAAATGATGTGTACTAATTTATTGTACCAAACTCTGTTGAATGGATCATGTGAATTATATTATCCTGTGATGTGTTTTGGTGTCCATTTTCGAATGATTCCATTGATTCGAGATAGCACCGATGATACATGAAATTTGGAGGGATTTAGCATACTCCTTCCTAGGCGTATAATATGCATATCGTAGTATTCATAGTCGCCGCCGTTGTACCGGTAGTCGTCGCCTTCTAAGTTGCCTGCCGTTTTGCCGCGCCGTCGCCGTTGCCGGCGCTCGTGGGCTCGACCGAGGGTAGCGCAGGCGGGGGATATCGCCGGCCGCGATGTAGTCCATGACGCTCTCTCGGCAGAGTCCGGCCGTACCACCATAGCCGACGGCCGGCCTCGTGGAAGTTCCCATGAGGCAGACCGTCCTCCTCATACCGGGCGAGCGCCCTCTCACGCCGATTGATGAAGAAGGCGTCCCAAGTATGTTGGCTATCTGGATGCCGCGGGGATTCATCCGCCGCCTCCTGCGTGAGGTCGAGGTGGTGGACTGTGATGGCCGCCTCGGGCCAAAGCACTCGAGGGACGAGACTCCGGCACGCTCCGCTTAGGGCTCCAAACGGGGCGGGGGACGCGCGTAGCCCGGTGGGCAAGGGTAGTTCGGGGCGCAAAGCTCCTCTCCTCCAACTGCTGGTAGGTTAGAGTGGGTACGGTGGAAGCCATGGAGAGAGTGATGAGAGATTTGTAGAGATGTGATAATGCTGGCCAAGCCGGGCTACATATAGGTAGTGTGACAAAATGGCGGGAAAAATGGGAGCAGGAAGACAGGAGGCGGGAAGAAAGGGGAAGAAAGAGGCGGGAAAAAATTGGCGGGAAGAAAGAGGCGGGAAAAAAGAGGCGGCGGGAAGAAAGGGAAGAAATGGCGGGAAGAAGAGGAATCCATAGCTGGTCATCTAACCTTTAGTCCTGCCAGGGTGCAACCCTGGACTAAAGGTGGTTTTGTATCATCTAATAAATCTGGCTGTGGGATAAGGACGTTCGTAGTGCTTTAGTCCTACTGTGGAAAGGAACCCGGACTAAAGGTGGTTTTTGTGTCATCTATGAAAACTGTGGGATAAGGATGTTTGGGCATGTTTTACTCCCGGCTGGAGTGGTGCAACTGACTAAGCCGACTGGGCAGGATAAGAACGCTGCAGGACGCACCGCGTCGATGAGATAAAGCATGTAGCGCACGACGCCCTATCGAAGGAACAAGACAAAGTATGTAGCGCAGCCTATGAAAGGAGCATCGATACGCCTTGGCAAGCAGACCAACAAGCCAACCTAGCAGGTAGGGAGAGTTTCATCCCCATGGATGAAGTAAATGGTTGGAAAATCTCCCGTGGCGCAGCTTTTCGAAGGTGCGCACGCCTTACGACATCTTCGGAAGTTGCTCTCGTGAAAATTTTCCCAAGCCCGTGAAAGACTCCCCATCTCCTCAATGTTGTTGGGTAAGGGCTGGAAATCTCCGTGGCACAACTTCTCAAGATGCTCAGCCAGGATACTCTACGACATCTTCAAGTTGCTCCTGAATTTTTTTGTAGCCTGCAAGAGGGAAGGGAAGATGAGACAACGGGAAGAACCTGCGTAAGAGGGGGTTGAAAGACAGACGCTGGGGCAGGGGGCCAAGAAAGACAGAGGCGGGAAGAGGCCGGCGGAAACACAGAGAAGGGAGCAGGGGGCCATGAAAGACAGGCGCCGAAGAACCGGGGACGAGAAGTAAAGATTTTGGAATGAGTTAGTTTTATTTTTCTGAATTTTTTGATATATTATTTGTATTTTTATGATTTTTAAATGAATTAGTTTTATTTTTATGAATTTTTTGATATATTATTTGTATTTTTCAGATTTTGAAATGAATTAGTTTTATTTTTTTGAATTTTTTCATATATTATTTGTATTTTTCAGATTTTTAAATGAATTAGTTTTATTTTTATGAATTTTTTGATATATTATTTGTATTTTTACAGATTTTTAAATGAATTAGTTTTATTTTTCTAATTTTTTTGATATATTATTTGTATTTTTCAGATTTTGAAATGAATTAGTTTTATTTTTCTGAATTTATTGATATATTATATGTATTTTTAACATTTTGAAAAAGAAAAGTAATTTGAAAAATACCTTTAGTCGCGGTTGGCCTCGCCAACCGCGACTAAAGGTCTTTGCGCGCGGGAACGAAAAACCCGGCGAAAAAACCTTTAGTCGCGGTTGGTGTGGCCAACCGCGACTAAAGGCACCAACCGCGACTAAAGGGGCTCCCTATAAATTCGCGCGGCGCGAACCGCCGTGCCAGTGCTCTTTCTTCTCCATCGATCGAACGCATCGGCCGCCTCGCGTGCTCGGTTGCCGCCTCGCCGCGCCGGGCTGCCGCTCTTGCCGCGCTCGTAGTCGCCGTGCTCGCCGTTGCGCCACGCCGCCGCCACGTACCGCCGCCGCCCAACGGCCGCCGTGCCCCCGCCGCGCGCGTGGCCCTCCCTTCCGTCCCCATCGCCGCCGCCACACGCGCCGCGCCGGCCGCTGCCGCCCTCTCGATCTCGGGTTGGCTCCCGCCGCCGCTGCTGCCTTCGGGCTGCTTGCCGGCTGTCATTGCTAAGGTAGACGCGAATAACAGAGAGGGAGAGAGAAAGGCCAGGGGCGGCGGTGCGCCCCGCGCGCTCGGCCCATTTTTTTTGTTTTTTTTTGTTTTTTTAATTTGTAACTAAGTTTTTTTAATTAAAAATGTAACTTAATTAAATTGTAAACGTGTATTAATTATGTGAAGAACTAATTTGTAATTAACTAAGTTTTTTAAATTTGTAACTAAGTTTTTTTAATTAAAAACGAAACAACTTTGTGGACGTGTATTATATGTGAAGAACTTAGTAACAATTCAAAAAACTAAAAAAAACTTAGTTACAAATTCAAAAAACAAAACTAAAACGGAGTTACAAATTTAATTACACTTTAATTATTAGCTACAATTTTAATTAGTTAAAAAAACCTTTAATCGCCGCCAACGCGCTCGTCCTCCTCCGCCTCCCTCTCCGTGACGCCGTCGTCTGCCGCCCCGTCTCGCGCTCTTCCGCGACACCTCTCCCACCCCTTCCCGCTCGCCGGCGCCACCGCCCTTTCGCCACCGCCACCGCCCCTTATTCACTTAATTAATTAGTTTTTACTACATGTTTTCAGGACTGATATATGGCGGACGATAGAGCTGACCCGATTATGGTCAACTATGATCCGGAAGCTAAAGAACATATAATGGGCCTCATAAACGGCGATATTCTTTATGTGCCGACCGAACAAGATGAAGAAGAGGATATCTCTTCTTATCTGAACCTTGACGGTGAAGATGAAGGTCGTCAAGCAAGATGATGACGAAGAAACGTCGATAAACGACGATCTTCAATTGCAAGTAGCAACCACCTTCGGCGCCGAGGTATATATATACATTGGGCCTTCTGGTGATACAAACTTACTAATTTGAATAAATATGTGTGTACTAATGCGCGCGAGACTCTCCTTCTTATTTTAGCCCTCGGCCTGATCGTCGAAAAAATCGAGTCGTCGTCGTCAACGCGTGGCGCAACCAAGACGCTCAACAAGGAGAAACATATGCCCATCGAGGCTGCTGCAACCGGCAAGTCAGCTGGGAGCCCACAAAGAACTCCAACAAGTTTATCAACCAATGCGGAGCTGTTAGAGACAACGTCTCGATCACCCTCCAGGAGGGGAATGAGCCAAAGAAGGCAATGCCTTGAGTTTCAGTTTTGTCGAGAATAGAACAAAAAAAGATTGCTTGAAAAAGCTTATGGAACATTTCGTTCTACCTCCGGAATACAACAAATTTGATGAATTGGGTAACAAGATTGAGGAAAACAAGGAGAGGAGGAGGCTAGTCAAATAGTTCGCTCTTCATAACATGGCCGAAGCATTTCGGAAATTCAAGCAAAATCTAGCCCGTGACTATGTCAACAAGAACAAGACTCCGGATTTCAAAGGACAATATGAGAAACTGAAACATGATTGGCCAAAATTTGTGAGGCAAAAGAAATCAGAGCAGTTCATTGAAATATCGAAAAAAATAAGGAAAATGCGGCTAAGAAGGAGTACAATCATATTATGGAGCCAGGAGGGTATCGCCTTTGGGAGCCTAGGTGGGAGAAGATGGAGAACGAGATGAGGGCGCGAGGAATCCGTCTGTACGGAGGGATGGGACCCAAGGGCCAAAGCTGGTGGTACGGGTAGGGGGAACGCTACACCCGGAGACAGGGGCGTGTGTTCACCGGAACAAAACGTTTAAACCCACCCAAGCCCGTATTGACACAATGAGGGATGCTCAACAGGGGAAGATCAAGTTCAACAGAGAGAACGACGCGCTGACAAAAGCCCTCGGGAATCCTGAACACGGAGGACGTGTACGAGGCATGGGGAACATTCCGTGGAAAATAGGGTTCTCCCAGGACGATGACCCGTACGGTTACAGAAGGCGTAAGAGAAAGATGGATCGGGATGCAGATGTTGTGGCGCGGTTGGCATCGGAATTCGAAGAGATGAAGAAAACCCTGAATATACTAGTACAAGATAGATCGGCAGCTGGGACGCATGAAGATCATCCAGCGGACCTCGGCTGCAATGGGAGAAGCAGAGTGGCTTCCACGGAGGCCCGGCCGGCTACCGCTAATGCACTGCGATCGATATTACCGCACCGGAGCCTCCTCGCTACCCCGTGGACGATGTAAAGGAGATGAAAGAATGTCATCTGTATTATCCAATCGGGAACATGTCCATGAAGGTAGCCATCGGCAGTGCTTTACCATGTTTACCTGGAGCACTCCACCACAACAACCCCATTCAAGATGGTTATGCTCGTGTCACGGTGGAGGACATAGTCCCAGGGTTTGAGGACCTGGAGATTGACTATGCTACACCCGAAGGGGAGAGAAGACTTGGAGGTGTCAAGCGCCAGTTCATTCTATGGAAAAAGAAGTTTATCAAGTTTCCAGGCGAGGCGCCAAGGCCAACAAGTCCACCCTCCTCCGGTGGTGGTGGCGGTGGCGGTGGTGGTGGAGGTGGTTCACCTACACCTCCTTCACGTCAGCTGACGCCGCCCCCCAGTCCACAACGTCCGGCGGGTGATCAGCCGCCGCCCCCAGTCCTCGTCCGGCGGGTGATCAGAATCCATGGACTATGTCTCCCAGTCATCCGGCGGGTAAGCAGACGCTGCCCCCCAGTCAGCCTCCGACGGGTAAGCAGCCGCCCCCCAATCCACCTCCGGCAAAGAAGCAGAAGCAGTCCTGGACTATTAACCCGATGTACCTAAAACCACAAAGGTACCAGAGCCATCACTGAAACCTCTCATCCCGAGGCCTTGGGAACTTAGTGTCGAGGAAAATACAGCGGCCGTGGCTGCTCAGCATGAGAAATGGAAGGCGGACTGCAAGAAGAAAAGAGAGCCCGAGCCCGCGTAATTTTCTGAGAAGAAAAAGAAGTGGGCTAAGTCATTTTTGACCACATCGTCCTTAGCCGCGAAGAATCTGCCTGACGACTATGCACGTGAACTTCGTAGGCAAGCACTCATGTTCAAGAAGAAGAAAGAGTTGGCGGAGAAGCAGGAGAAGAAAGCCTTGGAGGAGGCCGAGAAAGAATTAGAAAGTAAAGAAAGCGGGAAACGAGTTGCCCAGCTCGGGGAACAAAGTAAACAATCGATCCCCCCGCTCATAGTGAAAGCCACCGGTCCGGATGCTGAACTAATGGACCCCACAATCATAGCAGCTACGGCAGCATAGGGAATGACTGTAACGGGTGCCAGAGAACAAGCGGCCTAGATCGGTAAGACTCTTCGTGCAGCGTTAGGCCTTGAGGAGGCGCCAATAACTGAGGTAGCAATTACATATGTGCCGAATGGGCCTCTCATCGATCCTGCGCAGGAAGAGGATCTACCTCCACAAATGGAAAATCTGCTACGTTGGTACAAGGGTTACATAAAAAATAACGCTGCCAAAGAATATTTATGCGGAAGTTAGACATGAGCATCACTAAACATTACTATGCAATAGCTATCCGTGAATTGTTCCAGCTGTTCAATCTGAGCGAGCTCGACAAATCTATCATCGGCTGCTACGTTCGTAAGTGATTTTATTTTCTATCCCATCTCGTCTATTGCCTATATATATATTGTCCTATCCATATTGTTGTGTACGCTATTATAATGAAGATTAGGGAATGCAGAATAAAGAACCATGATGTTAGGTTCATTGACCCACAAATCGTTAATGCATATGTGTTAGAAAAACACCCCGCCGACGTGGAGAAAGACCTGTGGCTTTTTCTTACAAAGCAGCAACTCAAAAGTGAAATTCTATTTCCTTTTCATTTTGGGTGAGTGTTTGTGTCTTGAGCACATTATCTTTTGTTTACTCCATGCATGGTATGTGGCTAATCGATGAGTTATGCATGACTGTGCATGTATCGTGTCCGTAGGTTCCACTGGATTCGCTAGTAATTCAATTTCCCACCTCTCTGGGCCTCGTCATCGACTCCCTTCCGAATATGGATCCAAGCTGGGTCGATATGAGAAAAATGATGCAAAAGTAATTATTTTCATTCATTTACGCATCTATATCGATCGGCCTATTTCGCTTCATTTCCTAATATCAAGTAACTAATAACTCTCTGCCCATTTAATTTTCTTGCCTCGTAGGTTTGGAGACGGTTCACGTAATAAAAAGGTTTGAATTCAAAAAAGAGCTAGAATTTAAAAGGTCAACGACTGGGGATAAACAGCCACCGGGACCAATCCATGTGGATACTATGTTTGTGAGATGATCCGGAGATACACCACCGAGCGGGATCGTCTGAGAACAACATCATGAGGAATAACCTCCGGAAGACCAGAAGCTCGCTTCCGACCACTTCAAGAGGAACTAGCAGGATGGTTCATGAGGGAAGTCCTCCATCCTAAAGGAGAACACTATTACGAGGACGTAGAACTGTGGATGAAGTAAATTATGTATGGAAACTTGTTCAAAATTGTATATGGTCATCCGACACACATATATATATATATTGTATTCCTCTTGAATTTTCTTGGTTCTAATTTTATAAAATTTGTTTGAAATTGTACATTCATATGTATGTATAAAAATGCTAGAAAGCATGGTGTACTGAAACTTCTTCAAAATTAAAATAAACACAAAATTAAATATAAAAGAAATAAAACAATTACAAACTAAAAAGAAAACCAGATTTAGGGGGGGGTAAAACCCTAAACCTGCGGAGGTCTTTAGTCGCGGTTGGTTGGCCATGAGAACCGCGACTAAAGGTCCTCCGCCCGACGGATCGTCATGCCACGTGACGTGCCTTTAGTCGCGTTCAAGCAACCGCGATCGAAGGGGCTTCCTTAGTCGCGCTTCATTAGCCCCGGTTGCGCAACCGCGACTAATGACAGTTGCGAACCGCGACCAAAGCCCTTTTTTCTACCAGTGTAAGAACCTCAAGGTTATTGGTATTTGACCAATGGACCTAGAAGTTATTGTAGGTGAAGTGTTTTCTGAGAATGAGAAAAGCTAAAAGAGAAACTATAAAAGATTTTTGGCAGAAAG
The DNA here is from genome assembly GCA_030979885.1 of Lolium multiflorum. Lineage (NCBI taxonomy): Eukaryota > Viridiplantae > Streptophyta > Magnoliopsida > Poales > Poaceae > Lolium > Lolium multiflorum. The sequence continues at coordinate 106,004,890 of CM061749.1, forward strand.
AAAGAAAAGACTAGAAAGTCTAGCTCTCAGGTGTATATAGATGATATACATGTTATGAATGTATTCCTTGTTTGGTCACACAATGAAATTCTTTGGTATTTGTACCATATTGGTTGGTATGAAGTGTCATACAAAACAACGCAATACAAGAATACAATGGCCTAAGTGACTGACAAGGAATATGACAGGAATGCCGTCCTGAACAAAAATAAAGAGTTATTATGTTCATCGTTGGATTTACCTAGCCCTTCAGATTTATAATAAAGAACTTCATAATTGTTATTTTGTTCTGGTCATGAAAACAATGAGTTGTTAAAATTTTGACAAGATTCCATGTACGATGGATAAGTTATTAGAAATCTTTAATGGTGAAAACACACATGCATAACACTAACGCTAAATGCCATAATGCAAATGATTTGAATTCCACTCATTTGTGGAACCGCCATTTAGGTCAGTATAAAGGAACGATGAAGAAACTCCATGCATGGATTTTGGAGTCATTTGATTTTTGAATTGTTTGGCACTTGCAAATCTTTTCAAAAAAAGAATGACGAAATACCGTTCATAGGCCAAGAGTTGAATAAACTAACTTAGTGGAAACATGCATGATCATGAATGTGGTTCACTGGGCATAGTTGTGTGCGGGAGATTCTTCTACTTCATGAAAACTTCCAACAATGAATTGAGTGTATATATGTGGATATATTTATTCGATAAGGAAGAAGTTTGAAACATTTGAATAGATTCAAATAAATTTCAGCATGAAGTGGAAATCAACGTAATAGAAAAGTCAAATATCTATGATTGGATCATGGTGGAAATATTTGAATTACGAGTTTTAGCAAACATCTAAAAGAGTTATGAAATTGTTCTACAACTCACGTTTCTTGGAGTATCATAGTGATGATGGAGTATCCGAGAGACGTATCCAAACCTTGTTGGGTTAATGATGATATAAAATGACGCCATTATATTTTTGTGGATTATGCTTTAGAGACTACCGCTTTTATACTAAATAGTGCATCATCATAATCCGCTGAAATGACACCATACGAGTTATGGCATGGGTATAAACCCTAATAGTCTTTTCTTAAATTTTGGTATACATAGCATAAGCAAATGAGTTTACAACCAAAATCGGATGAATGTCTTAGTTGGTTATCCCAGAGAATTGATTGGCAATTCTTTCCACTATGGAGTCAAAGACAAAAGTGTTTGTCGATGTTTCTTACTTATTTCCAAGAAATTGTTTTCTACCGAAGTATTTGAGTGGGAGGACGATAGAACTTGATAAGGTTGATGAACCTGAGCATGATGATCAGAGTAGCGCAGCATCAGAAATAGGTTCTGGAAGCGGCCACGACGATCATGGCTCCCATGTCTATAAAGTGGTATAGTCATGGAGATCATAGTACCTATTGAACCTTGTAGATATGGTTTACTTTGTGATCAAATAAATGATTTGTGGACAAAGGATTGTTTTTGAACAATAATAAACCAACTACATACAAACAAGTTATGATGGGCCCTGACTGCGTCAAAATGGCTATGTGCCATGAATCCAAGATAGATGAATACTTTTTGAAAGTAAATAGATCTATAAAATTGATGGACTTGGATGGAATATCCTTGAAGAAGCATGACTTGTCCAAAATTTGTTTACGACAAAGTTCAAAGAGTTGACTACGATAAGATTAGATCTTCCGTAAATGATGCTTATAGTATATGTGGATTTTTCTATTAATCGCTACATATTTCTTTTATGAGATATCCTAGTAGGATGGCAAAATACATTACTTAACAGAAGTGTGTATTAAAGGTGTATACAAGATACAACCAAGAGTTTTGCTAGTCCGTGGAATACTAGATAGGTATACGAACTTCAATTGGATGAATTGAGTATCACGGAGTTGGAATCTTCACCGGATGAAATAGTCAAAGAGTTTTTGATTTCATCAGAACGATGAAGATTCTTGCATTTGCAAGAAATTAAGTGGGAGCGCTGAGACATATTTATAATTCTTTATGTAGATGACATATCGTTGATTATAAATGATTTAATTATATACTTGATGTGAACAAAAGGTTTGATTGAGAATTAATTTCAATGAAAGGATATGGACTGAAACATATTTATTGTCAAGATCTATGAAGATAGATTGAAACACATAATAAGTTTAAATCAAAGTACATAGATATATTGAAGTAGTTCAATATAGAAATATTAAGAAGGTGTTCTTTTCATGTGAAGGTTTAACAAGACTTGAGTGTATATGACACTCAATGAGTAAAAAACACATGAGTGATTTTAGATCACGAATAATATATACACAATCAGATGTCCTGTGCTCTAAAGAGTTTGAGCATATACCATAATTCGTGATGATTATTGGACAACAGTGAAGAATATCCTGAGTACTTTAGAAGAGTCAAGGATATATAGATTTGTATGAGGTAATGACAAACAAATCGATGTAAGGTGTTGCGCCGATATTAGTTTGGTCACATATAAAATTAAATTTCAATCTCAATTAGGCTAAGTGTTGTTTAAAAGGTAGCACAATGAGCTAGAAGAAGTCTATGCTAGATTTAGATGAGTTCTAAATATTATGACGGATTCTACAAACGAAGGCAGAGTATGTCATTGTTTTGAAAATGACTGAGGATGTTTAAGTCGAGGAGTTCTTTGAGAACTTGGTGTAGTTCCGATAGTGTTTTGAAGCTATATTGTGTGTGACAATATTAGTGACATATTTCAGACCGTGGAATTAAGGTTCCACTAGAGGACTAAGCATATACAATTAATGTCGACTCATTTGGAAAATGAGTGATGCTGAGACGCAAATGAATTGTAAAATACATACGTTTCTGAGCGTGTCGATCCGTTGACTAAAACCTCTCCGTGAGCAAAACATGATAAGCACTAGAAGGCCAAGGTGTTATATCTTTACAAATGTAAACTAGATTATTGACTCTAGTGCAAGTGGGAGACTATGGAGATCCAAGAGACAATAATAAAGTGGTTATTATAATATCTTTGTGTTTATGATAAATGTTTTTGCATACCATGCTATAATTGTATTAACCGAAACATTAATTCATGTGTGTTATGTAAACAACAAGAAGTCCGTAGTAAGCCTCTTGTATAACTAGCTTGTTGATTAATAGATGATCATGGTTTCGTGATCATGAACATTGGATGTTATTAATAACAAGGTTATGTCATTAAATGAATGATATAATGGACACACACCCAAGTAAGCGTAGCATGAGATCAAGTCATTTAGTTTAACTTGCTATAAGCTTTCGATACATAGTTACCTAGTCCTTCGACCATGAGATCATGCAAATCACTTACACCGGAAGGGTACTTTTATTACATCAACGCCACTGTAAATGGGTGTTATAAAGATGGATTAAGTATTCGGAAAGTAGGTTGAGGCATATGGATCAAGAGTGGGATTTGTCCATCCCGATGACAGGTAGATATACTGGGCCCTCTGTGGAATGATATCTAATTGGCTTGCAAGCATGTGACTGGTTCACAAGGGATATCATATACGGTACGAGTAAAGAGTACTTATCGGTAACGAGGTTGAACTAGGTATGGAGATACCGACGATCAAACTTCGGATAAGTAAAATATCGCGTGACAAAGGGAATCGGTATCGTATGTGAGTGGTTCTTTCGATCATGAAGTCATCGTTGAATATGTGGGAGCTATTATGGATCTCCAGGTCCCGCTATTAGTTATTGATCGGAGAGGAGTCTCGATCATGTCCGCATAGTTCTCGAACCGTAGGGTGACACACTTAAGGTTCGTATATGGGAAGTCATTTTCGCATAGTTCTCGAATCGGAGAGGAGTCGTTTTAAGTAGATATGGAATATGGAATGGAGCTCGAATGTTGTTCGGAGTCGAATGGGATCCGAGACATCACGAGGAGGTTCGGAATGGTCCGGAGAATAAGATTCGTATATGGGAAGTCATTTTCCGGGGTTCGAAAAAGTCCGGTGTTTTGACCGGAGCTTCTAGAAGGTTTTGGAAGGACCGGAATAGTCCGGAATATTATGGAAGGTTCCGGAAGTGTCCGCGACGACCCGAGATGTCTAAGGAAGTCCGGAGGGTTCCATAATAGGTGCAACCACGTTTCCTTAAGGGAAAAGGAGTCTTTCCTTAATGCAAATTCGGAATTGGCAAAAGAGTCCGAGTAGGACTAGATTTTCGGAACCGGAAACCTATCGGAACTCAGTCAAACTTGGGGGCAGGTTTATGGACGACCCAAGGGGCTTGGCCACCTATTTAAAGGGACCAAGGGGCACCCCAAGGGCACAAAAAGTCGCAGCCCTAGCTCCCCAAGTCGCAGCACAACCCTGCGCCCAAACCCTAGCTACTCCCTCCCCCTCCTTCTTCTCCCGCAGCGCTTGCGGCGAAGCCCTGCCGGAGTCCACCACCACCTTCACCACGCCGTCGTGCTGGCAGGATTCTGAGGAGGATCTACTACATCTGCTGCCCGCTGGAACGGGGAGGAGGACGTCGTCATCAACACCGAACGTGTGACCGAGTACGGAGGTGCTGCCCGACTGTGGCACCGTCAAGATCTTCTACGCTTTTGCAAGCGGCAAGTGATCGACTACATCCACCACCAGATCTAATCTCGTTAGGCTTTGGAAATCTTTGAGGGTTAGTCTCATGATCTTCTCATTGCTACCATCTACTAGATTAGATCTTGGCTTGTGTTTCGTTCTTGCGGTAGAATTTTTTTTGTTTTTTCTATGCTACGAATCCCAACACTTAAGTCTCGGATGCAAAACCGGGACAACCGAGACTAAAGGCCCTTATAAACCAGGACTAAAGCCCATATTCTACCAGTGACAGATAGCTATCTCAAACAAGAATTACCAACAGATTAAAAAAATATAGTCAACGTCTACACGGATAATTGTGTTGGTTGTTCCACAACGCCAAAGAGTACATAGAATATACTTTGCCTTAATTGCATATGGCTTCCAGTAGTCCAGATATATTTCCTTTGGATATTGTACTATCGGAATTCAAACCACAAGCTGAACTTGAAAATGCTTTTATATATGCTTGAGATGATGTCTGACCATAAAATTAACTTCTCGAGAGTGAGACTATTACCATTGGTGGGGATAATAATACTATAGCCTTCTAAGCTGATATGTTCAATTATCAAGTTGGTAAACTTCCTATGAAATATTTTTGTGTGCCTATAACTTTTTCCAACCTACAAAACATTGATTGGGAGTTCCTTCATTCCAAGCTGTTTAAGAAGTTTGATGCATGGATTTGTAATTTTTCTTCTTCTGGAGCCAGGTTGACATTTATTGACTCATGTTTGTCCGGGAGTATTCCTTCATATTATATATGGCCAGGTTTTTGTTAAATAAAACCTTAATCGAATTTTTTTATAAACATCGAAGGGGGTTCCTTTGGGCTGGGAAAAAACAAAGCTTATTACGTGGTGAGGTGAAAAAGGGTGTGTAGATCAAGAACAAATGGAGTTTGGGCCTAAAAAATCTGAGGAAGCAAAACATAAGCCTCCTTTGCAAGTGGTGGTGGAAGTTAGAAACATAGGATGAACTATGGCAAAGAATTGTGAAGCAAAAGTACTACAAGAATAAAACTGCAACCTCTCTGAAAACCAGCATTAATTATTCCCTTGTTTGAAATCTTTGTTAAAGGTAAAAGAAACTTATCTTGAAGGAAGGGAAAGTGATGTGGCATAAAGGGGACATACAACACTTGCAGTCTATAATAGTTATCCTCAGTTGTTTGATATTTCCTGGGTCGGGAGGTTAGTTATTAACATGTGGTTGTTAGCATAATAAATGATTAGATCATTGCAAAAACTAAATAGAAAACAATGTCTGGTAACCCATTTCAGCAACCAACACCTACATCCGCGGGTCATGCTTAATGGGCGCTCCTCCAAGGTACGATCATGGTACCACCGACAGCAGACTCGCTAAGGTGTACAAACGCCACGCCGGCCCAGCGTCCCTGCCACAGGCGTCAGACCATCATATCACCAAAACCATGATCTTGTGTCTAACCTAGCGCACGCCCAATCTATTTTAGCTGCCTCATGTGACTTTTATATATTAGGCACAAGTTATAAAGTTCGAGTCTAACATGTAACCTACCTGCATAGTTCAAATCCAATGGTAGCCTATACATGTATTTGACACAACTTCAAATCAAACTGAGATCTGTAAATAAGAAAGTTAACATCGATCCATAAACAATTTTGAAGAATCTACATTATAAGGTTGCTCGGCGATTTTGAAGAATCTACATTATAAGGTTGCTCGGCTGTGGCTTCCTGCTTTGTGGTGGCCCGAGACTACTCGTACTCTCAATGATTTTGTGCGTGTGGTGCTGTGTGGCAGCCAAGGGTAGGAGCATTTTGGTCCTTTTGCCTAGGAAATTCAGACATTAGTGACAAAACTTGTTCAACTCTAACAAAAACTTCATGCTTATGCAAATGGAGGGGATGGGGCAGTGGCCCCCTACATGAGCTAAGGTCCTGAATTCCATGTAGTCATGTTCCCATTGAGCCCCTCTTATCAACTCACAAGCTAATCATCTTCATACAATCATACTCCATCTATTCCTGAACTCTCTCGATGGCCAAGATCGACTACTCAAGTGAGTGCGGAGGAGGGCAGGGGTGAACCCAACCGTTTCTAGTCCACTCCTCGACAAAGTCTAAGTCGTGTCGCATGCACAAACCGCACTCGGTAGCTTCGACCCTCTTGGTATTTATATACTAGAGGCAAAGGTTGAGTTTTCGTTCAAATCTTGGAAATCTAGCACCACTTTTTTCATTTTGCTGCTATTTAATAGCTTGTTTTTCATCCATATTAACGGGGACATGGATTATACCCTGTAAGACTAGGAACCGCATCCGCGTCACGCCACATGATTAATCGGGAGGCAGTGATTTTCCTATCCTGTGGTTAATTCCCAGATTTCTAGGCCATGAATCATGAATGGTGTTAGGGTAATAATGTGTCTCTAAATCAGCTAAAAAGGTCTACACAAGCGCTTTTGACCTATCAGCTAAGAAGTCCTAGACAAGCGCTGTTGATCTACTCCCTCCGTCTTCAAATGAGTGAACGTTTAGCCTCAAATTTTGTCCATAAAAAGTGTATTTCTATGTTCTCAATGCACTTTAAAGTAGCAAAAATTGTTTCTCTCTCTTCGCACGAAAATTAAACCCAATAATATTCAACACATGTTATCTTTATTTTCTACATATGCTTAGCATATTGAAGGTGAAAGAATTAAAAAAGAGAGATGTTAATTTGTATCTCCCAATACAATTATCTCATCACCTCATAATCTCTCTTGAAACCCGCATGTCCACAAGTGGACGGATGGAGTATCAGCTGAGAAAGCCTACACAAGAACATAAGGCAAGGACGTGTCGACGCTGAACACAGCATACGAGATAAAAGAAAAAGATTGATCCATCGGAGCAGACGACATGTGCCATCCCCGCAATCCAAGAGGACTATTACCATTTGACTCATGTTTCCATCCGATGGTAACTAAGGCTAGATTTGTTTCACCATGAAATTTGGTTCCTTCTTTTCTACTACTACTGTTTTCTTCGTTCTAAATTAGTTGACACAATTCTATTTTAAATGACTAGACACTGAAACACGTCTAGATACATGTAATCTAACCAAAATGCTGTCAACAAATTCATGTATCTGGACCAAACCTAACCAAAATTGTGTTAAGTTACATAGTAAGTAGTGACCCACTTCCCATTTCTTAGTTGTACTCACTTTTGCTCAAATGCTAAATGTTTTCTTACTTTTGCCCAACCTCTTGTCTGAAAACTCTCACAAAGTCTGAAACTTGTACTGCCGTCTGGTCAATGACATTGATCGTCAGCGTTACCGTAATGTGCTGGCGACTAGGCCGCGTTGGGTCGTGTCCTGTAGTGGACACCGCACACTACTTTGTCCAGAGTAGCATGGGACACACATCTTATCCACGTGAGCGCCCGAACCTCAACTTCCCCAGGTCAGAGTTGCAAGAAGGGAGCCCGAGCTAGCCCTGCGCCCGTGTTCGTGCCATTGCCTCCCCATTCTTCTTCTTCTCTAGCAATGGAGCCCTTCTCCGACCGACAAGTTATGTCTAGCTTCACTTTTGCCTCTCGTTCATCATGGCCGTAGTATGGTGTCGTGACGTTGACAAGATGCCCTGACTGCCCACGCCTGGAGTCTCTGAAGCGGTTGACTTGTACGACGGATGAGAATGGCAACCGTGGACGTGAGTTCGTGAAACGCGAGAGCAGGAGATATAAAGAGGGGGTAGATCTCACACAAAATTTTTCTGATTTCTCTCGATTTTCTTGTTATTCCCTCGAATTTGGGATTTAGGGTTCATGTTGCCATTTTTTAGATCCTGAAGACATGCAGGCATTTCAAGTGGATAGATGTGTACATTTGATGATGCTCACGTATATCGTCAAATGTTGGAACTTCAAGCGTAGAAAGAGTAGCTTTCCCCACAAGGGTGGCTCGAGGGTTAATATCGAACTCTCGGGAATGGCTTAAGAGTTATCCCCTCCTTTTCTTTTTCTAACAATTCTGCAAAATAAATTTTTTCCTTGTGTCCCCAACTCCACCATGTGGTTGTCAAGAACAAGATTTAGTATTAGTAATTGTAAATAAAAGAAGTACTTAAATTAATGCAATATAAATAAACTAAGCAAACTATATAAAATAGCTAAGAGATAAATGTCTTTGGGTTCTGTATGTGTTTAAGTAAACAAAGTACTTGTATATTTTCGGATTTAATAATAGATGAAAATATAAAGTATGATAAAAGTATCGAAAAGGTGTTTTTTATGAATAAAATTGGACCGGGATTCATGGGTTCACTTGTCTACTCCTTTTTTTAATTTGTAGTGGACACTAGCAATTCATCGATGACATAGTATTAATGGAACTTCAATATGCATTTGATAAGCATTCATATAGGCATCACGGCTTAATATAGAGATGATGCCATATATCTCTCTCATATTTCACAAGAAAGTTAAAACTCCAAACAATCTTGTATTAAGAATTAACATATCATATATAGCTTTAAGTATCTTGACATGATGTTTGAATATCAAATATGCTACCTTGACTAAACAAGATTACAATGGTTGTCACATGATAAACATAGCACATGCATTCACTTTATCCCTAATGAGGTAGCAAGGCAAAGGTAGAAACCTTAATAGATCACGAGTTTTGTGTCATTATGCAATCACTATAACAACGCTACTCCATCTAATACACACATGTTGTTGCATACAAGTTGGATCATAACAAGTACTTAAGAATGGGGTACATAATATGTTATATGCATCTATCAATACATCTCACGCATAATAGATTCTAATCTCATATATCAATATCATAGAATAAGATCCACCACACATGAATTACATATATGACCATGATCATGTTGGGGAGCTCATATGGTACTAAGATCTATGACGAACAAGAGAGAAATCGATCAATAGTAGAGAAATGGCTATAGGTGCAAGCTTATTGGCAGTGGACCTTGCTTAGGACAGGAGGTTGCTATTAGTGGCCGCGTACGCGAAACAAGCACGCGCCTAGTACATCCATATATACTAGCCGCGTGCAATGGCAATGAACAAGCGACTATTATGTGAGCCCAAGCTGCGCCTAGACTGAGAACTTAGCCGCAGCATGCCAGCCCGCGTGCCTCTGGACACTATTAGTTTTGGACCGTGAGGCGCCAAATAGTGGCATCGTGTGTCCCTTCGGTCCACTGCTATTATTTTGACTTAAGGAAGTTCAATCGTTGCACCGAGGCAGTTCTCCCCACTCACACACAGTTTCCCCACAATCTCTCACCCAACGCCACGCGCTCGACCTCGCCGCTAACCGCGCCTAGCTGGAGCCGTCGCCCACGTTGCGCTCGACCTCGCCACCGACCGTGCCTAGCCGATTGAGCCGCCGCCCACACCGCGCTGGACCTCGCCGACGACCACGCCCGCGCCCGACATGCCGATCGCCCACAACGCGCTGCCCCCCGGTATGAACTGTGCGCCCATAAGCTACTCGATGAAATGGTTGTGTGGTAATGCTGTGGTCGATTTAATGAGTATGTGGTGTGTATCGATATGAGTTGATGAGGTTTTGCCGAAATGTCGATTAGTTTCCATTTCGGCAAATTTCTGGTATGTCAATTTTACTGATTATGTGGTAATGTTGCCATTATAGATACTGGTGTTGATGATTACATTGTGTGTATCGATATGAGTTGCTGATGTTTTGCCGAAATGTCGATTAATTTCCATTTCGGCAAATTTCTGGCAACTCCCTATGTCCTATTTTTGGCAAAGGTCATGCCGAAATTTTCCTTTAATTTTTCTGTTACTAACTATATGAATTTCAATTTTAGGTCGAAGATGTCGGGAGACCACAATGACAAGGCGACGTGTTCTAACTCTGCGGCGCAACGAAAAAAAAGAAATTGCAGTACAAGAACAAGTAGTGTTGGAGTTTTCCCAAGAAATTTCTGGCAACGATGGGGCCACTAGTGCCACTGATGGCAACATGACAACTACTGGCATCGAGGACACAAAACTGAAGAAACAACGCAGGGAGAGGCGCCGAAACAAGCTTGACAATATAACATATATTGTCTTGGAAGTAAGCCTTGAGCCTATTCAGCCGCCATCAGTTGCAGCGAGTTATGGCGGCCTATGCGGATGTATGGATGTAGTCAATTACATTTGCCGACTATGGATGTAGTTGCTGGGAGGTTTCCGTAGTTGCCGGGAGGTTTTGGTAGTTCTGTATTGTTTGCTTTAAATTGGTAGTGCTATGTGGACAACGACAACAACAACGACTCCAAGGAGAAAGGAGCAAACACATCTTTGCCACCAATTGGTACTCTGATATGGGGGCAACCGACCACATCACCGACAACCTTGACAAACTGGTGATCCGTGATAATTATCATGGTAAGGACAAGTTCCACACGGCAAATGTTGGAGGTATACATATTAGTCATATTGATCATCCATCCATTCAAACCTCTAATTGTGATCTTCATCTTAAAAATGTTCTGCATGTCCCAAGTGCGACTCAAAATCTTGTTTCCATTCATACACTAGCTATCGACAATCATGTCTTCCTTGAGTTTCAATCTTGGTGCTTTTTTATTAAGGGTCGAGCCACGAAGAAGATTTTATGCACAAAATATGTCTAGATACAAGTAATTGCTATTTCCTAGGATATTACTGGAAATCGGATGGTGCTTTTATTTATTTTGTTAGTCCTCCGATCCATATTATTTTGAAACAAAAATAGATATATCTATAATTAAAATGTGGCTAGATACATCTATATTAATGTCAAGTAATATGAGTAGGAGGAAATACCTTTATTTCAGTTATCACCACTTACAAAAAAAAATCTACTCCCGCGCCCATCGTGGAAAATAAAAATCAGAGTAAAATACTTTCTAACAAAGACTCGAATGATCTGCTATACGGTGTGGGTATCATGGCGCGTTAGACCAAGTGCTCAGAATAAAACTTCAAAAGACGGATGATGATGATATTCGTGATTTGACGGTGAACTAACTTTTTTTCGATAAAGGGAATATATTAATATCAAATGCTACCAATTACATTTAGCATCTGCAACAACGTAAACCCTAATGGAAATACAGATGCACACAGCTTAAAAGGAGAAAAGAATACTAAGAAACAAATGTTCTGCTACAGCATCCCAGACCTAGCAACAACAATACATCCACCACCAAGACAACACCTGAAATACAGCAAGAAGTGAACGGTGCAACAACGCCATCGTCGCCCGACCAAAGATCTTAGATTTTCACCCTGAAAATAGTCTCTGCTCTCAAAACAATGTCTCCAACAAGGTCATTGCCAGCACCCAGTTAAGGCCAGACCTTGAGTTTTCATCCTGAAAGGTAGGACTCTGAACTTCACATGTGTTGCCGCCCCACTTTCATACCATCTGCTGCGGAGCCCGAACGCCAAGCAAGTCCCTCAACATCGCGGCGATTTGAATCTTCCTTAGCTAGTCCTCCAATCCAACCTTCATGATATTCCTTCTTCTGGCTTCACCATGGACCAAAAAGTCAGTTGATGTCAACACAGAATAGAGCTTCGCACCGCTCCCTCTAGAACCAAACGCTCGGAATAAAAGCATGAGTTCGCGCTACCGAATACCACCCAATCCAGCAAACTCCAGGCAAAAGATGCACTATTTCATTCACCAGCGGCACCTTCCGGAACTCATCACTCCAACCAGATCAAGGCAAACTAGCCTCCGGCAGGTCCTCATCTTCGCATGAGAGAAATCCAAGGACCGCCACCACAAAAAGTTAGACCAGCAGCCCCCACGCCACCAGTCACTCCTGCCAGATCACCAAAGAGGAAAAGGGTGGCGCGGATCATGCGTACCACCGCCGAACCGCCGCTGGGGGCGAAGGCCGCGACCGCTCCACCCATTCCTCCATTGCTACCGGTGAAATGCATCAGGCCACGGCCAAGCAGCCATGCCGCCCGGCGTCCTCAACCTGCGCCTCATCGCCTCCCATGATGCGCCGCCGCGGAAGCCCTCTCCTTCCATCGTCGTTCGACGGGAGGGGTGCCGCCACCGCCACAAAAGACGGCAGCAGCGACGGCAGCTGAGGCTTGGGGACGGGGTCCTCCGCCGCCGCCTGGGAGGGGGCAGGTAGGGTTTCGGGAGGGGGTTGGCGAATTAAATATGAGAGAAGTACCTTTCAAAATATATATCTCGAGCTGACCTCGCGGACCTCCTCCTCCTCTCCCGCCCCCTCCAAACCTAGCCGCCGCCTCCTCCTCTCCCGCCCCCTCCCGGGCAGCGGCGGAGGATCTACCCGCCCCGCTCGAGCAGCCGCCCCCGGCCACTCAGCCGCGCGCTGCTGCGGCCTCGACGGCCTGGCCTGGCCCCGGCTCGGCCCCGGCCACAGCCGGCCCCGGCCTTGGCCATGGTGGCGGTAGCGGCGCCCCTTCCGTCGAACGACGAGGGGAGGAGAGGGTTTCAACGGTGGCGTTCTGGCGGGAGGTGATGAAGCGCCGTGCGAAGCAGCCGGCGCACCTCCTGGCCGGGGCCTGATGCCCTCCGTCGGCCATGGAGGATCGTGGAGCGGTGGCCTGCCCATGATCGCTCATCGGTGTACGCATGATCTATCTACTTACCCGATGATCCTGAGGGGCCGGCGGCGTGGGGGCTGCTGGTCTTGCTTTTGTTTTTGGTGGCGGTCTCGGTTTCTCGCAGCGAAGATGAAGATCTACGGAGGTCAGTTTGTTTTGATCTCTGGAGATGAGTTCAACTCCGGCGGCGAATGGAATGATGGGCATATTTTGCCTGCGTTGCAGGATCAATCGTCGTCAGCACCTGTTTTTATTCCGACCGTTGGTTCCGGAGGGCGCGAAGCTATATTCTGTGTTAACATCAAGTGAATTTTGTCCATGGTGTCGAAGAAGGAATATCATGGATCCGGATTGGCGGATGACCAAAGGAGGTTCGAGTCAACGTGATGTCGAGGGATCCGTTAAGGGCCACAATGCTGGTATGCATGTGGGGCCGGCAGCACAGGGGAAGTTCAGAGTCTTAACTCTCAGGATGAAAACCCAAGGTCTGGCGTTAGCTGGTTGTGTCTGGCAATGTTCTTGTTGGATGCATTGTTTGAGAGTGGGGACTAGCTTCAGGGTGAAAACCTAAGACCTTTGGACGCGACAACCCCGGCCTGGTCTTCTTGAGCGCTTCTTGGAGAGTCGACTCAGGTGTTTTCACGGTGGTGGTTGTATTGTGTTGCTAGGTCTAGAAGGCTGTAGGGGGACTTTTATTTCTTAGTTTCTTTACTTTTTTTTTGGTTGTGTGCGTCCGTACCATTAGTGTGGGGCGTTGTTGCAGAGGCTGGGTGTAATTGGTATCTTTTGATATTAAGATATTCTCTTTATCAAAAAAAAATTATCTCGAGCTATATATAGCACAATCGTTTCGAGAGCTTACGATAGAACCTTGGTCTCCCGGTGAGCGGTGGTCCGCTTAGGGTTGCGGACTGGGAGTTCCTCCCGGAGAAGGTGGGACACCGGGTAGATCCCTGGCAAGCCCTCTTTTTGGCCTCTGCTGGGAGGCTGTAGTTTACCAACTCATGTCTCTCGAGCCTGCGATGTTCGCTATGGGTGTCTATCTTTTGCATGACGCGACCCACTATGCGATGGATAGGTCTCGGTCCCGATTCTTTTGGGAAGGAGTCGGGAACTCTAGGAAGTACCACATGGTCGACTGGGCTACCGTGTGCAAACCTAAGGAGGTGGGGGGTTTGGGGATCCTTAACACTAAACTCATGAACATTGCGCTCATGCTCCGGTGGATCTGGAAGATCTACCAGAATGAGGAGGGTCTATGGGCGGACCTCCTCCTGGCCAAATATCTTGGCAATCATGACTTGTTCTCCAAGGAAGTGCTGGTAAGGGGATCACACTTCTGGAACGCCATCCAGAAAATTAAGTGGAACTTCAAGCTAGGGGCGAAGCATTCGGTTCACAATGGGAAGTGGACCTACTTCTGGAAGGATTGGTGGGTGGGGCCGGGGCCCCTGCGCGCCCGCTATCCTCGCCTGTTTAGTTGCTGCACCCACCCAGATGTTACGGTGCATGCGACCAGGGTGCTAGGTGGGATACCTGGTGTATGGCGCATCCAGTTCCGCCGTCAGTTTAGTATTGCGGAATCCGTGGAGTGGGATAACCTGTGCAGGGAAGTACAGGCCCTGCCGGTGGACGAGCAGAATGACAGGGTGTCGTGGGCACTCGAGAATTCTGGGACGTTCTCGACCAGGTCCGTCTACCACGGCCTCTTGTAGGGGGCGGCTGTCACACATTTCAAGGAGGTATGGTGACGTGGGCACTACCCTTCGTGTAACTGACGTTGACCTATCCTATATTCCCTAGTTGGAGGCCCATGAAGGCACTTGGAGGCAAGGCGGCCTGTCCGGGTGGAGCATTAGAAGATTCCTTGGCAAACAAGACAAAGAAGCGGCCGAACAAGGAGATATTAGATATAAAATTACTGTAAACCTAGTCGTACTCGGTTAGACCTCTTGAGACCTGGCCTCCTATATAAAGGCCGAGATAGGGAGCCGCGAGGATACAATCAATCGTAAAATCTTAGCACAAAGCTTAGAGCTAGGTCACCATAGCACTTAGCCATCTCGACGAGATCTCAGCCGAACTATTCGGCACCCCTTTGTAACCTATTATCATCATAATCAAGAAAAGACGGGCAGGACGTAAGGGTTTTACCTCATCGAGGCCCCCGAACCTGGGTAAATCGCTCTCCCCGCTTGTCTGTGAACCGATGTCTCGTGTCAGCTTGCAGGATTTCATCAACCCTAAGCCCCTATCGGAGGGCATTGTCGAGGAGCACCTCGACAATTGGCGCCACGGTGGAAACCCTGCCACACAAGATCGGTCATCGCGAATCCAATCATGTCATCCATCTTCATCGACACCGTCATCACCAAACCTGGAAGCCCGATTCGCTTCGGCCCCTGATTCACCCCGCACAGCGATTCTTCTCGCTCAAACTTTCTGATCTACAAGGAAACATGGAGATGACCTTCGACGCGTCCACTACAACGTCAACACGTAGGGAATTCTCCATGGCTGGAATCGCCCACCTCCGATCAACGAGTCCGGCGCGTCGTCATCACTCGACCTTTTGGCTGGCTTGACAGGATCGATGAGTCGCCCGCGCCTTCGACTCCCCGTTCAGCGTCTTCCATCGGTAGGATCCGACGATCCCACATCTTCGGAGTTAACCCCGTACGCGAGCTAAGCGCCGTGCACGGGTTGGGGCGAGCGACACACCGTTCATGCAATGCCCAATATTCATGAGGAGAGGAAGATGCCGGGTCTAAGGAACCACGAAGAACGGCACACCACCAGGTTTATGTCGCCAATAAAAAAACACAAGGTACGGAGGAGACGGAGACCACACGCCTGTTCTAGCAGGCGAGCAAGTTTCAAAACAGCCCGACATTGGACAACGATTACCATGTGCAAAAATGGCAGCAGCGGGCAGCCGACTTAACAACACCGCTCCCCGAGAACCTCGGTTGGAACCCTAAATGCCTATCGCTCTATACTAGAGAAAAACCGGGAGCACTGTCGAGAGAGAAAGCCACCTCGAGAGACGTCTATCTGCGGCAGACCGATCCACGAGCGAAGAGGTTCGCAGGGAAGCGCCTCTCGAAGTACTCATGGGGCAGGCAAGCACCGATCAAGACTATCCAGGCTCTCGGAAGATGACGCTAGAGAAATAACGTCGAACCTAACCAAGTTATGACCACGGACACCGCGGGCATGCCACGGCCGAAAAACATTGCGGGAGCAACAGCCAACCTTGCTGCGTACCTCATCAACCAGCGCCCTGAAGGATCCATGGCTCAAGCTCACCGAGGCGCCCTAGAAAGTCTCGCGATATTGGGAGATAACCTAGTTCCACGAAAGGAAAACCACTTGCAGGCTAGTGTTCAAAGCACCGTGCGAGAGATGCTCGGGATGAAATCACCCAGAGCGGATCGACAAAGCAAGGGCGACGCGTGCCGCTAGGGAGGAGGATGACAGCGATTCTTCGGATGAGAATCGGAGAACGACGGCGAGCTCAGGGGGAGCGATTGTTTAAGCTACAAATCCGCGAAGCAATGCTGAAAAGTTCAGCCCACCCCTCGACGCGCCAAATAGACGGAGGATGAGTGAGATCTTGGGACGTTGTACCATCGCTTCTTTTCCCTTTTTGGTATCCGTGCCAAAGCAAGAATGAAGGGCTTCTAGGACTCACGGGAGCTAGGGTTGAGGGGTGATACGTCTCCAACGTATCGATAATTTCTTATGTTCCATGCTACTTTATTGATGATACCTACATGTTTTATGCACATTATATGTCATATTTATGCATTTTCTGGAACTAACCTATTAACAAGATGCGAAAGAGCGCTTTTTCTGCTGTTTGGTTTAAAATCTAGTAAAGAAATATTCTCGGAATTGGGCGAAACTTTCTTGGTCTATTTTTAAGCTCGAGAAGACCGAAGAGATAACAAGTGGGCCACGAGGCGCTGGGGCAGGGCGGCGCGGCCCAAGCCCCCGCCCGACCTACCCCTAGGCCCCTCGTGTGGCCCCCGCGCTGACCTTCGCCTACTTAAAGCCTGTCGCGAAACCCCCAGCACGAGAGCCACGACGAAAACCTTCGCAGACGCGCCGCCGCGAATCCCATCTCGGGGATTCGGAGATCGCCTCCGACACCGCGGAGAGGGGATTCATCTCCCGAGGACTCTACACCGCCATGGTCGCTCCGAGTGATGAGTGAGTAGTTCACCCCTGGACCATGGGTCCATAGCAGTAGCTAGATGGTCGCTTCTCCTTGTTGTGCTTCATTGTTGGATCTTGTGAGCTGCCTAACATGATCAAGATCATCTCTCTGTAATACTATATGTTGTGTTTGTCGGGATCCGATGGATAGAGAGTACTATGATTATGGTGATTATCAATCTATTGTTTATGTGTTGTTTATGATCTTGCATGCTCTCCGTTATTAGTAGAGGCTCTGCGGCTTTTTGCTCTTAACTCCAAGAGGGTATTTATGCTCGATAGTGGGTTCATGCCTTCATTGAACTGGGATCGTGACAGAGGTTCTAAGGTTGTGATGTCTGTTGCCCTAAGGATAAAACATTGATGCTATGTCTAAGGATGTAGTTGTTGATTACATTACGCACCATAATTAATGCAATTGTCTGTTGCTTAGCAACAATACGAGATGGGGTTCGGATGATAACCTGAAGGTGGACTTTTTAGGCATAGATGCGGTTGGATGGCGGTCTATGTACTTTGTCGTAATGCCCAATTAAATCTCACTATATTTATCATATCATGTATATGCATTGTTATGCCCTTTCTCTATTTGTCAATTGCCCGTTGTTAATTTGTTCACCCAACATGCTTTATCTTATGGGAGAGACACCTCACTGTGGACCCCGGTCCTATTCTTTACATAGCATACAATCTGCAATTGTGTTTATTGTTTTCTTTGCAAACATCTTTCACTCGATACGTTTAATCCTTTGTTAAAGCAAGCGGTGAGATTGACAACCTCACACTTTCGTTGGGACAAAGTATGGTTGTGTTGTGCAGGTTCCCGCGCGGAATCCCGGTGTTGCGCCGCATCACATTTCGCGACCATCAACCTTCAACGTGCTTCTTGCTCCTACTGGTTCGATTAAACCTTGGTTTCATACTGAGGGAAACTTGCTTCTATACGCATCATACCTTCCACTTGGGGTTCCCAACGGACGTGTACATCTACGCGTATCAAGGGGTCTGCCAAAGTGTTCCATCAAGTCATGGGACGACCTAGTAGATGCCTTCGTTGCCAATTTTCAAGCAACATACAAAAGACCTGTCGGGATCGAAGAGTTACGGCATTGCCGCAAAAGCAAAGGAATCGATGCGCTCATACATCGGAGATTCACCAAACTCCTAAGCAATGCCGAAGATGTATCTATGGATAGAGCAATGGACGCTTTCAGCGATGGTGTCCGACGTGAAAGCTACATAGAAGAACTCGGGCGCAAAAGGCCAAAAACCATAACCAAGCTAATGGAAATCACCAACACCTGGGCTGATGGTGAGGACAACGTACGAAGGCTGCGACAGCGCAGTGACGACAAGACGACGACCAGCCGAAACACGACCGGTGTCGAAGGGATCGCCACAAGAGAAGGAAGAACCGCAGCTATGACGACAACAACCTGGTAGCCGCAGGATACTCCGATCGGCAGGACGGTAATCGGAATAACTCTGGGAACCGTGGCAACTACAAACCACGGCAGCAGAGGACGCCCGAATTGCCCTATGCTGAGCAGATCAATGCCCCCGTTATCTACACTCGTATGTCGATTCTATGGACGGCAAAACGAAGTCGAGCCACCTGCTCAGGGACCGTCGGCAGTTCATCGACATGCACAAACTCATCCAGCAGGCAGGCCAGCAACAACCACCACCACCACCACCACCACCTCCACACAACACCAAGTCCAGCAGGCCCAACCTCATCAACCCAACGAGGCATTTCCACCACGTGGGCAGATGAGCATGATCCATAAGACAGTGTCTCAAGAAGAGAAATGAAGAAGCTCACAGGAGTCTTAACTGGCTGAAAGCATCATGGCGAACATCCCCGAGTATCGAGTGGTCCTCTCAGAACATTACGTTCGCTGAGCAGCATCACCCGATGACCATACGAAAACAGGACACGCTGCCTTAGTAGTCGAGGCACATATCGGGGAATTCAAAATGAGCAAAGTCTTTATGGATGGTGGAAGCGGGCTAAACCTGATATTCGTCGACACAATCAAAAGTATGGGGATCACCATGAGGATGCTAGAAGAAATGGACACTTGTTTCCATGGGATTCTTCCAACTGCACCGGGCTACTCTCTTGGCAAAGTTTACCTGAACGTTGTCTTTGGCAAGACCGATAATTTCAGGAAGGAAAAGATCAAGTTTGAAGTAGTGAACTGGGAGTCACAGTATCACGCTATACTCGAAGACCAGCTTATGCCAAGTTCATGGCTGTGCTGCACTACGCATACCTTAAGCTGAAAATGCCTGGGAACAACGGGACAAACATCACATTCTATGGAAGTTTTTCACGCTCGGACAATTGTGATCGCGATTTTCAGAGGATTGCTGTGAAGTTTGGGTTTAAACAAGAAATTATCAATCCTCCACCCAAGTTGTCGATACGCGAAATTAAGGAGGAGAAACAGGACATGGAAATCAAGAAGAAGCCAGCCGACCTTGCTATAGAAGCTTCGGCAGCAAAAACTTCGGCAGTTGATAGCAAAGCAGTCTTAGAAGAAAGCAAGACACTGGCAGCAACTGTCGAGACACCTACTATAATCAACGACGCTTCGAAAACCGCTAACGTGGTAGACAAGCCTGAAGATAAGAAGAACCCCTCCTTCGTTTAGAATAGTCGGATAATGTTTAGCTTTTCCTTTATTTTCAGCAGGGCTTTCTTCTTTACGCCCTTTAGTACTGTGTTTACCTTTATTAATGAAAACTTCAGCCTTTGATCCCTTGGTAAACATGCAGTAATTTTGAGCACCTAATCCGCATCATCGTAGCCATTGATTACATCCCTCGGTGGACGATGGCGCAATGTAGTACGCGGCTAAAGATTGTGTTCCGAAAAAGCCTCTACGAGTGCTAAAGGATGCAAAAAACAAGGGTGATGACCTTTCTCTCTGCTATAGATGCCTCTACGAGCGCCGAAAATAGCAAGAGTTTGGAAATACACACAATACAGCTCACGCTCGATATTTTACTTATGGAAATATCAATAACAACGGGCTCATCGCAGCATCATTGCACCCGAAATATTCGGGAATGACTGTCGAACATACATCGGTTGAAAGCAAAGTTGCACATACAACGGGTTTTAGCAAGACCTGCAACACGAGCTGATCACTCACACAATTTGCTGACCAACGAATATAAAAAACGTTTTAACGGACAATTGAAATTTGCTCCCTCAAAATTTGCCAACGGCATCAACACGGTAAAAGTACATATACATGTATCTACCGAATATAAAGCTTCGGCTAAACAATCCTAGCTAACACTTGGATAAAGTAGCCAAAATAGCCTATCTATTATATACTAAAAGCAAAATAAGGATGTTTTTCGAGGCGTTACGTTAATCCGCATCATCTTAATTATGTAGACGGTTAGATATATAGTTGGTGGCCATGATTAAACCAAAAATTACGTAACACGTTGAGAATGCGCGCGTACGCGTTTAAAGTTTGACGTGTCCACGCTTGACATGTAAAAACTCCTCCGCCAAAACAAAAAAAAACCCTATGGTAAGCCTCTCCTATCCTCACGCGCAGCCGCCCACTATATTTTTCTTTACATCTTTGGACCAGCTGATATTCTCAAAGTACATGCATAATGATGAGCAGCGCGGCACGCCGCCGCCAAATCCCATGGCAGATGCATGCGCTGATGGGATCGGCCCGACTCTCCTCATGTATATCAACCATGATCAGGTTTTAATCTTTGCCTTATATATGTTGAATGTAGATGGGCTGCAGCCCAGTAACGCAGCCCATATGGTCTACAATTTCTGAAATCTCAAGGTCCATCACGTTGGCAGCTTGGGACAGCCTGGGGGACAAAGTTTAGTCCCACATTGCTAGTTGGGAGTGAGTTGGAGTGGTATATAAGGGCTGCTGTTCTAGTCCTTACAAGTGAGTAAGAATAGAAGGAGCCCTCGCGCACTCCTCCTCCTCCGCCCGCCCCGCCTCGGCTCGGCTCGGCTCGTCTCATCTCGTCACGCACGCACGCACGCACGTCACGTTTCGTGACTCGAGTTCGAGTTCGAGACACACTCAAGGAAGACTGAGTTGGGTACGTGTCGACCTGCATGTACATGCTCGCCGCGTGTCCCTGGCTTCCTACGCGTGTCAACGCGGTCGGCTCTCCGGTGCTATACCAAGAGACGGATCAGATCTGGGTCTCAGTCTGCTTCATCTCTCACCAAGAAGTTCCTTTTGCTCGCTACTCTCTAGTCTTCCCCATCCCGGCGATGCGTGCACAGCCGTGGGAGAGCAGGCCTCCGAAACCTCGTCCGTTGGAGATCCTCACCGGAGAGTGGGCGATAGTTTTGGGAGAGCTTGCGCGATCGCTCGCTTTCGTTCGTGCTCTTCTTCGACGGATCGGCTGCTTCATCGAAGATCCGACTACACCATGGGCGACATCAACAATACCCATGGTGGTGGTGCTGCTGCTGCTGGTGCGACCTTCCCGGTCGCGATGTACGTGCTTTTCCTCTCCTACCTTGCCTTTACTTGTTCCATGTTCGGATCGATGCATGTGCTTAGTCGATGTGCGTGGTTAAGTATGTTTGTGCATCTGTAATGTTGCTTTCGGTAATCGGAAATTGCCTAATATTCCAACAATCCAAAAACCTTATATGTATAGGCAATTTTCACCGTCTGGTTTTGTTCTTTGCGCTTAAACCGAGCCCGTTTACGGGATCTCATTTCAAGAGATGGCAGAATAAGACCCTCTTGTGGCTCATTACTATGGGCGTGCACCGAGTTGCGGAAGGTATTCCCAGAGGTCCGCTTACTCCCGAAGAGGATAAAGCGTTCGGGATGCCACCGTAATCTTTGTGGGTGCCGTCCTAAAGTGTGCTTGGAGACAAGTTGGTTGATGCTTATCTGCACTTACGAAATGGGAAGGAACTTGGGGATGCACTGGACGCTAAGTTTGGTGCCGCCGATGCCGGAGGTGAACCGTATGCATGGAGCAGCTCAATGACTACAGAATGGTTGAGAACCGATCTGTAGAACAGGCTCATGAGATACAGATCATGGCAAAGGAACTTGAGCTCCTCAAGTGGGTGCTACCGGACAAGTTTGTCGCGGGATGCATTGTCGCTAAGCTTCCCGTTCATGGAGGAACTTTGCCACTTCTCTGAAACATCAGAGGCATGAGTTTTCTGTTGAGAATATCATGGGCTCTCTGGATGTTGAGGAGAAGGCGAGGGCAAAAGACAAACACACTGGAGGAACCGAGGGACGTTCTGCTGCCAATATGGTGCAGAAAAATGCCCACAAGTCCAAGGAAAGAACAAGGGGTCTCCCAGACTACCAACTTCAAGAAGAAGGAAAACGGAGAAGAAAGATCCTTGCTGGGTGTGTGGCGAGACTCGGCCATTGGGCTAATCGCTGTCCACAACGCAAAGGAAGAAATGTCAGGCTGGACAGACTCAACTTCTATCAACATGGTCATTGGTAACCCGAGGAAGGAACTACAGGGTATGGTAATATTTACCTACTGTTCTTTCGGTGTTTCAGCCCACGGAATGGTGGGTTGATACAAAGCCAATGTTCATGTGTGTGTGACATCTCCATGTTTACCTCTTATCAGGCACGAGGTTCCTCGGAATGATGGGGAATGGGTTACATGCTATTGTTCGTGGTGTTGGCACGGTAGATCTGAAGTTTACTTCGAAAGATCGTGCAATCAAGAACATGCCGCATGTCCCTTCTATCAAGAAGAATCTCGTTAGTGGCTCCCGTCTTATGAAAGATGGGTTTAAGTTGGTATTTGAGTCCAATAAAGTTGTACTATCTAAGTATGGAACTTTTGTTGGAAAGGGATATGAATGTGAGGGAATGTTGCGCTTCTCTCTAGAAGACTTCTGTGATAATGTTGTGAACCATGTAAGCACTAGTGTTAATGAAACTAATGTTTGGTATTCACGACTTTGTCATGTTAATTTCGGTTGTATGTCATGGCTTGCTGATATGAGTTTAATTCCGAAATTCACCTTTGTCAAAGGCTCTAAGTGCCATGCTTGTGTGCAAGCAAAGCAGCCTTGCAAGCCTCACAAGCCTGCGAAGGAAACTTGGCACCACTAGAGCTCATACATTCAGATCTATGTGAGATGAATGGTGAGTTGACAAGAGGTGGAAAGAAATATTTTATGACTTTGATTGATGATTCCACTAGATATTGTTATGTGTATCTCCTGAAAACTAAAGATGAGGCTCTTGATTTCTTTAAAATCTATAAGGCTGAAGTTGAGAACCAACTTGAAAGGAAAAAAAAAGGGTTCGGTCCGATCGTGGTGGAGAGTACTTTTCTAATGAGTTCAATTTATTCGTGCGGAACATGGTATAATCCATGAGAGGACGCCTCCCAATTCCCCACAATCCAATGGGATTGCGGAAAGGAAAAACCGTACTCTAACAGATTTGGTGAACGCCATGTTAGATGTTTCGGTTTATCCAAGGAATGGTGGGGGAGGCTATATTGACTTCGTGTCATGTCCTAAACCGTGTTCCAACCAAGAATAAAGAGATTACCCCTTATGAGGAGTGGGAAAAGAAAAGACCAACACTCTCCTACCTACGAACTTGGGGTTGTTTGGCTAAAGTGAATTTGCCAATCACCACCAAAAACCGTGGACTGTGTCTTTCTTGGCTATGCTTCACATAGCATTGCTTATAGATTTCTTGTGGTGAAATCTGGAGTGGACGACATGAATGTTGGCACCATCTTTGAATCAAGAGATGCTACATTCTTTGAGGATATATTTCCTATGAGAGATATGCATGGCATATCTAGTTGGGAATCTGATCCAATACATGAAACTCCTATGGAGTCTGATGAGGAATCTGATGATGAGAGTTCAGATTCTGATGAGGATGACAATGAAGCTCCAACGAGGAGTAAGAGACAAAGGTGCAAAGTCTTTTGGTAATGACTTCATTGTGTATCTTGTGGATGATACTCCCACTACCATTTCAGAAGCTCTCGCATCTCCAGATGCAGACTACTGGAAGGAAGCGGTTCAAAGTGAGATGGATTCCATCTTAGCTAATGGAACGTGGGAGTTGATTGAGCGTCCTTATGGGTGCAAACCTGTAGGATGTAAATGGGTATTTAAGAAGAAGCTTCGAGCTGATGGTACTATTGAGAAGTACAAAGCTCGGCTTGTAGCCAAAGGCTATACCCAAAAGGAAGGCGAAGATTTCTTCGATACCTACTCACCTGTGGCGAGATTGACCACCATTCGTGTACTACTGTCATTGGCTGCCTCACATGGTCTTCTCGTTCATCAAATGGACGTTAAGACGCTTTCCTAAATGGGAGTTGGACGAGGAAATTTACATGGAACAGCCCGATGGTTTCGTACTAGAAGGTCAAGAAAGAAAGGTGTGTAAATTAAAGAAATCTCTGTATGGTCTCAAACAAGCACCCAAACAATGGCATGAAAAGTTCGAAAGAACTTTGACATCTGTGGGCTTTGTTGTTAATGAAGCCGACAAATGTGTGTACTACCGCCATGGTGGGGGTGAGGGAGTTGTCCTATGCTTGTATGTGGATGACATACTAATTCTTGGGACAAGTCTCAAAGTGATTGAGGAGGTAAAAACCTTCTTATCTCAATGTTTCGAGATGAAAGATCTTGGAGAAGCTGATGTTATATT
This sequence comes from Lolium multiflorum, assembly GCA_030979885.1. NCBI lineage: Eukaryota > Viridiplantae > Streptophyta > Magnoliopsida > Poales > Poaceae > Lolium > Lolium multiflorum. The sequence goes on from CM061749.1 coordinate 106,030,042, forward strand.
GAACATCAAGTTATTGAGAGATGGGAATAATGGGATTACACTTGTGCAATCTCATTATGTTGAGAAGGTGTTGAGCAGATTTGGTTATGCTGATTGCAAATCTTCTCTCACACCTTATGATCCTAGTGTCTTGCTTCGAAAGAATGAAAAGGCAACTAGAGATCAGTTGAGATACTCTCAAATCATCGGTTCACTCATGTATTTAGCTTGCGCTACGAGGCCTGATATCTCGTTTGCTGTATGCAAACTTAGCCGGTTTGTGGCCAACCCGGGAGATGATCATTGGCATGCTCTTGAGAGAGTGATGCGCTATCTAAAGGGAACCATGAGTTATGGAATTCATTATACCGGTTATCCAAGAGGATTGGAAGGGTATAGTGATTCCAATTGGATTTCTGATGCTAAAATGAAAGCCACAAGTGGATATGTTTTCACTCTTGGTGGTGGCGCTGTTTCCTGGAAGTCTTGCAAGAGACCATCTTAACGAGGTCAACTATGGAAGCAGAACTCACATCATTAGATACAATACTGTCGAAGCGGAATGGCTTCGTGAGCTCTGATGGACTTGCCTATGGTTGAAAAACCAATACCGGCCATCCTCATGAACTGTGATAATCAAACCGTGATTGTCAAAGTGAAAAGTTCTAAGGATAACATGAAAAGTTCCAAACATATCAAGAGGAGATTGAAGTCTGTCAGAAAACTGAGTGATAGCATTGGATTATGTCCAAAGTGCTAAAAATCTGGCAGATCCTTTCACAAAAGGACTATCAAGAAATACGATAGACCTTGCATCGAGGGAGATGGGTTTGAGACCCACTTGAGTTGCCGAGGGGGTAACCCAACCTATGTGATCGGAAATTCCGTGAAGTAGGACCTGGGAAAACAAACCGGAGCAACTGAGTTGAGAGAAAATTTAATACTCCCACTACGCTGCAGATGCAATTCTCTCATAGCTACTATAAGGCAGGTTGACAATGTCTTAATGTGTTCTAAGCGGCTCTTGATGAGCGAAGACGCTGGCCTACAGGGCGATCTTTGAAGAACACACCTATATGAGTGACACTACTGGTCATAGTGTGGGAGATTTGGGTGAATCTCTAGTAAGCTCATGAAAGGCCGAGGAGTATGACTTATAAGCTCCACCCGAGGGGAAGGCTATGGTAGCCTAGTACCGTGCCGGCATTGAGCGAAACTTGCTGCACAAAGACTGACAATTCAAGGCATAGTCCATTGTTCGGTTGTAGTCAAGCGTAGCACCTTGCCTAAGTGGAAGTTCAACTTAACAGCTCCACCGAAGTGCAGGTATATTAAACAAGAATGGAACTAATGTGTCATCCGATGTGCATATGAGATCTGGTGGGGGATTGTTGAATGTAGATGGGCTGCAGCCCAGTAAGCAGCCCATATGGTCTACAATTCCTGAAATCTCAAGGCCCATCACGTTGGCAGCTTGGGACAGCCTTGGGGGACAAAGTTTAGTCCCACATTGCTAGTTGGGAGTGAGTTGGAGTGGTATATAGGCTGCTGTTCTAGTCCTTACAAGTGAGTAAGAATAGAAGGAGCCCTCGCGCCCTCCTCCTCCGCCCCGCCTCGCCTCGTCTCGTCACGCACGCACGTCACGTTTCGTGACTCGAGTTCGAGTTCGAGACACACTCAAGGAAGACTGAGTTGGGTACGTGTCGACCTGCATGTACATGCTCGCCGCGTGTCCCTGGCTTCCTACGCGTGTCAACGCGGTCGGCTCTCCTCCCAGGCTATACCAAGAGACGGATCAGATCTGGAGTCTCATACGCTACAGTTCATCTCTCTCACGAAGAAGTTCCTTTTGCTGCGCTACTCTCTAGTCTTCCCCATCCCGGCGACTGCGTGCACAGCCGTCCGGGAGAGCAGGCCTCCGAAACTCCGTCCGTTGAGATCCTGCACCGGGAGACGGGCGATAAGGTTTTTGGGGAGCGTCTCGGCGCGACTGCTCGCTACTGTTCGTGCTCTTCTTCGACGGATCGGCTGCTTCATCGACAGATCCGACTACACCATGGGCGACATCAACAATACCCATGGTGGTGGTGCTGTTGCTGCTGGTGCGACCTTCCCGGTCGCGATGTACGTGCTTTTTCTCTCCTACCTTGCACTGCTACTTGTTCCATGTTCAGATCTGATGCATGTGCTTAGTCTGATGTGCGTGGTTAAGTATGTTTGTGCATCTGTAATGTTGCTTTCGGTAATTAATCTCACTCGGAAATTGCTTAATATTCCAACAATATACACATCCATGCAGCTACACGCAGCCGTGCAACATGAATCGATCCATGAAATTTGACATGCCTCATGCATTCAACCTGGTCGAACATCCCAAAGCTAGGTATGTACGTATGAGCTTCTTTTAACTGTTCCATCTATTTCTTTAGAATACAACACAGAACTTTAATTTCAGATTAATTTGATTCTAAATTATTAGCTTAAAAGTAGTCCATTTTTCTCTCTCCGATCTAATAGCAGCCTGCCGCTGCTGTATTCAAGATTGTATTCATGCATGATGCAGCTGCCGCCGTATTCCGATCCCCAGCCTATACTAATCAATGGAAAAAATAGCGCGCTAACACAAATAGTGTGGGCTTCAGAGAAACGCTATAGACGCTATAGCGTGCTAATACCGTGCTATTTTTCAAAATAGCGTTGAACAAAAAATATGAAAATTTAGGATTTCAACATATATATAATAATAGATGTAGCACTCTGCAGCGATAAAATCTAGGATATGATATTTTGCAGCCAAACATTAACCAGAGATAGTTCACATAGTCCATAACTTGATATGACATAGTCTCAAAATCACAAACCATAGTTCACATTCACATTGTCCCGAACTAGAAGGATTGAAGGAGGGGAACGGAGGCACGGGGTGAAGACGTGAAGGTGAAGCTAGATGTGGCCGCTTACCACCGATTGACAGAGGAGAAGGGCAGAGCAGGTGACAAGGAGTTAGGGAGTGCTTGATCTGAGTTTCTTAGTCTAGGGTTGCCTGGATTAGGAATTTAGGATACACAAGTGGGTCAAAATATGGAATGAGCTACTAAAAAACTACTCTGCAAAATAGCGTGCTGTGTGAAATAGCAAATAGCGCCAAATAGCGTGAAATAGCGCGTCTTTAGCGCGCGTAGCGTCATAGCGTGCCTAAACTGAATAGCGTAGCGCTCAACTCACAAATACGCTATAGCGACGCTATTAGCGTGAAATAGCACGCTATTTTTTTCGTTGATACTAATTAAAAACAATACGTATAAGGATGTCCAATAGAGCCCCCATGTTATGCCACATCATCAAAATTATACTAGCAATTACATATAAATTATGTGGCTTTGATTTAAGGAAAGGTTATATATACGTTCTTTTTTTTTCAGGGATCTTTTTTTCAAGGATTTCGGGAAAAACCATATCCATAGTTTTTTCCGGTCCCTGGTTGTCATATAAAATAGGTGGACTCTTCTAATTGATTTTTTGCCGCAGCATACCTGTTCGGAGAGGATACACTAATCGTGAAAACGAAGTATGCTCGCGCTAGCTAGGCGAGTCTGCTTAGAAAACGAAAAGAATCATAGAATAAGGGATGAGTGGGATACATGTACAGATTATCTGAGATCGTACCATCCAAACAAAATTGTACACGTACTAGCTAGCTAGAAGTTGAAATCACCAGTTAGTGCAATCGTTTTGCTATAGCTTAAACATATAATATAGTGAAGTATAAATGTATGTGTATAGATCTATGCATGTGCATGTTCAAGTCCATTACTTCCTCCGTCCAATAAAAGAAGTCTAAAATTTATCTAAATTTAGATGTATCTAGATGCGATTTAGTGTATATATAATTTCAAATTTAAATAAAGTTGAGACATTATTTGTTGAACGGAGGAAGTGTTATGTACCAAAGGCAAAAAAAATTCCGAGCCACCAGGTTAATTCATATATGCTAAGAAAAATAAACAAACTATTTTAATTTTAACATCTAAGATTATACGCGTACAAAGAGATCGGCAGTGACCAACATCACATGCCGGTAGAATCGAGCGATGCAGCATGGTCGTCGCTCATTTATTCATTAGTTAAATCCTTTTTTTACATATCGGTCAGCCTAGGCTCCACAAAAAAAGCAGCACACATCCATTTAAAGAACTCCATGAAGAAATATTCAACCAGTCGATTGAGTTCGGGATATAGAACTTAGTTTGTTTAACACACGTACGTCCAGTATCTTTGATTATCAAGATTAAAATGTATATAGAAGATTTTTGTGTGATGCATACCTCCCAAACTTAATTTTTACCAACAAAAAATTATTTCCAATAAATTCGAGTATGATGAAAACTTAATTTTAATTTTTTTATAGCGAATATAACTCGATAGGCAAACCCTACTCCAATCCGTAAAAAGACAACAAAACCGCTATGAAAGAAAATTGCTATGGAATAAAAAGTCTCTAGGAAATATAAGCATATGCCACAAAAGTAATAAAAAACCACATGATTATACATTACAACATCAAAATTCAAAAAGTACAAACTTCAGTAGGAAGAATATCACATCTACATCAACTACATTTCCCCATATTTGATCATGTGCATCGGAACGAGTTCTTAAAACTTACGTGAATTATAGACTCAAGGTAGCACCGCACCTAGATTAGACCTAGGTTCTAGACGATTATTTTGTTAAGTCAAGGTACTAATGTCAACCAGTTCAATCTAGAAGACCGCAAGAGTAAAATATAACATGTTTCTCAACATGTATTGTTACAATGGCTTAAAGTGTCATGGAAGTAGAAAAAGATTGAAGATTATGTATTCAAAATAAATTAATGAACTTCATGCGAAACACAATAAATACAATGTCCAACATTCTAGAAAAAAAAAGATGATGAGAGAATTTCTTATTTGGCCCTGGCTGAAGTTTGCCTTCCTTTTTTGGTCTTGGTAAAAAAATTCTTCCTTTTTTGACACACAAATTTTGGTTGGTTCCTTATTTAGCCCTCCAGTACAATTTAAGCACTAACGGAAGATGACATTTTTACCCCTGCTGCAATATGTGACAAAATGGTACTGAAAAAGTTGTGATATAGGTAGATCAATGGAGTAGATACCATCACACAGGTCCAGGATCCCGGTTTGGAATGACGGGTCTCGGCTTGCGTACCGCGAGCTCGACTGGGCGATGGCGAGGACGCATTGTCGAGGGAGAAGAGGTGAACGCCTTGCGCTGGCCCAGTGCACTTGGTAGCGTCCCGCGGTTGTCCTGCCAAGAGGGAGAGTTTGGCCAGGCGCTGGCCGTGGCGCACGAGATCCACACACTTAGCACCGAACATGCCCATCCTGCAGGCCTTCTAGGGAGGAACAACGTTCATGTTGAGAACCACCTGGGGATGACGCTAAGCCTGGACCGTGGCCAGGGCCGGTCCTGAGATTTTCAGGACCCGGGGCGAAACCAGATTTCAGGGCCCCCTATACCCATTAAACTGATAATGATATATGTAAATTATTTAAAATGTATACACAAAAAATGTTCATATCAAACTATTTAAACATAATGTTTTGAAAAATTCTAATATCAGTCTTACCTACTATGACATCAACTCTACCTAGAACCGCGATATCATAGAGTGCCCTCCTCTACATGGAACATCGTCTTTGCGGTGGTCGACATCTGATGTTGAGGGCTTACAATGGGTCGTCTCTAGCTCTTGTTCTTGGAAGAGGCACACGACTGGCGCATGAGACAAATCACATGGAGGAAATAGAATTTAGTTGGAGATGCGAACAAGACTCAGTTCTGCCGAAATCAAAGCTTGTGGAGATCGAAAAAATCAACGGGTGAGTTATTTAGATGAATCCAAACGACTGAAAAGAATGTCCATTATGCGTTGCATTCTCTAGATCTTTTTCGGGCGTGATCTCTCCCACCAGCCCCATTCCACTTATTTCCTTGATATAGTAGCTTTTTTAGGGGGCCTTGATATTGATATGTAAGTACTAAGTAATGAAAAAAACTATTCGCGCAAAAAAAATGGAAAACGCCTAGGCTAGCCAAAGGACGAAATAAAGCCCAGGCCAATCAAAAGATAAAGGGCCCAAGTTGTAGCCCACTAGGAAGCAGCCTAACGGTTCATCATCGTCTCCGTGAATCGTACAGGAGAAACCACGTGCTACTCTAATGGCGCCGCCGGATAACTCATTCAGTCCCTTGCCTCTACACACGCCGTAGCTAGTCGGAACTTGGGGCCCCCTTGGTGTCACGGGCCCGGGGCGGCCTCCGCCCCCTCGGGACCGGCCCCGTGGCCACCAGTGGTATGCACTGCTCGACAGCCTCATATTGTTGCTTCGTTCACCAAAAGCTTCACCAACATATAAGGTTCAGATAAACGTGTTGCTTCAGATAAAAGCCTCTGCCTCTTTTATTTCAGGACACAAAGTTGAGTAATGATATTAGTCAGCCTGGGAGGTAACCATGATTGCAGGGTGAATTCCCTTTTCCTTTTTTCCTTTTTTCCTCTTTTCTTTCCAATCAGTTGTCGATGCAGCCACAGGTATACACGTCTAGCAGAAAAATGTTTGATGGGACTAGCTAACGGAGTTGACGGTAGGGTCAAATAAGGAACTAACCAAACTTTATGTGTCAAGAAAGGAAGAAAAAAATTGTCAGGGCCAAGAAAGGAAGGCAAACTTCAGGGAGGACCAAATAAGGAATTCTCTCAAAGATGATGCCCTCGCATTTGCGAGGGTCACCTTGCTAGTTTTCAAAATAACATCAATCCCTGAATTTACCCTTGAGGAGTTTCTCTTTCTTCAGGTACCTTTGAATCCTTTTAAAGTCTGTCGACAATTATATTGGCGGGCAGCAATACCTTCGGATACAGAATCTCCAAGTCACCAACCGCGTTGGCTATAGCGAGCAGATTTGCCGACGGGTAACGTGCAAGGACGAGGGCAAGTGTAAACCTGGCTCCGCCAAAAACTTGGGCTCGCACCAAGTCCCGAATCTTCTTGGCATTCCCGAACTCAGACATCAGAGTCAGCAGCGTAGGGGGAATCACGTTTAAAGGGAACATCGTTTTCCAAACTACCCTCATGGCTCTGTAGCACTTGTCGAAGAAATGGTGGACTTGTTGAACCCGGTCTTGAAATTGAGCTACAGCCGAAGCCTTCGAGTGTTCTCGCCAAAAAATATCTTCGGCTGACGACAGCTGGGTTAAAGCGTGCACTCTTCCGCACGGTTCAGAGCTATGACTGGCAAAGGAATCAATAGAGGATCAGACAAGGCGTTGTTGACCAAAAAGTGCAAGGATAAAGAAACTTACAGTTTAAACTCTCGGTAGCTTTATGCAGTTCGGTAAGAGCATACCGCTCCACTTTGGCTGCAATCTCGCCCTTCTTATTGACAATAGCAGCTAACGCATAAGTGATGCGTACATCCTTTTCCATCTGAGTGATTCGATCCTTCATACGCTGGATTCGATCACCTTCAGGAAGAGCACCCGACGAGTCGTCGACAAATGAGGGGACTGGGAAAACCTGCGGGAAACAACGTTCAAAGGTGTGACGGGTTGGGTCAATTCAAGCATCCGAAGTAACTCCCATCGGGAGAAGGGCAAGTAAAAATATCATAAGAAAGGTGTACTAGCAACATTGCTAGCACGGAGTTTATTACAAACATGAGTTTTTCGGCAAATCATCGTTTCACATCAAATCAAAGACAAACTTGTTACAAAAGTCAAGGGGCTTGAGTTTGGGATGATAGACTTGGACCAGCCGATGTTTTCTCCGATGAAACCAGGTCAAGGAGCTGGCGTGCGCATTGAACAGCCGACGTCTTGAATATGCCTAAATCTATGAACTGCCCATCCTGATCTTTTGGCAGTTCCTTAGACATCTTCTCGATATCGGCCTTGAAGCCATGACCCATCATAAGTTGGAAGGCTAGGAGGGCACCATAAGTACGCGAAGTACGTTTGAATACCTCGATAACCTCCTTGGTATTGACTGCGAAGGCATCAATCAATTGCCCCAAGGTCTTGTTTTGGCTGAGCTTGGGGAAGATCATCAAGTGCATCCGCGTCATGGCGCCTTTGCCCTTTTCAAGAAGCTCTCGTGTAAGTTGGTGGGTGGCGAGAGTCATCGACACACCGTTTGCCGGAGAATTGTTTGGAATTTTATCCAGTGCAGCAGCAGGGATGTCGGCGGCCTCTGAAAGGAAACGAAATGGAAAAGATTACCATCAAAGGACTAGATTCGCAAAAAATCGCTAAGAAGGCGTGAAGAGGAAGTACCAAGCAAAGCCAATGAAGATTGGCGCAGGAGGTCATCTTTTTCGGCTGCCCGAGCTTCGGCAGCCAATCGAGAGGCTTCCTCTTCCTTCAATTTCTCTTTTAGCTTGCCAAGCTCCTCCTTGAGGGAGTCGACCTCTTGGCAAGCTGCGGCGGCCATTTTGACAGCATCATCCAGCTTCGAGGAGGAAGATTTAACTTCCTTCTGCAGCCGAACCTTGTCTGCTTCAAGGGAAGTGAATTGGGAGGCGAAGGCCTCCAAGGAAGAAATGACACCTCGCAGATCCTTGAGAAAGAAGGATGTTCATTAAGCAAGGTACGCATTAGGTCAATTCGCGTTTAATCAAAAAGGGACTTACAGAAGGAGGAGTCGCGGTGGCGGCAGTCGAAGGAACTTCTTTCTGTAGACAGTGTTGCCTCCAAGAGCAGAGGTTTGTAGAACAAAGAAGCAAGTTTCCCTTAAGTGGATTACCCAAGGTTTATCGAACTCGGGGAGGAAGAGGTCAAAGATATCCCTCTCATGCAACCCCGCAACCACAAAGCAAGAAGTCTCTTGTGTCCCCAACACACCTAATAGGTGCACTAGTTCGGCGAAGAGGTAGTGAAATACAGGTGGTATGAATAAGTATGAGTGGTAGTACGGCGCGAAAAAGTGCTTGCTGGCGTGCATTGATGGTAGTAATATTGCGGGAAGTAAACATGCAGTATAGTAAACAAGCAGCGATTTCAGTATTTAGGAACAAGGCCTAGGGATCATACTTTCACTAGTGGACACTCTCAACATTGATCGCATAATAAATAACTCTTTCTCATATGTGCTACATACACTCTTGTTTGATAATGAATATCATTCGTTGCGTAGGATTACACGAACCCTCAATGCCGGAGTTAACAAGCTCCACAACATTCGATATTCATGTTTAAGTAACCTTAGAGCATAATAGATCATTGCAAAATAAACCAAGAACTAACATAGAGCACGCACTGTCCACATTACACTATGAAGGAGGAATAGATCACATCAATACTATCATAGTGACAATTAACTCCACGATCTACAAGAGATCATGATCATAGCCTACGACAAGAACCACACGGTGCACACACTAGCACCTTTACACCATGCAGAGGAATAGACTACTTTAATAACATCACATGAGTAGCACACAACTAGTAGCGATACAAAGCTCATCATATGGATCTCAATCATGTAAAGCAGCTCATGAGATCATTGTATTGGAGTTCAGAGAGAGAGATTAACCACATAGCTACAGTGAGAGCCCTCAGCCCGGGGGAGAACTTCTCCCTCCTCATCATGGAGACAACGATGGCGGTGAAGATGGCGGTGGAGACGCGGTGGAGATGACTCGGGGCAATTCCCCGTCCCGGCAGTCGGAACAGAGACTTCTGTCCCCGAATCTTGATTTCGCGATGGCGGCGGCTGGAAGGTTTCTCCGTATCGTGGCTCTCTTCGGTGTTTTAGGTCGAGAGGCTTAAATAGGCGAAGAGGGAGTCGGAGGGGCCACGGGGTGCCCACACCCTAGGGCGCGCCCCGGCCCGCGCGGGGTGTGGTGTGGGGCCCCCCCGGCTCCCCTCTCGTCCCTCTACGGTGCTCCGAAGCTTCCGGGAAAAATAGGAACCAGGGCGTGATTTCGTCCGATTCCGAGAATATTTCGTTACTAGGATTTCAAAACCAAAAGCAATGAGAAAACGACAGAGCGGCCTTTCGGCATCTCGTCAATAGGTTAGTTCCGGAAACGCATGAATATGACATATAATGTGTATAAAACATGTAGATATCATCAATAAAGTGGCATGGAACATAAGAAATTATCGATACGTTGGAGACGTATCAGCATCCCCAAGCTTAGTTCTGCTCGTCCCGAGCAGGTAAAACGATAACAAAGATAATTTCTGAAGTGACATGCCATCATAACCTTGATCATACTATTGTAAAGCACATGAGATGAATGCAGCGATTCGAAGCAATGATGAAGATAATGAGTAAACAAATGAATCATATAGCAAAGACTTTTCATGAATAATACTTTCAAGACAAGCATCAATAAGACTTGCATAAGAGTTACTCATAAAGCAATAAATTCTAAGTAGAAAGCTTTGAAACAACACAAAGGAAGATATAAGTTTCAGCGGTTGCTTTCAACTTTAACATGTATATCTCATGGATAATTGTCAACACAAAGTAATATAACAAGTGCAATAGGTAAACATGTAAGAATCAATGCATAGTTCACACAAGTGTTTGCTTCTTAAGGTGGAGGGAGATAGGTAAATTGACTCAACAATAAAAGTAAAAGAATGGTCCTTCAAAGAGGAAAGCATCGATTGCTGTATTTGTGCTAGAGCTTTTATTTTGAAAACATATAGAGAGCATAAAAGTAAAGTTTTGAGGAGTGTTTGTTGTTGTCAATGAATGGTACCGGGTACTCTAACCCCCTTGCCAAACAAACCTTCAAAGAGCGGCTCCCATTTTATTTTGTTTTTGGGTGGCACTCCTTCCAACCTTTCTTTCCAAACCATGGCTAACCAATCCTCGGGTGCCTGCCAGCAATCTCATACCATGAAGGAGTGCCTTTTATTTTAGTTTTATTATAATGACACTCCTCCCCACCTTTGCTTTCTCAAGCCATGGCTAACCGAATCCTTCGGTTGCCGTCCAACAATCACATACCATGGAGGAGTGTCTATTTTTGTTAATTAATTTGGGACTGGGAATCCCATTGCCAGCTCTTTTAGCAAAATTATTGGATAAGCGGATGAAGCCACTAGTCCATTGGTGAAAGTTGCCCAACAAGATTGAAAGATAAACACCATATACTTCCCCTCATGGGCTATAAAACATTGACACAAATCAGGAGGTGATAAATTTTGAATGGTTTAAAGGTAGCACTCAAATTTACTTTGGAATGGCGGAGAAATACCATGTAGTAGGTAGGTATGGTGGACGCAAATGGAATGAATATTGGCTCAAGTATTTGGATGTATGAGAAGTATTCCCTCTCGATACAAGGCTTAGGCTAGCAAGGTTATTTGAAGCAAACTCAAGTATAAATGGTGCAGCAAGACTCACATATAAACATATTGTAAGCATTACAAGACTTTACATCGTCTCCTTGTTGTTCAAACACCTCAACCAGAAAATATCTAGACTTAGAAGACCAATCATACAAACCAAATTTTAACAAGCTCTATGTAATTATTCATTAATGGGTACAAAGTATATGATGCAAGAGCTTAAACATGAGCACAACAATTGCCAAGTATCACATTATCCAAGACATTTTACCAATTACTACATGTAGCATTTTTCAATTCCAACCATATAACAATTTTAACGAAGAGGAAACTTCGCCATGAATATTATGAGCTAAGAACACATGTGTTCATACGAACCAACGGAGCGTGTCTCTCTCCCACACAAGGATGAACTTATTAAGAGAATTCAAATACAAACAAAAATAAAAGCACACACACAGACGCTCCAAGTAAAAGTACATAAGATGTGTGACCGAATAAAAAATATAGTTTCAAGAGAAGGAACATGATACTTTATCGATGAAGAAGGGATGCCTTAGGCATCCCCAAGCTTAGAACGCTTGAGTCTTCTTAGAATATGCGGGGGTGAACCACGAGGGCATCCCCAAGCTTAAGCTTTTCACTCTTTTTTGATCATAGTATATCATACTCCTCTCTTGACCCTTGAAAACTTCCCTTCACCAAACTTCAAGCAAACTCATTAGAGGGTTAGTGCATAATCAAAAATTCACATGTTTAGAGGTGACACAAACATTCTTTTCACTTCTGGACATTGCATAAAGCTACTGGACATTAATGGATCAAAGGAAATAAATCCAATATAGCAAAAGGGCAATCACGAAATAAAGGCAGAGACTCTGTCAAACAGAACAGTCCGTAAAGACGAAGTTAAAGCTGGCACCAGACTTGCTCAAATGGAAAAACTCAAAACTAATGAAAGTTGCGTACATATCTGAGGATCACGCTCGTAAATTGGCAGATTTTTGAATTTTCTACAGAGAACTGTGCCCAGATTCGTGACAGACAGCAATGCTGTTTCTGTGCAACGATCCCAAATATAACATCAACTTTGACATAGAAACTTTACTTGGCACAAAAACATGATAAGGAGAGTTGCTACAGTAGTAAACAACTTCAAGACACAAATATAAAAAAAAAGTACGCAGCAAAAAATAACACATGGGTTATCTCCCAAAGTTCTTTCTTTATAGCCATTAAGATAGGCTCGGCGGGTACAGTGATGCGACGCAGAAATAGTGTTGAAGCAAAAGAGCTTCAGGGAGCAATTCAAAACACATTTGGGCCTAACATGCTTCCTATGCAAAAGAGAATCTTATACACAAATGAATTCATGAAGAGCAAAGTGGCAAGCATAAGAGGATAAAACACGAGTAACTTAAAGATTCTCAAAGAGGGGAAACTTAATATTATTAAGATGCATATAACCATATTTCCCTCTCTCATAATAACTTTAAGTAGCATCATTGATGAAATCCACAATATACCCGTCACTTAAAACATTCTTATCATGGTTCATATGCATAGAAGTATCATTAATTTTGGCATGAAGAGTTATTCTCATTAATAGTAATTGGAGCAAAATTATTATAAGAATTTGGACATGGTAAACAAGTTGCATATTAAAAGAATTGTTTTTGGCAAGCCCATCAAAACTATGACAAGTTTCATAAGGATAATTGTAACATGTGTCATATACATCTCTATAGCAATTATCTAAACTAGAATATGTAATATCATCATTTTCACTAAAAGTAGAGGTCTCAAATATAGGATCTTCAAGCACAACATCCCCAAGTTAGAGCTTTCAATATCATCGTTTAAGGGGACATGAATAATGCTATCATCATTACTTTCATAATCAGTACCAAAGAGATTTTCAATATCAAAGGCAGTGTGTTCATCTAAATCATGATCACTAATATGGGTAAAGGGTATAGGAAGATCATCGTACTTCAGATTCATTATCATAATAATCATTGGGAGCAACATACTTACGGTTACCTAGCGTTATCTCATTCACTCACGGCATATGTAGCAAGTTCTTTTATTCTCCTTCTTCTTACTTCTTCTTCTTCTTCTTCTTCTTCTTCTTCTTCTTCTTCTTCTCTTCCTTCTCCTCGTTCCCTTCTTTAGGAGGAAAAGGCTTGAAGGGTGGCTTGTCCGCATAACCTGATTTTCTTTTAGAAACAATAGAAGAAACTTGGGAGGATCCTCCTTTTCATTAATTAGTTGAAAACACACAGCGGTCCTATCATATTTTGGCAAGGTGTCATCTTCTAAAATATTCTGTATGTAAGTATTTGTATGGCAATTATTATTGCAGTAAGAAAGACACCCATGCAGGACATCATCAATATCAAGATCATTAATATTTAACAAAGAAATTTTCTTGATAACTCTTCACACTTCAAAAATAAGGTAAGTTCATCATGCTGATTAGGAATAATTTCATCATCACAATACAAATTTGCAGCACTCATAGGGTTTGAATTATCATTGGAGGAACATTGAAAATTAAAATGACCAACTCTATGGCAAAGTTCACAAATAAAAGGATAGAGGGCACACACCTTTTCTCCAAGATCATCTAGAGCTCTAGACCACTTTCTGGTTTTTCATTTCTGTGATGGATACAATATTCATCTTCTATTTGATTAATTCCACAAGGTCTATGTATTCCACAAAAATTAACATGCTTATAGGAAATAGCATTCTTAGGGGTTTGAGCATGCTTATTGCAATCATTAACAACAATGTCATTCTTCATGCAAGCCTCTTTAAAAGGTTCATGATACTTATCAAAATTCTTTTTAGGCAGTTCTAAATGAGAAGCAAAGGCTTTAAAAAGATTTGCAGCAACTTGAGAGTCAAGACCATAAGTAGCACTCATATTTCGAAATTTATCGGTATTCATAAAAGTTTTAATGCATTCATAATCATAGTTATACCCGACTCTTTACCTTTGTCGTTCTCCCAATCTTCAGGCATTCTCCTTAATCCGATCAAGAAAGGTCCCTTTTAATCTTCTTTGTTGCACCGTGAATGATCCAAGAACAAGTAATGTCAGCAAAGTCTTATCTTGAAAAAGAAAGTCTTGCATAAGAAATTATCAATGATGATATTACTGGAAGCTCATGATTGGGGCATTTGAGCATTAAAGTCTTCAATCTCCCATGCTTGGGCAATACTCTCTCCATCATGAGGCCAAAATTATATATATGGTTTAGAGTCTTTTGGAATTTCACTTGGAGGATAGAACTTGGAATAAAATAGAGGCACAATATCCTTCCAATCAAGAGCGCCCGTCCTTCAATAGTTTATACCAATGCGCTGCTTTACCCAGACAGCGACATAGAGAATAGTTTCTTCTTACTTCATCCATAGAGATACCTGCACACTTAAACAACCCGCATAATTCATGCAAAAAACAGTAAATGATCTCCAGGATGGACGGTTCCATCCCCTTCATAGCGGTTATCCATAACACGTTCAATAATTTTCATAGGTATTTTATACGGAATACTTTCAGCAGGTGGATTTAAAATATCAGGAGCATCATTAGAGTTATCGCATATGGGAGATAAAGCATTATCAAAGCAAAATATTTCTTCCAAAGCGGAGGAGCTAAAAAGATTATTTTTATGTAAACTAGCTTCCCCAAGCTTAACTTCTTCATAGCATTAGCTGTAATTGCATTCATACTAATAACATTGCTACTATCATGTAAATAAGGTTCCATAGGTTTTTAATTTTTGTATCAAACCATCCATGTCTTAAATCGGGAAATAGAATAAGATCATTGTTATCCATTATGCCTAACTAGTGTAAACAAGAAACAAAAAAGATATAATTGCAGACTAAAGGAAATAGCTTCGAGCACACACAATGGCGCCAGAAAATTACTGTTACCTGGAACCGGAGTGTGAGTGCCTTTACCTTTACGACATGGCGCCCAGAAAGAAGTATGATGTCTCTTGGTGCTTCTATTCTTGCAGGCAGGTGTTGGGCCTCGAAGCGAGAGGTTTGTAGAGCAGCGGCAGTTTCCACTTAAGTGGATTACCCAAGGTTTATCGAACTCGGGGAAGGAAGAGGTCAAAGATATCCTCTCAAGCAACCCTGCAACCACAAAGCGAAAGTCTCTTGTGTCCCCAACACCCCTAATAGGTGCACTAGTTGCGAAGAGATAGTGAAATACAGGTGGTATGAATAAGTATGAACAGTAGTACGGCGCCAGAAAATAGCTCGCTGGCGTGCAGTTGATGGTAGTAATATTGCGGGAAGTAAAGATGCAGTAAAACAGTAAACAAGCAGCGATAGCAGTATTTAAGAACAAGGCCTAGGGATCATACTTTCACTAGTGGACACTCTCAACATTGATCGCATAATAAATAACTCTTTCTCTCATATGTGCTACATACACTCTTGTTTGATAATGAATATCATTCGTTGCGTAGGATTACACGAACCCTCAATGCCGGAGTTAACAAGCTCCACAACATTCGATATTCATGTTTAAGTAACCTTAGAGCATAGTAGATCATTGCAAAATAAACCAAGAACTAACATAGCGCACACACTGTCCACATTACACTATGAAGGAGGAATAGATCACATCAATACTATCATAGTGACAATTAACTCCACGATCTACAAGAGATCATGATCATAGCCTACGACAAGAACCACACGGTGCACACTAGCACCTTCCACCATCACGGAGGGAATAGACTACTTTAATAACATCACATGAGTAACACACAACTAGTAGCGATAAAGCTCATCATATGGATCACAATCATGTAAAGCAGCTCATGAGATCATTGTATTGGAGTTCAGAGAGAGATTAACCACATGGCTACGGTAGAGCCTCGGCCCAGGGAGGGCTTCTCCCTCCTCATCATGGGAACGGCGATGGCGGTGAAGATGAGGTGGAGGCAGCGGTGGGGGCAGCTCAGAACCAGATTCCCCGTCGGCGAGTGCCGGAATAGGGCACTCTGTCCCCCAGATCTTGATTTCGCGATGGCGGCGGCCCTGGAAGGTTTCTCCGTATCGTGGCTCTCTGTCGGTGTTTTTAGGTCGAGAGGAGGCTTAAATAAGCGAAGAAGGAGAGGGAGTGGGAGGCCACCAGAGTGCCCACCCCTAGGAGGCGCGCCCCCTGTGGCAACGGGGGTGGTATGGGGCCCCCCCAGCTCCCCTCTCGTCCACTCTCACGGTCTTTCTGGAAACTTAGGAAAAAATAGGAACCTGGGCGGTGATTTCGTCCGATTCCGAGAATTACGTTGTGAGATTTCTGAAACCAAAAGCAGTGACTGACCTTTAGCGCTTCGGCATCTAAATCAATAGAGTTAGTTCCAGAAAATGCACGAATATGACATAAAGTGAGCATAAAACATGTAGATATCATCGATAAAGTGGCATGGAACATAAAAAATTATCGATACGTTGGAGACGTAATGTGCGTGCGATCGGAACTGCTCCCCTTAGAAAGGGAAGAGGCTGTGATACGAAGTGCGGGGACCGCCTCCAAGGCCGGAAGCCGGAAGCCGCGACATCGGCGGAGCAGCATAGTTTGGCTTTCTTGGACGGAGAGCTTGACAAGACCTTCGTCACGCAAAAAGGAAAATGTTCGATAAAGGTTATGAAAAAGAATGTGAGGACAAAATATGGTGTCGGGACAGAGTGCCCATCGAATTAGATCATCTTCTTCGACGAAGCCTGCGGTTGATCTCTTCATGGGTGAAGCCACACAGCTCTCATGTTTGCATTAACAAAAGAGCATCACGATCGGGCGTCGTCATCTTGTGATCCTGCGTATCCCTAGCATCATCGGTGGGGGAGGAAGGTGGGGCAGACGTTTAGAATCTACTCGGATCATCGAGTTTGCTCTCTGGGCCTGTGTGCTCGACAGTGTGAAAATCAACGGGTGCTGAAGAGCCTCTTCCCTCGGAAAAGTATCATTTGGCGAATCATGCAAGTTTCCAGAGACTATGGGGATCTGTCAAAGAGAAAAAACAAGTAGGGATAATAAGAATTACGTCGACTAAGTGGAAATAACATAATGAGAATATGAAAAGGGAAGTTACCTCTGGCGGTGGATGATCGGCATCAAGAGGAATGTAAGAGGATATCAATGGGATCGAGTCTTCTTGACTAAAGAAAGTAAGGCGACGGACTTCATCAAGCAGCTCCTTTTCCGACAGTTCGGCAGCATTAACCCTGGTCTCATCCTTCGAACCTGAATACAACCACATTGGACGAATTCTGGCCATGACTGGTTGGACTCGACGTTTCAGGAACACCGCTGCCACCTCTGTGCCAACCATAGTTTGGCCATCGGCCTCTTTGATTCGAAGAAATTTGGCAGCGAATAATTCGTCGGCAGCTGCCCTTTCGTCGGGAGAGAGAATGTTCTTCCAGGAATCCTTAGGCTTGGCTTCGAGGACATCGGCAAAGCAAGGAAGCTGGGACTCGGTTGACAAGGAATCCTTGACATAAAACCATTTCAGTCTCCATCCTTGCACGGATTCTCTCATTGGGAAATTGAAGTAATTAACCTCCGAACGAGCCACAAACCCCACTCCTCCGATGACAAAAGATCCATTACTACTGCTGTACCTCTTTACATAAAAGATCTTTTTCCACAATCCAAAATGAGGCTCGCAGAGGGTAATGAATACAGCGACGTGAAGGATTGAATTAGGAGTAAGTTGCCACAGTTGGATTTCGTAAGTCCGCAGAAGATGAAGAAGGAATTCATGAGCGGGAAGCGAGAGACCCCGATATAGGAACGATAGGAACATCACGGTAAAGCCAGCAGGGGGATTGGGCCGAGAAATCGCACCTGGAAAAATCACATTCCCCTCGTTGGAGGAGATTAGCCCCAGGCTTCGGGATCTCTTTTTATCGCGCTTGGTGATGGATGACGCTATCCAATCCCCAGGTTTGGCAATAGAGCCTGGCGGCGCTGGTGGCGCCGGAGCTGGGGGAGGAGCGTCCGGAGCGCTCCCCTTCGGAAGCCCAAGAGGAAAGTGTGATGCACACAGCCGACATTCCTACGATAGAAACGGTTATCGAACCAGTAGGAGCCGAGAAGCACGTGAAGGTTGTTGGTGGAGAATGTAGTGCAGCGCAACACCAGTGAAAACGGCGCCAACGTGGAACACGCACAACACAATCAAATGCTGCTAGCGTATGATTAGTTGTCAATCTCACCGGCTGCGAAAACAAAGTTAAAGAGAAGCGTATCGGTGGAAGATGGTGTTTGTTGCAAAGAACAGTAAAAACAGTAGAATGTATTCAGATGTAAAAGAATGGACCAGGATCCACAGTTCACTAGAGGTGTCTCTCCAGTAAGATAACTAACATCTTGGTGAAACAAATTACAGATGAACCCATTGACAAATAAGATTCAATACATATCAACGATGAATACTATGTGATTTAATCAGGGCATTGCGACAAAGTACATGACCGCTATCAGCATGCATCTATGCCTAAATAATCACCTTCAGGTTATCATCGAACCCCTTCGGTATTAAGTTGTAAACAGCAGATAATTGCATTAAGTATGGTGAGTAATGTAATCAACACAAATATCCTTAGACAAAGCATTGATGTTTTATCCCTAGTAGCATAACACATCACAACCTTAGAACCTACGTGCGATCCCGAGATTCAATGGAAATGAACCACTATAGAACACATAATTACTCCTCTTGAGTCTAAAGTATCAACTTGGCGAGCCTCTACTAGCAACGGAAAGCATGCGAGAACATAAACAACACATATATGATAGATTGATAATCAACTTGACATAATATTCTATATTCATCGGATCCGCCAAACACAACATGTAGCATTACAAATAGATGATCTCTTGATCATGTTAGGCAGCTCTCAAATCTAAGCAATGATAGCACAAGCGGAGAGGACAACCATCTAGTACTGCTATGGACACATAGTCCAAGGATGAACTACTCACGCATCAATCAGGAGCGGGCATGATGATGTAGAGCCCCCTCAGGTGATGATTCCCCTCTCCCAGTGAGGGTCTTGGAAGACGTCCTCTGAATCCCAGGGATGGGATTAACGACAGGCGACGTCTACGGAAGGTTTTCCGTATCATGGCTCTCGGTACGAGGGGGGTTTCGCGAAGAAGGCTATTTGTAGGCGGAAGGTAGGTCAAGTGGCGGCTTGGGAGCCCCACACGGGCCGCAGGCGGGGGGCCGGGCCAGCAGCCCTGTTGTGTCGAGCCTCGTGGCTTCAGCCACGTCTCCCTTCGGTCTTCTGGAAGCTTAGTGTAAAAATAGGCCCCTTCAGGCGTTGATTTCGTCCAATTACGAGAATATTTCCTTACCAGGATTTCTGAAACCAAAAATAACAAACTGGCGCTTTGACATCTTGTTAATAGGTTAGTGTAGAGAAATGTATAATAATGTTGTAAAGTATGTATAAAACATTCAAGTATTGTAATAAAAGTAACATGGACATAAGAATTATAGATACGTTTGAGGCGGTATCAAGCATCCCCAAACTTAGTTCTGCTCGTCCCGAGGTAAACGATAACAACAAATAATTTCTGAAGTGACATGCTACCAACATAAGCTTGATCAACATTATTGTAAAGCATATGAGATGTATGGAGTGATCTGAAGCAAAAGATTGCTAACAAAAAATAATGACTAAACAATTGAATCATATAGCAAAACTTTTCATGAATAGTACTTTCAAGACAACATCAATAAGACTTGCATAAGAACTAACTCATAAGCAATAAATTCTAAGTAGAATGAATTGAAGCAACACAAAAAGATGATTAAGTTTCAGCAATTGCTTTCAACTTGTAACATGTATATCTCATGGATATTTGTCAACATAGAGTAATATACTTGAGTGCAATAAGTAAACATGTAAGAATCAATACAAATTAACACAAGTGTTTGCTTCTAAGATAGAAAAAAGTGGGTAAACCGACTCAACATAAAGTAAAAGAATGGCCCTTAAAAGGCAGAGGAAGCATGGATTACTATTTTTGTGCTAGAGCTTTTGTTTTTGAAAACAGAAACAATTTTGTCAACGGTAGTAATAATTTATATGTGCTATGCATAATACATCCTACAAGTTGCATGTCTCATGCACAGGTATTAGTAGTGCTGCTCCTTGTCCTACTTAGCTCGGAAAACACGGATTATCATTGCATAACATGTGGTCTTAACCAAGTGTCACAAAGGGATACTCCATGCCGCATGTACAAAGGTCTAAGGAGAAAGCATTGGATTTCTCGCTTTTGATTATTCTCAACAAAGCATCATCCCAGAGACAACACCAGACAACAGATAATGGAACACTCTCTTTTAATGTGAAAGCATTCAACAACAAATAATATTCTCATAAGAGATTGAGGTTGTATGTCCAAAGCTGAAACTTCCACCATGATACATGGCTTTAGTTAGCTGCCCAATGTTCTTCTCTAGCATATGCATACTCAAACCATTTGATCATGAAATCGCACTTACTTGAGACAAGACGGACATGCATAGCATCTCACATGATATCCAACAAAGGTAAAGTTGATGACACAGAAACATGGTTACGCTCAACAAGCAACATAAGAATTAAGACACATAGCTACATATTCATCACCACAATAGTTTTAAGCTATTTGTCAATGAGCTATATATTGTAAAGGTAAAGGAATAAAATTTTAATTAGCACTCAAGTAATTTACTTTGGAATGACAATACCACATGGTAGGTAGATATGGTGGACACGCCTGATGCACACGTCCATTGGGAACCCCAAGTGGAAGGTATGATGCGTATGGAAGCAAGTTTCCCTCAGTAGCAAACCAAGGTTTAATCGAACCATTAGGAGCCAAGAAGCACGTTGAGGTTGATGGTGGCGAAATGTGATCCGGCGCTGTGATTCCGGCGCCAACGTGGAACTTGCACAACACAGCAAAGTACTTTGCCCCAACGGAATACATTGAGGTTGTCAATCTCACTGACTTGCTGTAACAAGGATTAACCGTATTGTGGAAGATGATTGTTTGCAAGAAAACGATAAAACAAATATTGGAGTAGATTGTGTACGATGTAAAAGACAAGGCCAAGAGTCCTAGTTCACTAAGTGTGTCTCTCCCTTAAGATAAAGCATGTTGGGTGAACAAATTACGGTCGGACAATTGACAAATAAGGAGAAAGGGCATAACAAATGCATGCCATGATATGATAAATATGGTGAATTTAATTGAAACTGCATTCGACAAAGTACATAGACACTTCATCCATTGCATCTATGCCTAAAGTCCACCTTGAGTTATCGCCAGAACATTCGGTATTAGGATTCTTGAAGCAGCAGAACAATTACATTAGTACTTAGTGCGTAATGTAATCAGCAACTAAATATCCTTAGACATAGCATCATTGTCCCTAGTGGCAACAACACAACACAACCTTAGAACCTGCGTATGATCAGTGTCAGCCAGAAAGCATGAACCCACTATAGAACTTAAATACTCCCTCTTGGAGTTAAGAGCCAAAAACTTGGCCAGAGCCTCTACTAATAACGGAGAGCATCCCAGATCATAAACAACACATAAACAATAGATTGATAATCACCATATTCATATAGTATTCTCTATCCATAGGATCTCCCGACAAACACAACATATAGTAATACGGATAGATGATCTTGATCATGTTAGGCAGCTCCTAAGATCCAACAATGAAGCACAATTAGGAGAAGACGACCATCTAGCTACGGCTATGGACCCATAGTCCAGGGGAACTACTCACTCATCACTCCGGAAGCGACCATGGCGGTGTAGAGTCCTAGATGAATCCCCTCTCCGGCAGGGTGCCGGAGGCGATCTCCAGAATCCCCCGAGATGGGATTCGTGGCGGCGGCGTCTCTGGAAGGTTTTCCGTATCGTGGCTCTCAGTACTGGGGGGTTTCGCAACGAAGGCTATTTGTAGGCGGAAGGAGCAGGTCAAGGGCGAAGCACGAGGGGCTTGACCCACACCATGAGTCGAGGCGCGGCCGGGGGCACAGGCCGCGCCGCCTGTGGGCTGTCGCCACCTCGTGGCCCCGCTTCGTCTCCTCTTGGAAGCTTCGTGCACAAATAGGACCCTGGGCGTTGATTGCGTCCAATTCGAGAATGTTGCGTTACTAGGATTTACCGAAACCAAAAACAGCTGACTTGACAACGGCTCTTCGGCATCTTGTTAATAGGTTAGTTCGGAAAATGCGTAAATCGACATAAAATATGCATAAAACATGTAGGTATCATCAATAAAGTAGCATGGAACATAAGAAATTATCGATCCGTTGGAGACGTATCAGCATCCCCAAGCTTAGTTCTGCTCGTCCCGAGCAGGTAAAACGATATAAAGACCAATTTAGAAGTGACTTGTACCATCATAATCTTGATCATACTATTTGTAAACATATGTAATGAATACGGCGATCAAAACAATGGTAATGACATGAGTAAACAACTGAATCATAAAGCAAAGACTTTTCATGAATAGTACTTCAAGACAAGCATCAATAAGTCTTGCATAAGGTTAACTCATAAAGCAATAAATCAAAGTAAAGGTGTTGAAGCCACACAAAGGAAGATTAAGTTTCAGCGGTTGCTTTCAACTTATAACATGTATATCTCATGGATATTGTAACATAAAAGTAATATAACAAGTACAATATGCAAGTATGTAAGAGAATCAATACACAGTTCACACAAGTGTTTGCTTCTTAAGGTGGAGGGAGATAGGTAAACTGACTCAACAATAAAGGTAAAAGAAGGTCCTTCAAAGAGGAAAGCACCGATTCGCTGTATTTGTGCTAGAGCTTTATTTTGAAAACATGAAACAATTTTGTCTCGTTAGTAATAAAGCATATGAGTTATATAAATTATATCTTACAAGTTGCAAGCCTCATAGTATACTAATAGTGCCGCACCTTGTCCTACTTAGCATGGACTACCGGATCTTTGCATTCATGTTTCAACCAAGTGTCACCAAGGGGTACCTCCATGCCGCTGTACAAAGGTCTAAGGAAAAAACTAGCATTGGATTTTTCGCTTTTGATTATTCTCAGCTTAGACATCCATACCGGGATAGACAACAGTTAATGGACTCCTCTTTAATGTATAAGAATGTGGCAACAATTATTATTCTCATATGAGATTGAGGATATATGTCCAAGCGAAACTTCAACCATGATTCATGGCTTTAGTTAAGCGGCCCAATGTTCTTCTCTAACAATATGCATGCTCCAACAATTAAGGTGGTAGATCTCTCTTACTTCGGACAAGACGGACATGCATAGCAACTCACATGATATTCAATAAAGAGTAATTGATGGCGTCCCCAGAAGCATGATTATCGCACAACAAACAAGCAACTTAACAAGAGATAAAGTGCATAAGTACATATTCAATACTACGATAGTTTTAAGGCTATTTTGTCCTAAGCTATATATTGCAAAGGTAAATGATGGAATTTTAAAGGTAGTGAACGTCTCCGACATATCGATAATTTCTTATGTTCATTGCTACTTTATTGATGATACCTACATGTTTTATGCACTTTATGCCATATTCGTGCATTTTACGGAACTAACCTATTAACAAGATGCAGAAGTGCCGTTTTCTGTTGTTTTTAGTTTCAGAAATCCTAGTAACGAAATATTCTCGGAATTGGACAAAATCAGCGCCCGGAGTTCCTGACACACCCGGAAGCATCGAGAGCCGCCAGAGGGGGGCCCTGTGGGCCCCAGATGATAGGGTGGCGCGGCCTGGCCCCTGGCCGCGCCAGCCTATGGTGTCGTCGCCCCTTCGACCCTCCGAGGCTGCCCTTCGCCTATATAAAGCCCCTGCGTCGAGCCCCACGGAAGAAGCCACGGTACGCGAAACCTTCAGAGCCGCCGCCATCGCGAAGCAAGATCTGGGGGACAGGAGTCTCTGTTCCGGGCCGGACGGGGAAGTGCCCCCGAAGCTTCTCCATCGACACCGCTGCCATCTCACCGCCATCTTCATCACCGCTGCTGCTCCATGAGGAGGGTAGTTCTCCATCGAGGCTGGGGCTGTACCGGTAGCTATCTGGTTCATCTCTCTCCTATGTACTTCAATACAATAATCTCATGAGCTGCCTTACATGATTGAGATTCATATGATGATGCTTGTAATCTAGATGTCATTGTGCTAGTCAAGTGAGTTTTACTTATGTGATCTCCGGAGACTCCTTGTCCCACGTGTGTAAAGGTGACAGTGTGTGCACCGTGTGGGTCTCTTAGGCTATATTTCACAGAATACTTATTCACATTATGAATGGCATAGTGAAGTGCTTATTTATATCTCTTTATGATTGCAATGTGTTTTGTATCACAATTTATCTATGTGCTACTCTAGTGATGTTATTAAAGTAGTTTTTTTCTCCTACACGGTGTAATGGTGACAGTGTGTGCACTCGTGTTAGTACTTGGTTTATGCTATGATCATGATCTCTTGTAGATTGCGAAGTTAACTATTGCTATGATAGTATTGATGTGTATTATTCCTCCTACATAAGCATGAAGGTGACCGTGTGCATGCTATGTTAGTACTTGGTTTAGTCGTTTCGATCTTTCATGCACTCTAAGGTTATTTAAATATGAACATTTAATTGTGGAGCTTGTTAACTCCGGCATTGAGGGTTCGTGTAATCCTACGCAATGTGTTCATCATCCAACAAGAGAGTGTAGAGTATGCATTTATCTATTCTGTTATGTGATCAATGTTGAGAGTGTGTCCACTAGTGAAAGTCTAATCCCTAGGCCTTGTTCCTAAATACGCCCTCAGCATTGTTCTTGTTTCTTTGCGTTACTACGCTGCGTTACTCTTTGCATGTTTACTTCTGCAATATTACTACCATCAGCGCACGCCGGCGAAACTATTTTTACGCGCTGTACTGCTCATACTTATTTATACCACTGTATTTCACTATCTCTTCGCCGAACTAGTGCACCTATTAGGTGTGTTGGGGACACAAGAGACTTCTTGCTTTGTGGTTGCAGGGTTGCATGAGAGGATATCTTTGACCTCTTCCTCCTGAGTTCGATAAACCTTGGGTAATCCACTTAAGGAAACTGCTTGCTGTTCTACAACTCTTTGCTCTTGGAGGCCAACACTGTCTCTCATGAATAGAAGCACCCGTAGACATCAAGCACTTTTATGGCGCCGTTGCGGGGAGGAAAGGTAAAGGCACTCATACTTCGGTTCCAGGTAACGGTACTTTTCTGGCGCCATTGTGTGTGCTCGAAGCTATTTCCTTTAGACTCTGCAATTGCGACATTTGGTTTCTTGTTTACACTAGTTAGGCATAATGGACAACAATGACCTTTTTATTCTATTTCCTGATTTAAGACATGGATGGTTTGATGCGAAAATTAAAAAACCCATGGAACATATTAATATGAATGCTTTGAACACTATTGTTGCTAATGCTATGGAAAATTCTAAGCTTGGGGAAGCTGGCTTTGATGAGCATGATATTTTTAGTCCCCCAAGCATTGAGGAGAAAATTTACTTTGATGATACTATGCCTCCTATATTTGATGATGAGAATAATAATGATAGCTACTTTGTTGAATTTGCTCCCACTACAACTAATAAAATAGATTATGCCTATGTGGAGAGTAATAATTTTATGTATGAGACTCATGATAAGAATGCTTTATGTGATAGTTATATTGTTGAGTTTGCTCATGATGCTACTGAAAATTATTATGAGAGAGGAAAATATGGTTGTAAAATTTTCATGTTACTAAAACACCTCTCTATGTGCTGAAATTTTTGAAGCTACACTTGTTTTATCTTCCTATGCTTGTTACTTTGCTCTTCATGAACTTGTTTATTTACAAGATTCCTATGCATAGGAAGCATGTTAGACTTAAATGTGTTTTGAATTTGCCTCTTGATGCTCTCTTTTGCTTCAACTTCTATTTCTTGCGAGTGCATCATTAAAACTGCTGAGCCCATCTTAATGGCTATAAAGAAAGAACTTCTTGGGAGATAACCCATGTGTTTTTTTACTACAGTACTTTGTTTTATATTTGAGTCTTGGAAGTTGTTTACTACTGTAGCAACCTCTCCTTATCATGTTTTTGTGCCAAGTAAAGTTTCTATGTTAAAGTTGATGTTATATTTGGGATCGCTGCGCAGAAACAGCATTGCTGTCTGTCACGAATTCTGGCACAAGTCTCTGTAGAAAATTCAAAAAAATCTGCCAATTTACGAGCGTGATCCTCAGATATGTACGCAACTTTCATTAGTTTTGAGTTTTTCCATTTGAGCAAGTCTGGTGCCATTTTAAAATTCGTCTTTACGGACTGTTCTGTTTTTGACAGATTCTGCCTTTTATTTCGCATTGCCGCTTTTGTTAAGTTGAATGAGTTTCTTTGTTCCATTAACTTTCAGAAGTTTTGTGCAATGTCCAGAAGTGTTAAGAATGATTGTGTCACCTCTGAACATGTGAATTTTTGATTATGCACTAACCCTCTAATGAGTTTGCTTGAAGTTTGGTGTGAAGGAAGTTTTCAAGGGTCAATAGAAGAGGGTGATATAATGTGATCGAGAAGAGTGAAAGGTCTAAGCTTGGGGATGCCCCGGTGGTTCATCCCTGCATATTTTAAGAAGACTCAAGCATCTAAGCTTGGGGATGCCCAAGGCATCCCCTTCTTCATCGACAACTTATCAGGTTTCTTCTAGTGAAACTATATTTTTATTCCATCACATCTTATGTACTTTACTTGGAGCGTCTGTGTGCTTTTATTTTCGTTTTGTTATTTTCATTCTCTGAATAAGTTCATCCTTGTGTGGGAGAGAGACACGCTCCGCTGGTTCGTATGAACACATGTGTTCTTAGCTCATAATATTCATGGCGAAGTTTCCTCTTCGTTAAATTGTTATATGGTTGGAATTGGAAAAATGCTACATGTAGTAATTGGTAAAATGTCTTGGATAATGTGATACTTGGCAATTGTTGTGCTCATGTTTAAGCTCTTGCATCATATACTTTGCACCCATTAATGAAGAAATACATAGAGCTTGCTAAAATTTGGTTTGCATAATTGGTCTCTCTAAAGTCTAGATAATTTCTAGTATTGAGTTTTGAACAACAAGGAAGACGGTGTAGAGTCTTATAATGTTTACAATATGTCTTTTATGTGAGTTTTGCTGCACCGGTTCATCCTTGAGTTTGCTTCAAATAACCTTGCTAGCCTAAACCTTGTATCGAGAGGGAATACTTCTCATGCATCCAAATCCTTGAGCCAACCACTATGCCATTTGTGTCCACCATACCTACCTACTACATGGTATTTCTCCGCCATTCCAAAGTAAATTGCTTGAGTGCTACCTTTAAACAATTCAAAAGTTATTACCTCTTATTTGTGTCAATGTTTAATAGCTCATGAGGAAGTATGTGGTGTTTATCTTTCAATCTTGTTGGGCAACTTTCACCAATGGACTAGTGGCTTCATCCGCTTATCCAATAATTTTGCAAAAAGAGCTGGCAATGGGATTCCCAGTCCCAAATTAATTAACAAAAATAGACACTCCTCCATGGTATGTGATTGTTGGACGGCACCCGAAGGATTCGGTTAGCCATGGCTTGAGAAAGCAAAGGTGGGGAGGAGTGTCATCATAATAAAACTAAAATAAAAAGGCACTCCTTCATGGTATGAGATTGTTGGCAGGCACCCGAGGATTCGGTTAGCCATGGTTTGTGAAAGAAAGGTTGGAAGGAGTGCCACACAAAAATAAAATAAAATGGGAGCCGCTCTTTGAAGGTTTGTCTGGCAAGGGGGTTAGAGTACCCGCTACCATTCGTTGACAACAACAAACACCTCTCAAAACTTTATTTTTATGCTCTCTTTATGTTTTCAAAATAAAAGCTCTAGCACAAATATAGCAATCGATGCTTTCCTCTTTGAAGGACCATTCTTTTACCTTTATGTTGAGTCAGTTCACCTATTTCTCTCCACCTTAAGAAGCAAACACTTGTGTGAACTGTGCATTGATTCCTACATACTTGCATATTGCACTTGTTATATTACTCTATGTTGACAATATCCATGAGATATACATGTTATAAGTTGAAAGCAACCGCTGAAACTTAATCTTCCTTTGTGTTGCTTCAATACCTTTACTTTGATTTATTGCTTTATGAGTTAACTCTTATGCAAGACTTATTGATGCTTGTCTTGAAGTACTATTCATGAAAAGTCTTTGCTTTATGATTCACTTGTTTACTCATGTCATTACCATTGTTTTGATCGCTGCATTCATTACATATGTTTACAATATGATCAAGTTTATGATGGCATGTCACTTCAGAAATTATCTTTGTTATCGTTTTACCTGCTCGGGACGAGCAGAACTAAGCTTGGGGATGCTGATACGTCTCCAACGTATCGATAATTTCTTATGTTCCATGCTACTTTATTGATGATACCTACATGTTTTATGCACACTTTGTCATATTCGTGCATTTTAGGAACTAACCTATTAACAAGATGCCGAAGTGCCAGTTCTGTTTTAAATTGTTTTGGTTTCAGAAATCCTAGTAACGAAATATTCTCGGAATTGGACGAAATCAACGCCCAGTTCCTATTTTGCCCGGAAGCATCCAGAACACCCGAGAGCCGCCAGGGGGGGCACCTGTGGGCCCAGATGATAGGGTGGCGCGGCCAGGCCCTGGCCGCGCCGGCCTATGGTGTCGTCGCCCCTTCGACCCTCCGAGGCTGCCCTTTCGCCTATATAAAGCCCCTGCATCGAAAACCCTTACGGAAGAAGCCACGGTACGCGAAACCTTCCAGGCCGCCGCCATGAAGCCAAGATCGGGGACATGAGTCTCTGTTCCGGCACCCTGCCGGACGGGGGAAGTGCCCCGGAAGGCTTCTCCATCGACACCGCTGCCATCTCCCGCCATCTTCATCACCGCTGCTGCTCCCATGAGGAGGGAGTAGTTCTCCATCGAGGCTCGGGGCTGTACCGGTAGCTATGTGGTTCATCTCTCTCCTATGTACTTCAATACAATAATCTCATGAGCTGCCTTACATGATTGAGATTCATATGATGATGCTTGTAATCTAGATGTCATTGTGCTAGTCAAGTGAGTTTTACTTATGTGATCTCCGGAGACTCCTTGTCCCACGTGTGTAAAGGTGACAGTGTGTGCACCGTGTGGGTCTCTTAGGCTATATTTCACAGAATACTTATTCACTGTTATGAATGGCATAGTGAAGTGCTTATTTATATCTCTTTATGATTGCAATGTGTTTTGTATCACAATTTATCTATGTGCTACTCTAGTGATGTTATTAAAGTAGTTTTATTCCTCCTGCACGGTGTAATGGTGACAGTGTGTGCACTCGTGTTAGTACTTGGTTTATGCTATGATCATGATCTCTTGTAGATTGCGAAGTTAACTATTGCTATGATAGTATTGATGTGTATTATTCCTCCTACATAAGCATGAAGGTGACAGTGTGCATGCTATGTTAGTACTTGGTTTAGTCGTTTCGATCTTTCATGCACTCTAAGGTTATTTAAATATGAACATTTAATTGTGGAGCTTGTTAACTCCGGCATTGAGGGTTCGTGTAATCCTACGCAATGTGTTCATCATCCAACAAGAGAGTGTAGAGTATGCATTTATCTATTCTGTTATGTGATCAATGTTGAGAGTGTCCACTAGTGAAAGTCTAATCCCTAGGCCTTGTTCCTAAATACTGCTATCGCTGCTTGTTACTGTTTTACTGCGTTACTACTGCTGCGTTACTACTGCATGTTTACTTCCTGCAATATTACTACCATCAACTGCACGCCAGTAAGCTATTTTTTGGCGCCGTACTACTGCTCATACTTATTTATACCACTGTATTTCACTATCTCTTCGCCGAACTAGTGCACCTATTAGGTGTGTTGGGGACACAAGAGACTTCTTGCTTTGTGGTTGCAGGGTTGCATGAGAGGGATATCTTTGACCTCTTCCTCCCTGAGTTCGATAAACCTTGGGTAATCCACTTAAGGGAAACTTGCTGTTGTTCTACAAACCTCTGCTCTTGGAGGCCCAACACTGTCTACAAGAATAGAAGAATTTTAAAGGTAGCACTCAAGCAATTTACTTTGGAATGGCGGAGAAATACCATGTAGTAGGTAGGTATGGTGGACACAAATGGCATAGTGGTTGGCTCAAGGATTTTGGATGCATGAGAAGTAATCCCTCTCGATACAAGGTTTAGGCTAGCAAGGTTATTTGAAGCAAACTCAAGGATGAACCGGTGCAGCAAAACTCACATAAAATACATATTGTAAACATTATAAGACTCTACACCGTCTTCCTTGTTGTTCAAAACTCAATACTAGATATTATCTAGACCTTAGAGAGACCAAATATGCAAATCAAATTTTAGCAAGCTCTATGTATTTCTTCATTAATGGGTGCAAAGCATATGATGCAAGAGCTTAAACATGAGCACAAAAATTGCCAAGTATCACATTATCCAAGACATTTTAGAATTACTACATGTAGCATTTTCCAATTCCAACCATATAACAATTTAACGAAGAAGAAACTTCGCCTTGAACATTATGAGTAAAGCCTAAGGACATATTTGTCCATATGCAACAGCGGAGCGTGTCTCTCTCCCACAAAGTGAATGCTAGGATCCATTTTATTCAAACAAAACAAAAACAAAAACAAACCGACGCTCCAAGTAAAGAACACAAGATGTGATTGAATAAAAATATAGTTTCAGGGGAGGAACCTGATGATGTTGTCGATGAAGAAGGGGATGCCTTGGGCATCCCCAAGCTTAGACGCTTGAGTCTTCTTAAAATATGCAGGGGTGAACCACGGGGGCATCCCCAAGCTTAGAGCTTTCACTCCTCTTGATCATAGTATATCATACTCCTCTCTTGACCCTTGAAAACTTCCTTCACACCAAACTTCAAGCAAACTCATTAGAGGGTTAGTGCACAATTAATAATTCACACATTCAGAGGTGACACAATCATTCTTTACACTTCTGGACATTGCATAAAGCTACTGGACATTAATGGATCAAAGAAATTCATCCAACATAGCAAAAGAGGCAATGCGAAATA
This sequence comes from Lolium multiflorum, assembly GCA_030979885.1. NCBI lineage: Eukaryota > Viridiplantae > Streptophyta > Magnoliopsida > Poales > Poaceae > Lolium > Lolium multiflorum. Next base: position 106,061,586 of record CM061749.1, read on the forward strand.
AAAGGCAGAATCTGTCAAAAACAGAACAGTCCGTAAAGATGAATTTTAAAATGGCACCAGACTTGCTCAAATGGAAAAACTCAAAACTAATGAAAGTTGCGTACATATCTGAGGATCATGCTCGTAAATTGGCAGATTTTTTAGAATTTTCTACAGAGACTTGTGCCCAGATTCGTGACAGACAGCAATGCTGTTTCTGCGCAGCGATCCCAAATATAACATCAACTTTAACATAGAAACTTTACTTGGCACAAAAACATGATAAGGAGAGGTTGCTACAGTAGTAAACAACTTCCAAGACTCAAATATAAAATAAAGTACTGTAGTAAAAACATGGGTTGTCTCCCATAAGCGCTTTTCTTTAACGCCTTTCAGCTAGGCGCAGAAAGTGCAAATCAAGTAACATCAAGAGTAGAAGCATCAACATCATAACTTGTTCTAATAATAGAATCAAAAGGCAACTTCATTCTCTTTCTAGGGAAGTGTTCCATACCTTTCTTGAGAGGAAATTGATATTTAATATTACCTTCCCTCATATCAATAACAGCACCAACGGTTCGAAGAAAAGGTCTTCCCAACACAATAGGACAAGATGCATTGCATTCGATATCCAAGACAACAAAATCAACGGGGACAAGGTTATTGTTAACCGTAATGTGCACATTATCAATCCTCCCCAAAGGTTTCTTTTTAACATTATCGGCAAGATTAACATCCAAATAACAATTCTTCAATGGTGGCAAGTCAAGCATATCATAAATCTTTTTAGGCATAACAGAAATACTTGCACCAAGATCACATAGAGCATTACATTCAAAGTCATTGAATTTCATTTTAATGATGGGCTCCCAACCATCTTCTAACTTTCTAGGAATAGAAGTTTCAAGTTTTAGTTTCTCTTCTCTAGCTTTTATGAGAGCATTTGTAATATGTTTTGTAAAGGCTAAATTTATAGCACTAGCATTAGGACTTTTAGCAAGTTTTTGTAAGAACTTTATAACTTCAGAGATGTGGCAATCATCAAAATCTAAATCATTATGAGCTACAGCAATGGGATCATTGTTCCCAAGGTTGGAAAAAATTTCAGCAGTTTTATCACAAGCAGTTTCAGCAGTTTTAGCAATTTCAGGCAGTTTTGTACGCTTTGCACTAGGAGTAGAAACATTGCCAACACCAATTATTTTACCATTGATAGTAGGAGGTGCAGCAACATGTGAATCATTATCATTACTAATGGTGGTAATAGTCCAAACTTTAGCTACATTATTCTCTTTAGCTAGTTTTTCATTTTCTTCTCTATCCCACCTAGCACGCAATTCAGCCATTAATCTTATATTCTCATTAATTCTAACTTGGATGGCATTTGCTGTAGTAGTAATCTTATTATCAATATCATTATTAGGCATAACTTTCAATTTTAAAAGATTAACATCAGAGGCAAGTCTATCAACTCTAGAAGCAATAATATCAATTTTATCAAGCTTTTCCTCAACAGATTTGTTAAAAGCAGTTTGTGTACTAATAAATTCTTTAAGCATAGCTTCAAGACCAGAGGGTACACTCCTATTATTGTTGTAAGAATTCCCATAAGAATTACCATAACCATTACCATTAGCAGAAGGATATGGCCTATAGTTATTACCAGAGTTGTTCCTATAAGCATTGTTGTTGAAATTATTATTTTTAATGAAATTCACATCAACATTTTCTTCTTGAGCAACCAATGAAGCTAAAGGAACATTATTTGGATCAACATTAGATCTACCATTCACAAGCATAGACATAATCACATCAATCTTATCACTCAAGGAAGAGGTTTCTTCAACAGAATTTACCTTCTTACCTTGTGGAGCTCTTTCCGTGTGCCATTCAGAGTAATTTATCATCATATCATCAAGAAGTTTTGTAGCCGCCCCCAAAGTGATGGACATAAAGGTACCTCCAGCAGCTGAATCCAATAAATTCCGCGAAGAAAAATTTAGTCCTGCATAGAAGGTTTGGATGATCATCCAAGTAGTTGATACGCGTAGATGCACACGTCCGTTGGGAACCCCAAGTGGAAGGTATGATGCGTATAGAAGCAAGTTTCCCTCAGTATGAAACCAAGGTTTAATCGAACCAGTAGGAGCCAAGAAGCACGTTGAAGGTTGATGGTCGCGAAATGTGATGCGGCGCAACACCAGGGATTCCGCGCCAACGTGGAATCTGCACAACAAAACCAAAGTACTTTGCCCCAACGAAACAGTGAGGTTGTCAATCTCACCGGCTTGCTGTAACAAAGGATTAAACGTATCGAGTGGAAGATGTTTGCAAAGAAAACAGTAAACACAATTGCAGTAGATTGTATGCTATGTAAAGAATAGGACCGGGGTCCACAGTTCACTAGAGGTGTCTCTCCCATAAGATAAAAGCATGTTGGGTGAACAAATTACAGTCGGGCAATTGACAAATAGAGAAAGGCATAACAATGCATATACATGATATGATAAATATAGTGAGATTTAATTGGGCATTACGACAAAGTACATAGACCGCCATCCAACTGCATCTATGCCTAAAAAGTCTCTATCTGTAGATTCAGGAGCAACATGCTGGTTCCTTTTGTCATAATACCTAACGGCTGTGGGCAGAATGAATGAAAAAGCAGATGAAAGACACTATACATACCAATAGAATGAGAAATATAGAATAAAGCTAGGTGACGTCACGGCATTTGAGAACCAATTGCTTCTTTTGCTTTTCACCAACCTATCCCATCCTCCCTCATCGAAGCCAGTAAATGAAAAACCAGTAGTAGTGGATCAAGACGAAAGGAAAACGCCTTAACATAGCAGGCCCGCCCGTAGAGGTACGTACGGCCTATCGCTGCTTTCAAACGAGCGGGTTTTCTCGAAAGCTTTTCCTGGACCAAGCCCGGATCAACACCTTCAGGTTATCATCCGAACCCCATTCAGTATTAAGTTGCTAAGCAACAGACAATTGCATTAAGTATGGTGCGTAATGTAATCGACAACTACATCCTTAGACATAGAATCAATGTTTTATCCCTAGTGGCAACAGCACATCACAACCTTAGAACTTTCTGTCACTGTCCCAGGTGTCAATGAAGGCATGAACCCACTATCGAGCATAAATACTCCCTCTTGGAGTTAAGAGTACAAACTTGGCCAGAGCCTCTACTAATAACGGAGAGCATGCAAGATCATAAACAACACATAAACAATAGATTGATAATCACCATAATCATAGTACTCTCTATCCATCGGATCCCGACAAACACAACATATAGTATTACAGATAGATGATCTTGATCATGTTAGGCAGCTCACAAGATCCAACAATGAAGCACAATTAGGAGAAGACGACCATCTAGCTACTGCTATGGACCCATGGTCCAGGGGTGAACTACTCACTCATCACTCCGGAGGCGACCATGGCGGTGTAGAGTCCTCCGGGAGATGAATCCCCTCTCCGGCAGGGTGCCGGAGGCGATCTCCTGAATCCCCCGAGATGGGATTCGCGGCGGCGGCGTCTCTGGAAGGTTTTCCGTATCGTGGCTCTCGGTACTGGGGTTTTCGCGACGGAGACTTTAAGTAGGCGGAAGGGCAACGCGGGGGCACACGGGGCCCAGGGGGCAGGCCGGCGCGGCCGGGGCCGCGCCGCTATCCCTGGCTGCCTCGTGGCCCCACTTCGTTATCTCTTCGGTCTTCTGAAAGCTTCGTGCAAAAATAGGACCCTGGGCGAAGATTTCGTCCAATTCCGAGAATATTTCCTTACTAGGATTTCTGAAACCAAAAACAGCAGAAAACAGCAACTGGCTCTTCGGCATCTTGTTAATAGGTTAGTTCCAGAAAATGCATAAATATGACATATAATGTGCATAAAACATGTAGGTATCATCAATAAAGTAGCATGGAACATAAGAAATTATCGATACGTTGGAGACGTATCAGCATCCCCAAGCTTAGTTCTGCTCGTCCCGAGCAGGTAAAACGATAACAAAGATAATTTCTGAAGTGACATGCCATCATAATCTTGATCATACTATTTGTAAACATATGTAATGAATGCAGCGATCAAAACAAAGGTAATGACATGAGTAAACAAGTGAATCATATAGCAAAGACTTTTCATGAATAGTACTTCAAGACAAGCATCAATAAGTCTTGCATAAGAGTTAACTCATAAAGCAATAAATCAAAGTAAAGGTGTTGAAGCAACACAAAGGAAGATTAAGTTTCAGCGGTTGCTTTCAACTTATAACATGTATATCTCATGGATATTGTCAACATAAAGTAATATAACAAGTGCAATATGCAAGTATGTAGGAATCAATGCACAGTTCACACAAGTGTTTGCTTCTTAAGGTGGAAGGAGATAGGTAAACTGACTCAACAATAAAAGTAAAAGAATGGTCCTTCAAGAGGAAAGCATCGATTGCTGTATTTGTGCTAGAGCTTTTATTTTGAAAACATGAAACAATTTTGTCAACGGTAGTAATAAAGCATATGAGTTATGAAAATTATATCTTACAAGTTGCAAGCCTCATGCATAGTATACTAATAGTGTCCGCACCTCGTCCTACTTAGCTTGGACTACCGGATCTTTGCATGCCATGTTTCAACCAAGTGTCACAAAGGGGTACCTCCATGCCGCCTGTACAAAGGTCTAAGGAGAAAGCTCGCATTTTGGATTTCTCGCTTTTGATTATTCTCAACTTAGACATCCATACCGGGACAACATGGACAACAGATAATGGACTCCTCTTTAATGCATAAGCATGTAGCAATGATTATTATTCTCATATGAGATTGAGGATATATGTCCAAAACTGAAACTTCAACCATGATTCATGGCTTTAGTTAGCGGCCCAATGTTCTTCTCTAACAATTTTGCATGCTCCAACCACTAAAATGATAGATCCTTCAGACAAGACGGACATGCATAGCAACTCACATGATATTCAACAATAGTTGATGGCGTTCCCCAGAAGCATGGTTATCGCACAACAAGCAACTTAATAAAATATAAAGTGCATAAGTACATATTCAATACTACGATAGTTTTTAAGGCTATTTTGTCCCATGAGCTATATATTGCAAAGGTAAATGATGGAATTTTAAAGGTAGCTTGATGTCTACGGGTGCTTCTATTCTTGTAGACAGTGTTGGGCCTCCAAGAGCAGAGGTTTGTAGAACAGCAGCAAGTTTCCCTTAAGTGGATTACCCAAGGTTTATCGAACTCAGGGAGGAAGAGGTCAAAGATATCCCTCTCATGCAACCCTGCAATCACAAAGCAAGAAGTCTCTTGTGTCCCCAACACACCAAATACACTTGTCAGGTGTATAGGTGCACTAGTTCGGCGAAGAGATAGTGAAATACAAGTAATATGGATGTATATGAGTGGTAATAGCAATCTGAATAAAATATGGCAGCGAGTAAACATGCAACAAAACAGTAAATAAACGGTGTTTGCAGTATTGGAAACAAGGCCTAGGGATCATACTTTCACTAGTGGACACTCTCAACATTGATCGCATAATAAATAACTTCTCTCATTTGTGCTACATACACTCTTGTTTGATAATGAACACCATTCGTTGCGTAGGATTACACGAACCCTCAATGCCGGAGTTAACAAGCTCCACAACATTCGATATTCATGTTTAAGTAACCTTAGAGCATAATAGATCTTTGCAAAATAAACCAAGAACTAACATAGTGCACACACTGTCCACATTACACTATGAAGGAGGAATAGATCACATCAATACTATCATAATGATAATTAACTCCACAATCTACAAGAGATCATGATCATAGCCTACGACAAGAACCACACGGTGCACACACTAATCACCTTTACACCATGCAGGAGGAATAGACTACTTTAATAACATCACATGAGTAGCACATAACTAGTAGCGATACAAAGCTCATCATATGGATCTCAATCATGTAAAGCAGCTCATGAGATCATTGTATTGGAGTACAGAGAGAGAGATTAACCACATAGCTACCGGTAGAGCCCCAGCCTCGATGGAGAACTACTCCCTCCTCATGGGAGCAGCAGCGTTGATGAAGATGGCGGTGGAGATGGCAGCGGTGTCGATGGAGAGCCTTCCGGGGGCACTTCCCGGCGGCGTGCCGGAACAGAGACTCCTGTCCCCCAGATCTTGGCTTCGCGATGGCGGCGGCTCTGGAAGGTTTCGCGTACCGTGGCTTCCTCCGTAAGGGTTTTCGATGCAGGGGCTTTATATAGGCGGAAGGGCAGCCTCGGAGGGTCGAAGGGTGCCCACACCATAGGCTGGCGCGGCCAGGGCCCAGGCCGCGCCACCTATCATCTGGGGCCCACAGGGCCCCCCTCTGGCGGCTCTCGGGTGTTCTGGATGCTTCCGGGCAAAATAGGAACCTGGGCGTTGATTTCGTCCAATTCCGAGAATATTTCGTTACTAGGATTTCTGAAACCAAAAACAGCAGAAAACAGGATGGCACTTCGGCATCTTGTTTATAGGTTAGTTCCAGAAAATGCGTAAATACGACATATAATGTGCATAAAACATGTAGGTATCATCAATAAAGTAGCATGGAACATAAGAAATTATCGATACGTCGGAGACGTATCAGCATCCCCAAGCTTAGTTCTGCTCGTCCCGAGCAGGTAAAACGATAACAAAGATAATTTCTGAAGTGACATGCCATCATAACCTTGATCATACTATTGTAAGCATATGTAATGAATGCAGCGATCAAAACAATGGTAATGACATGAGTAAACAAGTGAATCATAAAGCAAAGACTTTTCATGAATAGTACTTCAAGACAAGCATCAATAAGTCTTGCATAAGAGTTAACTCATAAAGCAATAATTTAAAGTATAGACATTGAAGCAACACAATGGAAGATTAAGTTTCAGCGGTTGCTTTCAACTTGTAACATGTATATCTCATGGATAATTGTCAACATAGAGTAATATAACAAGTGCAATATGCAAGTATGTAGGAATCAATGCACAGTTCACACAAGTGTTTGCTTCTTAAGGTGGAGGGAGATAGGTAAACTGACTCAACAATAAAAGTAAAAGAATGGTCCTTCAAAGAGGAAAGCATCGATTGCTGTATTTGTGCTAGAGCTTTTATTTTGAAAACATGAAACAATTTTGTCAACGGTAGTAATAAAGCATATGAGTTATGTAAATTATATCTTACAAGTTGCAAGCCTCATGCATAGTATACTAATAGTGCCCGCACCTCGTCCTACTTAGCTTGGACTACCGGATCTTTGCATGCCATGTTTCAACCAAGTGTCACAAAGGGGTACCTCCATGCCGCCTGTACAAAGGTCTAAGGAGAATCCTCGCATTTTGGATTTCTCGCTTTTGATTATTCTCAACTTAGACATCCATACCGGGACAACATGGACAACAGATAATGGACTCCTCTTAAATGCATAAGCATGTAGCAACAATTATTATTCTCATATGAGATTGAGGATATATGTCCAAAACTGAAACTTCAACCATGATTCATGGCTTTAGTTAGCGGCCCAATGTTCTTCTCTAACAATTTTGCATGCTCCAACCACTAAAATGATAGATCCTTCAGACAAGACGGACATGCATAGCAACTCACATGATATTCAACAATAGTTGATGGCGTTCCCCAGAAGCATGGTTATCGCACAACAAGCAACTTAATAAAAGATAAAGTGCATAAGTACATATTCAATACTACGATAGTTTTTAAGGCTATTTTGTCCCATGAGCTATATATTGCAAAGGTGAATGATGGAATTTTAAAGGTAGCACTCAAGCAATTTACTTTGGAATGGCGGAGAAATACCATGTAGTAGGTAGGTATGGTGGACACAAATGGCATAGTAGTTGGCTCAAGGATTTTGGATGCATGAGAAGTATTCCCTCTCGATACAAGGTTTAGGCTAGCAAGGTTATTTGAAGCAAACTCAAGGATGAACCGGTGCAGCAAAACTCACATAAAAGACATATTGTAAACATTATAAGACTCTACACCGTCTTCCTTGTTGTTCAAAACTCAATACTAGATATTATCTAGACCTTAGAGAAACCAAATATGCAAACCAAATTTTAGCAAGCTCTATGTATTTCTTCATTAATGGGTGCAAAGTATATGATGCAAGAGCTTAAACATGAGCACAACAATTGCCAAGTATCACATTATCCAAGACATTTTACCAATTACTACATGTAGCATTTTCCAATTCCAACCATATAACAATTTAACGAAGAGGAAACTTCGCCATGAATATTATGAGCTAAGAACACATGTGTTCATATGAACCAGCGGAGCGTGTCTCTCTCCCAAACAATCATTTATTCAAACAAAAACAAAAACAAAAACATACAGACGCTCCAAGTAAAGTACATAAGATGTGACCGAATAAAAATATAGTTTCAAGAGAAGGAACCTGATACTTTGTCGATGAAGAAGGGGATGCCTTGGGCATCCCCAAGCTTAGATGCTTGAGTCTTCTTGAAATATGCAGGGATGAACCACCGGGGCATCCCCAAGCTTAGACTTTTCATTCTTCTTGATCGTAGTATATCATCCTCCTCTCTTGACCCTTGAAAACTTCCTTCACACCAAACTTCAAGCAAACTCATTAGAGGGTTAGTGCATAATCAAAAATTCACATGTTCAGAGGTGACACAAACATTCTTTTCACTTCTGGACATTGCATAAAGCTACTGGACATTAATGGATCAAAGAAATGAATCCAACATAGCAAAAGAGGCAATGCGAAATAAAAGGCAGAATCTGTCAAAAACAGAACAGTCCGTAAAGACGAATTTAAAGCTGGCACCAGACTTGCTCAAATGGAAAAACTCAAAACTAATGAAAGTTGCGTACATATCTGAGGATCACGCTCGTAAATTGGCAGATTTTTTCGAATTTTCTACAGAGAACTGTGCCCAGATTCGTGACAGACAGCAATGCTGTTTCTGCGCAGCGATCCCAAATATAACATCAACTTTGACATAGAAACTTTACTTGGCACAAAAACATGATAAGGAGAGGTTGCTACAGTAGTAAACAACTTCCAAGACACAAATATAAAACAAAGTACTGTAGTAAAAAAACACATGGGTTATCTCCCAAGAAGTTCTTTCTTTATAGCCATTAAGATGGGCTCAGCAGTTTTAATGATGCACTCGCAAGAAATAGAAGTTGAAGCAAAAGAGAGCATCAAGAGGCAAATTCAAAACACATTTAAGTCTAACATGCTTCCTATGCATAGGAATCTTGTAAATAAACAAGTTCATGAAGAGCAAAGTAACAAGCATAGGAAGATAAAACAAGTGTAGCTTCAAAAATTTCAGCACATAGAGAGGTGTTTTAGTAACATGAAATTTTTTACAACCATATTTTCCTCTCTCATAATAACTTTCAGTAGCAACATGAGCAAACTCAACAATATAACTATCACATAAAGCATTCTTATCATGAGTCTCATGCATAAAATAATTACTACTCCCAACATAAGCATAGTCATTCTTATTAATTATAGTGGGAGCAAATTCAACAAAGTAGCTATCATTATTATTCTCATCATCAAATATATGAGGCATAGTATCATCAAAGTAAATTTTCTCCTCAATGCTTGGGGGACTAAAAATATCATGCTCATCAAAGCCAGCTTCCCCAAGCTTAGAATTTTCCATAGCATTAGCAGTAATTGCATTCATACTAATAACATTGCTACTATCATGTAAATAAGGTTCCATAGGTTTTTTAATTTTTGTATCAAACCATCCATGTCTTAAATCAGGAAATAGAATAAGAAGCTCTTTGTTGTCCATTATGCCTAACTAGTGTAAACAAGAAACCAAATGTCGCAATTGCAGAGTCTAAAGGAAATAGCTTCGAGCACACACACAATGGCGCCAGAAAAGTACTGTTACCTGGAACCGAAGTATGAGTGCCTTTTACCTTTCCTCCCCGGCAACGGCGCCAGAAAAGTGCTTGATGTCTACGGGTGCTTCTATTCTTGTAGACAGTGTTGGGCCTCCAAGAGCAGAGGTTTGTAGAACAGCAGCAAGTTTCCCTTAAGTGGATTACCCAAGGTTTATCGAACTCAGGGAGGAAGAGGTCAAAGATATCCCTCTCATGCAACCCTGCAATCACAAAGCAAGAAGTCTCTTGTGTCCCCAACACACCAAATACACTTGTCAGGTGTATAGGTGCACTAGTTCGGCGAAGAGATAGTGAAATACAAGTAATATGGATGTATATGAGTGGTAATAGCAATCTGAATAAAATATGGCAGCGAGTAAACATGCAACAAAACAGTAAGTAAACGGTGTTTGCAGTATTGGAAACAAGGCCTAGGGATCATACTTTCACTAGTGGACACTCTCAACATTGATCGCATAATAAATAACTTCTCTCATTTGTGCTACATACACTCTTGTTTGATAATGAATACCATTCGTTGCGTAGGATTACACGAACCCTCAATGCCGGAGTTAACAAGCTCCACAACATTCGATATTCATGTTTAAGTAACCTTAGAGCATAATAGATCTTTGCAAAATAAACCAAGAACTAACATAGTGCACACACTGTCCACATTACACTATGAAGGAGGAATAGATCACATCAATACTATCATAATGATAATTAACTCCACAATCTACAAGAGATCATGATCATAGCCTACGACAAGAACCACACGGTGCACACACTAATCACCTTTACACCATGCAGGAGGAATAGACTACTTTAATAACATCACATGAGTAGCACATAACTAGTAGCGATACAAAGCTCATCATATGGATCTCAATCATGTAAAGCAGCTCATGAGATCATTGTATTGGAGTACAGAGAGAGAGATTAACCACATAGCTACCGGTACAGCCCTTAGCCTCGATGGAGAACTACTCCCTCCTCATGGGAGCAGCAGCGTTGATGAAGATGGCGGTGGAGATGGCAGCGGTGTCGATGGAGGAGCCTTCCGGGGGCACTTCCCCGTCCGGCGGCGTGCCGGAACAGAGACTCCTGTCCCCCAGATCTTGGCTTCGCGATGGCGGCGGCTCTGGAAGGTTTCGCGTACCGTGGCTTCTTCCGTAAGGGTTTTCGATGCAGGGGCTTTATATAGGCGGAAGGGCAGCCTCGGAGGGTCGAAGGGTGCCCACACCATAGGCTGGCGCGGCCAAGGCCCAGCCGCGCCACCCTATCATCTGGGGCCCACAGGGCCCCCCTCTGGCGGCTCTCGGGTGTTCTGGATGCTTCCGGGCAAAATAGGAACCTGGGCGTTGATTTCGTCCAATTCCGAGAATATTTCGTTACTAGGATTTCTGAAACCAAAAACAGCAGACAGGAACTGGCACTTCGGCATCTTGTTAATAGGTTAGTTCCAGAAAATGCGTAAATACGACATATAATGTGCATAAAACATGTAGGTATCATCAATAAAGTAGCATGGAACATAAGAAATTATCGATACGTCGGAGACGTAGCACTCAAGAAATTTACTTTGGAATGGCGGAGAAATACCATGTAGTAGGTAGGTATGGTGGACACAAATGGCATAGTAGTTGGCTCAAGGATTTTGGATGCATGAGAAGTATTCCCTCTCGATACAAGGTTTAGGCTAGCAAGGTTATTTGAAGCAAACTCAAGGATGAACAGGTGCAGCAAAACTCACATAAAAGACATATTGTAAACATTATAAGACTCTACACCGTCTTCCTTGTTGTTCAAAACTCAATACTAGATATTATCTAGACCTTAGAGAGACCAAATATGCAAATCAAATTTTAGCAAGCTCTATGTATTTCTTCATTAATGGGTGCAAAGCATATGATGCAAGAGCTTAAACATGAGCACAACAATTGCAAAGTATCACATTATCCAAGACATTTTAGAATTACTACATGTAGCATTTTCCAATTCCAACCATATAACAATTTAACGAAGAAGAAACTTCGCCTTGAACATTATGAGTAAAGCCTAAGGACACATGTGTCCATATGCAACAGCGGAGCGTGTCTCTCTCCCACAAAGTGAATGCTAGGATCCATCTTATTCAAACAAAAACAAAAACAAACCGACGCTCCAAGTAAAGAACACAAGATGTGACTGAATAAAAATATAGTTTCAGGGGAGGAACCTGATGATGTTGTCGATGAAGAAGGGGATGCCTTGGGCATCCCCAAGCTTAGACGCTTGAGTCTTCTTAAAATATGCAGGGATGAACCACGGGGGCATCCCCAAGCTTAGAGCTTTCACTCCTCTTGATCATAGTATATCATACTCCTCTCTTGACCCTTGAAAACTTCCTTCACACCAAACTTCAAGCAAACTCATTAGAGGGTTAGTGCACAATTAATAATTCACACATTCAGAGGTGACACAAACATTCTTTACACTTCTGGACATTGCATAAAGCTACTGGACATTAATGGATCAAAGAAATGAATCCAACATAGCAAAAGAGGCAATGCGAAATAAAAGGCAGAATCTGTCAAAAACAGAACAGTCCGTAAAGACGAATTTAAAGCTGGCACCAGACTTGCTCAAATGGAAAAACTCAAAACTAATGAAAGTTGCGTACATATCTGAGGATCACGCTCGTAAATTGGCAGATTTTTTCGAATTTTCTACAGAGGACTGTGCCCAGATTCGTGACAGACAGCAATGCTGTTTCTGCGCAGCGATCCCAAATATAACATCAACTTTGACATAGAAACTTTACTTGGCACAAAAACATGATAAGGAGAGGTTGCTACAGTAGTAAACAACTTCCAAGACTCAATAAAACAAAAAATTGCTGTAGTAAAAACATGGGTTGTCTCCCATAAGCGCTTTTCTTTAACGCCTTTCAGCTAGGCGCAGAAAGTGCAAATCAAGTAACATCGAGAGTAGAAGCATCAACATCATAACTTGTTCTAATAATAGAATCAAAAGGCAACTTCATTCTCTTTCTAGGGAAGTGTTCCATACCTTTCTTGAGAGGAAATTGATATTTAATATTACCTTCCCTCATATCAATAACAGCACCAACGGTTCGAAGAAAAGGTCTTCCCAACACAATAGGACAAGATGCATTGCATTCGATATCCAAGACAACAAAATCAACGGGGACAAGGTTATTGTTAACCGTAATATGCACATTATCAATCCTCCCCAAAGGTTTCTTTTTAACATTATCGGCAAGATTAACATCCAAATAACAATTCTTCAATGGTGGCAAGTCAAGCATATCATAAATCTTTTTAGGCATAACAGAAATACTTGCACCAAGATCACATAAAGCATTACATTCAAAGTCATTGAATTTCATTTTAATGATGGGCTCCCAACCATCTTCTAACTTTCTAGGAATAGAAGTTTCAAGTTTTAGTTTCTCTTCTCTAGCTTTTATGAGAGCATTTGTAATATGTTTTGTAAAGGCTAAATTTATAGCACTAGCATTAGGACTTTTAGCAAGTTTTTGTAAGAACTTTATAACTTCAGAGATGTGGCAATCATCAAAATCTAAATCATTATGAGCTACAGCAATGGGATCATTGTTCCCAAGGTTGGAAAAAATTTCAGCAGTTTTATCACAAGCAGTTTCAGCAGTTTTAGCAATTTCAGGCAGTTTTGTTCGCTTTGCACTAGGAGTAGAAACATTGCCAACACCAATTATTTTACCATTGATAGTAGGAGGTGCAGCAACATGTGAAGAATTAGCATTACTAGTGGTGGTAATAGTCCAAACTTTAGCTACATTATTCTCTTTAGCTAGTTTTTCATTTTCTTCTCTATCCCACCTAGCACGCAATTCAGCCATTAATCTTATATTCTCATTAATTCTAACTTGGATGGCATTTGCTGTAGTAGTAATCTTATTATCAATATCATTATTAGGCATAACTTTCAATTTTAAAAGATTTACATCAGAGGCAAGTCTATCAACTCTAGAAGCAATAGTATCAATTTTATCAAGCTTTTCCTCAACAGATTTGTTAAAAGCAGTTTGTGTACTAATAAATTCTTTAAGCATGGCTTCAAGACCAGAGGGTACACTCCTATTATTGTTGTAAGAATTCCCATAAGAATTACCATAACCATTACCATTAGCAGAAGGATATGGCCTATAGTTATTACCAGAGTTGTTCCTATAAGCATTGTTGTTGAAATTATTATTTTTAATGAAATTCACATCAACATTTTCTTCTTGAGCAACCAATGAAGCTAAAGGAACATTATTTGGATCAACATTAGATCTACCATTCACAAGCATAGACATAATCACATCAATCTTATCACTCAAGGAAGAGGTTTCTTCAACAGAATTTACCTTCTTACCTTGTGGAGCTCTTTCCGTGTGCCATTCAGAGTAATTTATCATCATATCATCAAGAAGTTTTGTAGCCGCCCCCAATGTGATGGACATAAAGGTACCTCCAGCAGCTGAATCCAATAAATTCCGCGAAGAAAAATTTAGTCCTGCATAGAAGGTTTGGATGATCATCCAAGTAGTCAGTCCATGGGTTGGGCAATTCTTTACCAAAGTTTTCATTCTCTCCCATGCTTGAGCAACATGTTCAGTATCTAATTGCTTAAAATTCATTATGCTACTTCTCAAAGATATAATTTTAGCGGGAGGATAATATCTACCAATAAAAGCATCCTTGCATTTAGTCCATGAATCAATACTATTCTTAGGCAAAGATAGCAACCAATCTTTAGCTCTTCCTCTTAATGAGAAAGGAAACACTTTCAATTTAATAATATCACCATCTACATCTTTATACTTTTGCATTTCACAAAGTTCAACAAAATTATTGAGATGGGCAGCAGCATCATCAGAACTAGCACCAGAAAATTGATCTCTCATGACAAGATTTAGTAAAGCAGGTTTAATTTCAAAGAATTCTGCTGTAGTAGCAGGTGGAGCAATAGGTGTGCATAGGAAATCATTATTATTTGCATTTGTGAAGTCACACAACTTAGTATTTTCAGGGGTATTCATTTTAGCAACGGTAAATAAAACAAACTAGATAAAGTAAATGCAAGTAACTAATTTTTTTGTGTTTTTGATATAGAGAGCAAGACAATAAATAAAGTAAAACTAGCAACTAATTTTTTTGTGTTTTGTTTAGGTGCAGCAAACAAAGTAGTAAATAAAATAAAGCAAGACAAAAACAAAGTAAAGAGATTGAGAAGTGGAGACTCCCCTTGCAGCGTGTCTTGATCTCCCCGGCAACGGCGCAGAAATTTAGCTTGATACGCGTAGATGCACACGTCCGTTGGGAACCCCAAGTGGAAGGTATGATGCGTATAGAAGCAAGTTTCCCTCAGTATGAAACCAAGGTTTAATCGAACCAGTAGGAGCCAAGAAGCACGTTGAAGGTTGATGGTCGCGAAATGTGATGCGGCGCAACACCAGGGATTCCGGCGCCAACGTGGAATCTGCACAACAAAACCAAAGTACTTTGCCCCAACGAAACAGTGAGGTTGTCAATCTCACCGGCTTGCTGTAACAAAGGATTAAACGTATCGAGTGGAAGATGTTTGCAAAGAAAACAGTAAAACAATAATGATTGTATGCTATGTAAAGAATAGGACCGGGGTCCACAGTTCACTAGAGGTGTCTCTCCCATAAGATAAAAGCATGTTGGGTGAACAAATTACAGTCGGGCAATTGACAAATAGAGAAAGGCATAACAATGCATATACATGATATGATAAATATAGTGAGATTTAATTGGGCATTACGACAAAGTACATAGACCGCCATCCAACTGCATCTATGCCTAAAAAGTCCACCTTCAGGTTATCATCCGAACCCCATTCAGTATTAAGTTGCTAAGCAACAGACAATTGCATTAAGTATGGTGCGTAATGTAATCGACAACTACATCCTTAGACATAGAATCAATGTTTTATCCCTAGTGGCAACAACACATCACAACCTTAGAACTTTCTGTCACTGTCCCAGGTGTCAATGAAGGCATGAACCCACTATCGAGCATAAATACTCCCTCTTGGAGTTAAGAGTACAAACTTGGCCAGAGCCTCTACTAATAACGGAGAGCATGCAAGATCATAAACAACACATGAACAATAGATTGATAATCACCATAATCATAGTACTCTCTATCCATCGGATCCCGACAAACACAACATATAGTATTACAGATAGATGATCTTGATCATGTTAGGCAGCTCACAAGATCCAACAATGAAGCACAATTAGGAGAAGACGACCATCTAGCTACTGCTATGGACCCATGGTCCAGGGGTGAACTACTCACTCATCACTCCGGAGGCGACCATGGCGGTGTAGAGTCCTCCGGGAGATGAATCCCCTCTCCGGCAGGGTGCCGGAGGCGATCTCCTGAATCCCCCGAGATGGGATTTGCGGCGGCGGCGTCTCTGGAAGGTTTTCCGTATCGTGGCTCTCGGTGGGGGTTTCGCGACGGAGACTTTAAGTGGCGGAAGGAACGCGGGGCCACACGAGGGCCCAGGGGGCCGGCGCGGCCAGGGCCTGGGCCGCGCCGCCCTATCCCTGGCTGCCTCGTGGCCCCACTTCGTTATCTCTTCGGTCTTCTGGAAGCTTCGTGCAAAAATAGGACCCTGGGCGAAGATTTCGTCCAATTCCGAGAATATTTCCTTACTAGGATTTCTGAAACCAAAAACAGCAGAAAACAACAACTGGCTCTTCGGCATCTTGTTAATAGGTTAGTTCCAGAAAATGCATAAATATGACATATAATGCATAAAACATGTAGGTATCATCAATAAAGTAGCATGGAACATAAGAAATTATCGATACGATCATCCAAGTAGTCAGTCCATGGGTTGGGCAATTCTTTACCAAAGTTTTCATTCTCTCCCATGCTTGAGCAACATGTTCAGTATCTAATTGCTTAAAATTCATTATGCTACTTCTCAAAGATATAATTTTAGCGGGAGGATAATATCTACCAATAAAAGCATCCTTACATTTAGTCCATGAATTAATACTATTCTTAGGCAAAGATAGCAACCAATCTTTAGCTCTTCCTCTTAATGAGAAAGGAAACACTTTCAATTTAATAATATCACCATCTACATCCTTATACTTTTGCATTTCACAAAGTTCAACAAAATTATTAAGATGGGCAGCAGCATCATCAGAACTAACACCAGAAAATTGATCTCTCATAACAAGGTTCAGTAAAGCAGGTTTAATTTCAAAGAATTCTGCTGTAGTAGCAGGTGGAGCAATAGGTGTGCATAGGAAATCATTATTATTTGCATTTGTGAAGTCACACAACTTAGTATTTTCAGGGGTATTCATTTTAGCAACGGTAAATAAAACAAACTAGATAAAGTAAATGCAAGTAACTAATTTTTTGTGTTTTTGATATAGAGAGCAAGACAGTAAATAAAGTAAAACTAGCAACTAATTTTTTTGTGTTTTGTTTAGGTGCAGCAAACAAAGTAGTAAATAAAATAAAGCAAGACAAAAACAAAGTAAAGAGATTGAGAAGTGGAGACTCCCCTTGCAGCGTGTCTTGATCTCCCCGGCAACGGCGCCAGAAATTTAGCTTGATACGCGTAGATGCACACGTCCGTTGGGAACCCCAAGTGGAAGGTATGATGCGTATAGAAGCAAGTTTCCCTCAGTATGAAACCAAGGTTTAATCGAACCAGTAGGAGCCAAGAAGCACGTTGAAGGTTGATGGTGGCGAAATGTGATGCGGCGCAAACAGGGATTCCGGCGCCAACGTGGAACCTGCACAACACAACCAAAGTACTTTGCCCCAACGAAACAGTGAGGTTGTCAATCTCACCGGCTTGCTGTAACAAAGGATTAACCGTATTGTGTGGAAGATGATTGTTTGCAAGAAAACAGTAAAACAAGTATTGCAGTAGATTGTATGCGATGTAAAGAATAGGACCGGGGTCCACAGTTCACTAGAGGTGTCTCTCCCATAAGATAAAAGCATGTTGGGTGAACAAATTACAGTCGGGCAATTGACAAATAGAGAAGGGCATAACAATGCATATACATGATATGATAAATATAGTGAGATTTAATTGGGCATTACGACAAAGTACATAGACCGCCATCCAACTGCATCTATGCCTAAAAAGTCCACCTTCAGGTTATCATCCGAACCCCATTCAGTATTAAGTTGCAAAGCAACAGACAATTGCATTAAGTATGGTGCGTAATGTAATCAACAACTACATCCTTAGACATAGCATCAATGTTTTATCCCTAGTGGCAACAGCAACACAACCTTAGAACCTACTGTCACGATCCCAGTGTCAATGAAGGCATGAACCCACTATCGAGCATAAATACTCCCTCTTGGAGTTAAGAGCAAAAACTTGGCCAGAGCCTCTACTAATAACGGAGAGCATGCAAGATCATAAACAACACATAAACAATAGATTGATAATCACCATAACATAGTATTCTCTATCCATCGGATCCCGACAAACACAACATATAGTATTACAGATAGATGATCTTGATCATGTTAGGCAGCTCACAAGATCCAACAATGAAGCACAATTAGGAGAAGACGACCATCTAGCTACTGCTATGGACCCATAGTCCAGGGGTGAACTACTCACTCATCACTCCGGAGGCGACCATGGCGGTGTAGAGTCCTCCGGAGATGAATCCCCTCTCCGGCAGGGTGCCGGAGGCGATCTCCTGAATCCCCCGAGATGGGATTCGCGGCGGCGGCGTCTGGAAGGTTTTCCGTATCGTGGCTCTCGGTACTGGGGGTTTCGCGACGAAGGCTATTTGTAGGCGGAAGGGCAGGTCAAGAGGCGGCACGAGGGGCCCACACAAGAGGTCGGCGCGGGCAGGGCCTGGGCCGCGCCGCCCTGTGGTGTCGCCACCTCGTGGCCCCACTTCGACTCCCCTTCGGTCTTCTGGAAGCTTCGTGCAAAAATAGGACCCTGGGCGTTGATTTCGTCCAATTCCGAGAATATTTCGTTACTAGGATTTCTGAAACAAAAAACAGCAGAAAACAATGGCTCTTCGGCATCTTGTTAATAGGTTAGTTCCAGAAAATGCGTAAATACGACTTATAATGTGCATAAAACATGTAGGTATCATCAATAAAGTAGCATGGAACATAAGAAATTATCGATACGTTGGAGACGTATCAATATGGTGGACACAAATGGCATGGGTTTTGGCTCAAGGTGTTTGGATGCACGAGAAGCATTTCCTCTCAGTACAAGGTTTGGGCTAGCAAGGTTGTTTGAAGCAAACAAAAGTATGAACAGGTACAAAAACTCACACAAGAACATATTGCAAGCATTATAAGGCTCTACACTGTCTTCCATGTTGTTCAAACACTTTACCCGAAAATATCTAGACTTAGAGAGACCAATCATGCAAACCAAATTAAACAAGCTCTACGGTAGTTCTTCATTAATAGATTAAACTACATGATGCAAGAGCTTAAACATGATCTATGAGAGCTCAAACAATTGCCAAGTTACCAAACCATATGCAGCATTTTCTGATTCCAACCAAATAGCAATTTAACGAAGCAATTTCAGCCTTCGCCATGAACATTAAAGCACAATTAAGAACACAAGTGTTCCATATGAAAAAGCGGAGCGTAATATCTCCAATATAAGAATGGTGGGATCCAACTTTATTCAAAACAAAAAAAAACAAACCGACACTCCAAGTAAAGAACATAGGATGTGATGGAATAAAAATATAGTTTCACTAGAAGTGACCTGATAATGTTGTCGATGAAGAAGGGGATGCCTTGGGCATCCCCAAGCTTAGATGCTTGAGTCTTCTTAAAATATGCAGGGATGAACCACCGGGGCATCCCCAAGCTTAGACCTTTCACTCTTCTTGATCATAGTATATCATCCTCTTCTCTTGACCCTTGAAAACTTCCTTCACACAAACTTCAAGCAAACTCATTAGAGGGTTAGTGCATAACCAAAAATTCACATATTCAGAGGTGACACAATCATTCTTAACACTTCTGGACATTGCACAAAGCTTCTGAAAGTTAATGGAACAAAGAAACTCATTCAACATAGCAAAAGCGGCAATGCGAAATAAAAGACAGAATCTGTCAAAAACAGAACAGTCCGTAAAGATGAATCTGGCAGGGGCACTTAACTTGCTCAAATGGAAAAACTCAAAACTAATGAAAGTTGCGTACATATATGAGGATCACGCTCGTAAATTTGCAGATTTTTTCGATTTTTTTACAGAGACTTCTGCGAGAATTCGTGACAGACAGCAATGCTGTTTCTGCGCAGCGATCCAAATATAACATCAACTTTAGCATAGAAACTTTACTTGGCACAAAAACATGATAAGGAGAGGTTGCTACAGTAGTAAACAACTTCCAAGACTCAACAATAAAGTAAATAAAATGAAACATGGGTTATCTCCCAAGAAGTGCTTTTCTTTAACGCCTTTCAGCTAGGCGCAGAAAGTGCAAATCAAGTAACATCAAGAGATGGAGCATCAACATCATAGTTTGTTCTAATAAAAGAATCAAAAGGCAACTTTATTCTCTTTCTAGGGAAGTGTTCCATACCTTTCTTGAGAGGAAA
Organism: Lolium multiflorum; assembly: GCA_030979885.1. Lineage (NCBI taxonomy): Eukaryota > Viridiplantae > Streptophyta > Magnoliopsida > Poales > Poaceae > Lolium > Lolium multiflorum. Next base: position 106,082,164 of record CM061749.1, read on the forward strand.
TTGATATTTAATATTACCTTCCTTCATATCAATAACAGCACCAACGGTTCGAAGAAAAGGTCTTCCCAACACAATAGGACAAGATGCATTGCATTCGATATCCAAGACAACAAAATCAACGGGGACAAGGTTATTGTTAACCGTAATGCGCATTATCAATCCTCCCCAAAGGTTTCTTTTTAACATTATCGGCAAGATTAACATCCAAATAACAATTCTTCAATGGTGGCAAGTCAAGCATATCATAAATCTTTTTAGGCATAACAGAAATACTTGCACCAAGATCACATAGAGCATTACATTCAAAGTCATTGAATTTCATTTTAATGATGGGCTCCCAACCATCTTCTAACTTCCTAGGAATAGAAGCTTCAAGTCTTAATTTCTCTTCCCTAGCTTTAATGAGAGCATTTGTAATATGTTTTGTAAAGGCTAAATTTATAGCACTAGCATTGGGACTTCTAGCAAGTTTTTGTAAGAACTTTATAACTTCAGTAATATGACAATCATCAAAATCTAAACCATTATATTCTACAGCAATGGAATCATTGTCACCAATATTTTGAAAAATTTCAGCAGTTTTATCACAAGCAGTTTCAGGCAATTTTGTACGCTTTGTACTAGGAGTAGAAACATTGCCAACACCAATTATTTTACCATTGATAGTAGGAGGTGCAGCAACATGTGAAGAATCAACATTACTAGTGGTGGTAATAGTCCATACTTTAGCTACATTATTCTCTTTAGCAAGTTTTTCTTTTTCTTCTCTATCCCACCTAGCATGCAATTCAGCCAACATTCTAATATTATCATTAATTCGAACTTGGATGGCATTTGTTTTAGCAAACCTAGCATCTTTAACTTCCTCAGGCATAACTTTCAATTTTAAAAGATCAACATCAAGAGCAAGACTATCAACCTTAGAAGTAAGAATATCAATTTTACCAAGCTTTTCTTCAACAGTTTTATTGAAAGCAGTTTGTGTACTAATAAATTCTTTAAGCATGACTTCAAGACCAGAGGGTACACTCTTATTATTGTTGTAAGAATTACCATAAGAATTACCATAACCATTACCATTATTAGAAGGATATGGCCTATAGTTGTTGTTACCATAATTATTCCTATAAGCATTGTTGTTGAAATTATTGTTCTTAATGAAATTCACGTCAACATTTTCTTCTTGAGCAACCAATGAAGCTAAAGGAACATTATTAGGATCAATATGAGATCTACCATTTGCAAGCATAGACATAATAGCATCAATCTTATCACCCAAAGAAGAGGTTTCTTCAACAGAATTTACCTTCTTACCTTGAGGAGTTCTTTCAGTGTGCCATTCATAGTAATTGATCATCATATCATCAAGTAGTTTAGTTGCGGCGCCCAGGGTGATGGACATAAAAGTACCTCCAGCAGCTGAATCCAATAGGTTCCTTGAGGAAAAATTCAATCCTGCATAAAAGGTTTGGATGATCATCCAAGTAGTCAGTCCATGGGTTGGGCAATTCTTTACCAAAGATTTCATTCTCTCCCATGCTTGAGCAACATGTTCATTATCAAATTGTTTAAAATTCATTATGCTACTTCTCAAAGATATAATCTTAGCAGGAGGATAATATTTACTAATAAAAGCATCTTTACATTTAGTCCATGAATCAATACTATTCTTAGGCAAAGAAAGCAACCAATCTTTAGCTCTTCCTCTTAAGGAGAAAGGAAACAATTTCAGTTTTATAATATCACCATCTATATCCTTATACTTTTGCATTTCACAAAGTTCAACAAAATTATTAAGATGGGCAGCAGCATCATCAGTACTAACACCAGAAAATTGCTCTCTCATAACAAGATTCAGTAAAGCAGGTTTAATTTCATAGAATTCTGCTGTAGTAGCAGGTGGAGCAATAGGAGTACATATAAAATCATTATTATTTGTGCTAGTGAAATCACACAACTTAGTATTTTCAGGAGTACCCATTATAACAGCAATAAAGTAAACTAGGCGAATAAAGTAAAGACAATTAACTATTTTTTTGTGTTTTGATATAGAACTAGTAAATAAGACAATAAGTAAAGTAACTAATTTTTTTTGTTTTTTAATATGAAGCAAACAAGACAGTAAATAAAATAAAGTAAAGCAAGACAAAAACAAAGTAAAGAGATTGGAAGTGGAGACTCCCCTTGCAGCGTGTCTTGATCTCCCCGGCAACGGCGCCAGAAAACAGGCTTGATGCGCGTAAATGTACACGTCCGTTGGGAACCCCAAGAGGAAGGTATGATGCGCACAGTGCAAGTTTTCCCTCAGTAAGAAACCAAGGTTATCGAACCAGTAGGAGCCAAGAAGCACGTGAAGGTTGTTGGTGGAGGAATGTAGTGCGGCGCAACACCAGTGAAACCGGCGCCAACGTGGAACCTGCACAACACAATCAAAGTACTTTGCCCCAACGTAACAGTGAGGTTGTCAATCTCACCGGCTTGCTGAAAACAAAGGATTAAGCGTATCGAGTGGAAGATGGTGTTTGTTTGCAAAGAACAGTAAAAACAGTAGAATGTATTCAGATGTAAAAGAATGGACCGGGGTCCACAGTTCACTAGAGGTGTCTCTCCAATAAGATAACTAACATGCTGGGTGAACAAATTACAGGCGGGCAATTGACAAATAAAGATTCAATACATATCAATGATGATTACTATGTGATTTAATCAGGGCATTACGACAAAGTACATAGACCGCTATCCAACATGCATCTATGCCTAAATAATCCACCTTCAGGTTATCATCCGAACCCCTTCCGGTATTAAGTTGTAAACAACAGATAATTGCATTAAGTATGGCGCGTAATGTAATCAACACAAATATCCTTAGACAAAGCATTGATGTTTTATCCCTAGTAGCAACAACACATCCACAACCTTAGAACCTACTGTCACGATCCCAGATTCAATGGAGGCATGAACCCACTATCGAGCATAATTACTCCCTCTTGGAGTTACAAGTATCAACTTGGCCAGAGCCTCTACTAGCAACGAAGAGCATGCAAGAACATAAACAACACATATATGATAGATTGATAATCAACTTGACATAATATTCTATATTCATCGGATCCCGCCAAACATGTAGCATTACAAATAGATGATCTTGATCATGTTAGGCAGCTCACAAGATCTAAACAATGATAGCACAAGCGGAGAAGACAACCATCTAGCTACTGCTATGGACCCATAGTCCAAGGATGAACTACTCACGCATCAATCCGGAGGCGGGCATGATGATGTAGAGCCCCTCCGGTGATGATTCCCCTCTCCGGCAGGGTGTCTCCTGAATCCCCCGAGATGGGATTCGCGGCGGCGGCGTCTCGGAAGGTTTTCCGTATCGTGGCTCTCGGTACAGGGGGTTTCGCGACGAAGGCTATTTGTAGGCGGAAGGGTAGGTCAAGTGGCGGCACGGGCCCCCACACACCAGGGCCGTGCGGCCAGGGGCCAGGCCGCGCCGCCCTGTTGTGTCGGCGCCTCGTGGCACCACTTCGTCTCCCTTTCGGTCTTCTGGAAGCTTCGTGTAAAAATAGGCCCCTGGGCATTGATTTCATCCAATTCCGACAATATTTCCTTACTAGGATTTCTGAAACCAAAAACAGCAGAAAACGGCGCTTCGGCATCTTGTTAATAGGTTAGTGCCGGAAAATGTATAATAATGATGTAAAGTATGTATAAAACATTCAAATATTGTAATAAAAGTAGCATGGAACATAAGAAATTATAGATACGTTTGAGACGTATCAAGCGGTTGGAGCGCTCCTCATCGGAAGATTCGAGGAGGATCTGGCGGCGGCGCCACCACTGGTAGAACTGGTGGCGGCGGTGAGGCTCTTCTTCTTCACCGTTGCGAGATCTGGAAGATCGAACGATGGCGGCGGAGGCGGACAACGGCGAGGAGGAAGAAGAAGAAGGGCGAGAGGATGTTACAGAAAATGTGGGAGAAGGATAGAGATTTTCGTCCTTTGAAGATTTTAAGAAAGGGAGAACTTGAGGGCTGTGTGGACGCGTGTCATTGCTGCCAGTTCATCAAGTGGATCCTTTCCATTAGAGATTGCGAAATCGAGGAGACGCCTCGGTAACTGAGCGAGAGGGGCGGATGTTGCTTAAAAACAGGGATAGACAGAGAAAAACAGGCCCAGCGGGTCGCATCTTGTCAGTCAAAGTTAAAATATCGGTAAAAGCGTCATCAATGACATCATGGAGGAAATCGAAAGCAATCGAAGGGAAATAGATAATCTTCGGATGTTCAGGCTTGAGTCTGCACCCGATCGTAAGGCGCTCGTGTCCAGACTCGGGGGCTACTCCCATCGGGACGCGCACCCGATAAAAGAAGACGTGCACTCGAAAGAATGAGGACTCAAAGATATATTTAAAGAGAAGAATGGAATATTCGGCTCGAGTCTGCACCCGATCGTAAGCGCCCGTGTCCAGACTCGGGGCTACTCCCATCGGGAGCACTGGATGCATACGATAAAACTTTTTTGCCTCCGGGATCATGCCGGGGACTTGATTCTGTAGAATAACGTTGTTTTGCCATCGCATTAACCAACAAAAGTTGGGCACGTTACTCGTTATCCCTTGCATGAGGAAATGTATCGGATGACTTATGAAGATTTGCAGAAAAACTTCGGCAGAGCTAAAATATTCGAGTGTCACAACTTGAGTCTACGCACGGATTGCAAGCATCCGTACCTAGACTCGGGGGCTACTCCCATCGGGAGCGCTGACGCGCACCCGACAGAAGAAGAACAAGAACAATCAAGAAAAAGGACATTAGAAGAAGCCATGCTTTAGTCTCTACCCGAACTATCTTCGGCTAGACACTCGGGGGCTACTGACGTGGGCACTACCCTTCGGGTAACCGACGTTGCCCTATCCTATATTTCCTAGTTGGAGGCCCATGAAGGCACTTGGAGGCAAGGCGGCCCATCCGGGTGGTGCACCAGAAGATTCCTTGACAAGCAAGACAAAGAAGCAGCCGAACAAGGAAAGATTAGATCTAAAATTACTGTAAACCTAGTCGTACTCGGTTAGACCTCTTGAGACCTGGCCTCCCATATAAAGGTCAGGAGAGGGCTGCGAGGGGATACAATCAATCGTAGCAATCTTAGCCACCAGAAGCTTAGAGCTAGGTCACCATAGCACTTAGCCATCTCGACGAGATCTCAGCCGAACTATTCGGCACCCCATTGTAACCTATTATCATCATAATCAAGAACAGACAGGCAGGACGTAAGGGTTTTACCTCATCGAGGGCCCCGAACCTGGGTAAATCGCTCTCCCCGCTTGTCGTGGAGCAATGTCTCGTGTCAGCTTGCAGGATTCCATCAACCCTAAGCCCCTATCGGAGGGCATTGCTGAGGAGCACCCTCGACATCTGGCGGACTAGGGTACCTCCTAAGATCAGGATTTTCATGTGGCAGCTGATCAGAGGGAAGCTTCCGTCTTGCGAGCAGGTGGCCAAGAGGATGGGACCCTCCGATGACCACTGTGCCTTGTGTGGAGAGATTGAGGACTGCAATCATATCTTCTTCACCTGCCACATGGTGAGATTCATGTGGGCTAGAGTTAGGGAACTCCTTCATTGCGATTGGAACCCGGCATGGGCTGGGGACTTCATTGCACTAGGGTCGACAGCCCCCTTCGTAGATTAGTTTGGTTCACGTTTGCGACCCTCAGTTGGTCTCTCTGGAATATTAGGAATACTAGTTGAATGCCCGTGCGTTGCTACGGGCTTTCTAGTTTTTTTAACGCGAAGAAAATTTAAAAATATGGAAATAGATCGACAAGTGATATTTGAAAAATTAAAATACTAAAATCATCTTTGCTTAAATACAAATTAAATAAAAATCATAATTCGATATCATATATGTAGAAAACAACAAGAAACAATTGTCTCTTATTGACTAATATTCTACTTAGCTTGTGTCTTGGAGACTATTATTGCGATGTACAAAATCCTGTTATGTTTCGCTTCTCGGTTATATCGCTCGCTCATGTTCACAATAGCCAATTGAATCGGAGTTAGCTCTGTGTGTTCGTCTCCATACCCGTCTCAACGCCTCCAACTCCATTTATTGTTACAATACCTAAAAAGGTTAGATATGCTTATCAAAACTTCATTCGACTTTATAAAAAAAACTAATTGGATTAGCGTATATTTCCATGTCTTGTGGATGATGTAGGTCATGGCAAAAACATGTGCGGCTCTCGAGGTGACCGTTCATGCATTGTTTCACAAGATAATTAGTAAACCAACCAAATATAATTTGTTACGTAAAATGAAAACATGTGTGGGTGATTAATTTAAATACATGTTCCAAAGACAAGCATGCATGTTAAACTAATTGTGCCTCCCAATGCTCCTAACTAAGGATTGGGAGCATCGTTTGTCAAAGCATGCAACTTTATTTAGCTGATAGAAAATAAATATATGTAATTAGTTCAAAACTCTAAAAATTACCAAACACGTAATGTTTCCACCAAAATTTTAAGACATGCCAGAAATGATTTTACAAAAGAAAAAAATGACGATTCGCTATAAATATAATAAAGGGCGTACGTCTTGAAAGCTCTCATGAATTTTGGGGTCTAGAGAAGGGTATTCTAGGCGGTCTTTCCCTTGAATATTCTGATTCGAAGACACAAGTGGATATACTCCACCATTGCGCCAGGCCCGCCCTTCACGATTTGCTATAAACATGAGCCTAAATAATTAGAGTAAGAGAAATGCATGCAAGTGTAAAGTGTAAAGGGACGCGTAAAGTACTTTCTCATGTAGCAAAAAGACAATGTCCTAAGAAGCTTGTTGCCTTCACCAAGACCAATTGCTTCGGATGTAGGTTCTAGCAACATTTAGATACCATAATATTTTTACATCTAAATATGAAATCCTCACCAGATATGTCCCTGCAATAATTAAATATATTTCATTTCCATTATGTTTGCATAAATACATGGTGTCAAAATTTCATAGGATAACATGTATCTCCTATCCGAAGACACGCAAAAAATGACGACATAATATGGTTTCTAGTAATTCTCAGCAGTAATGTCGACTAAATTGCAGGTGTCATCACTTTTGAGTGCCATTATTTATATGAGCATTGCTTCCAATCATGTTCGGTGCCAACTTTATAAACAACTTAATAAACAAGCAATCAACTTTGTGTGAATCACGTGCAATAGCACATAAATGTAGAGAGATTAAAAACCTTTGGAAGTGGTTGATCATACTTCCAAAATTGACTGCGGAAAGCATGGTGAAACAAAACTCACTCCCAAATTGAAGAAAAGAAGTTTATGTTATCAACATTCAACATGACATCATATTGAAAAATAGCACATACAAGCATCAAGGAATTTGAATCAAGTTGAAATATGTGCTCATCCTTGTTGCGAGATCCGTAATTTTGGATACAATTTTTTTATGCCGACAACATACAGAAATGTCATTAAGTGCTAGCAAACCTTCGGTTCCTCTAAAATTATCGATTGCATATGGTGCAAAAAATTTCTCTGTTCTAAGAAATATTCTTATAGATGTGCATCGGCCTAATCATTTTCTCCGCTCCAGTAATAGCTCCTAACCATTTTCTCTGCTCCAGCAATAACTCGTCATGTCTCCTGTAAAGTGCATGTACGTGAGATGTTTTTCTTTCACATAATCATTGACCGAAAGGAAGAACCCTAAGATAATGGAATGGAAAAGATAAACAACTCTGTACGTAAAATCTCGAACAGAAATCAGAGATATAAGTATGTTATGATAAGTAACCACTGGTGGAAAATGGCCTTGATCGCGGTGCGCAACTGCCATTAGTCGCGGTTGCGCAACCGCGACCTGTTATTCGCGACTAAGTCCTTTAGTCGCGGTTCCTACGAACCGCGACTAAAGGCCCGTCCACGTGGGCGGCAGGCGAGCGCCAGGGCGGAGGACCTTTAGTCGCGGTTCTGCTCGCCAACCGCGACTAAAGGCCGCCGCAGGTTTAGGGTTTTAGCCCCCCTAACCTGGTTCCCCTAACCTGGTTACTTTTTAAGTTGTATTGTTTTATTTCTTTTGTGTTTTATTTTAATTTTGAAGGAGTTTCACATATTCTACGGTATACATGCATGTGAATGTACAATTTCAAACAAATTTGAAATTAGAACCAAAAAGAATTCAAGAGGAATATACAATATATATTCAATATCGGATGACCATATACAATTTTGAACAAGTTTCCATACATATTTAGTGCATATAAAGTTCTACGTCCTCTACATAGTGTTCTCCTCTAGGATCGATGACTTGGTTCGCCAACCATCCAGCTAGTTCCTCTTGAAGTGGTCGGAAGCGAGCTTCTGGAGTAAGCGTCGTCCGGAGGTTATTCCTCCTGGTGTTGTTCTCAGACGGCTGCCGCTCAGTGGTGTATCTCCGGATCCTCTCACAAACATAGTATCCACATAGATTGGTCCCCGGTGGCTGAATATCCCCGGTCGCAGCCTTTGCCCTTTTAAAATGTAGCTCTTTTTTGAATTCACCGACCTTTTGATCTACGAACCGTCTCCAAACCCTACGAGGCAAGGAAAATTAAATGAACAAGAGAGTTATTAATTAGTTACTTGATATTAGGAAATGATGAATGAAATAGGCCGATCGATATAGAGCGCAAACGAATGAAAGTAGTTACTTTTGCATCATTTTTCTCATGTCGCCCCAAAGCTTCGTATCCATATTCAGAGAGTCGTGGACGAGAACTGTGGAGTTCTGAATTTGAATTACTAGCAGAATCCAGTGGAACCTGCGGACACGATACATGCACAATCATGCATAACTCATCGATTAGCCACATACCATGCATGGAGTAAACAAAAGAGAATGTGCTCAAGACAGAAACACTCACCCAAAATGGTAAGGAAATAGAATATCACTTTTGAGTTCCTGTTTTGTAAGAAACATCCACAGGTCACCCTCCACGTCGTTGGGGTGGTGTTGTAACACATATGAATTAACGATTTGTGGGTCAATGAACCCAACATCATGGGTGTGCCTTATTCGCATTTCCCGCTTCTTCATTCTGCATAATAGCGTACACAACAAGATAGTTAGGACAATATATATATTTATAGTGCAGGCAATGAACGAGATGGGGTAGAAATTAATAAATCACTTACAGAACATAGCAGCTGATGATAGATTTGTCGAGCTCGCGCAGATTGAACAGCTGGAACAATTCACTCCGATGAATTGTTATATAGTAATGTTTGAAGTGATGCTCAGGTCTAACTTCCGCATAAATATATTCTCTGGCGTTTTTAAGTTTTATGTAACCCTTGTACCAATTTACCAGACCTTTCATTTGTCGAGGTAGATCCTCTTCCTGCGCAGGCTCGACGAGAGGACCATCCTTCACATATCCAAATACTACGTCCTTCATTGCCACGTCATCAAGGCCTAATGCTACACGAAGAGTCAGACCTAAGTCTGCCGCTTGTTCTTTGGCTTTCGCTACAGTCAATCCTTGTGCTGCCGCAGCTGCTATGACATCAGGGGCTTCGTCCTCCGGACCTGCGGCTTTCACTATGAGCGGGGGGATCGACTGTTTACTTTGTTCCCCGAGCTGGGCAACTTGTTTCCCCCTTTCTAATTTTTTCTTCCTCCACGGCTTTCTTCTCCTGCTTCTCCGCCAACTCTTGGTTCCTCCTGAACGTGAGTGCTTGCGTACGAAGTTCACGTTCATAGTCGTCAGGGAGATTCTTCGCGGCTTGGGACGATGTGTTCAAAAATGACTTAGCCCACTTCTTTTGCTCATCAGAAAATACTGGCTTGGGCTCGCCCTCTATTTTCTTCTTGCAGCTCGCCTTCCATTTCTCTAAATCAGCAGCCGCGCCCGCCGCGACTTCCTCGGCACTACATTCCCAAGACCTCTTGGGGAGAGGCTTAAGTGATGGCTCCGGTATCTTTGTGGTTGTAGGTACGTAAGGGTCCGGGTTAATAACCCAGGACTGCTTCTGCTTCTTCGCCGGAGTGGATTGGGGCGGCGTCTGATCACCCGCCGGACGAGGACTGGGGGGCGGCGTCTGCTTACCCGCCGGAGGTGAATTGGGGCGGCGTCGGCTTACCCGCCGGAGGTGTAGGTGAGCCACCACCACCACCATCGCCGCCGCCACCACCACCGGATGGGGGTGGACTTGTTTGCCTTGGCGCCTCGCCTGGAAACTTGATAAACTTCTTCTGCCACAGAATGAACTGGCGCTTGACATCTCCAAGTCTTGTCGCCCCTTCAGGTGTAGCAATGTCAATGTCCAGGTCCTCAAACCCTTGGACTATCTCCTCCACCGTGACACGAGCATAGCCATCTGGAATGGGGTTGTTGTGGTGGAGTGCTCCAGGTGGTAAAGCACTGCCGGTGGCTACCTTCATGGACATGTTCCCGATAGGATAATACAGATGACATGCTTTCATCTCCTTTATATCGTCCACGGGGTAGCGAGGAGGCTCCGGTGCAGTAATTTCGACCACCAGAGGCTCCGGTGCAGTAATTTCGATCGTCGGTGCACCAGCCGGTGAGGCCTCCGTGGAAGCCACGCTGCTTCTTCTCCGCTGCTGGCTTCCGAGATCCATTGGATGATCTTCATGCTGCGCCCGAGCTGCATCTCTTTCGGCTACTAGTACACTCACGGTTTTCTTCATCACATCCATTTCCGTTACCAACTTCGCCACAACATCTGCATCCCGATCCATCTTTCTCTTACGGCTTCTGTAACCGTACGGGTCATCGTTCTGGGGGAACCCTACTTTCCACGGAATGTCCCCGGGCATGCCTCGTACACGTCCTCCGTGTTCAGGATTCCCGAGGGCTTTTGTCAGGGCGTCGTTCTCTCTGTTGAACTTGATCCTCCCCTCTTGAGCATCCCTCATTGCCTCAATAAGCTTTTGGGTGGGTTTAATTATTTTGCCCTGATAAACACACTCCCCTGTCTCCGGGTTCAGCGATCCCCCATGCCCGTACCACCAGCTTTTGGCCCTTGGGTCCCATCCCTCCGTACCTGGACGGATTCCTCGCGCCCTCAGCTCGTTCTCCATCTTCTCCCACCTAGGCTGCCAAAAGCGATACCCTCCTGGCCCCATAATATGATTGTACTCCTTCTTGGCCGCATTCTTCTTATTTTTTTCGACATTTCAAGGAACTGCTCCGATTTCTTTTGCTTCACAAATTCTGGCCAATCATGTTGCAGTTTCTCATATTGTCCTTTGAAATCCGGAGTCTTGCCCTGCTTGACAAAGTCATGGGCTAGATTTTGCTTGTATTTCCGGAATGCGTCGGCCATCTTAGAAAGAGCGAACTGTTTGACTAGCTTGCACCTCTCCTTGTTTTCCTGAATCTTGTTACCCGCCTCATCGTATCTGCGGTATTCCGGAGGTAGAACGAAATGTTCTATAAGCTTCTTGAAGCAATCTTTTTTTGTTCTCTTATCGACAAAAGTGAAACCAAGACGTGCCTTCTTTGGCTCATTCCACTCCTGGACGGTGATCGAGACGTTCTCTCTAACAACGGCTCCGCATTGGTTGATAAACTTGGTGGCGTTCTTGCTGGGCTCCAGCGGCCTGCCGGTTGCTTCGTCGACAACCTCGATGGTGCATGTTTCGTTTGGTTTCATCGTCTTGGTTGCGCCACGCTTTGACGACGACGTACTCGATTTTTTCGATGATCCGGCCGAGGGCTAAAATAAGAAAGAGAGTCGCGCGCGTTAGTACACACATATTTATTCAAATCAGTTAGTTTGTATCACCAGAGGCTCAATGTATATATATACCTCGGCGCCGGAGGTGGTTGCTACTTCCAATTGAAGATCGTCGTTTATCGACGTTTCTTCGGCATCATCTTGCTGACGGCGCCCTTCATCTTCACCGTCAAGGTTCAGATAAGAAGAGATATCATCTTCTTCTTGTCCGGTCGGCACATATTGAATATCGCCGTTTATGATGCCGAACATATGGTCTTCAGCGTCCGGATCATAGTTGTCCATAATCGGGTCAGCTCTATCGTCCGCCATATGTCAGTCCTGAAAACATGTAGTCAAAACAAAATTAATTGTGTATATGCCAGCATTATCACATCTCTTCTACATATAAAGAGAGAGGGCGACGATGGAGGCGAGAGGGGGGACGCAGTGACCGCGTGACCGAGAGACCGGTGGCGGTGGCGAAAGGGGGGACGCAGTGACCGCGTGACCGAGAGACCGGTGGCGGTGGCGAATTGAAAGCGGGGACGCAACCGCGTGACCGAGAGACCGGTGTGGCGGTGACCGAGAGAGCGGTGGCGGTGACCGAGAGTCTAAATTTTGTTAAGTAAAATTTTGATCATTAAGTCTAATTTTTCTTAAGTTAAAATTTTGATCATTAAGTCAAAATTTTGTTAAGTAAATTTTTTGTTAAGTATACAATATTATATACATTAATATACTATATATATTACATATTTGTTAAATTTTCTTAAGTCAAAATTTTGTTAAGTAAAATTATTGTTAAGTATACAATATTATATACATTAATATACTATATATATTACATATTTGTTAAATTTTCTTAAGTCAAAATTTTGTTAAGTAAATTTTTTGTTAAGTATCCAAAATTATATACATTATACAATATATATTACATATTTGTTAAATTTTGTTAAGTCAAATTTTCAAATTTTAAGTCAAATTATCAAGTTTTAAGTTATTTTGCCGTTTTTGTTAAACTAATTAACTAGTTAAAATTAAAAAGAACAAAAAAAAGTAAAACTAAGAAAAAAAGCCGTTTCATGTTAAGTTATTTTGCCGTTTTTGTTAAACTAAGTTAAATTTTTTGTTAAGTTTAAATTTTTGTTAAGTTTAAATTTTTGTTTATATCATATATTCATGTTAAGTTATTTTTTTGCTAAGTTATTTTTGCTAAGTAAAAAAAAACAAAAAAAAAAGAGAGATCGAGGCAGGGCGCGTGTCTGCGCGACCCCCTCTCTCTCTCACGCGGCGCGACCGCCAACTTATCCGCGCATGCGCGAAAGCAATGCGGCGCGGCGCGAGGAAATAGAGGCGGGCGGCACACGTACTTTCCATGGCGAGCTTTGCTGGCGGCGACAGCGTCGATCGAGGCGCGTGTGCGGCGCGTGGTCGGCGGAAGAGGAGCCGGCGCGGTCGGCCCATGTGATCGGCGCGGCGGCGGTCGGAGAGAAGGAGGGGCGGCGCGCGGCGGCCGCCGTGGCAGCGACTCAGCGTCGAGGCGGTGAAGTCGAAGAAGATGAAGTGAAACCGCGAGCGGCGCGCATATTTATAGAAATCGACCTTTGGTCGCGGTTGGGGTCACCACCGCGACTAAAGTACTTTAGTCGCGGTTGGTGACCCCAACCGACCAAAGGGTATTTTCGGCGGGTTTTTCGTTTCCCCGGAAGAAATACCCTTTAGTCGCGGTTGGTGACCCCAACCGCGACCAAAACTATTTTTCAAATTAGTTTTCATTTAAAATCTGAAAAATACATATAATATATCAATAAATTCAGAAAAATAAAACTAATTCATTTAAAAATCTTAAAAATACAAATAATATATCAAAAAATTCAGAAAAATAAAACTAATTCATTTAAAAATCTTAAAAATACAAATAATATATTAAAAAATTCAGTAAAATATAACTAATTCATTTAAAAATCTTAAAAATACAAGTAATATATCAATAAATTCAGAAAAAAAAACTAATTCATTTAAAAATCTTAAAAATACAAGTAATATATCAAAAAATTCAGTAAAATATAACTAATTCATTTAAAAATCTTAAAAATACAAGTAATATATCAATAAATTCAGAAAAAAAAACTAATTCATTTAAAAATCTTAAAAATACAAGTAATATATCAAAAAATTCAGGAAAAAAAACTAATTCATTTAAAAATCTTAAAAATATAAGTAATATATATATCAATAAATTCAGGCAAAAAAACTAATTCATTTAAAAATCCCTCTTCCCGCCTCTGTCTTTCCGCCGCTTTCTTCCCGGTCTCCCATTTCTTCCTTGTCTTCCCGCCTCTTTCTTCCCGCCACTTTCTTCCCGTCTTCCCGCCTCTTTCGCGCCCTTTCTTCCCGCCACTTTCTTCCCGCCACTTTCTTCCCGCCTCTTTCTTCCCGCCACTTTCTTCCCGCCTCCTGTCTTCCCGCTCCCATTTTTCCCGCCATTTGTCACTACATATAGGTAGCCCGGCTTGGCCAGCATTATCACATCTCTACAATCTCTCATCACTCTCTCATGGCTTCCACCGCACCCACTCTAACCTACCAGCAGGTGGAGGAGCTTTGCGCCTCGAACTACCCTTGCCCTCCGGGCTACCGTCCCTGCCGGCTGGAGCCTAGCGGCCGTGGCGTGCGGTCCCTCCCGTCCCTCAGGGTACTGCGCGCCGGGCGGCCATCACGAACCACTACTACCTCGACCTCACGCCGGAGCAGCGGATGAATCCCCGCTGGCATCCCGATAACCAGCATACTTGGGACGCCTTCTTCATCAATCGGCGTGAGAGGGCGCTCGCCAGGTATGAGGAGGACGGTCTGCCTCCTGGAAACTTCCACGAGGCCGGCCGTCGGCGGCTATGGTGGTACGGCCGGACACTGCAGAGCGTCATGGACTACATCACGGCCGGCGATATCCCCCGCCTGCGCTACCCTCAGTTCGAGCCACGAGCGCCGCCCGACGACAGCACGCGACGACGACGACGACGGCGGCAACTTAGAAGGCGACGACTACCAGTACAACGGCGGCGGCTATGAAGACTACGAGTATGCATATTATACGCCTAGGCAGGAGTATGACTAAATCACTCCAAATTTCATGTATGCAGGAGTATGACTTAGTCACTCCAAATTTCCTGTATGCAGGAGTATGACTTAGTCACTCCAAATTTCATGTATGCAGGAGTATGACTTAGTCACTCCAAATTTCATGTATCATCAGTGCTATCTCGAGTCAATTGAATCATTCGAAAATGGACACCAAACACATCACGGGTAATATAATTCACATGATTCATTCAACAAAGTTTGGTACAATAATAAATTATTACACATCATTTCTTCCCTTGTGTCCCTTTGCTTACGATTGTGCCGTATCCATGGAGCATCCTCATCATTTAACTTAATGCTTGGGTCGGTGTTCACTTTGAAGGGCGGAATTTCAGCAAACATATTATAATCTTCTGACATGTCTGTCTTGTCCTCCACTCCCACGATGTTTCTTTTCCCTGAAAGAACAATGTGGCGCTTTGGATCATCGCATGATGTACTGATCGTTTTCTTATCTTTCCGTTTCCTCGGTTTGCTACTCATGTCCTTCACATAGAAAACCTGAGCGACATCTTTCGCTAGGACGAATGGTTCGTCAAGGTAACCAAGATTGTTGAAATCCACCATTGTCATTCCGTATTGCTGGTCCACCTTTACCCCTCCTGTTAGCTTGAACCATTTGCACCGGAACAAAGGGACCCTAAAGGAGGGTCCATAGTCAAGTTCCCATATCTCCTCTATGTAACCATAATATGTGACCTTTTGCCCATTCTCGGTTGCTGCATCAAAGCGGACACCACTGTTTTGGTTGGTGCTCTTTTTATCTTGGGCGATCGTGTAAAATGTATTCCCATTTATCTCGTACCCTTGGAAAGTCGTTATAGTCGAAGATGGTGTCTTGGCCAACATGTACAGCTGATCTACAACCTTATTGTCACTCATTAAATGTTTTCTCAACCAACTGCCGAAAGTCTCCATGTGGGCCTTCCTAATCCAGGATTCAGGCTTCCCCGGGTTGTCCGAGCGTAAAATATTCTTGTGTTTCTCAAAGTACGGAGCCACCAAGCTGGAATTTGTCAGAACTGTGTGGTGTGCTTCAGTCAGAGAATGGTCGTCCATACATATCGTTGATTTCCTTCCGATCGTGCCTTTTCCACTTAGTCTCCCCTCGTGCCGCGATTGAGGAAGACCAATCGGCTTAAGGTCAGGAACAAAGTCAACACAAAACTCAATTACCTCCTCATTTCCATAGCCCTTGGCGATGCTTCCTTCTGGCCTAGCACGGTTACGAACATATTTCTTTAATACTCCCATGAACCTCTCGAAGGGGAACATATTGTGTAGAAATACAGGACCGAGAATGGAAATCTCATCGACTAGGTGAACCAGGAGGTGCGTCATAATATTGAAGAAGGATGGCGGGAACACCAACTCGAAACTGACAAGACATTGGACCACATCGTTCTGTAACCGTGGTAGAACTTCTGGATTGATTACCTTCTGAGAGATTGCATTGAGGAATGCATAGCTTCACAATGGCTACTCGAACATTTCGGCAGAGCCCCCTCAAAGCAATCGGAAGCAATTGCGTCATAATCACGTGGCAGTCGTGAGACTTCAGGTTTTGGAACTTTTTCTCCGCCATGTTTATTATTCCCTTTATATTGGACGAGAATCCAACGGGACCTTCATACTGCTCAGGCATTCAAAAAAGATGACCTTCTCTTCTTTGGTCAGAGCGTAGCTGGCACGACCTTGAAACCGTTCCGGATACAGGTCATCAGGGTCTTTCAAACTTTGCTGGTCCTGCCGTGCTTCCTTTGTATCATTTGACTTCCCATACACGCCCAAGAAGCTTAGGATGTTCACGCAAATATTCTTCGTAACGTGCATCACGTCGATTGCAGAGCGGACTTCTAGGACTTTCCAATATTCTAGCTCCCAGAATATAGATTTCTTCTTCCACATGGCTACGTGCCCGTCAGCTCCCTTCGGAACTGATTGTCCGCCATGACCCTTTCCAAAGATGACTTTCAAATCCTTGACCATATCAAATACCTCAGCACCAGTGTGTTCCGCAGGCTTCGGCCGGTGATCTGCCTTGCCGTTGTAATGCTTGCCTTTCTTTCTTACTGGATGACCTTTCGGAAGAAATCGACGATGCCCAAGGTACACGTTCTTCTTACAATTTGGCAAATGTACACTTTGAGTCTCATGTAAGCAGTGCGTGCATGCATTGTATCCCTTATTTGACAGTCCCGAAAGGTTACTAAGAGCAGGCCAATCGTTGATGGTTACGAAAAGCAACGCTCGTAGGTCAAATTCCTCTTCTTTGTGCTCATCCCACACACGGACACCAGGTCTGCCCCACAGCTGTAAAAGCTCATCAACTAATGGCCTTAGGTACACATCGATGTCGTTGCCGGGTTGCTTCGGACCTTGGATGAGCACTGCATCATAATGAACTTCCGCTTCATGCACAACCAAGGAGGAAGGTTGTAGATGCATAGAGTCACGGGCCAGGTGCTATGGCTGGAGCTCTGCTCGCCAAAAGGATTCATGCCATCCGTACTTAGACCAAATCTTATGTTCCTTGCGTCAGCTGCAAAATCTTTGAACTCTCTGTCGATCTTTCTCCATTGCGTTCCATCTGCGGGGTGTCTCAACTCCCGTCCGACTTACGGTCCTCTTTGTGCCATCGCAACAACTTGGCATGCTCTTTGTTCCTGAACAGACGTTTCAACCGTGGTATTATAGGAGCATACCACATCACCTTGGCGGGAACCTTCTTCCTGGGTTTCTGGCCCTCAACATCGTCACCAGGGTCATCGCCTCTGATCTTATAACGCAATGCAGTGCATACCGGGCATTCATTCAAATTCTCGTATTCACTGGTAGAGGATGCAGTCGTTGATGCATGCATGTATCTTCAGAACCTCTAAACCTAGAGGGCAGACAACCTTCTTTGCTTCGTACGTACTGGCGGGCAACTCGTTATTCTTTGGAAACATATTCTTCAACATTTTCAGCAAGTCTTCAAATGCCGAGTCAGCTACACCTGCCTGTGCCTTCCATTTCAGCAAATCCAGTGTGCAGCCCAGCTTTTTCAGACCATCATCGCATCCGGGGTACAGCGCCTTCCTGTGATCCTCTAACATGCGATCCAAATTCTCCCTCTCCTTTTCAGTTTCGCAGCGACTCCGTGCATCAGCAATGGTCCGACCAAGATCATCAACGGGATCATCACGTGCCTCTTCTTCACCTTCCCCTTCACCTTCCCCTTCACCTTCAGCATCCTCCATGAAAGTATCACCGAAATGAGCAAGATAGCTTTCATCGATGAAATCATCCCCTTCTTCATCTTCTTCCATTATAACCCCTCTTTCTCCATGCTTGGTCCAACAATTATAGCTTGGCATGAAACCGTGCCGAAGCAGGTGCAGCTGAACATCTCTTGAGGAAGAGTAACCCTTCTGATTCTTACATTTAACACATGGACAGATAACAAAACCCTGCTTGTTCGCATTAGCCACTACGAGGAAATCATTCAAACCCGTACTGAACTCGCCGGAGAGTCGGTTACCGTACATCCATTGTCGATTCATCTGCATTATTATAATATAAAATATATAATTAACCATCATGCATTTGTTAAACTAACTAGCTACAAACAATATAAATTAAACAATGAACTACACACACATGCACATTTTATCAACGACACATCAAAGGTTCAAGTTGCTAACCGCGATCGAGGAGGAAAAATAAATGAGAAAGCTCAAGTGTGGCTCCAACACTTCATATCATGTTTGTTTCATGCTCTTGGGGCATTTCATCAAACACCTTATGTGCATAAGAGGAACCAAAAGCAAACCTAACACCCACTTGTGAAGCTTGTGAAGAAAATGGCACCAAATGGCTAAGTGTTGGCTGCTGGGTGGGTATATATAGGGGGGCGGCTTTAGCCGCGGTTGGCCAGGCCAACCGCGACTAAAGGCCTTCGGGCACCTTTAGTCGCGGTTGGCCTGGCCAACAGGCCCCCCACGTGCAACGGCTGGCCACCGAGCGCCCTGGGCCCAGGCCTTTGGTCGCGGTTCGCCTCCCGAACCGCGACTAAAGGTACCATTAGTCGCGGTTCCTTTACCTTCGCGACTTATGGGGCTCACCGGAAGCCTGTTTTTCTAGTAGTGAACGTTCATAAAAGCATGAGTATGTGCTGAAGGAAAAAAAAGTAAGATTTGTTAATATCTTTTTGTTCCAACCAGGAATTGTGCTCCTCATTCCTCAACACCGTGGAAAATCTTTCCATCGGACCAGTAGTCAAGAAAGGTCAAGGATCTTTGATCTTCAGAAAAAGATATTGCCACAATAGTTCTACACTTAACGACAACAATCTAAAACATCGTGGAGAGCTAAATAACATTTGTAGTTACATTCAGCTTTCCAAGACATCTTGTATTAGTGAGTAGAGGAAATCCCTTTTATAGATGATAAACATCTCATTCCACCAATTCTCATATATTATTTAGTTTGCCTAGACCTTCCACACTTGGTAGGATCAAATTTTTGTAAAAAATAGCAGCTAAATTAGGCACGGGTCAGCGAAACTAATAATTGACAACTTGACTCGTATTTTTCTATATTGGGGGTTCAAACCACAAACAATCTTCTCGACGGCTTCTTTTAGTATACAATGACATGCGTAGGCATGTGTTTGAGAAAAAATATATTCCGAAGAAAACACCTGATTGCTTTACCAATGACAAACCTAAAATTGTACCTTTTGCTTCATAGGCGAAGTGCAGGCAATCAAAAATCTCACTCCAACATTAGGCACACATGCGTCGGCTCATTCGGTAATGTGCACACCTTCTATAGCACATAGCTGCATTTACTTGTTAGTTAATTGGACAAAGCTCATCTAGAAATCCATACACAAGCTTACTCCATAATCAGGGCGTCCAGTTCATGAGCAAACAAAAAAGGTCATGAAAAATAGAGATCCGACATTTTATCTGTTATCATTTGCCATGTTTGGCTTCGAACATTAGAAGCGGACGAGAGTAGAAAGGGGGGAAAACTTGGATAAATGAATTCATCCGATTGGAATGTTGCACCAATATATCACTTTGAAATACCCAAAAAAAAAAATCATGCAACATCTTCCCTGATTTGATCAAGTATAGAAAATAAAAAATAGGACTGAGCATGAATTTGTGTACCTAAAAATGGATCTGAGCACAAGCAATATACCGTGATCAAGAACGCCATCCAGAACATCTTCCCGTATAACCAAAAATTAGAGTTGTCCTCTATACAGGATCAGATCAACACCAAAGAAGTACAATGACAAAAATTCACCAATTCCCATCCATTAACCACCCGATGACCATCCCCGTTCACAAAAACCATACATACCATCGCCTAAATTCCCGTCGCCGGGTGTCAGCTCATGCTTCCCCTTGGGCACTGCGGGCGTGTCGAGCTAGGGAGAGCCAGCAGTTGCGGAGCTGCGCCGGCAGCGCCGCTTTACAGGACGTCCCGCCGATGGTAGGGAACTGGGGAGTTGCCTCGCTGGCCTCGACGCTGGATCAACAACAGCTTGGGGAGGCGGCGGCGTTCGCATATGAATGGGACGACTTATGGCTCGCTGGAAGGGAGTCGCACGTATGTACTGTATTAAATACGGATCAACCCCACGTCAAAAAAAATGGATCAACCCAATTTGTATTGATTCGGATTTAATACGTGATTAGCGTTAGTAAGAGCAATTCCAATAGTGTAGCCAGCTGCTAGCTATAAGCCAAGTACCATGTCATCTATAGCTAACTTAGAGCCAACATATACAATAGTGAGCTATAAAAGTATACTTTTACAATGCATGGCCCACCTTTTAGTCTCACATAGTGCCTAGGAGCACGTGCTAGAGCTGGCTACAAGATAGTAGCCCACTCCTATTCTCTCTCCTAATCTCTCTCCTCCAACTAAGCAAACTTATAATATTTTATCTTTTATAGCCAGCTGATTGTACCTTATTGTACTTGCTCTAAGGGAAGGTGGAGGGGCGACTTAGAGCAAGTTCAATAGTAGAGGCAACTGTTGGCTATAAGCGAAGTGCCATATCATCTATAGTCATCTTAGAGCTAACATGTATAATAGTGAGCTATAAAATTGTACTACTTTATAAGTGCATGGTCCACCATTCACTCTCACATAGTGCCTAGGAGCACGTGCTAGAGCTGGCTCTTGCATAAGAGCCCACTCCTCTTCTCTCTCCTCCTCTCTCTCCTCCAACTAGGCAACAATATATTATTTTAATTCTTATAGCCAGCTGACTAGAACTTATTGTACTTGCTCTTACTAAAGTGATCAGCGGTAATCGGGAAATTTAATACGTGATTAGCGGTATTAGCGTTAATAACCTTAAAATCAGATAAAGACGTTGGCTTTGATTTTCTCACCCAATCAACGCATGCATTGATCCTAGCATTGTCCCCAATGAGTATGTGATCTTTTGCAATTGACAATAAAGGATATTTTGGAAGGCGTTAATTGGGAGCTATATTTGGCAGGTTATTATTTTTTGACATTTATTTGGCAGGTGATTGACGCTAGGGAGATGTGGATCAGAGCAGATCAGATGTACGGTTAGATACTGAGAGGAGATTTTGATGTAGGATCGTACGGCCTGGATGTGTTTAATCTTTGACATCAAACATTTTTGACGACGTACCAACTGCAATATAATAGTAAAGAAACTAACTATCGAAGGGAAGATGATCGGTAACCCGGCTGACGCTTTCTATCATATGCTTATCTACATGCAGTCATGGAGGGTTCTGGTCAGACGGGGAAAGACCCATTGGACGATGGCGCGGGCTAGGGCTGCAGATTAGTCTCTCATTCGACCCGCTTCAGGGCGTTGTATCGATTATGCTACTAGAGGACCTTCCCATGTGGTTTTTTTTTTTTTTGAAGGCACCTTCCCATGTGGTGTTTGCTAGGGGCGTTGTACTCTTGATCTCGGATCGGGCCGTGGGTGTGTGTTGTGATGTTTGGAACTTGTATCGTGACTTTGTATGGTGTTGGTAGCTTTATCTATAAAGCTGGGCCATGAGGCCTTCTATTTAAAACGAGCTTATCTTAGCTTACAATGTTGAGGATGGCTGAGAGATTGTCACTAGCCCTATCACTCCAGCTTCCCCTGACAAATTAACTACGGAGTACTGCAATCCATTTCAGACGAGCTTGTAGCCGGTGACCCAGACGTTCGCCGGCGGCGCCGCGTGGACGTACACGAACACCACGCTCCCGCCGGCGGGCACCGACGGCGGGGCGGCGCCTGGCAGCACGTACCCGTAGCGTGCCTTGTCGAGCCCCCACACCGGGCCGTAGAGCTTGGCGATGCCGATGTGCAGCTCGTGCGCCGTCTTGTTCGGGGACCTGTTGGTCACCGTCGCCACGTACCGGCGGTACGTCCGGCCCTTCTCCGTCCATGACCTCGTCGCCTTCTGCTTGATCGCGATCGGCGACGCGTGCTTACCTTCTTCATCGACCGCTGCTGCAACAACAACAAGGTGCAACAAGAATCAGTCTCTCGGATTGTGTAGTACTGAAAATACAAGAATCTCTGTAACTGAGCCGAATCAAAGAATGTCCAGATGTTCAGTAAATTATTACTCTGCAGAAGTGAGGTCTTGTTGTCACTCTTGATTGCTACTGTCGCAACCTCTGCAAAAAAAAATCACAAATCAAATGATACTCCATGTCCCAGATGACTTCCGAAAATCTGTGGCCAACGTACCATATGAAAATGACCGCCCAAACCGGCCGCCGCCGCCATGTCCGGCGGCGAGCCGAGCGAGCACGCCCATGAACGGCGCGCTGTTGTAGGTGGTCGCCTCGGTCTGCTGGTAGTTGTTCCTCTCGTCCAAGAATTTGTCGTGCTCGTCGGGCCCGCCGACGATGGCGCCGTCGAGCAGGTTCGGGTTGCTGCCCTTGCGGCCGTACCACCTCGAGTACCCGTCGTGGCAGCTCACGAAGACCGGGTTGGACTTGACGGACACGATGGACGCGCCGCGGTGGTGCGCCTCCCGCGGGTAAACGTTGCTGTACCCGACCATGTAGCTCGTCCCGTTCGGGTTGCTGCCCAGGATGTAGTCCACCTGGGACTTGGCGAACGACATGAGCTCCGAGGGCGCCGCCGACCCGGACGAGCACTGCACCTGCGCGGCGGCTCCATGGCCGGCGGCGGCGAGGCTGTCGGAGTAGGCCGCGAGCAGGAACGACGCGCTCGTGACGAACTGGAGGTTGTTCCACTTCTGGTGGTACATCAAGCCGCCGGGCGTGCGCTGGACGTCGCCGGAGCCCCCCTGCTTGCGGAGGCAGGAGCACGCGAAGAAGTCCGCCCTCTGCCTGTACCGCCGCAGCACGGCGGCGTGCGCGCCTTTGCCCTGCAGCAGGATCTTGGCAGCCAGGACCTGCACGCCGGGGTACTTGATGTCCCACCCGAACTCGCTGGTGGACCAGCCCGTGCCGCCCAGCGCGTCAGCGTGGTTGGCCAGGTAGTCAAGGTACTGCCCCTCGCCCGTCGCGTGGAACAGCCACGCCGCCGCCCACAGCAGCTCGTCCTAAAAGGTTCGCCAGATCAACTCAAATGCGATGCCAAATGTACATGGAGGAGTGAGTGTCAATCTTGTCAATCAGAGATCAGCTTACCCCGTATCCGCTGATCGACCCGTAGTAGTTCCTCGCTACGCGGATGCTGGCGTCGTACTTTCCCCGGTACTTGTCGGCGAAATCAAACAGCTGCTTGGAGTGCTGCAGGAGCTGGCTCGCGTAGCCGGGGTTGGAGCGGCGGAACACGAGCGACGCCGCCGCCATTGCGGCCGCGGTCTCTCCGGCGAGGTCGGACCCTGGGTGCTGGGTGTCGAGGCGGTACGCCTGACGGCTCGTCGTCATGTCCTCCGGCCGCTGCCAGCAGTTGTGGTCCGTGTCGCCGTCCCCAACCTTCACAGCAATCCGACTTGTCAACATCCGAACAAATGTACACTTGGCTTGGCTAGTCAGCTACTTACCGGTGCTCCCCCTAACACAAATTGAGAGGGTTTTTTTTTCTGTTTTCCAATCTTTCGTCCCCTGACCTATATCCAGCCCATGTATGCCCGTCTATATATATACGGTATTTCTCATTCTGATTTGGTGGGGAAATTGGTGGAGCGACGTACATGGAGACGTCTACGACTCTTTTTTATATGTCCTTCCTATTCGGTAAACGTATGTCACCGTAGTAGTACACTATACTTACAGAAAATAATCGTACAAAATAACGCGGGCTATACGGGCCTCTAGAGGGTTGTACGTACATATCAGATTTTTAAATTTTACGATCATGATCCCGAAGGGGTATTAAAAGATCTCAACCATTATTGTTTTTGACGCAGCCTATAACATTTGCCAGGGAGCACCGGAGTAGAAGTGCTCGTAGTGATCTAATTAAGCCACACAGATATGCATTCCATCAGGTGCTTCAGGGTCTACGAACCTCTCCGTAGAGCACGTTGGGCTCCGGGTGCGCCTTGACGAAGTAGTCGGTGCCCCACTTGATGGCCTCCATGGCGTGGCCGAGCTCGCCGGCCGCCCCCATCTGCTCGCCGTACTCCAGGACGCTCCACGACATCATGGTCACCGTGAACGCCATCGGCAGCCCGAACTTGACGTTGTCGCCGGCATCGTAGTAGCCACCCGTAAGATCCACCTGAAAGGAGCGCAACAGAAGTTGACTAGTTAAGAAATGAACATTTTCACCTAGATTTGCAATGTGCATTGCACATTACCCCGTTGGCCTTCCCGTCGAGGAGGCCGGAGTTGGCCCTCCATGAAATTCTCTGGTTGCCGGGGAGGACACCGGACCGCTGCGCCTCAAGGAAGAGGATGCTCTTGCTCAGCGCCTTGCTGTAGTCGATGGCGCTGCCGCCACAGTAGGAAACCTGTGCCATGGCGACAAGCACCAAAATGGCGAGGAGACCCATGCCCACAAAGTGTGCTAGCTCCTGCTCTGGCAACTCTCAAAAAAAAAAAAAAAGCTCCTGCTCTGGCTACGGCTGGCTGGTTGAGGCCAAGAAGCTAGCCACAATGTATCTTGCTTTGGATGCTGGCTCTGAAGCTCATGGGCTGCTATTTATAGTGCATCCATGTCGGGTGAAGAGAAAGGCGAAGACGAAGCTCAAATGTGGCCATCCAAGGGTCCGGTTATTTATTTTTGGTCTATTTTAATACTCCCTCTATCTAGATTTATTGATGATATTATTTTTATATTATATAGGTTAAATTGGCGACTTAAGGATACGGGGAAGACTAGTAACTGAAACGGAGGGAGTACTAGTTTATCTCTTCAAAAATGGGCGCTGCTCCTTTTCCAAAAAGAACATACAAATAAATGAGAACGGCGGAATTACTCACTACTCGCTCTTAAGGATTTAAGGGGAGGGAGTACTCAATCTCTCACAATTAGAGGTGTAAATGGATAGAATAATTTTTACGCCGAAACAAGCCTCGAAACCCGTTTTAAGGTTTTCATATCTAATTTTAATGAATCCGGTGGATAAGGATATCCGATTCCGACGTGGTGATCCGGATACGGTATAAGATATGGTATAGCAAATAGCATGCAGATATGGATTATCCAAAATTAATTAGGATAATCTGAAGATTTTAAACCGGATAGTCCGATTTTTTAGTCAAAAGCCAAGGTCAATCTCACGGTGTTAGTAGTTATCGAGTTACCGAATTCATTTGGTGAGCATGTTTAGCTCTATATTTCTATCGATGCTTTAGTTTTAGCAGAAATTGTGTCTTTTTTTTTAACTACACAAGGCTGAAAGTTTAAACCCCTCTCAAAATTCGCAAAAACTATAACTATCTACCGATGAGAGAATATATTCGAGTACTTATGTTTCCGGTCCGAGTCCGTCTTGTTTCCGATTCGAATCTGCGATCCGGTATATCGGTCAATATCCGTTTGATTCGAATCCAGTAAAAAATGTGGTAAAGGATATGGTATGAGCAAAATCCGATCGATTATATCCGATTATACCCCTACTCACAATGGGGTATCAGCATGATGCATTACATGCATGCAAAAAATAATGTATCATTTTAATTAATGATGAAAAAGATCATAGTGTTACTATTATACATAGATATTGTATCATAGCAAGTACAATAAAAAAAATGTCAAATAGATCTTGTACACAACTTTACGTTGAGATTGTATAAACCAATAAATATAATAAGATTATAATACTAGTATATGATATCATGCTAGTGGAGATAATATCATACACTAGTAGCATACATGAAAGTGCAAAATAATACTATACATTGCGATTAGTATTAGGACATATTTGATTCAAAGAATTTTAAAAACACAAAAAATAGGAAAATGCATGAATAGTATGTCATGCATGTGAAATCCTATAGGAACAAAAAATCATAGTGTTGTAAGGTAATGCTCTCATGGAGAAGGTAAAAGGGATATTTAGTGGTCTAAGATAAAGAAGGAATGCTAGAGTGGCCATCAACATGGATGATGAGCAATAAACAGAAGATGATATGATCTATCAGTAAGAAGCTTTGGATGTTGATGCATGTAAAATGCATACATGAACTTTGTTCTTTATAGTATTGAATTCCCACATTTTTTATCAAGAACTGTGAGGCAAAACCCCCACAACATTTTATTAAACCCCCAACTTTACAAAAAGTTTATGTACAAAAAGAAGGCAAAAGGCTATACAAACCAGAAAAGGAAATTTAGGGAAGGGTGTCTATCCAGAATTTGAAAGATTCAGAATGTTTGTCCTTAATCATGTGAGCATGCAGTGTAACTTCATGCTTGAACTTGCTGACCCAAGCTCTAAAAGAAGGCTTCACTTTCTGAAGATTGCTTCATTCCTCTGCTTCCATATGCCAATATGCTAGGATGATAATCTCAGTAAAGAAAGGTTTAGCAAATACAACCCTTGCGATGAACATAGTTTCTATATTATCTGCAGCAACCAATCAATCTGCATCCTTCTGCTAAAGTTGCAATCATAGAAGAGATGAATGCAGTCTTCAGTGGCATGGCAGGGGCATATAACACAAGTAAAATCATTAGTGACATTCCAGTGCCTTCTCCTCGACATATCCCTAGTATTAAGCCTGTCACTCACTAATAACCATGCAAAAACTTTAATTCTAAAAACCACCCTGCATTTCCAAATCCAGGCATAAATCTTGGAAGTAGTCACATTAATATAGCAATGCTTATAAAAAAGACTACTTGTGTAGACTCCATCCTTCCAAATTGTTTGCCAAACATCATGCTTTGATGGATCCAGACTGAGAGAATATAAAAGGGACTGCATCCTGTTATATTCCTCATAAGCCTGTGGTGACAAAGGCCTATAGAAAATCTCATCCATATTTTCACATCGGAAAACTTCCTTTATAGATAACTGAGTGTTGAGAGCAAAAGAATGTAATCTTGGAAACTCTTGGGCTGGTGTAATACTTGACCATTTATCATTCGAGAACAAAATAGTTTCTCCACTTCCAGGAGTAGCATTACAAACTGCTATATCACTGTCAACCAATTTCATAACATCTCTCCACCAGAAGGAGCTACACAAGTTTGTGGCCTGTGGTATACCATTAGGGTAATAATTCCATACTAAATTGACCCAAGGAATGTCCTTCTTATTAAAGAAATTATGCAAGTGTTTAATAAGCGGTGCCTCATTCTGTTTGAAATCCATAATACCTAAACCACCCTTCTCCTTAGATTTACAGATCATCTCCCAGGCAGCAAGTGATTTTCCTCTTCAAGTTGATTTCTATTACTCCGCAAGCATTTCTGATAATTCTATCATATGTGCACCACTATGGGGAATCTAGAGAGAGAGGCAAAGGAAGGTAATAAATATGGAACTCATAGCAGAGTCTAATCCTGTAGTCTGAGGATAAGAGGAAGTAGACACCAATGTTCTCTCCATCCTATCCACCAAAGGAAATAGATCATGAATCTTTGGTCTAGTTGTTCCCAGTGATAGACCCAAATAAGTGAAAGGCATTGTGCCCACAGTACATCCAAACTCCTGGGCCAGACTTGCCACCTGCTCATCCGAAATATTTATAGGCAACATGCATGACTTATGAAAATTCACATACAGTCTAGTAGATTTGCTGAAGTCATTAAGGGCTTGCTTCAGAACCAAAAAATTGAGTGATATCAGCAGGCATAATTAACAGAGTATCATCTGCATACTGAAGAATTGGGAAATCCTCATCCCGAGTGACAATAGGCAGGTGCATAAGAGTTTTGTGCAAAAGATCATTAACCACAGCTTGTAGAACATCTCCAGCTAGCACATAAAGGAGGGGTGATAGAGGATCCCCTGTCTCACACCTCTTTTGCATTTGAACTGCCTTCTAGGGATGCCATTTAGCAAAACAGAAGAAGAGCTGTAACCAAGAAAACACCTGACCCATCTAATCCATTCATCATTAAAACCCTTCTATTTCAGAATTTGCAGCAAAGCTTCATGCTCAATAGTATCAAAAGCCTTTCCAAAATCCAACTTCAAAATAATACAAGGAGCCCCAACAGCCTTACATTGATAAATGTACTCAAAATCCCAAGCAACATAGTCATGAATAGTTCTGTTTCTGATAAAGCCATACTGGTTCTTATGAACGCACATCATAATTTTGTCTTGAAACTACTACCATTTTGTGAGGAATTTGAGACAACAGTTTGTAAGAGATATAGGCCTATAATCATTGATCTTCTCAGGGCTCTGGCATTTTGGAACCAGTTATATAAGAGGTATTAATTCATTCCAAATTAACTTTGTCCTTGATAAAACTCACCCAGCCTATAAAAAATTTCTTTAACAATTTCCCAAAGATTTCTTCGGAAAAAGGCCATTAAAACCATCAGGACTAGGAGCTAATCAGTGGCATTTTAGTAATTACATTGTCCATCTCTTCTTTGGTGAAATTCCTAGTGAGAGTTTCCAATCCTTCCACCTTTTTAACTAGTGCTGAAGATCAAGGCACATATCAACTTCTAGAAGTTCCCATTTTGCTTTTATAGCAATCCAAAGCCATAGAAGCCATTTCCTCATGATCTCAGGACAACTCTTCGATCCTCAAGCATCATACTGACAATATTATTCCACCTATATCTTATAGTGGCCATAGAATGGAAGTACTTGGTATTCTCTTCTCCCAATTCCATCCATCTTGCAAGACATCTCTTTTTCCAAAGATAAAAATTGAGCATGCAACAAACCTTCATAATTGGTCTTAACAATCTTTCTGAAATTCTCCTCAACAATGAATAATCCCCTCTCCTCTTCAAGATTATTAAAAATAAAATGACAATGTTGCATTTAGCAATGGATTGCTTTATTTTTGAGAGGCCAGTTTTCCATTTCTTCAGAGCTTGCCTCAGCAATTTTAATTTCCTGGTCAGAATAGTAACCTCATTTTGTCCCAAAAAATGTGAGTCCCAAGCAGCAGACACACAATCCATAAAACCAGGTTGCTCTACCCAAAAAAAATTAGAATCTGAAAATATGAGCATGTGGAATAACTTAGTCAATTGAAACAACACATGGAACATGATCTGATGTGGGTTTTGCTAGGGGTAAGACCATATTATTTGGGTAAACGGAAGTCCAATTTGGGGTTGTAAAAAACCAATCAAGCTGGACTAAGAGAGGATTATTCTGCATATTCGACCATGTAAAAGATCTTCCTTTGAGAGTGACCTCAATCAACCCCAAGTGACTAATTAGCTCACTAAAAATAAAAATATCATTTGCATCTCCACCAGGAAAAGTCCTATTATCTTGTGATCTGATGAAATTAAAATCACCCATGATCGAATAACCAAAGCTCATCATCAGGGATATCTAGATGGAATAACCACTGAATAAAATCATCTCTTAACTGCCCCTGACACGGCCCATAAATACATAGTATTATCCACGATTGATAAGAATGTTTTGAGCTGAATTGTATAATAATAGCAAAGCTTTTCACCTATACTAGCGAGCCAGCAAAAATAGATGAATTCCATGCCACTAAAATACCCCCTGAAGCTCCAACAGAGCTTCCACGTTTCTTTTCTTGAATACAAATCACATCACGTCCACTTTCTTCAACCTTTTCACGAATAGCTAACTGTTTTGCTTTTGAATTAATACCACGAATATTCCAATCAAGCACTTTCCAAGTTCTATAGAAATGATTAAAATCCATAATACCAACATCCAAGCATAGTGAAACAAGTGACAGCACAATTGCCACTTAAGGTACTCCAAAGTACACACCGACACACACACTAAGATAAAGGAAATGAGAAAGGGAATTTCCACCCATAAGAAAAAACAAAGTAGCAAAACATCTAGCCACTCTATGAAGCTTCGTGTCCCGACTTCGTTGTAAGCTTGTCAGCGTGAGCGCTTGCATCTATTCCCAAGATCTCTCCAATGGGCCGCAAAGTGCCACGGGAATTGGAGGAGTAACAGAACCTTATCTGCCGCATCAGAGCTAGCATTGTCTGGACCATGTGTTGGATCAGTTCCACGAGTTGCAGGCACTGCATTCCTTGCATGTTTCCTTGGTTTTGGTGCCAAGTCAGCAGTGGGTGGAACACGTACCCTTCCTTCAAAGCAGAACTCCTAGTGCAGCGCTTGGTGGTCATACCAATAAGTGGGACATCTTTCTTCTTCTGCTGCCTCACCTTCTTCGCTCACACTGGAGTTTGACTGAAATCGAAGAGATGGCTGTGCCTCAACGGGTAGATCAGCTACAGTGTCTTGACTAGAAGAACGAGCAACAAGGTGTTCTTTCCTGGACTCATTGGATACATCAGTAG
Source organism: Lolium multiflorum (assembly GCA_030979885.1). Lineage (NCBI taxonomy): Eukaryota > Viridiplantae > Streptophyta > Magnoliopsida > Poales > Poaceae > Lolium > Lolium multiflorum. The sequence continues at coordinate 106,112,930 of CM061749.1, forward strand.
AAACCTTGAAAACGAAGTTTTCATCAAAATCATTTGACCAGGAACACTTTGTAGCCCTGTCAGCCTGACCAGCTGACACGCGTGAAGCACACGTCCGTTGGGAACCCCAAGTGGAAGGTGTGATGCGTATAGAAGCAAGTTTCTCTCAGTATGAAACTAAGCTTATCTAACCGCAGGGAGTCAAGGAACACGTGAAGGTTGTTGGTGGAGGAGTGTAGTGCGGCGCCACACCAGGGATTCCGGCGCCAACGTGGAACCTGCACAATACAATCAAGATACTTTGCCCCAACGTAACAGTGAGGTTGTCAATCTCACCGGCTTGCTGAAAACAAAGGATTAAACGTAATAGTATGGAAGATGATGTTTGTTTGCAAAGAACAGAGAAAAATGATTGCAGATATTGTATTCAGATGTAAAAGAATGGACCGGGGTCCACAGGTCACTAGTGGTGTCTCTCCAATAAGATAAATAACATGCTGGGTGAACAAATTACAGGCGGCAATTGACAAATAAAGATTCAATACATACCATGATGATCACTATGAGATTTAATCAGGCATTACGACAAAGAACATAGACCGCCATCCAAAGCATGCATCTATGCCTAAATAGTCCACCTTCAGGTTAGCATCCGCACCCCTTCCAGTATTAAGTTGCAAACAACAGACAATTGCATTAAGTATGGCGCGTAATGTAATCAACACAAATATCCTTAGAGAAAGCATCAACGTTTTATCCCAAGTAGCAACAGCACATCCACAACCTTAGAACTTTCTGTCACTGTCATTAAAGGAGGCATGAACCACTATCGAGCATAATTACTCCCTCTTGGAGTTACAAGTATCAACTTGGCCAAGCCTACTAGCAACGGAGAGCATGCAAGAACATAAACAACACATATATGATAGATTGATAATCAACTTAACATAGTATTCTATATTCATCGGATCTCGCCAAACACAACATGTAGCATTACAAATAGATGATCTTGATCATGTTAGGCAGCTCACAAGATCTATAACAATGAAAGCACAAGCGGAGAAGACAACCATCTAGCTACGCTAGGGACCCATAGTCCAAGGATGAACTACTCACGCATCAATCCGGAGGCGGGCATGATGATGTAGAGCCCTCCGGTGATGATTCCCCTCTCGGCAGGGTGCCGGAGGCTATCTCCTGAATCCCAGATGGGATTGGCGGCGGCGGCGTTTCTGGAAGTATTTCCGTATCGTGGCTCTCGGTAATAGGGTTTTCGCGACGAAGAGTATAAGTAGGCGGAAGGGCAGCGCAGGGCGGCACGAGGGCCCCACACCATAGGGCGCGGGCCCACCCTGGCCGCGCGCCCTGGGTGTGGGCGCCTCGCCCACCTCGTATCCTCCGTCTTCCGAAGCTTCGTGGAAAATAAGACCCGGGGCGTTGATTTCGTCCAATTCCTGGAATATTTCCTTTGTAGGATTTCTGAAACCAAAAACAGCAGAAAACAGCAACTGGCGCTTTGGCATCTTGTTAATAGGTTAGTGCCGGAAAATGCATAATAATGATGTAAAGTATGTATAAAACATGTGAGTATTGTCATAATAGTAGCATGGAACATAAGAAATTATAGATACGTTGGAGATGTATCACCAGCAACAACAAAAGCATCACTATTTTCTTTATTCTTATCAGTGACATCCAAAGGAAAAACTAGAAAATGAGTAGCTTGTGTCACAGGATCTGCAGCAGTAGCCTGGATTTGTGTCAGCACCATATCAATTTCCTCAAACTGTTGTGACAAGGGAGGGGTGTAAGTATAATATCCCTTTCCAAATTCTCCAGGGATGCAACATCAACAGAATAGCAGAACAACTGCAACATGTTTCTTCTCCAAAAATAGAAGGATCAGCTACAGCAACTGCAACATCATTGTGAGCTTCTACAGCAACAGAAGGAGCAGCTACAACAACTGTAATGACTCCTCAAACACTGCAACATTTTCTTTGGCAGGAATTTCAACATTTTTGCCAGAAACTCTCCCTCCTCCAGATTGAATTCCATCAGCACATCAATTGGTGCAACAGAAGCTAGCAACCTATTGTGCCACCTCCATAGGCCCATCAGGAACGGTATCCTCTTGAAGCTGCTGCAACACTTGATCAGCTTGAGCCAAAATCTCCTGTGGTGGCACATGATCTGCAACCAACTGAGGCTCCACCAACTGAGGCTCAACCAAAGGCACATCCATGGGTTCCTTCATCATCACAGCATTTACAGGGACACCATCAATGGACGCAGAAGAAACACCAGAAGCAGCATCCACAGGCTGATCCTGCTGAGCACCAGGTTGCTCCTGAGGAGGTGGAGCACGCTGATTGTGGTGCGCACGAGCAGGCACCTCATTCCATCCCATGGCAGGGTACTCAGGCATCACAAAGAGATTATCATCAGGCACCAATTGACCAGGAAGAGGATGCGCATTGCCATCAGCAAGCATAGGGTACTCATTGGCATGGATAACATCAACAAACTCAGAAGTAAGGACATAGACAGGTGCAGCCCAGGAACGACGGATACAAGTAAATTTTCCAACCAAAGGCTGCCTAAACACCACATCTCGCTGAAAAAGCTGAGCTGATGAATAGGTGACATACACTACGATCCTGCAACGCATTGGGTCACGCGAAAACCAATAATGGAAATCACCAAAAGTGTTCACTGCCTCCCTAATGCACTGATCATTGCGGACATCCATAGGTACCTCAACAAACATAATCCACCCATTACGAGATCCTTGATGAACACGGTAACCAGGCCTCTCATTGTGGTTTTCAAATCGAATAAAGTGGTGCGGTCCACAGTTACTAGGTGGCAGACTAACCAGAGCAGATCTAGACACAGGGCTACGCAACTGATACAGGCCATCACCATAAAACCATGATTGAAAATTGATCACCTCAATTCCCACATATTTGCAACATATATGATGTTTACATTGATTTATGGGGATTTATCAATGATCCCATTTATTTGGTTTATAACTCTGCAGAACAGGAAATCCTTGTTTCGCGTATTTTTCACTTTCAGACACCTATACGGAGTAAAATTGACCTAAGATTTTTGTAGCATCACTTTTTCATCGGAAGAAGCACCCTAGAGCTTTAAAGCAGACTTGTATAGGCCTGAGGCCCAAAAGAGGTCAGGTGGCGCGCCCAAACATGGTGGGCCCGCCAGCCCCCTCTTTCAGCCGTTGATCGTCTAATTGACCTGATTCTTTCACCCACCGACGTATTTTGACCTAAAAATGACTATATATATGGCTCCGAAGATTTCTCGGGAGGAGAGGGCCGTAGAAGACAGAAACACGAAAACATAGGCTGCAACATTGAAGATTGGAGGGGGAAACTCCGCCTGGATCACGGCTGGAGGGATCTCCACTTTATCCAACGTCTTCATCATCATCACCATGATCAAGGGGGAGTAGTCCACCTCTGGACTACGGGTTTGTGGTAGTAGTTTGATTTATTTCTCTCATATTCTTCATAATTCTTAGTGTCATATGAGATGATGTGGGCATTACCCTTCGGGTACCCGACACTAGTCTACCTCCTTTGGCCCAGCAAGGGGCCCATGAAGATTGCCCTAATCCAAGGTGGGCCCATACATCGGTTACTACAGAGATGACTTACAAGGAGACGGATTCTTGACGAACAAGGCAAGAAGATGTCGATAAAGGAAAGGATAGATTAGATCTGAATGTAACCTAGTCGAGTTCGGACAGGACTCTCGACACCTGGCCTACTATATAAAGGCCGTGAGAGGGCTTGCCGAACAACAACACACGAAACCCTCGCAACCTAGCATACACAAACCCTAGAAACCTTGCCTCTCGGCAAGTTCACCATAGCAGTCTATCGGCTGCCCCATTTTAACCAGTTTTACTCGATAAATATAGATCAGACAAGCAGGAAGTCAGGGTTTTACCTCATCGAGGGCCTCGAACCTGGGTAAAACTTGCTCCCTGTTTGTTTGGTATCCGATGTCTCGTGTTAACCTGCAGGATTCCGTCAACCCTAAGCCCATCATGGTGGGCATTGCCGAGGAGCTCCCTCGTCGATTGGCGCAGTCTGTGGGAACCCTTATGGTACGAGGCACTTCATCGACTGTTCCGATCATGTCGGCTACATCTTTGCCGGCGTCACCACCACTGTCGGCTCCATCATCTCCAAACTCGGGGAACTCGATTCGTTTCGGGTCATTCGAGTTCACTCTGCACACCGACGCGTCGTGTTTGGACTTCTCAGGCCTGCGCGACGGGATGAATATGACGTTTGGGAGCGTCCATTTCTGCGTTGATTCTGGTAGCATTCTTCGGCTCCCGGACCTGATCTCTTCTGGCGCGACGAAAGCCATGACTTCATCGACATCTACGTCTACTGCTTCATCACCAACCGCGTGATACGCGCGAAGCACACGTCCGTTGGGAACCCGAAGTGGAAGGTATGATGCGTATAGAAGCAAGTTTCCCTCAGTATGAAACCAAGGTTATCGAACCAGTGGGAGCCAAGAAGCACGTGAAGGTTGTTGGCGGAGGAGTAGTGCGGCGCCACACCAGTGAAACCGGCGCCAACGTGGAACCTGCACAACACAATCAAGATACTTTGCCCCAACGTAACTGAGGTTGTCAATCTCACCGCTTGCTGAAACAAAGGATTAAATGTATCGAGTGGAAGATGGTGTTTGTTTGCAAAGAACAGTAAAGAACAATGATTGCAGTATATTGTATTCAGATGTAAAAGAATGGACCGGGGTCCACAGTTCACTAGTGGTGTCTCTCCAATAAGATAACTAGCATGCTAGGTGAACAAATTACAGGTGGGCAATTGACAAATAAAGATTCAATACATATCAATGATGATTACTATGAGATTTAATCAGGGCATTACGACAAAGTATAGACCGCTATCCAGCATGCATCTATGCCTAAATAATCCACCTTCGGGTTAGCATCCGCACCCTCCAGTATTAAGTTGTAAACAACAGACAATTGCGTTAAGTATGGTGCGTAATGTAATCAACACAAATATCCTTAGACAAAGCATCGATGTTTTATCCCTAGTAGCAACAGCACATCCACAACCTTAGAACTTTCTGTCACTGTCCCAGATTAAATGGAGGCATGAACCCACTATCGAGCATAAATACTCCCTCTTGGAGTTACAAGTATCAACTTGGCCAGAGCCTCTACTAGCAACGGAGAGCATGCAAGAACATAAACAACACATATATAATAGATTGATAATCAACTTGACATAATATTCTAGATTCATCGGATCCCACCAAACACAACATGTAGCATTACAAATAGATGATCTTGATCATGTTAGGCAGCTCACAAGATCTAAACAATGATCGCACAAGCGGAGAAGACAACCATCTAGCTACTTGGACCCATAGTCCAAGGATGAACTACTCACGCATCAATCCGGAGGCGGGCATGATGATGTAGAGCCCTCCGGTGATGATTCCCCTCCGGCAGGGTGCCGGAGGCGATCTCCTGAATCCCCGAGATGGGATTGGCGGCGGCGGCGTCTTTGGAAGGTTTTCCGTACCGTGGATCTCTGTATGTGGGGTTTCGCGACGAAGGCTTTAAGTAGGCGGAAGCGCGGAGTCGGGGAGTCACGGGGCCCCACACGCTAGGGCCGCGCGAGCCCCCTAGGCCAAAAACTTAGTGGGGCCCACACCCTGTCACCACCAATTATTAGTGTAGGTATTTCTGTGGCGCACACGGCGCGCTGCGCCACAGAAATTACTCTTTCTGTGGCGCACGTGCTTCGGTGCGCCACAGAAGTAGTTGATTCTGTGGCGCACTTGTTCTGGTGCGCCACAGAACTAAGGGAACTTATATCATCCCGTGCCCTCCCCCGCCCACGCCTGTTCACCTCTCTCCGCCGCTCGCCTCTCCCCTCTCCCCTCTCCTCCCGCCGCGCCGCCATGGTCGTCGCCATCGCCGTCGCCGCCGCCTTCCTCCGCGAGGGCCGCATGCCGCCACGCTCCTCCCATCCCCGCCACCTGCAGCACAAGCTGCCGCTACGGCGAGGAGGGGCCGCCGTCGCGTCAAGGTGGAGGAGCCGCCGCGACCTCCACCCCTGCCGTCGTCGTCGGTGAGCTCCTCCACAACTGCCGTCGTCGTCGGTGAGCTCCCTCCCCTCCCCTCCCTCTTCCTCCCCCGCGCGAGCACAACGTGCTCGACGAAATGCTCCACAACTGCCTGGATTGCTAGTGGTTAGTATATTGTTATGCTGCTAATCCTTGTTGTTGCTTGTCTTAAGCAATAGAAATTGTCTATGCCTCTCTGTACTTGCTTACCATTAACTGGTGAGCTAGTGATGCTTATTGGAGTGTTCTATATGTTGTTCTGAACCTGTACAATGTAATGAAATTGTCTATGCTTATAGAAATTGTCTATATGACATAAGAAGATGCTTATTGTCTATGCTTATAGAAAGATGTGACAATGAAATTGTCTATGCTTATAGAAATTGGAGTGTTCTATATGCTTATAGAAATTGTCTATGCCTCTGCCTCTCTGTACTTGTTCTATAAATCCATGTCTGAACCTGTACAAGGTAATGAAGACTTGCTCACTTGGTATTGCTTGCTAGTTGGACATTTGGTTGGTTTTGATGCTACTGGTTCATTTAAATGCATGAAATGCTACTATGGTATGCTACTGTGGTATCCTTGTGAAGAAAATGATGGATTCTTGTGAGCTTATGGTATGCTACTATGCTACTGTGGTATCCTTGTGAAGATTTACTTGATGGATTGTTGTGAGCTTATGGTATGCTACTATGCTTATAATGCTCTGATTAGTGGGGATGCTTACTGGATCATGTGCATATAGTTCATATAGTTCCCTAAAAAGAAAGAATGCTCCCTGGCCAGATGCTTGATGTCTTGGCTCAGCCAATGATGCAAAGGCTGAGGCAAAAACTTGGATAAGAACAGATACTAAAATGTGTGATTTAAATGGAATGCTTATGATGGTATACTAAAATAGAGATATTCACAGTAGGGGATCATGTAAATGAATGCCACTGTGGTATCCTTTGAAGAAAAAGGACTGTTTCTGATGGTTTTAAAAGGCTAGGTGGTGCTAGGTGATTAAGTTGGCTACCAAGACTTGTCTCATCTGGTTAGCTGGGATATGCTATGTGTTGTTGCTTGTTTAGGCATATCTATCACTTACTGGATTTACTGGTTCTTGATTGGCCTCTCTTTTGCCAGCATCACTTGGTCTATATACCAAGTGATGAATAATCCCTTTGGAGCATCTGCTCCATGCATGCTATGTGTGTTTGAGCATCTTGACTTATGTCACCATGGTTGCTGGTTTGGTGGTGTTTTGAACTCAACTGAGTAATGATAAATTTCTATTTCTTGTTGGCTTTGATGAAAATAGAGATATCCACAGTAGGGGATCATGTAAATGAATGCCACTGTGGTATCCTTTGAAGAAAAAGGACTGTTTCTGATGGTTTTAAAAGGCTAGGTGGTGCTAGGTGATTAAGTTGGCTACCAAGACTTGTCTCATCTGGTTAGCTGGGATATGCTATGTGTTGTTGCTTGTTTAGGCATATCTATCACTTACTGGATTTACTGGTTCTTGATTGGCCTCTCTTTTGCCAGCATCACTTGGTCTATATACCAAGTGATGAATAATCCCTTTGGAGCATCTGCTCCATGCATGCTATGTGTGTTTGAGCATCTTGACTTATGTCACCATGGTTGCTGGTTTGGTGGTGTTTTGAACTCAACTGAGTAATGATAAATTTCTATTTCTTGTTGGCTTTGATGAAAATAGAGATATCCACAGTAGGGGATTGATACGTCTCCAACGTATCTATAATTTCTGATGTTCCATGCTTGTTTTATGACAATACCTACATGTTTTGTTCACACTTTATATCGTTTTGATGCATTTTCCGGAACTAACCTATTGACGAGATGCCGGGCGTCCTGTTTTGTCTTTTTTGGTTTCAGAAATCCTAGTAAGGAAATATTCTCGAATCGGACGAAATCAATGCCCAATATCTTATTTCTGCACGAAGCTTCCAACACCCGAGAGGCACAGGGAGCCCGTGGGGCACCCTACAGGCGGCACGGCCAGGGCGGCGCGCCCCCATGGTGTGGCCCCACCAGGGCCCTCCGAGGCCGCCTTTCGCCTATAAAGTCCTGACCTAAATCTTTGATACGAATAAGCCACGGTACGAAAAACCTTCCAGAGCCGCCGCCTTCGCATAGCCAAGATCCTGGGGACAGGTGTCTCCCTTCCATGCCGCCGGACGGGGAAGCCCCCGGAAGGCTTCTCCATCGACACCACCGCCATCTCCATCAACGCTGCTGCTCCCATGATGAGGAGGGAGTAGTTCTCCCTCGAGGCTAAGGGCTGTACCGGTAGCTATGTGGTTAATCTCTCTCCTATGTACTTCAATACAATGATCTCATGAGCTGCCTTACATGATTGAGATTCATATGAGCTTTGTATCGCTACTAGTCTATGTGCTACTCATGTGATGTTATTAAAGTAGTCTATTCCTCCCGCATGGTGTAATGGTGACAGTGTGTGCATCATGTGGTTCTTGTCGTAGATTATGATCATAATCTCTTGTAGGTTATGGAGTTGATTATCGCTATGATAGTATTGATGTGATCTATTCCCCCTTCATAGTGTAATGGTGACAGTGTGTATGCTATGTTAGTACTCGGGCTATTTTGCAAAGATCTATTATGCTCTAAGGTTACTTAAATATGAATGCTGAATGTTGTGGCGCTTGTTAACTCCGGCTTGAGGGAGCTCTTGTAGCCCTACACAACGAATGGTGTTTGTCATCCAACAAAAGAGTGTATGTAGCACAAATGAGAGAAGTTATTATTTATTATGCGATCAATGTTGAGAGTGTCCACTAGTGAAAGTATGATCCCTAGGCCTTGTTTCCAATACTGCAAACACCGCTTACTTACTGTTCTGTTGCATGTTTACTCGCTGCCATATTTTATTCAGATTGCTATTACCACTCATATACATCCATACTACTTGTATTTCACTATCTCTTCGCCGAACTAGTGCACCTATACATCCGACAAGTGTATTAGGTGTGTTGGGGACACAAGAGACTTCTTGTATCGTGATTGCATGGTTGCTTGAGAGGGATATCTTTGACCTCTTCCTCCCTGAGTTCGATAAACCTTGGGTGATCCACTTAAGGGAAAACTTGCTGCTGTTCTACAAACCTCTACTCTTTGAGGCCCAACACTGTCTACAGGAAAAGAAGCGTGAGTAGACATCAAGCTATTTTCTGGCGCCGTTGCCGGGGAGGAAAGGCACTCATACTCCGGTCCTAGGTAACTAAGTTATTTTCTGTTGCCGTTGTAAGTGCTCGAAGCTATTTCCTTTAGATCCTACAATTGCATCTTTTGGTTTCTTGTTTACACTAGTTAGGCATAATGGAAAGCAACAGTGAGCTTCTTATTTTATTTCCTAAGTTAAGACATGGATTGTTTGCTGCGAAAATTAAAAAACCTATGGAATCTTATTTGCATGCTAGTAACAATGATATTAGTATGAACGCTTTGAACACCATTGTTGCTAATGATATGGAAAATTCTAAGCTTGGGGAAGCTGGTTTTGATGAGCATGATATTTTTAGTCCCCCAAGCATTGAGGAGAAAATTTTCTTTGATGATACTTTGCCTCCTATTTATGATGATTATAATGATAGTGGTCTTTTGGTGCCGCCTACTATGGAGAGTAAATTTTATTATGATTATACTATGCCTCCTACACTTGATGAGAATAATAATGATAGCTACTTTGTTTAATTTGCTCCCACTACAACTAATAAAATTGATTATGCTTATGTGGAGAGTAATAATTTTATGTATGTGGCTCATGACAAGAATGTTTTATGTGATAGTTATATTGTTGAGTTTGTTCATGATGCTACTGAAAGTTATTATGAGAGAGGGAAACATGGTTATATGCATCTTAATAATATTAAGTTTCCCCTCTTTATGTTGAGAATCTTGAAATTGCGCTTGTGTTGCCTTTCTATGCTTGTCACTTTGTTCTTCATGAATTTATTTATGTACAAGATTCCTTTTCATAGGAAGTGGATTAGGCTTAAATGTGTTTTAAATTTGCTTTTTGATGTTCTCTTTTGCTTCAACTCTTATTTCTTGCGAGAGTATCATTAAAATTACCGAGCCCATCTTAATGGCTATAAAGAAAGAACTTCTTGGGAGATAACCCATGTGTTTATTTTACTACAGCACTTTTGTTTTATATTTGAGTCTTGGAAGTTATTTACTACTGTAGCAACCTCTCCTTATCATGTTTTTGTGCCAAGTAAAGTCTCTATGGTAAAGTTGATGCTAGATTTGGATTACTGCGCAGAAACAGATTTGCTGTCTGTCACGAATTTGCGCAGAAGTCTCTGTAGGTAACTCAGAAAAATCTGCAAATTTACGTGTGTGATCCTCAGATATGTACGCAACTTTCGTTAGTTTTTAGTTTTTCCATTTGAGCAAGTTAAGTGCCCCTGCCAAATTCGTCTTTACGGACTGTTCTGTTTTTGACAGATTCTGCCTTTTATTTCGCATTGCCGCTTTTGCTATGTTGAATGAGTTTCTTTGTTCCATTAACTTTCAGAAGCTTTGTGCAATGTCCAGAAGTGTTAAAAATGATTGTGTCACCTCTGAACATATGAATTTTTATTATGCACTAACCCTCTAATGAGTTTGCTTGAAGTTTGGTGTGGAGGAAGTTTTCAAGGGTCAATAGAAGAGGATGATATACTATGATCAAGAAGAGTGAAAGGTCTAAGCTTGGGGATGCCCCGTGGTTCATCCCTGCATATTTTAAGAAGACTCAAGCATCTAAGCTTGGGGATGCCCAAGGCATCCCCTTCTTCATCGACAACTTATCAGGTCACTTCTAGTGAAACTATATTTTTATTCCGTCACATCTTATGTACTTTACTTGGAGCGTCTGTGTGCTTTTATTTTCATTTTGTTATTTTCATTCTCTGAATAAATTCATGCTCATGTGTGGGAGAGAGACACGCTCCGCTTTTTCATATGAACACTAGTGTTCTTCATTTTTGCTTTTAATGTTCAAGGGCGAAAGTTGATCGCTTCACTTGTTGCTATTTGGTTGGAATCAGAAAATGCTTCATATGGTCTTGAATAATTTGATACTTGGCAATTGTTTTGAGCTCTCATAGATCATGTTTAAGCTCTTGCATCATGTAGTTAAATCTAGTAGTGGATAACTACTGTAGAGCTTGTTAAAATTTGGTTTGCATGATTGGTCTCTCTAAGTCTAGATATTTTCTGGTAAAAGTGTTTGAACAACAAGGAAGACAGTGTAGAGTCTTATAATGCTTGCAATATGTTCTTATGTAAGTTTTGATGTACCGGTTCATACTTGTGTTTGCTTCAAACAACCTTGCTAGCCAAATCCTTGTACTGAGAGGGAATACTTCTCGTGCATCCAAAACCTTGAGCCAAAACCTATGCCATTTGTGTCCACCATATCTACCTACTATGTGGTATTTCCTGCCATTCCAAGTAAATACTTCATGTGCTACCTTTAAACAATTCAAAAGCTATTATCTCTTATTTGTGTCAATGTTTTATAGCTCATGAGGAAGTATGTGGTGTTTATCTTTCGATCTTGTCATTTACTTCACCAATGGACTAGTGGCTTCATCCGCTTATCCAATAATTTTGCAAAAAGAGCTGGCAACGGGGTTCCCAGCCCCAATTAATTAACTTGCATTAATAATTCTCTTCACATGTTTTGCTCTGATCTATCAGTAAGCAACTTAAATTTGCAAATAGACACTCCTCCATGGTATGTGAATGTTGGAAGGCACCGAGGATTCGGTTAGCCATGGCTTGTGTAAGCAAAGGTTGGGGGGAGTGTCATCTAATAAATAAAACTAAAGTACATGTGTAAACAAAAGAGAAGAGGGATGATCTACCTTGCTGGTAGAGATAACGTCCTTCATGGGAGCCGCTCTTGAAAGTCTGGTTGATAAGGTAGTTAGAGTACCCATTACCATTCGTTGACAACAACAAACACCTCTCAAAATTTTACTTTTATGCTCTCTATATGATTTCAAAACTTGAAAAGCTCTAGCACATGATTTAATCCCTGCTTCCCTCTGCGAAGGGCCTATCTTTTACTTTATGTTGAGTCAGTTTACCTACTTCCTTCCATCTTAGAAGCAAACACTTGTGTTTGATTCTTACATACTTGCTTATTTGCATTCATCATATTACTCGTGTTGACAATTATCCATGAGATATGCATGTTGAAAGTTGAAAGCAACTGCTGAAACTTATATCTTCCTTTGTGTTGCTTCGATGCCTTTACTTTGAATTTATTGCTTTATGAGTTAAATCTTATGCAAGACTTTTTGATGCTTGTCTTGAAAGTACTATTCTTGAAAAGTTTTGCTATATGTCATCTATTTGTCAAACTATAGATCATTGCTTTGAATCACTCCATTCATGTTATATGCTTTACAATAATGTTGATCAAGATTATGATGGTAGCATGTCACTTCAGAAATTATTTGTTGTTATCGTTTACCTACTCGAGGGCGAGTAGGAACTAAGCTTGGGGATGCTGATACGTCTCCAACGTATCTATAATTTCTGATGTTCCATGCTTGTTTTATGACAATACCTACATGTTTTGTTCACACTTTATATCGTTTTGATGCATTTTCCGGAACTAACCTATTGACGAGATGCAAGTGCCAGTTCCTTTCTGCTGTTTTTGGTTTCAAAAATCCTAGTAAGGAAATATTCTCAGATCGGACGAAATCAATGCCCAATATCTTATTTCTGCGGAAGCTTCCAGAACACCCGAGAGGCACCAGAGGGGAGCCTGGGGGGCCACCCCACAGGGCGGCGCGGCCAAGGGCTGGGGCGCGCCCCCCTATGGTGTGGCCCCACCAGGGCCCCTCCGAGGCCGCCCTTTCGCCTATAAAGTCTCCCTGACCTAAATCTTTGATACGAATAAGCCACGGTACGAGAAACCTTCCAGAGCCGCCGCCATCGTGAAGCCAAGATCTGGGGGACAGGAGTCTCTGTTCCGGCACGCTGCCGGGACGGGGAAGTGCCCCGGAAGGCTTCTCCAACGACACCACCGCCATCTTTACCGCCATCTCCATCAACGCTGCTGCTCCCATGATGAGGAGGGAGTAGTTCTCCTCGAGGCTAAGGGTTGTACCGGTAGCTATGTGGTTAATCTCTCTCCTATGTACTTCAATACAATGATCTCATGAGTTGCCTTACATGATTGAGATTCATATGAGCTTTGTATCGCTACTAGTCTATGTGCCACTCATGTGATGTTATTAAAGTAGTCTATTCCTCCTGCATGGTGTAATGGTGATAGTGTGTGCATCGTGTGGTTCTTGTCGTAGATTATGATCATAATCTCTTGTAGGTTATGGAGTTGATTATCGCTATGATAGTATTGATGTGATCTATTCCCCCTTCATAGTGTAATGGTGACAATGTGTATGCTATGTTAGTACTCGGGCTATTTTGCAAAGATCTATTATGCTCTAAGGTTACTTAAATATGAATGTTGAATGTTGTGGCGCTTGTTAACTCCGGCTTGAGGGAGCTCTTGTAGCCCTACACAACGAATGGTGTTTGTCATCCAACAAAAGAGTGTATGTAGCACAAATGAGAGAAGTTATTATTTATTATGCGATCAATGTTGAGAGTGTCCACTAGTGAAAGTATGATCCCTAGGCCTTGTTTCCAATACTGCAAACACCGCTTACTTACTGTTCTGTTGCATGTTTACTCGCTGCCATATTTTATTCAGATTGCTATTACCACTCATATACATCCATACTACTTGTATTGTAGGATAACGTTGCATAGAAAACAAAAATTTTCCTATCGCGAACACGCAATCCAAGCCAAGATGCAATCTAGAAGACGGTAGCAACGAGGGGATGATCAAGACTAACCCTTGAAGAGATTCCAAAGCCTATAAGAGTAGGCTCTTATTGCTGCGGTAGACGATCACTTGCCGCTTGCAAAAGCGCGTAGAAGATCTTGATCACGATCGGTTCCGGCGCCACGAACGGGCAGCACCTCCGTACTCGGTCACACGTTCGGTTGTTGATGAAGACGACGTCCACCTCCCCGTTCCAGCGGGCAGCGGTAGTAGAAATCCTCGGAGCCGCAAAGCGTGCGGGATGTGGTGGAGGAGAGAGAGCCGCTAGGGTTTGGGGAGAGGGGCGCCGGCTAGGGCACCCTTGAGGGGTGCGGCCATGGTGGTGGCTTGAGTGGCCGGCCAGCCCCTCTCTCCCCCTCTTTATATAGGTGGAAGCCCCAAGGCTTAGGTCAAAGAGTCCGAATAAGACCCCAACCAAAACCTTCCAAGTGTCCAAACCTAGGGGGAGTGGGACTCCCCCCTTTCCTTGGTGGGGTGGCCGGCCACCATGGTGGGGAGTCCACTTGGGACTCCTCCTCCCTTAGGTTGGCCGGCCAAGGTGGGTGGAGTCCCTTTGGGACTCCACCTTCCATCCTTATTTCTTCCGGACTTTTCTAGAACCTTCTAGAACCTTCCGTAGAACCTTCCGGATCATTTTAATTCACATAAAATGACTTCCATATATGAATCTTATTCTCCGGACCATTCCGGAACTCCTCGTGATGTCCGGGATCTCATCCGGAACTCCGAACAAATATTCGAACTCCATTCCATATTCAAGTACTACCATTTCAACATCCAACTTTAAGTGTGTCACCCTACGGTTCGTGAACTATGCGGACATGGTTGAGTACTCACTCCGACCAATAACCAATAGCGGGATCTGGAGATCCATAATGGCTCCCACATATTCAACGATGACTTTAGTGATCGAATGAACCATTCACATACAATACCAATTCCCTTTGTCTTGCGATATTTTACTTGTCCGAGGTTTGATCTTCGGTATCACTCTATACCTTGTTCAACCTCGTCTCCTGACAAGTACTCTTTACTCGTACCGTGGTATGTGGTCTCTTATGAACTTATTCATATGCTTGCAAGACATTAGACGACATTCCACCGAGAGGGCCCAGAGTATATCTATCCGTCATCGGGATGGACAAATCCCACCGTTGATCCATATGCCTCAACTCATACTTTCCGGATACTTAATCCCACCTTTATAGCCACCCATTTACGCAGTGGTGTTTGGTGTAATCAAAGTACCTTTCCGGTATAAGTGATTTACATGATCTCATGGTCATAAGGACTAGGTAACTATGTATCGAAAGCTTATAGCAAATAACTTAATGACGAGATCTTATGCTACGCTTAATTGGGTGTGTCCATTACATCATTCATACAATGACATAACCTTGTTATTAATAACATCCAATGTTCATGATTATGAAACTAATCATCCATTAATCAACAAGCTAGTTTAAGAGGCATACTAGGGACTTCTTGTTTGTCTACATATCACACATGTACCAATGTTTCGGTTAATACAATTATAGCATGGTATGTAAACATTATCATAAACACAAAGATATATAATAACCATTTATTATTGCCTCTTGGGCATATCTCCAACAGTCTCCCACTTGCACTAGAGTCAATAATCTAGTTTACATATGTAAAGATATAACACCTTGGCCTTCTGGTGCTTTATCATGTTTTGCTCACGGGAGAGGTTTTAGTCAACGGATCTGACATGCTCAGAAACGTATGTATTTTGCAATTCATATGCGTCTCAGCGCATCACTCATTTTCCAAATGAGTCGGCATATATGCTTAGTCCTCTGGTGGAACCTTAATTCCGCGGTCTGAAATATGTCACTAATATTGTCACACACAATATAGCTTCAAAGTTCTGACTTTGTCGGAACTACACCAAGTTCTCAAAGAACCTCCTGACTTAACATCCTTTGTCATTGTCAAAACAATGACATATTCTGCCTTCTTTTGTAGAATCCATCACAATATTTAGAACTCTTCTAAATCTAGCATAGACAACTTCTAGCTCATTGTGCTACCTTTTAAATAACACTTAGTCTAATTTGAGATTTGAAATTATATTTTATATGTGACAAAACCAATATCGGTGTAACACCTTACAGCGATTTGTTTGTCATTTCTTCATACAAAAATATATATATATATCCTTAGTTCTTCTAAAGTACTTAAGGATATTCTTACTGTCGTTCAATGATCATCATATGAATCATTCTGGTATATGCTCATAACACTTTATAGCACATGATATCTGATTGTGTACATGTTATTCGTGATCTATAATCACTCATGTGTTTTTACTCATTGAGTGTCAGATACACTCAAGTCTTGTTAAACCTTCACATGACAAGAACATTTTCTTAATATTTCTATATTGAACTACTTCAATATCCATCATATGTACTTTGACTTAAACTTATTTATGTGTTTCAATCTATCTTCATAGATCTTGACACTAAATTTGTTTCAGTCCATATCCTTTCATTGAAGTTAATTCTCAATGAAACCTTTTAATCAAGTATATAATTACATCATTTATAACCAACTATATGTCACCTACATAAAGTATTATAAATGTGTCTTAGCGCTCCCACTTAATTTCTTGCAAATGCAAGCCTCTTCATCGTCTCTGATGAAATCAAAAACTCTTTGACTATTTCATCTGGTGAAGATTCTAACTCCGTGATACTTACTTCATCCAATTGAAGTTTGTATACCTATCTAGTATTCCACGGACCAGCAAAACTCTTGGTTGTATCTTGTATACACCTTTAATACACACTTCTGTTAAGTAGTGTATTTTGCCATCCTACTAGCATATCTCATAAAAGAAATATGTAGTGATTACTAGAATAATCCACATAGACTATAAGCATTGCTACGGAAGATCTAATCTTATCGTAGTCAACTCTTTGAACTTTGTCGTAAACAATTTTTCGACAAGTCGAGCTTCTTTAAGGATATTCCATCCAAGTCCATCAATTTTATAGATCCATTTACTTTCAAAAAGTATTTATCTATCTTGGATTTCATGGCATATAGCCATTTTAACGGAGTCAGGGCCCATCATAACTTCTTTGTTTGTAGTTGGTTTATCATTGTTCAAAATCAATCCTTTGTTCACAAATCAATTATTTGATCACAAAGTAAACCATACCTACAAGATTCAATATGTATTTCGATCTCCATGGCTAAAACACTTTGTAGTCATGGGAGCCATGATCGTTATGGCCGCTTCCGAAACCAATTCCGATGCTGCGCTACTCTGATCATTATGCTCAGGTTCATAAACCTTATCAAATTATATTGTCCTCCCACCCAAATACTTCACTAGAAACAATTTCTCGGAAATAAGAAACATTGACAAACACTTTTGTCTTTGTCTTGTGGGAAGAATTCCCAATTAAATCTCTGGGATAACCAACAAAGACATTCATCCGATTTTGGTTGTAAACTCTTAGACCAAAATTTAAAGAAAAGACTATTAGGGTTTATACCCATACCATAACTTGTATGGTGTCATTTCAACGGATCATGATGATACTCTATTTAGTGTAAAAGCGGTAGTCACTAAAGCATAATCCACAAAAATATAATGGCGTCATAATATTTTATCTAATCATTAATCCAACAAGGTTTGGATACATCTCTCGGATACTATATCATCATTATGATACTCCAAGAAATGTGAGTTGTAGAACAATTTCATAACTCTCTTAGATGTTCGCTAAAACTCGTAATTCAAATATTTCTACCATGATCCAATCATAGATATTTGACTTTTCTATTACGATGATTTCCACTTCATGCTGAAATTTATTTGAATCCATTCAAATGTTTCAAACTTCTTCCTTATTGAATATATCCACATATATATACTCAATTCATTGTTGAAAGTTTTTATGAAGTAGAAAAATCTCCCGCACACAACTATGCCCAGTGAACCACATACATCATCATGTATTTTTCCACTAAGTTAGTTGCCCGTTCAACTTTTGGCCTATGAACGGTATTTTAATCATTCTCTTTAGAAAAGATTTGCAAGCGCCAAATGATTCAAAAATCAAATGACTCCAAAAATCCATTTGCATGGAGTTCCTTCATGCGTTCCTTTCTAACATGACCTAAATGGCGGTTCCACAAATAAGTGGAATTTAAATCATTTGCCTTATGGCATTTTAGCGTCAGTGTTATGTATGTGTGTTTCACCATTAAGATTTATAATAACTTATCCATCGTACATGGAGTAATATCATAATTTGAACAACTCATTGTTTTCATTTGACCAGAGCAAAATAACAATTATTAAGTTCTTTATTATAAATTCTAAGGGCTAGATAGAATGCCAACGACGAACATAATAACACTTTATTTTTGTTCCAGACGTGCATTCTTATCATATTCCTTGTCAGTCACTTAGGCCATTGTATTCTTGTATTGCATTGTTTTGTATGACACTTCATACCAATCAATATGGTACAAATACCCAAGAATTTCATTGTGTGACCTAACTAGGAATACAACCATAACATGTATATCATTTATATACACCTGAGCTAGACTTTCTAGTCTTTTCTTTCTTTTGCCAAAATATCTTTTGCAGTTTCTCTTTTAGCTTTCCTCATTATTCAGAAAACACTTCAACATCAATAACTTCTAGGTTTGTTGGTCAAATACCAATAACCTTGAGGTTCTTACTTTGAAGTTGATCATCATATGACAAGTGTTCTAGATTTCACTTATTAGTAACTATGATGAACAATTTCACTCATAATTTTATCCATCAATTCATGACAACTTTTTGAGACCATGTCTGTACATGCTATAGGCTCATAAAGTTTAACCTTAGTATTCGCATGTACAAATCTGGCTTGCACCCGTTGTATGCACACGTAGAATCTATCACACCCGATCATCACGTGATGCTTCGAAACGACGAGTCTTAGCAACGGTGCATACTAAGGATGATAACTTCATGGATATGCGAATATTATTAGTGCCCCAATAGTTGGAGGATTGTGACGCCTGGCGTCTTCAACCTTCATACATTCCCATAAAACTTATGAGTTTATGTAGTCTCACCAAATGATATTCTATCATCTTGCAATAAGGTCTTAGATATCACATATATCTCATACCTTGATTTTCTGAAAACTAAATTTTCAGCTCCTTACTTTTCAAACAGATTTGAACTTCAAGTTTCACGGAGACAAGATGACTTTAGGTACTAACTGAAAACATAGCTCTTTGAATCAACAATGTGAGGTTTACTAAAAGTTTGCAATAGGACTTAATCAATTCTTGATTCTTTAACAATACGGTACCAGTCCGTAAAGTTTCTTGTCAGATTTTAACAGTATTTCTATCTCAATTACAAGACTAGCGCATGGTAGAAAACGGATGCCAATACTACAAAATTAATTCAAAATACTACTCAGACTATGTTTATGATAATTAGTTCATGTTTTAATCTAATTACTAATGAACTCCCACTTAATACAACATCCCTCATAGTTGTTAAGTGGTACACGATCCAAATCCACTACATCAAAACCGATCATCACGTGAGATGATGTAGCTTCAATGGTGAACATCAACATGTTGATCATATCATCCATATGACTCGTGTTCAACCTTTCGGTTTCCGTTGTTCCGAGGCCATGTCTGTACATGCTAGGCTCGTCAAGCAAACCCAAGTATTCCGCGTGTGCAACATGGCTTACACCCGTTGTATGTGAACGTTGAATCTATCACATCCGATCATCACGAGATGCTTCGAAACGACGAACTGTACAACGGTGCATACGAGGGGAGAACACTTTATTATCTTGATATTAATGTGAGGGATCATCTTATAATGCTACCGTCGCGATCTAAGCAAAATAAGATGCATAAAGGATTAACATCACATGCAGTTCATATGTGATATGATATGGCCCTTTTGTCTTTGCGCCTTCGATCTTCATCTCCAAAGCACGGACATGATCTCCATCATCAACGGGCATGATCTCCATCATCGTCGGCGTAGCGTCAAGGTCCATGGCGCCGTCTTCATGATTGTTCACCTCATGTAGCAACTATTACAACTACTTTGAAATACTACTCAACATGAAATATAAAGACAACCATAAGGCTCCTGCCGGTTGCCACAATACAATAATGATCATCTCATACATATTCATCATCATATTATGGCCATATCACATCACCAAACCCTGCAAAAACAAGTTAGACGTCTCTAATTTGGTTTGCATATTTTACGTGGTTTAGGGTTTTCGAGTGAGATCTAATCTACCTACGAACATGAACCACAACGGTGATACTAGTGTTGTCAATAGAAGAGTAAATTGAATCTTCACTATAGTAGGAGAGACAGACACCCGCAAAGCCACTTATGCAATACAAGTTGCATGTCGAACGTGGAGCAAGTCTCATGAACGCGGTCATGTAAAGTTAGCCCGAGCCGCTTCATCCCACTATGCCACAAAGATGCAAAGTACTCAAACTAAAGACAACATAAGCATCAACGCCCACAAAACCATTGTGTTCTACTCGTGCAACCATCTATGCATAGACACGGCTCTGATACCACTGTAGGATAACGTTGCATAGAAAACAAAAAATTTCCTATCGCGAACACGCAATCCAAGCCAAGATGCAATCTAGAAGACGGTAGCAACGAGGGGATGATCAAGACTAACCCTTGAAGAGATTCCAAAGCCTATAAGAGTAGGCTCTTATTGCTGCGGTAGACGATCACTTGCCGCTTGCAAAAGCGCGTAGAAGATCTTGATCACGATCGGTTCCGGCGCCACGAACGGGCAGCACCTCCGTACTCGGTCACACGTTCGGTTGTTGATGAAGACGACGTCCACCTCCCCGTTCCAGCGGGCAGCGGAAGTAGTAGCTCCTCTTGAATCCGACAGCACGACGGCGTGGTGTCGGTGGCGGTGGAGAAATCCGGCGGAGCTTCGCTTAAGCGTGCGGGATATGGTGGAGGAGAGAGAGACCGCTAGGGTTTGGGGAGAGGGGCGCCGGCTAGAGCACACTTGAGGGGTGCGGCCATGGTGGTGGCTTGAGTGGCCGGCCAGCCCCTCTCTCCCCCTCTTTATATAGGTGGAAGCCCCAAGGCTTAGGTCAAAGAGTCCGAATAAGACCCCAACCAAAACCTTCCAAGTGTCCAAACCTAGGGGGAGTGGGACTCCCCCCTTTCCTTGGTGGGGTGGCCGGCCACCATGGTGGGGAGTCCACTTGGGACTCCTCCTCCCTTAGGTTGGCCGGCCAAGGTGGGTGGAGTCCCTTTGGGACTCCACCTTCCATCCTTATTTCTTCCGGACTTTTCTAGAACCTTCTAGAACCTTCCGTAGAACCTTCCGGATCATTTTAATTCACATAAAATGACTTCCATATATGAATCTTATTCTCCCATTCCGGAACTCCTCGTGATGTCCGGATCTCATCCGGACTCCGAACAAATATTCGAACTCCATTCCATATTCAAGTACTACCATTTCAACATCCAACTTTAAGTGTGTCACCCTACGGTTCGTGAACTATGCGGACATGGTTGAGTACTCACTCCGACCAATAACCAATAGCGGGATCTGGAGATCCATAATGGCTCCCACATATTCAACGATGACTTTAGTGATCGAATGAACCATTCACATACAATACCAATTCCCTTTGTCTTGCGATATTTTACTTGTCCGAGGTTTGATCTTCGGTATCACTCTATACCTTGTTCAACCTCGTCTCCGACAAGTACTCTTTACTCGTACCGTGGTATGTGGTCTCTTATGAACTTATTCATATGCTTGCAAGACATTAGACGACATTCCACCGAGAGGGCCCAGAGTATATCTATCCGTCATCGGGATGGACAAATCCCACCGTTGATCCATATGCCTCAACTCATACTTTCCGGATACTTAATCCCACCTTTATAGCCACCCATTTACGCAGTGGTGTTTGGTGTAATCAAAGTACCTTTCCGGTATAAGTGATTTACATGATCTCATGGTCATAAGGACTAGGTAACTATGTATCGAAAGCTTATAGCAAATAACTTAATGACGAGATCTTATGCTACGCTTAATTGGGTGTGTCCATTACATCATTCATACAATGACATAACCTTGTTATTAATAACATCCAATGTTCATGATTATGAAACTAATCATCCATTAATCAACAAGCTAGTTTAAGAGGCATACTAGGGACTTCTTGTTTGTCTACATATCACACATGTACCAATGTTTCGGTTAATACAATTATAGCATGGTATGTAAACATTATCATAAACACAAAGATATATAATAACCATTTATTATTGCCTCTTGGGCATATCTCCAACATGTATTTCACTATCTCTTCGCCGAACTAGTGCACCTATACATCTGACAAGTGTATTAGGTGTGTTGGGGACACAAGAGACTTCTTGTATCGTGATTGCTTGAGAGGGATATCTTTGACCTTACCCCTGAGTTCGATGCCTTTGTCCCTGGTTGCCTCCTTAATTGTTGTTCTACAAACTATTTCTTGTTGGCTTTTATGAAAATAGAGATATCCACAGTAGGGGATCATGTAAATGAATGCCACTGTGGTATCCTTTGAAGAAAAAGGACTGTTTCTGATGGTTTTAAAAGGCTAGGTGGTGCTAGGTGATTAAGTTGGCTACCAAGACTTGTCTCATCTGGTTAGCTGGGATATGCTATGTGTTGTTGCTTGTTTAGGCATATCTATCACTTACTGGATTTACTGGTTCTTGATTGGCCTCTCTTTTGCCAGCATCACTTGGTCTATATACCAAGTGATGAATAATCCCTTTGGAGCATCTGCTCCATGCATGCTATGTGTGTTTGAGCATCTTGACTTATGTCACCATGGTTGCTGGTTTGGTGGTGTTTTTGTACTTGCCGATGATTAGATGGTTGGTCGATCACTCGTACACTCGGGGGTGGAGCAAGTGAGCCTGGTGTGATGGCACAAATATCAATATCTTGTGCATCCTACCTGGCCTCACTTACTCCATCCCTGGATGTTAATATTTGTTTCGACCAACAAAGTATGAGGCATTCCATTTAGTTCATACTAGCTACTTCTTAATTGCATTGGCCTTTCTTCCATTTTAGTGCCGATGATTAAATTGTTTGGTCACTTGTACACTCTGGGGTGGGGCCACTGAGCCTGGTGCGATGGCACAAATATCAATCTCTTGTGCATCCTACCTGGCCTCGCTGACCCCATCCCTGAATGTTAATATTTCTTTCGACCAACAAAGTATGAGGCATATGATATCTAGTTGAGATACCACTTGGCTCTTTCTTCCATTTTAGTGCCGATGATTAGAATGTTTGGTCACCTATACGCCGCAATATACTTTGTAGACGGGCCCCCTTTCCCCGGCCGCCGTTCCGTGAACGAGTCTTTGACGAGACAACAACGCCGACCTGCCTCTCCGGCGCAGAACCACGCCAGTCCCAGCCGCCTCTCTTGTGGCCGCGTCTCCTGCGCCATGCACTCTTCGCCTTCTTGCCCGGTGAACAATAGACTGATCGTTGGAATAAGGAAGCCGATGACGGCCGATCGCAATCTAATCTTGCGACCGGCCGTCATCGGTTTCCTTATTCCAACGATCAGTCTATTGGTTCACCGGGCAAGAAGGCGAACAGTGCAGGACGCGGGACACACGGCCACAAGGGAGGCGGCTGGGACTGCCGTGGTTCTGCGCCGGAGAGGCAGATCGGCGTTGTTGTCTCGTCAAGGACCCGTTCACGGAACGGCGGCCGGGGAAAGGGGGCCCTTCTGCAAAGTATACTGCGGCGTATACTGCAACTATGGTTTCTGACCATAGTATTTGTGTTGACCAACAATGTATGAGGCACTTATTCCATTTTGTCATTCCATTTGCTTTGGTATTTTCAAAATGCCGATGATTAAAATGTTTGGTCACCGTACACTTGGGGTGGCGTAAGTGAGCCTGGTAAGATAGCACAAATATCAATCTCTTGTGCATCGGACTTGGTCTCACTGACGCCATCCCGGAATGTTAATATTTGTGTTGACCAACAATGTATGAGGCATTTATTCCATTTCTCTTGTGCATCGGACTTGTTGGTCTCACTTTCTTCCATTTTAATCATAGTAGGAACCGGATGAAGACCCCGATGCAAGCGAGCCTGGTGGGTAGAGAGGAGGGAGCAAAGGAGGAACCGGATGAAGACTACTTTGTATCTCGAAATTGTGAATTATTGTGAATTTTGTATGAATTAAGAGTTGTATGCAAAACATTTGACACTTGCCACTATATATGTATCTCGATCGGGCTCTAAGTACTGTGATGATGATGTATACATTATATCTGTGCAATGTACATGCTATTTATATTATATCTGCATATTTCTGTATGTTGTTGTATATAACCTGTATATTGCTGTCTATAAACTGCATGTGTATAGCAGGCAGCACAAAATCGTGTATAATACAAGCAAATTCGTGGCGCACTAAAAACAATTCGTGGCGCATGATTTTCTGTGGCGCACCTAAGCACAAGTGCGCCACAGAAACTTACTGTGGCGCATGGGCGGTGCGCCCGAAACCTTATTTTTGTGGCGTTTGGCGCACCCTCCATGCGCCACAGAATCCATTTTTAGTGCGCCACTGATAAGGCTTTTCCTACTAGTGAGTGTCACAAAGGGGTACCTCTATGCCGCCTGTACAAAGGTCCTAGGAGATCAATTGCATTTGATTTCTCGTTTTTAACAGATCTCAACTTAGGACATCCATATCGGGACAACATAGACAACAGATAATGGACTCCTCTTTTAATGCATAAGCATTCAACAACAGATAATATTCTCATAAGAGAGTGAGGTTGTATGTCCAAACTGAAACTTCCACCATGATACATGGCTTTGGTTAGCGGCCCAATGTTCTTCTCTAACAATATGCATACTCAAACCATTTGATCATAAAAATCACCCTTACTTCAGACAAGACGAACATGCATAGCATCTCACATGATATCCAACAAAGGTAAAAAGTTGATGGCGTCCCCAAAACATGGTTACCGCTCAACAAGCAACTTATAAGAAATAAGACACATAACTACATATTCATCACCATAATAGTTTTTAAGCTATTTGTCCCATGAGCTATATATTGCAAAGATAAAGGAATGAAATTTTAAAGGTAGCACTCAAGTAATTTACTTTGGAATGGCAGAAAAATACCACATAGTAGGTAGATATGGTGGACACAAATGGCATGGGTTTTGGCTCAAGGTGTTTGGATGCATGAGAAGCATTTCCTCTCAGTACAAGGTTTGGGCTAGCAAGGTTGTTTGAAGCAAACACAAGTATAAACATGTACAGCAAAACTTACACAAGAACATATTGCAAGCATTATAAGACTCTACACTGTCTTCCTTGTTGTTCAAACACTTTACCAGAAAATATCTAGACTTAGAGAGACCAATCATGCAAACCAAATTTTAACAAGCTCTACGGTAGTTCTCCATTAATAGATTAAACTACATGATGCAAGAGCTTAAACATGATCTATGAGAGCTCAAAACAATTCCCCAGTTATTCCAAACCATATGAAGCATTTTCTGATTTCAACCAAATAGCAATCAACGAAGCAATTTTCAACCTTCGCCATGAACATTAAAGCACCACTAAGAACACAAGTGTTCCATATAAAAAAGCGGAGCGTAATATCTCCAATATAAGGATGGTGGGATCCAACTTTATTCAAACCATAAACAAAAATAAAAGCAAACAGACGCTCCAAGTAAAGAACATAAGATGTGATGGAATAAAAATATAGTTTCACTAGAAGTGACATGATAAGTTGTCGATGAAGAAGGGGATGCCTTGGGCACCCCAAGCTTAGATGCTTGAGTCTTCTTAAAATATGCAGGGATGAACCACCGGGGCATCCCCAAGCTTAGACCTTTCACTCTTCTTGATCATAATGTATCATCCTCTTCTCTTGACCCTTGAAAACTTCCTCCACACCAAACTTCAAGCAAACTCATTAGAGGGTTAGTGCATAGTCAAAAATTCATACATTCAGAGGTGACATAATAATTCCTAACACTTCTGGACATTGCACAAAGCTTCTGAAAGCTAATGGAACAAAGAAACCCATTCAACATAGCAAAAGCGGCAATGCGAAATAAAAGGCAGAATCTGTCAAAACAGAACAGTCCGTAAAGACGAATTTTCAGAGGCACTTAACTTGCTCAAACGGAAAAACTCAAAACTAATGAAAATTGCGTACATATCTGAGGATCACGCACATAAATTGGCAGATTTTTTGATTTTTTTACAGAGAGTTCTACGCAAATTCGTGACAGACATCAATTCTGTTTCTGCGCAGCAATCCAAATCTAGTATCAACTTTACCATAAAGACTTTACTTGGCACAAAAACATGATAAGGAGAGGTTGCTACAGTAGTAACAACTTCCAAGACTCAACAATACAGTAGCAAAATAAAAAATGGGTTATCTCCCAAGAAGTGCTTTTAACGCCTTCAGCTAGGCGCAGAAAGTGCAAATCAAGTATTATCAAAAGATGAAGCATCAACATTATTACCTCGGGAGTTGGGAGTTTTCTCAACTATGCATTGTATCTTATTTATGTATGGAACTCCCTTTTCAATACCTTTAGGCTTACTATCCTCCTCAAATAAATTTTCAGGGACAATCCAATCAAAATTCTTTTCTAATGCCTCGTGCATTCCTATGAGTTTATGAGGTATTGGTATTTTAATCTCCCCCTCACAATTGACTTTATTAGTGTATCTTAGCCTATCTTTTTCCCTTTTTTCAAGGATATTTGCAAAATTGGTACACAAGCCTAGCATCTTATATCGAATAAAGACTTTCCTAGCTTCTCTAGCTACATCACCAAATTCTCTAAGAAGGGTTTCTAGAATAAAATCTTTCTTTTCTCCTTCTTCCATATCACCGAGTGTAAGAAACATATGTTGCATCATGGGATTAAGATTAACAAATCTAGCTTCCAACATGTGCACTAAAGAGGCAGTAGCAATTTCATAATCAGGAGCAAGTTCTACCAAGGATCTATCTTCAAAATCTTCAGTCTTACTAACATGAGTGAAAAATTCTTCTATATTATCTTTTCCAATGATAGACCCACTACCTACCGGTATATCTTTCAAAGTAAACTTAGGATGAAGCATGATGAAATAAACAAAAGTAAACTTGATGAATTAAATGCAAGTAACTAATTTTTTGTGTTTTTGATATAGAGCAAATAAACAATACAGAAAGTAAAGTAACTAATTTTTTTGTGTTTTTGATATAAAGCAAACAAGACAGTAAATAAAATAAAGTAAAGCAAGACAAAAACAAAGTAAAGATATTGGATGTGGAGACTCCCCTTGCAGCGTGTCTTGATCTCCCCGGCAACGGCGCCGGAAATTTAGCTTGATACGCGCGAAGCACACGTCCGTTGGGAACCCCAAGTGGAAGGTATGATGCGTATAGAAGCAAGTTTCCCTCAGTATGAAACCAAGGTTATCGAACCAGTAGGAGCCAAGAAGCACGTGAAGGTTGTTGATGGAGGAGTGTAGTGCGGCGCAACACCAGTGAAACCGGCGCCAACGTGGAACCTGCACAACACAATCAAGATACTTTGCCCCAACGTAACAGTGAGGTTGTCAATCTCACCGGCTTGCTGAAAACAAAGGATTAAACGTATCGAGTGGAATATGGTGTTTGTTTGCAAAGAACAATAAAGAACAATGATTGCAGTAGATTGTATTCAGATGTAAAAGAATGGACCGGGGTCCACAGTTCACTAGTGGTGTCTCTCCAATAAGATAACTAGCATGCTGGGTGAACAAATTACAGGTGGGCAATTGACAAATAAAGATTCAATACATATCAATGATGATTACTATGAGATTTAATCAGGGCATTACGACAAAGTACATAGACCGCTATCCAGCATGCATCTATGCCTAAATAATCCACCTTCGGGTTAGCATCCGCACCCCTTCCAGTAGTTGTAAACAACGATAATTGCATTAAGTATGGTGCGTAATGTAATCAACACAAATATCCTTAGACAAAGCATCGATGTTTTATCCCTAGTAGCAACAACACATCCACAACCTTAGAACTTTCTGTCACTGTCCCAGGTTAAATGGAGGCATGAACCCACTATCGAGCATAAATACTCCCTCTTGGAGTTACAAGTATCAACTTGGCAGAGCCTCTACTAGCAACGGAGAGCATGCAAGAACATAAACAACACATATATAATAGATTGATAATCAACTTGACATAATATTCTAGATTCATCGGATCCCACCAAACACAACATGTAGCATTACAAATAGATGATCTTGATCATGCTAGGCAGCTCACAAGATCTAAACAATGATAGCACAAGCGGAGAAGACAACCATCTAGCTACTGCTATGGACCCATAGTCCAAGGATGAACTACTTACGCATCAATCTGGAGGCGGGCATGATGATGTAGAGCCCTGCGGTGATGATTCCCCTCTCCGCCAGGGTGCCGGAGGCGATCTCCTGAATCCCCCGAGATGGGATTGGCGGCGGCGGCGTCTCTGGAAGGTTTTCCGTATTGTGGCTCTCGGTACAGGGGTTTCGCGACGAAGGCTTTAAGTAGGCGGAAGGGTAGGTCAGGGGGCGGCACGGGGGCCCCACACCATAGGCCGGCGCGGGCCCCAGGTAGGCCGCGCCGCCCTATGGTGCCGGCCCCTCGCGGCCCCACTTCGTAACTCCTCCGGTCTTCTGGAAGCTTCGTGGAAAAATAAGACCCTGGGTGTTGATTTCGTCCAATTCCGAGAATATTTCCTTTGTAGGATTTCTGAAACCAAAAACAGCAACTGGCACTTCGGCATCTTGTTAATAGGTTAGTGCCGGAAAATGTATAATAATGATGTAAAGTGTGTATAAAACATGCAAGTATTGTTATAAAAGTAGCATGGAACATAAGAAATTATAGATACGTTTGAGACGTATCACCGCGGTCGATCTAACGGCTGCGCCATCAGTGTCGACTCCGGCGTCTCCATCATCATCATCATGCCGTACCATATCCACCATGTCTGTCGGGTCAGATGACTCCGGATCATCAGATCTTCGTATTACTGCCTCGACTACGATACTAGGCATGGACTTGGCTCGGACGCCTAACCGTTCGTGTGCGGTGCCAAGTACTCCTCCGACGAAGAAAGTATCGACAACATCACCCCTGTAGCCACAATGCGAATGGCTCATTACCAAACTGCATCATCATCGACCCTCAAACGGGAGTCGAGATCTCCGTGGGTGAGAACACCCCGCGCGTCAATCGCGAGAGGCGACGAGATGGCGAAACCAGCGGCAGCAATGCTGATAGAACATACACTGTCTCCAGGGAAAAGTGGGAAGCTGCTCGCAATGTCGTAGTCAACAACACCCGACTCCCCGTCGGAGTATCGGCAGGCACCCTCAGCGCTTATTATGTTATTCTGGAGAAAAACCGAGTTCGGCTAGCTAACGAGAAAGATGACCTTGTCCAACGCCGGCAGGTAGCCGATCTGTCAAGCGAGCGACGAAGGGGGCTGTCCTCCCTAGGGAGTGCCTCTAGAAGCAATCAGGGGCCTGGGAGGTATCGTCCGCGTATCCCCGCCTTTCGGAAGCAGACGCAAGAGAGATTACATCGAACCTCTCCAATTCCTTCATGACAATGGATACGGCAGGCATGCTCAGGCCCTAAACTGTCGAAGGAGAAACAGCAAACCTTGCGGCCTATCTGATTAATAACCAACCGACACCTCATCGGGGAGCCCTAGAAAGTCTCAGGATCCTAGAAGACAAACTCATCCCTAGGAAGGAGAAAACTACACATCACGACAGCGGTTCTCGGCATCATTCATCATCAAATGATGCCCGCGACGATATCACACAGAATAAAATTGATAAGGCTCGCCGCTGACGCGTGATACGTCTCCGACGTATCGATAATTTCTTATGTTCCATGCTACTTTATTGATGATACCTACATGTTTTATGCACACTTTATGTCATATTCGTGCATTTTCCGGAACTAACCTATTAACAAGATGCCGAAGTGCCAGTTCCTGTTTTCTGCTGTTTTTGGTTTCAGAAATCCTAGTAATGAAATATTCTCGGAATCGGACGAAATCAACGCCCAGGTTCCTATTTTCCCGGAACCATCCGAACACCCGAGCCGCGCAGGGAAGCCACAGGGGGCCACCACACCCCGGCGCGGCCGAGGGGGCCGCGCCGCCCTATGGTGTGGTGGCCCCGGCCCCTCCGAGGCTGCCCTTCCGCCTATTTAAAGCCTCCGTCGCGAAAACCCTATGCGTTGGACGAAACCCACATAAACCTTCCCGAGCCGCCGCCATCGCGAAGCCAAGATCTGGGGGACAGGAGTCTCGTTCCGCACCCGCCGAGCGGGGAAGTGCCCCGGAAGGCTTCTCCATCGACACTGCTGCCATCTCCACCGCCATCTTCATCACCGCTGCTGCTCCCATGAGGAGGGAGTAGTTCTCCATCGAGGCTCGGGGCTGTACCGGTAGCTATGTGGTTCATCTCTCTCCTATGTGCTTCAATACAATAATCTCATGAGCTGCCTTACATGATTGAGATTCATATGATGATGCTTGTAATCTAGATGTCATTGTGCTAGTCAAGTGAGTTTTACTTATGTGATCTCCGGAGACTCCTTGTCCCACGTGTGTAAAGGTGACAGTGTGTGCACCGTGTGGGTCTCTTAGGCTATATTTCACAGAATACTATTCACTGTTATGAATGGCATAGTGAAGTGCTTATTTATATCTCTTTATGATTGCAATGTGTTTTGTATCACAATTTATCTATGTGCTACTCTAGTGATGTTATTAAAGTAGTTTTATTCCTCCTACACGGTGTAATGGTGACAGTGTGTGCACTCGTGTTAGTACTTGGCGTAGGCTATGATTATGATCTCTTGTAGATTATGAAGTTAACTATTACTATGATGGTATTGATGTGATCTATTCCTCCTACATGGTGTGAAGGTGACAATGTGCATGCTATGCTAGTACTTGGTTTAGTCGTGTCGATCTTTCATGCACTCTAAGGTTATTTAAATATGAACATTTAATTGTGGAGCTTGTTAACTCCGGCATTGAGGGTTCGTGTAATCCTACGCAATGTGTTCATCATCCAACAAGAGAGTGTAGAGTATGCATTTATCTATTCTGTTATGTGATCAAAGTTGAGAGTGTCCACTAGTGAAAGTCTAATCCCTAGGCCTTGTTCCTAAATACTGCTATCGCTGCTTGTTTACTGTTTTACTGCGTTACTACCATCAACTGCACGCCAGTAAGCTATTTTCTGGCGCCGTACTACTGCTCATATTCATTCATACCACTTGTATTTCACTATCTCTTCGCGAACTAGTGCACCTATTAGGTGTGTTGGGGACACAAGAGACTTCTTGCTTTGTGGTTGCAGGGTTGCATGAGAGGGATATCTTTGACCTCTTCCTCCCCGAGTTCGATAAACCTTGGGTGATCCACTTAAGGGAAAACTTGCTGCTGTTCTACAAACCTCTGCTCTTGGAGGCCCAACACTGTCTACAAGAATAGAAGCACCCGTAGACATCAACGCGCTGCGCGTGTTGGCTTTGGAAGTGATGATTCTGAAGAAACTCATGAGCACGACGGTGAACTCCGTGGTGCTGATTGCTTAAGCCACAAAATTCGGGGAACGATGCCACGGAAAATATTCAAGCCAACACCTACCGATGATGCCAAGTATGACGGTCGGTACGAGACGAGGTCATGGATAGATGATTATCTACAGACTTTGATCCTGCACAAAGGGAACCAAGTGGCGGCGATGCAATCTTGATGACCCTCAAGTATAGGGGATCGCAACAGTCTTCGAGGGAAGTAAATCCCAAATTTATTGATTCGACACAAGGGGAGAGAAAGAATACTTATAAGCCTTAACATCGGAGTTGTCAATTCAGCTACACCTAGAAAAGCACTAGTAACATGGGTGATGTGAAAGCAGCAGTAATATGAGAGCCATAACAATAGTAACACAGCAGCAGTAGCAGTAACACAAAGGCAATGGCACCAGAAAATATTCCAGTGCGTAGTTGACTGTAGAGCAATGATGATGACAGAAGGACCGGGGTTCCCAGCTATCTACACTAGTGGTAACTCTCCAAATAAATAACATGTGTTGGGTGAACAAATTACAGTTGGGTAATTGATAATTGAGAGGGCATGACAATGCATGCTATGGTAAGATAAAGTTTACTATAGTATTTAATTGGGCATTACAACATAATACATAGACCGTAATCCAACTCCGTCTATGACTAATAATCCACCTTCAGGTTATCATCTGAACCCCTTTCAGTATTAAGTTGCAAGCAACAGATTATCGCATTAAGCAATGTGTGTAAAGTAAACAATAGAATTATCCTTAGACAAAACATTGTTGTTTTCTCCCTAGTAGCAACAACACATCTACAATCTTAGAAGTTATTGTCACTCTTCCAGATTACTAGAGGCATGAACCCACTATCGAGCATAAATACTCCCTGCATGCAACTACTTTATTAGGGTAACTACAAGTACCGGAGATCATGCAAGATCTTAAATAATAGTAGTATGATAATATGATGAACAATCTGATCACAATTTCACAATTAATCGGATCCCAACAAACACAACACCAATTACATCATATGGATCTCAATCATGTAAGGCAGCTCATGAAATCATTGTATTGAAGTACATGGGAGAGAGAGTACCAACTAGCTACAAGGAAACAAATCCTTTGATCACCGAGCAAGACTACGCTGATTTCAAGATCAAGTGCGAGAGCGAGTCAACGTCGGATTCTAGTCAGTGGGGGAAGGACATGCGGAAACTGAACTTAGGCACCCACAAACTTGGTCCTGGCGGTTTTAGGGTGGCGCAACCGAAATGGGACGCCGCGGATGAGGAGCGTGTGAAGAACGGCCTCGAGCCCCTCTTCTCGCAATACAAAAACAAGCAAACCAGGAACTTTCTCCTGGCCCGGTACCGTATTGACCCGAAAACAAAGGAGCTCACCACCACTCCGGAGGTGAAGCAGTTTGAGGCTCTTCTGGTAAGGAATGCACCCGCTTAATTAGCTCCTTTATGGTTGCATTCTAATTGATGAATCCAAATTTCTAAATGGTAGGTTCCTGCGGAAAGTGAAAAGGAAGCTAGTAGCGGCGCGGGGTCCACGAGCTCCTCGCAGTGTGCCCCTTGGGACAACCCTTTAAATAGGGCGTTGAATGCCCACAAGAAGAGGGATCCATTGAGTAAGCCGACGTCGGCTGGTCGTGTGGCCGGCGAAGGATGCTCTATGAAATGGTCGGAGTACTATAAGTCGGGGAAAAAGGAGAAAAAGGCCACCATCGATGAGAAGGAGGTCGCAGATCTCAAGGCACAAGTAGCGCAGATCCACACATTGGTCGAGGAGAAAGTGCAACAACAAGTGCAACATATCGTGGAGACTCAACAGAGGATGCAACGACAGCAAGTGGAGAATCAAGTGGGCACGACGCTCACCTCCATCATGCCTACCTTGCTTGCTGGTCTGAAGGAGTGGTATAAGGCCGGTGAAAAGGGGGCTCCCCCGATTCCTGACTTCACGTCCAGCAACTCATACAACGTGGAGCCATCGGTGTCTCCGCAGATGGCAACATTGGTGTCTCTGGCGGCGCCAACATTGGTGCCTCCGGTGGAGCCAACATTGGTGGCTCAGGCGGCGCCAACATTAATGTCTCCGGCGGCGCCAACATTGGTGTCTCCAGCGGCGCCAACATTGGTGTCTCAGGTGGCGCCATTACTTCAGCTCAATGCACCCGACGTTGCGGATAATAAGCCGCCAGGCATGCACCAACAAGCGTCCACTCCATCACTTGCACGCTCGCTGTCGGTGGTGCCTCGACATTAGCCGAGCTGGACGACATCATAGTAACCAATCCTCGGCCGATGACTTCCATATCCTTGCCTTTCACTGGTCATCCCTAACGCCCTACATGTTTTCCGCAGGGTGCCGTCGCCGACACTCTCCGCACTTTGTGAACGGTGAGTTGATCGATGTTACAGGCCAAAATAGTTAAACCGAGCAACCGCCAGTTCCACGGTAGACCCATGCAACCCGACGTGTATAGGATTCAACTGGTTCGGGTGCTTAGTGGCTACGACGACGTGGTACCTCCCTTTCAACCCCATGGTGCCGACGAAGATGAGGTCCTTACCCTCCACCAATGCTTCAATTGGTCCATGGTTTGGCCAAAGAGCCAGATTCGTTTGGGGGCGAGGGACACCACCCCACAGACAAACCCCCAGCCTGCCGGCCCAAGCCATAGAAGACCACCCGAACGGTGCCTCCGTCAGCTGAATAGGACATGCCAATAGCACAAGATCCAAACAAGGATAGTACAATTGCCAACCTTGATAACTACAACTTCGAATGTGGAATGGATGAGGACATATTTGTCGAACCCTCTCTAGCTGCCACCGCGGGGAAACCCAATTGCAACAAGCGTCTATTCAGTTCTCAGGAGATGCCTCCACCTGCTGACTTCACCGAGACTCAGCAGATAGCCAATCCGTAAAGTGTTATCAACCCTAACACACTCAAGAAGGATTGGAATGAGGAGAATGCAAAAGACATAATTAAGAAGCCGCAGGGACGGAAAAGAAAGAAGAAGGAGGACAAGTGTCACATCCCGAAATTTTCCAAATTTTGGACTGTAAAATAAAAATAAATTTAATGCTTGATTGTTTGAACTTGATTGAAATTTCGCAAGAAATTAAAACTTTTGAGGTTATTTAAACTATTTCCAAAATGGTGTTTTTAGAACCTTTGTTTTCAAAGTATTTTCAAATCAAACATATTTTAACTTTAAGGTTTTCAATCCTTGATGGATTTTATTTATGAAAACAAATCCCAAAACCTTATTTTGGTATATTAATGCCAGTGTTCATAAACCAATGTGCATGCATGCATATTTTCTTATTTATTAGTTTATTTCCTATAAATGAGTTTTAAACATGCCCCTTTTTCCCTAAAATACTATTTCGAATTTTAAAAAAATTTAGAAACAAATTTGGAATCTTTTGGAGACCTAAAACAAAAGTTATGAAAGAAATCAGAAAAAAAATCAATAAAAAAAACAAATGAAGCAGACCATCTGGGCTGACCGGCCTAATCAGCCCACGCGAATCAGGCCACAATGGCATCCTTTTTTTCTCTCTTCTTTCTATTTTTTCTTTGGGCCGCATTTTCCTTTTGGCCCATGTAGCCGAATCACCTAGCCTAGCTGAGCGCTCGCTCGGACTCTCAAAAAAAAAAAAAAAAAAAAGTTGAGCGCTCGCTCGTCTCCTTCCTCCTGCTCTTTTCACGTACACTGGAACGTACAACTATGCCCATGGCTACCTTTTCGTCTCCTCGCTATGGCATTCAAGACCTCCAAATGGCTCGACATGAATACGAAAGTTACTCCAAATGTTATGAGTCATCCGTTCAGGTAATTAGTTCTTCATTTTGCGGTCTTAATATCCCAATTCAAACCGGCGCTCCCAATGCCAACCGTCGGCATTCATCCCCCGATCTCCCTCCTCAAGCCATACCAATGCGAACCAGGATGTCCATTGCGTGTTCCATATCTTCCTCTTCCACTTTTATTCTGAAAGTTTGTACGGAATGCACGTACAACCCACACCGGCCATGCCGCGATCAGCCCCAAAATTCGAGTTCATCGCAGATGCAAGTCGCCCTTGATCATCTCGACAGTACACCTCCTAACCGAGAAGACTCTCCTAGATGCCGTGTACATCCATGACATAGTGTTGCATCCTATCATCGTTGTTGGCTTATAAAGGGTGACCCGATCTTCTCAGTAAGCAACGGTGGTGATGATGATCACGGGATGAACACAGCGGATGAACACGACGATGTAGTGAATGATAACTTGTATGACGCAACGAGTGGTCCCTGTCGCCAATGCAACAACTCTCAACCCTACAAGATATTCGCAACTCCACACACTTGCGCACGTAGCCGCCGACCACGAAGCGGTAGGTTGCAATCTACCAATTCCCAATGGAACGACAGATCACACAAGACTTTCAGATCTACACCAAATCAAGCAATATGGTGTAGGGATTTCAATAGTTTTGCGAGAGCAAACAACTAAGAACAAGGTTTATCTTAAACGTGGTCTAAAACTACTTTGGGGGGCGTCCTGAGGGACTTATATGGCGTTGGACGACCTCGGGTCGAAAAGTACGAAATGGCAGACCCGGGAATAGATCTAGTCGGGAACGGACGGGACCGTCCGATGCGGAATCGGTCGACCGGGCACGAGACCGGATGGTCCGGTTGTGCGGGCCTGGCGTCGGGTGACGGCCCAGGGTGGCCTCCCCAGGAGCTTCTTGGATTGTGCCCCGATTGGCACAAGCACGGGACCCGATTTGACCGGGCCGTCAGGCGTGGGAGCCGGCCAGCGGAGCTGGACCGGAGTGGCCCGGTGCCACGACGTCGGCCGGGCACAGCGCCGGCTGAGCACCTCCTCCTCTCGCGCATGTGTCGTCGTAATTGTGGCGGATGCCATGGGATGGCTGCTCTTGGGGCCGAATGGACTAAGTTCGGGGAGGGTTTGTGACTAGATGGACGAACTTCCGGATGCTTTCCTCAAGAACTTGGCCAAGGCCAGAGGTAGAAGAAGAAGACACAAGGACGAACTCGCTCTAGATCACCATGTTCATTGATCTCAAGACAGGTTACAGGTTGTTCTCTCTTCTGTGGATCGCGCGATGAAAGAGGCTGCCCCCTCTCCTTATATAGGGGAGAGGGTGGCTTACAGGGCAAGAAACCCTAATGGTATCTTTGACTGGACAAACTACTTTACAAAGATACTTTATAAAGCTACTTTAATCATAGATGACGCCGGGGTCTTCTTTAAACATGAAGGCTGACGTCCTCCGGCTTCTTTGACCGTCATCCTCCTCCTTGTCTTCTAGTCTTCGTTTAAAGCTACTTTGCTTAGCTCATCCTTGTCTTTTAGCTCCTGACGGAATCTCTGGTCAGTCAGCCGGCATGTTCTTCCTTCCTGGTTCCGGTATACCCCTCTTGGGGATCCGGCAGCTCTACTTAGCCAAACTCTATTTTCTTATTAGGCATGATCATTAACCGTATCTTGAAGGGTGAGACCATCCGGTATGGCATACCTTTGCATACCGGGGGTCATCCCCCCAACATTAGTCCCCGAAGCTGGTATAGTCTGCGGATTCTATCCAACAGACCATGCCAGGTTCTCACGTTCTTGCATACCGGTTTAATCTATCCGGCGCTCAACTTGGCTCCGGCATCTTTGCCCGGACTCATGCCTTCTCTCTTTGCAAGGCATTCTCCGGCAACTTTTCTTCCGGCATCTTGGTCATTAAGTATCTCCTCGACGAGGTCGAGAATATATCGGGTTCTGTGCCTGTCAGAGACATGCGCACTGTGACTGTCGCGCCAGTGTCAGTTGTCACTTCGTATTGACACTTGCGCGCTCATTTAATGCACCGCTGCAGATCCCACTCACCGCTTCGCATCCTGTGTGTGCCTTCCTATGGCTTTCTCTTTTTCGCGTGTATCTCTACGCCACGTGGCGATCAGCGACCGCGAACATCCAGACCGCGAGGCAACCGCGTACGCCCAGCGGTTTCGGCCCACTAACTCTCTCCTTTATAAGCTCAACCGCCTTCTTCTTCCTCTTCTTGCATTCCCCTTCCTTCGCGCATAGTGCTCTCGCCTCTGCGCACCGCACTTCGTCCGCCGCTGCTCGCCTGAGTTTCGCCGCCCGGCGAACTTACGCCGCGCCTTCGCCGGACCTCGTCGTGCGGAGAGCTTCTGCAGCGTCTTCTTCAA
This sequence comes from Lolium multiflorum, assembly GCA_030979885.1. NCBI lineage: Eukaryota > Viridiplantae > Streptophyta > Magnoliopsida > Poales > Poaceae > Lolium > Lolium multiflorum. The sequence goes on from CM061749.1 coordinate 106,150,973, forward strand.
GCGCGCTGCATTCTCGCTGCTTCTTGACCTTCACCGCCTCGCCGTCGGCAGAGCTCGTCGCCGGCCGCAGGTCCGTTCCTTCGCCGGGGAAAGTCTTCCTCAACGACTGACGCTCGAGGTCAGTTCCAATCTTGCTTTGCTCGCCATTTGCTTGCTTTTCAGATCTGGGGTCTACGGTGTTCTTATTTCTTCCTTTTTCTTTGGTTTTTCTCTTACTCGTAGATCTTCGCGCGGGGTTCAAGTGTGGGATTTCTGTTTCTTTCGCCTCTCCATCCAATGTCTGACGAGGAATCTTCCTCCGCATCTTCCTCTTCTTCTTCCGCTAGACATAGCAAACAATCTTCCGGTGAATCTACATCTTCAGATTCGATGAAGACAGGTTCCGGCAACCAGCAGGAATCCGGTAGCCATCAAGGTTCCGGTAGCCATCAAGATGCCGGTAGCCCTCAAGATGCCGGTAGCCATCTAGAATCCGGTAGCTCTAGCCAAGCATCCGGCAGCCACCTTGGAGCGAGTAGCTCTGGTGAAGCCTCGAGCAGCTCTAGCCAATCATCTGGCGAAGAGCCTTCCCCAATCACCCGCGGAGCCTGGATGGGCTCCAACGTCACTAAGTATGAGATCACTGGTTGTACCGGTCCCGCAGGATCCCGGAAGGAGTCACTTGCCGGATTCTGATGATGAAATAGTACCGGAACCTCAGGACGGCGAACGCGTTGTTTTTCTTGCTCACTTTGAGCGCGGCTTCGGCCTTCCCCCTTCCTCTTTTTTCCTTGATCTTCTAGATTTCTACAAGCTCCAACCTCACCATCTTCCTGGCAACTCCATCTTTTACCTTTCTTGCTACACCACCTTCATGGAGGCCTACATCGGCATTCGTCGAGACGTTTGCCCGATTCGCTCTTCGGATTAACTCCGTTCAGGGCGTAGATATTCTGCACCCAAACCTCCCGTGCAATGCGGGTCTTGCATCATCGGCTCCCGTCAAGGGAGCCCCTAAGTTTCCGGCCTGAGTCTTGCCGATGCTGGCAAGGAACATTCTTTTATGTGAAGAACAACGGCGCCGCAGATCTCATTGTCTGCCTCCTTTTGATCCGGCGCCGCCCAGAAGACTAACTGGAGCTACAATCCGAAGGAGGCTCACAACGAGACCAACCGGATTATACGCTTCATGAAGCAGAAGATGAAGGAACCGGCATCTGCTCCGATGATATCGTCCGCACTTTTATCTCGCGCCGGGTACTTCTCTGACGCCGTGCGCATAGGATGAGCGAGATGTATGGCCTGGCGATCCTACAAGATCACGGGCCTTCCCCTTAGCAAGAAGGACGTTGTTCTCAAGGCTAAGCAGATTTGCCAAACTGCTATGCCTTTTAACTGGAAATGGGGCCTCCTCCCCTTCAGCACTACTAACCCTCCAACCCAAGAAGTAAGGGATTATGCGATTGGGGTTGTTTTTTGCCGGTAACCTTTTGCTTTCGCTTATTTTCTTTTTCATGTTTCAGGCCAAGGACCGCTTCCCCCTCATTGAAGCCGAGCGGCGAGGAGTTTGCCGGAAGCGCGCCCTCGACTCCTTCGACCCAGATCCCTACATTTTCTGGAAGGATCTAAAGATGGGCAAGACCCCGGCATCTCGTCGGTCTCCGCCAAAGCCAACCGGGTCCTCTGATGACCTTGTTATGCTTGAGGTATTTTCTTTTCCGGTTTCTCTTATCCTTCCGTTATCGTTTTCCTTCGAGCTGCTTCTTAGCCTCATTCAATTCACAGATCCATGAGCACGTGCCGCCCCTGCGCGCCGAGGCCGGCACCGAGTTTGTGGACAAGCTCATGGCCCAGGGCCAGAAGAACAAACGGTCGCCATCTGACGATGGCTCCAGCCAGGCCCCTCCCTCCAAGCGCTTCCGGACTGAGCCCTTGGGGGAGAAGAAAGTGGGCGTGCGCCGCTACGCGCGCAAGCAGATGCCAACCGCTTCCGGGTAAGTTTTTCATTCTCTGACTCGTCTCTTTTTTGCTAAGTTCTTTTTCCGGTTGCTTTCTTCCAACCATCTCTCTTTCTTTTTCTTAGCCCTGCGCTCAAGCTTGGCCCAAGGCCGTCAGAATCTGAGGGTTCCGCAAGGACCTCGACTCCTCCTCCTCACTCAAGCCCGGCACCACCTGAACACCTCTGCCTCCCTTTCGGGGGGCACAACAAGTTCGGGGCGTGCGGCCCCTTCATCATCAGATCACCGCACGGAGGAGGATCTTTCCTTCTTCCCAGAGAACCAAGACACCGGCACCAGCAACATCGGTGCCGGAGAAGAAGATGTTGCCGGGCAGGCGGAGCCTCCAGCTCCTCCTGTCCTTGAGAAAAAGACAACTTCCGCGCCGGAGTCCTCCGCGCCGGAAGGTTCCAACCCGGGTGGTGCGCCTACCGCTCCCCCTTCTCCACGGACCATCCTCATGCCGCCGCCAAGTGCTCCCGGCCCCAGCCTTCCGGGGCTGCCTCTGCCGCGCCACCGCCCAAGACCTCCAGGCTTACCAAGGGGAAGGCGACGGCTCCCAGCGCCTCTTCTGCCGGCCAGCAGCCCCTGGTGCTGCATGTCTCCAAGGCCGCCCAGAATACTGTCACCAAGGCCACCGGTCTTCTTGGCCGCTGATTAAGCAGGGGCCAGGATCTGGGGCATCTTCTGCCCTACGCCCAGAAGTGGAACGCCGCGGACATTACTCCGGCGACCCGCGGCTTGGGCAAGGACAGGCTGCCGGCACCTGATCCCGTTGGGAACCGGTCTTCCGAGGAGCACTTCACGCGGCTTCGCTGCGCCGTGAAAGAGCTGGACAGTGCGTGGTATGACGCCACGAACAATCTGATGGTACGCTTTACTAACTTTTCTCAATTGTTACCGGTTTCCTTCTTTTCCGGGTTTGTTCTATCTTTTAGTTTTATGCGGTTTCTCTCCTGCCTATCTCCCGAGTCCCGAGTTTTGTGGTGAGCGCAGCTTAGGAACAGAAACTTAGCGCGAAAGCCTGCAGTCCCAGTTTGGTTAGAATCTGTTCTTGGCGCGAAACTCACCTGTGAACAACCTTGCCCGATCCCGGGTTTTGTGGTGAGACGCAGCTTTGGGACAAAACTTGAACCGAGCATGAAACGGCTCTGCCAGTCCGGGATTTCGGGTTAAGAACTCTGTTCTTAACAGAAACTCACCTAGAGCAGCAAGCCAGCACTGCCAGTCCCAGAGTTTTGTGGTGAGACGCAGCTGGGACAAAACTTGAACTTCCAAAACAGCGCGAAACCGGCTTTCGATCCCTGATTCGGGTTAAGAACTCGTTCTTGAAACTCACCTAGGCTGTGAACCGGCTTGGCTACAGTCCGAGTTGGAGAACTCTGCCGCGATACTCACCTAGAGCGCGACAGGCCTTGCCCGGTCCCAGGTTGGGTTAAGCACTTTGTTCTTAGCACGCTTTTCTAATCTCTTTTGCCGACATTCACGGCTGACGCTCGGAAGACCCTCTTTGAGCTCTGCTAGAATCGGGAGCTTGTTGAGGCACACGACAAGTGCCAAGGTAAACTTTTGTTCTGCCGGCATCTTTCTTACCGTACCTTTTTAACCGTAATTCTGCACGGTGATCCCGGAAGCTTCCATTGATGCTCTCAAAGAGCAGCTCGCCAACGCCCAACGTACAACTTTGTTTTTTCTTCTGCTAACTTGCCTTTACTTTGAATTTTACCAACACCTTCTTGTTTACACCTTCCTTTCCGGGTTGCAGTGGAGAAGGAGCAGCTGATTAGCAGCATCAGGAGGAGCTGAGCGCCCAGAAGACCAGCTACCAGGAGCTCAAGTCCCAGCAGTCCAGCTAGGTCTTGACCATGCCGGTTCTCGAAGCCATTGAGAAGGCAGCGCGGCGGCCCAAGATGAACAGAGCTCTGGAGGAGGAGCAACTCCACCGTGGTGTTGCAAGCTGAGCTGGAGGAGCTGGCTGACCGGAAGGCTGCCGAGGAGAAGGCCGCGCGGTTGGAGGAGGAGCACAAGGAATGCAACCAGCTGATCCTTCAAACTGACGCCCTTGCCCATCGTGAGTTCTTTGACTATCGCATACAAGCCATTTTTCCTCCGACCTCATTTTCTTTTCGCTATCTTTTCTTCCGGTCTCTTTGTCTTCCGGAGTCTTTTTCTCCGGATTCTTTTCCTTAGCCTTTTTTCTTTGCACAGGCCTCTTTCCGGACTCCCAGACGCATGCTGTCAAGAAGGTCAACGCGCGCCGCACTACCCAGGGCCAGGCGAATCTTGCCCAGTGGGCATGCAGCCACATGTGCGCTTCGCGCGGGTGTCTCACATGCGCGCAATTGATCGCAACTGTGTGACATCCTGATGTAACCCAGCTCTTGAGGACTCTGCTGGCGAGGTGGTGCGGACACTTTCTCTCGATGGCGATCGCCTCAAGAGGCGCCCCCAGCGGAGGATCCGCGAATGGCGGTGCTCTGCTGCCACGTGGAGGCAGACTACGCCCTCCGCGTCGCTTGTTCCTGGTGCCAGAGCTCGACCTGGATGCCCTCACCGGGTCTTGAAAGCGCGGAAAACGTCTGGACCGATCCTTGCCGCCAAACGGCGGGATCGCGTCTCGTATCAGTCGCGAAATGCGCACCTTCATTCCTCCCCCTCATGGCGTCCAAGATTATCTTGACGAGGAGGAAGATGAAGCCGAGGAGGAGCCTCTGGATGATGCTGGTGCTGGCGACGCTCCTCCTGAAGCTCCTGCTGCCTGATCCTCTACCTTAAGATTTACCTGTCATGCTCCTTGGCCCTGTGTGGCTTAAAACAATGTTTGGTTAAATTCTGCCCCGGTATGCCGGGGCTTATGATGTAAAACTTTAAGTCCGCTGATGGTTGTCGTACAACATTTTGTGCCGGTAGGTTATACCGGTAGCTAATTATCTTAAATTTGCCTTAGCGTTTTTGCGTTTGGTTCTGCTTTTATCCTGCACTTGCAAAGATTTCCAAATTGTTCGAATTGATGCACATTTGGTTCTTTTGCCTTGACTCTGCCTGCCTTCTCTGGGCGTTCTTTGGCATATGAGCACAAGGTTCTTTCACCAAATAAGCATTTTCTTGAACTTAGAAATAACTCGAAATTTTGCAAACCGGTATAACCGGGGTTAGTTAAATTTTCCGGATTGTTCTTTCCCGGTTTCCTTTCCAAATTCATGTATCCCTACCGGTTTATCTTGCTTGCCATGGCCAAGTTATGGGCAGCAATGATCGAAGACTCCGGTGGGTTGTTACTAAACCGGGAAAAACGTTCAATAAGCGGCAACGGGGAAAAAATAGACATGTTTCATGCAATTTAATAAGGCAAGTCCCGAGACTTATTGAGGTTAAGACATCTTTTATTCATAGCATATAAGGTACAAAAAGAACTCCTTACACCACAACTTCAAGAGTAGAAGGGACGCAACAAGGCTACGTTCCACGGGCGTTTGGTCTCGTCTCCGGATTTGTCCGCCTTTCCCTTCTTCCATTCCTGCGCATCGATTAGGTAATGCCATCATTGTGGAGAGCCTTGCTCACAATGAAAGGTCCTTCCCATGAGGGGACAGCTTGTGTCTGCCTTCGGTGCGCTGCACCAGTAAAACCAGGTCTCCTTCTTGGAATACCCTTGGGTTTACCTTCCGGCTATGATAGCGTCTGAGGTTTTGCTGGTAAATGGCTGTTCTTGCCAAAGCTAGCTCTCTTGCTTCTTCTAGCAAGTCCACATCATTTTCCCGGGCCTCTTTTACCTCTTCTTCGGTATAGAGTTGCACCCTTGGGGAATCATGGAGAATGTCGGTTGGTATGACCGCCTCTGCTCCATAAACCATGAAGAATGGCGTGTATCCGGTAGACCGGTTCGGAGTTGTTCTTAGACTCCACAGCACCGACGGTAGCTCATCGATCCAACATCCCGGCGATTTTCCATTGCATCAATGAGTCTTGGTTTGATACCGGAAAGTACCAAAGCATTCGTTCTTTCAACTTGACCATTGCCTTGCGGGTGCGCTGAGCACAAATCCAACCGGATGTTTTTGCTTTCACAGAATCGCTTGAATTCTCCTTGGGCAAAGTTCGTGCCATTGTCAGTTATGATGCTATGTGGGTATCCATATCGTAGGATTACATCTTTTAGGAATTTTACTGCTGTATGGCCATCACATTTTGCGATAGGCTTCACTTCTAGCCACTTGGTGAACTTATCCACCATTACCAAGATGTGGGTCATGTTTCCCCTTGCGGTTTTGAACGGTCCAACCATGTCCAGGCACCAAACAGCGAAAGGCCAAGTTAACGGTATGGTTTTTAAGCCGGATGTTGGGGTATGGTTTTGCTTAGCGTACCTCTGGCAGCCATTGCATTTCCTTACCAAATCCTCAGCATTGTCCAAGGCTGTGGGCCAGTAGAACCCATGCCGGAACACCTTTGCTACCAAAGCCCTCGAAGAGGCGTGGTGCCCGCATTCTCCTCGATGAATTTCCTCTAGCATTTCTCTTCCTTCTTCCGGCTCCACACATCTTTGGAGGACACCGGTAACACTTCTCTTGTATACCTCACCATTGATGATGGTGTAAGCTTTGGACCTTCTCTGTATCCTTCTTGATTCATTTTCGTCAGCCGGCAAGGTGCCGTTGATCAGGAATTCCTTAATAGGTTTAACCCAAGATGGTGCCTCTCTAACCACAAACACCGGCATGTCTATGTCCATGCTGTCCACAAGCATTGCCTCTTCCGGCATGGGCGTCGCAGTCCCCGAGTTTACCGGTACAGTCCCCGAGTTTGCCGGAGTAGTCCCCGGGTTTCCTTCGTCAATCTCCATTGGCACCACATGTGATTCCGGTACAAAAATTGATTCCGACTCCGGACTTGGCTTGATTGATGGAACTCTCAAGTGCGCCAGAGCTATTCCGGGAGGAATTCCTTGCCTGGATGAACCTAGCTTGGATAAGGTATCCGCGGCCTCATTTTCTGCGCGCGGCACATGGTGAAACTCACACCCTTCGAAGAATCCGGCAATCTTTTGCACATGGAACCGGTATGAGGCCATGTTGGCATCTTTTGCGTCCCAATCTCCGGAACACTGTTGCACCACAAGATCTGAATCACCATAGCAAATGATCCTAAGTGCCCCGATTTCTTTTGCAACCTTGAGCCCATGTATCAGAGCTTCGTACTCAGCGACATTGTTTGATGCCCTGAAGTGCACTTGTAGAACATACCGGAGGTGGTCTCCTTTCGGTGAGGTGAGTACCACACCGGCACCTAGGCCCTCCTTGAGTTTGGACCCGTCAAAATGCATCTTCCAATACTCTATTTTGTGTTCTGGCGGCTTGTATTGTATCTCCGCCCAATCGACCAAGAAATCAGCTAAAGCTTGCGATTTTATGGCGTCTCTTCTTTCATATACCGGCACATACGGCGATAGCTGAATTGCCCATTTTGCAATCCTGCCGCTGGCATCCTTGTTGCCCATGATATCGGAAATGGGTGCCTCGCTCACCACCTTCATGGGGTGTTCCTCAAAGTAATGCTTGAGCTTCGTAGCAGCCATAAACACGCCATAAGTCATTTTTTGGAAGTGTGGGTAATTTTGTTTTGATGAGGAGAGCACCTCGCTCAGGTAGTATACCGGCCTCTGGACGGTTTTTCCTTCCTCTTCTCTTTCCACCACAACCACAACACTAACCACCCGGTTCGTCGCTATATAAAGCAACATAGGTTCTCTTTCCAAGGGTGAGGCCAAAATTGGGGCCGTTACGAGCATGTTTTTCAATTCTTTAAACGCTGCGTCTGCCTGCGTGGTCCAGACGAAAGTATCCGATTTTTTCATCAAAGCATAAAGCGGCAAGGCCTTTTCTTTAGCCTATGAACCGGCTTAGCGATGCCAAGCTTCCGGTAAACTTTTGCACATCTTTCAGTTCCCGTGGGATAGTCATCCTTTCTATCGCTCGGATTTTTACCGGATTAACCTCAATGCCCCGGCTTGAGACAAGGAAACCGAGCAACTTGCCGGCTGGGACACCAAAGGTGCACTTTGCCGGATTGAGTTTCATCCGGAACCGCCTTAGGTTATCAAATGTTTGCCGGATGTCATCGATTAAGGTATCTTTTACTTTAGTTTTTATCACGATATCATCCACATAAACTTGCACATTTTTCCGATTTGATCAAACAAGCATTTTTGCATACAGCGCTGGTACGTTGCACCAGCGTTGCGCAAACCAAAAGGCATAGTAACATAGCAATAAGCCCCGTGCGGGGTAATGAACGCAGTTTTTATTTGATCTTCTTTTTTCAGGGGAATTTGGTGGAAGCCGGAATAGGCATCCAGGAAAGACAACAACTCACACCCAGCAGTAGAATCAATCACTTGATCGATTCGGGGCAAAGGGAAAGGGTCTCTTGGGCAAGCTTTGTTGAGGTTAGTGTAGTCGATGCACATGCGCCACACTTTTGCAAGTTTTGCCTCCAAGTTCTCATCTTTTTTCTTTTCAACCAGCACCGGATTGGCCAGCCACTCTGTGTGCGTGACCTCCCTATGAAAGCAGCTACCAGTAGCTTTGTTACTTCTTCTACAATGATTTTCTCTATCTTCAGCGAACCGGCGCAAAGGTTGCCGCACCGGCTTAGCATCCTTCCGGACGTTTAGAAGTGCTCAGCCAGCTCCCTCGGAACACCTACCAAGTCATCGGTAGACCAGGCAAAGATATTCCGATTCTCACGGAGGAAGCTGACGGCGCGCTTTCCTATGCTTGGCTGAGGCCGGCACCGATACGAACGGTGCGCTCTGGGTAAGCCGGATCCAGCACAATGTCTTTTGTCTCGTTTGTCGGCTTGAATGTCGGTGAGTCCAAGCTTCCACTCATTGCCGCTAGGCTCAATTTTGAGGACTGAGCCAGCGCAACAGCAGTTTGCATTCTCTTTTTCTCCTCCGCGATCACCAGCGATTCTGCTAGGTTTGATCCGGCGGAAGCAGTTTCCATTGAGACTTTGTAGTTCCCCACCACAGTTAGTGGTCCACGAGGTGCCGGCATCTTCATCTTGAGATAGGCCGTATGGGTTGATGCCATGAAAGCTGCCAAAGCCGGTCTCCCCAACAAGGCATGGTAGGGACTATCTAAGTCCACCACCTCAAACTCAAGGTTCTCAACACGACAATTGTCACGTCCTCCAAACGACACATCCACCCGAACTTTTCCTATCGGGGCGCAAGACAAACCGGGAACAATCCCATGGAAAGTTGTGTGAGTTGGCTGCAGCATGTTTTCTGTTATGCCCAGCGTACGCATGGTGTGCTTGTACATGATGTTTATGCTGCTACCATTGTCTATCAGCACCTTGCTGAATTTTACCCGAGTTTCCGGCCCCTTCATAATTGGGTCCACAACGAGAGCATATCCACCATTCGGCATGACTTTGGGGTGATCCTTGAACGACCAGGTGATTTCCTGATCTGACCACAGCATGTATTTTGGAACTGCCGGCATCACGGCGTTCACTTCCATGGAACGGCGATGCACGCTTTGCCTATCCATTGGTTCTGTGACAAAGACAACCATGCACAAATGTGGATCTTCATAAACATTCCGGCCTAAAGGTGCCGGCGGAGGTGGTTGGTCATTATTTTGCTCCACCCGGTTAACCTGCTGGTACTGCTGCCTGTTTGGCTGAGGCTGAACCGGTAGAGCATTTGCTCCAGTAAGCGGTGGTGGAGGTGGTAACTGCTGTTGTTGCTGCATGGGGCCCCCTGGCGCCTGCGCATCTTTTACCGCTCCCCTTTGCATCAAGAATTTGGTCCAAGAACAATCCTTTGTCAAGTGGTTCGACGGGTGATCCGGGTTCGGCGTGTGCCACCGGCAAGGTTGGTCCATGGCGGCTTCCATGGTGTATTTCACGGGTTCTTGCCAGTTCTTTTTCTGGCCCCAGGGTTTCTTTTCTACCCACTGCTTCTTAGGACCCGCCCACGGCTGCGATCCGGTTTGTCTCTGACTGCCGCTGGCGTCAAAATTTTCCTGCACGGCAGCAACTTGCTGCGATGCATATCTTCGATCCGGGAAATCTTCCCTTCTTTTGTTGTTCCGGTTATCCCGGTATTGCTGCTGATGCGGATTCGACTGCTCCGGCTCAGCTTGCACAGCCGGTTGCATTGGGTCTCCCAATGCATAGCTATCTGCCACACGTATCATCTCTGCTAAGGTTGTGGGCATGCTTCTCTGCAGCCTTTGCCACAAAGGCGATCCTCTCCGGCATCCTTGACTGAACCAAGCAATGGCTTGTGCCTCAATCACTCCTTCACACGTGTTTCTCATCGAGTTCCACCGGGTGAGATAATCCCGGTCTGGTTCTCCCGCACGCTGCTGACATAGCGCTAGCTGTTGGGGCCGGTTTGGCCTTTTGTAGGTGCTGCTGAAGTTGTTCACAAATGCTTCCTCAAAGTCCAACCATCCGTTAATACTTCCTGCCGGCAAGTTGTTAAGCCAGATCCTCGCAGGACCCACGAGGTAGGACGGTATGATTCTTACCGCCCAACGCCGGTTTACTCCACCACCAGCCACATAAACAGCTGTGACATAATCTGTCAGCCAGTCTTCCGGCTTGGTCGTACCATCGTACGTTCTTGTGTCCCGGGGCAACTGGAAATTGCGCACCGGTGGTTCTTCTCTCATGATCCGTGGGCCAAAGCACCTTGGGCCAGGAGGTCCCTCACATTCAACTATCGCGGAGAGATGTACCCTGTCCAGCCTGTGCCTCGCATCCCGGTCTGGCAAACATCTTTCCCCTAGGCGTTCTCCCAAGGGGTTCCGGTGGACTCTTGTTCGTTCCATCTCGGAATCTGATTCATCGTACTCTTCCGGTTCCGCGGCTCTTGCCTGCCGGTACCCTGGTGGTGGCATTTCTTCATCCACGCACGCCACTCTTGCGGCTTGATAATTTTGCCCGGTTTCATATCTACCGGCATGATTGTTTCCGGCATAGCCTCCCTTGGCATAGCCCCGATCTGCCCCTTGGCTTTTTCTACCGGCATCATCTTGCCCGGCTTTTTGCTTTCCGGCAAGAACTGGATCATACACGGTCATCTGCCGTGCGTTCTTTTCCTTTCTTTTGTCCGGATGAGGGGACGATGCCTGCCCCTGAGACTTGCTTCCGGCATTCTTTGTTGAACGCGCGGATTTTGAGGCCACTGCCTCGTTCAGCTTAGCCAGCTGCTCAGCATTTTGCTGCTCAATCACTTTCAACAGCTCTTGTACACGTTCTTGCTGCTTTGCCAACTCGTCACCGGAAAGAGATTCACATAATGCTACTGCAGCTTTAGCGGCTTTTATAGTTTTATCCGGACTACTGTACTTAGGCTTTTCTATGATGCTCACAGATACAGATGCACTCTTGCCGGCAAGAACTTCTTTGCGCAAATCCTGATCTAGATTACGAGCCTTAAGCCGGTTTTCCGGCATCCTAGCAGCATGAGCACTAGCTGAAGCAAAGCCATGGGCAGCGTTGTACTCACGTAGGGTTAGGTTCAGCTCGCTGCGCCCGGATGATGTCGGCACCGCCGGTAGCAGGGCCTCGCGCGTGGCCTCCAGCTCCTCCTGAGCCTTTGCCGGGTCGATGTTCGCGCGATGGGCGTGGCCAGCGTGTTCATCGCCGCTTGAAGAGGTGTTGCCGGTGGTGCTGATGATGCTCCCGCGACGCCGGCGTCACGCTCCAGCGGCGGTTTTGCCGCGCGGGTCGATGCCGCACGTTCAGCTCCTTCCTCCACAGCTCCTTTGCCGGTGTTGACCGCACCAGCCATCATGACCTCCACGCTGCCGGCGGCGCGGCCAGCACACAGCCATCTTGGCGGATCCGGCGCCACCAGCACCGGCGAGAGGCGCGCGCACGGGACGGTGGAGGTAGACGCGAATGCTGCCGAACTCGATGGTGCGGCCGTTCTGCGGGAACTTGCCGCCGTTGGCGAAGCAGCCAGCGTTATCGTTGATGAAGTCCATGTTGTAGATGCGTTCCACGAGCGCGGACACCGTGCGCTCGCCGTTGATGTCGAGGATGCCCGCCCGAATATGAACTCCAGCAAGCGCCACTTCATGCCCCACGGTGGGCGCCAACTGTCGTCGTGGTGAACGAGCAGATGCCATGGGATGGCTTATCTTGGGGCCGAATGGACGCTAGAGGATTCGGGGGAGGGTTTGTGACTAGATGGACGAACTTCCGGATGCTTTCCTCAAGAACTTGGCCAAGGCCAGAGGTAGAAGAAGAAAGACACAAGGACGAACTCGCTCTAGATCACCATGTTCATTGATCTCAAGACAGGTTACAGGTTGTTCTCTCTTCTGTGGATCGCGCGTATGAGAGGGCTGCCCCCTCTCCTTATATAGGGGAGAGGGTGGCTTACAGGGCAAGAAACCCTAATGGTATCTTTGTAGACAAACTACTTTACAAAGATACTTTATAAAGCTACTTTAATCATAGATGACGCCGGGGTCTTCTTTAAACATGAAGGCTGACGTCCTCCGGCTTCTTTGACCGTCATCCTCCTCCTTGTCTTCTAGTCTTCGTTTAAAGCTACTTTGCTTAGCTCATCCTTGTCTTTTAGCTCTTGACGGAATCTCTGTCGGTCAGCCGGCATGTTCTTCCTTCCTGTGTTCCGGTATACTTTTCTTCCTGATACCGGCTTAGCTTTACTTAGCCAAACTCTATTTTCTTATTCCGGCATGATCATTAAACCGGTATCTTGAAGGGTCAGACCATCCGGTATGGCATACCTTTGGCATACCGGGGGTCATCCCCCCAACAGCATGCCTCCCGCTCCTCCCTCGCGCGTCCATGGGATGTCTTCACGTTCAGCTCCATGTCCAGCTTCACGTCTTCTTGTCCAGCTGCTCCTCTCCTCCTCGTGCGATGCTTGGTTCCTCTTCATACCTGATCATACATAAGTAATAGGACTTAGGCAGTATAAAATTCTCATCGATCAAAGTATCACTAAGGAACAAGTTCACCTGTTGTTTAAGTAGCTTCGCACGAGCTCGTGTCATTGGTCCAATCCTAACTTCATTGGACTTGAGCTTCACAGCAGGATCATCTTCAGCTTGTAATGACGGAGGTAGTAGTGAGGTAGGGATGTCCTCATCATCTCCCCCCCTTCAAAAGGCATCGACCTCGACGCTCCAAGGTCTTCTCCGTCATATGGTGTCAAATCAGCAACATTGAAAGAATTACTGACACCAAACTCATCCTCTGGAAGATCTATCGAGTATGCATTATCATTGATCTTGGCAAGTACTTTGTAAGGACCAGCACCACGAGGAAGCAACTTGGACTTCCGTAGCTTGGGAACCTATCCTTGCGAAAATGTACCCAGACCATATCACCAGGCTTGAACAACATCTCCTTGCGCTTCTTATTCATCCTTGCAGCATTGCTCTTGCCTTTCTTCTCGATCAACTCTTTAGTCTTCACATTAATCTTTTCATAAAATCTACCCTATTGGATGCCTCCATATTGACTCTCTTATGTATGGGTAGAGGCAACAAATCAAGCGGAGTAATGGGTTTGAAACCATACACCACCTCAAAGGGACACAACTCTGTGGTAGAATGTACCGCCCTGTTGTAAGCAAACTTCACATGCGGCAAACACTCTTCCCACTCCTTCAGGTTCTTCTTGATCATGGATCTCAATAGTTGTGACAATGTTCTATTCACCACTTCAGTTTGACCATCAGTTTGGGGATGACAAGTAGTGCTGAAAAGCAGCTTCGTCCCCAGCTTTCTCCAGCGTCTTCCAGAAGTAGCTCATAAACTTCACGTCACGATCAGAAACAATAGTCTTCGGGACTCCATGTAGACGTACAATCTCCCTGAAAAACAGGTTAGCAATATGCGACGCATCATCGCTTTTGTGGCAGGCAATAAAGTGTGACATCTTAGAGAATCTATCCACTACCACAAATATAGAATCATGGCCTCTTTTAGTACGCGGCAAACCCAACACAAAATCCATACTAATATCCTCCCAAGGTGTAGTAGGTGCCGGTAAAGGAGTATACAAACCGTGAGGCTTCAGCTTGGACTTGGACTTGTTGCAAGTAATGCATCTCTTCACATACATGTCCACGTCCCGCCTCATCTTTGGCCAATAAAAGTGGTCACTAGCATGAGTAGCATCTTCTCACGCCCAAAGTGACCCATCAAACCTCCAGCATGTGATTCCTGCAATAAGAGCAAACGCACAGACGATTCTGGAACACATAGTTTGTTAGCCCTAAACAAGAACCCATCATGTATGTGATATTTTTCCATGCTTTACCAATAGCACACAAGCGATATGGTTCAGCAAAATCATGATCAGTAGCATACAAATCACATAGTATCTCTAATCCAGGAATTTTAACATCAAGTTGAGTTAATAGCATATTCTTCCTAGATAAAGCATCAACAACAATATTATCTTTTCCCTTCTTATGCTTAATAATGTATGGAAAAGACTCAATGAACACAACCCACTTAGCAAGACGCTTATGCAAAGTAGATTGGGCTTTCAGATATTTCAAAGCTTCATGATCAGAATGTATGATAAATTCTTTTGGCCACAAATAATGTTGCTAAACCTCAAGAACTCTAATTAAAGCATACAATATTTTATCATATATAGGATAGTTCAACTTAGCACCAGAAAGTTTCTCGGAAAAATATGCAATTGGGCGACCCTCTTGCATCAACACACCACCAATTCCAATACCACTAGCATCATATTCAATCTCAAATTGCTTATTGAAATCAGGAAGTGCAAGCAACGGTTGATGTCTACGTGTGCTTCTATTCTTGTAGACAGTGTTGGGCCTCCAAGAGCAGAGGTTTGTAGAACAGCAGCAAGTTTCCCTTAAGTGAATCACCCAAGGTTTATCGAACTCAGGGAGATAGAGGTCAAAGATAGTCCTCTCAAGCAACCCTGCAATTAAGATACAAGATGTCTCTTGTGTCCCCAACACACCTAATACACTTGTCAGATGTATAGGTGCACTAGTTCGGCGAAGAGATAGTAAAACACAGGTGGTATAGATGAATATGAGTGGTAATAACAATCTGAAATAAATATGGCAGCGAGTAAACATGCAGTAGAACAGTAAGTAAGCGGTGTTTGCAGTATTTGGAAACAAGGCCTAGGGATCATACATTCACTAGTGGACACTCTCAACATTGATCACATAATAAATAAATAACTTCTCCTCACTTGTGCTACATACACTCTTTTGTTGGATGACAAACACCATTCATTGTGTAGGGCTACAAGAGCTCCCTCAAGCCGGAGTTAACAAGCGCCACAACATTCGGCATTCATATTTAAGTAACCTTAGAGCATAATAGATCTTTGCCATTTAAACCGAGTACTAACATAGCATACACACTGTCACCATTACACTATGAAGGGGGAATAGATCACATCAATACTATCATAGTAATAATTAACTCCATAACCTACAAGAGATTATGATCATAACCTACGCCAAGAACTACACGACACACCACTGTCACCATTACACCATGAAGGAGGAATAGACTACTTTAATAACATCACATGAGTAGCACATAGACTAATAGCGATACAAAGCTCATCATATGGATCTCAATCATGCAAGGCAGCTCATGAGATCCTTGTATTGAGGTACATGAGAGAGAGATTAACCACATAGCTACCGGTACAGCCCTTAGCCTCGAGGAGAACTACTCCCTCCTCATCATGGGAGCAGCAGCGTTGATGGAGATGGCGGTGGTGTCGATGGAGGTGCTTCGGGGGCAATTCCCCGTCCGGCGGCGTGCCGAACAGACTCTGTCCCCCGAATCTTAGCTTCGCGATGGCGGCGGCTGCGAACTTTTCTCGTCTGTGGCTTATCTTTTTAGGGTTTTCGGGGGAGACTTTATAGGCGGAAGGGCAGCCTCGGAGGGGGCCTGGTGGGGCCACACCATAGGGGGCGCGCCCGGGGGTCCGAGCCGCGCCGCCTTGTGGGGTGGGGGCCCCTGGCTCCCCTCGGCCTCCCGGGACGAATAAGATCTTGGGCGTTGATTTCGTCCAATTCGAGAATATTTCCTTTGTAGTTTCTGGAAACAAAAACAGCAGAAAACTGGCACTCCGGCATCTTGTTAATAGGTTAGTTCCGGAAAATGCATCAAAAGGATATAAAGTGTGAACAAAACATGTAAGTATTGTCATAAAACAAGCATGGAACATCGGAAATTATAGATACGTTGGAGACGTATCAAGCATCTAAGCTTAGTTCCTACTCGCCCTCGAGTAGGTAAACGATAACAACAAATAATTTCCGAAGTGACATGCTACCAACATAATCTTGATCAACATTATTGTAAAGCATATGAGATGAATGGAGTGATCTGAAGCAATAGATTGCTAACAAAATATAATGACTAAACAAATGAATCATATAGCAAAACTTTCATGAATAGTACTTTCAAGACAAGTATCAACAAGACTTGCATAAAAGCTAACTCATAAAGCAATAGATTCAAAGTAGAAGACATTGAAGCAACACAAAGGATGATTAAGTTTCAGCAATTGCTTTCAACTTGTAACATGTATATCTCATGGATATTTGTCAACATAGAGTAATATAACAAATACAATAAGTAGACATGTAAAAATCAATGCACACAGTTAACACAAGTGTTTGCTTCTAAGATAGAAAGAAGTAGGTAAACTGACTCAACATAAAGTAAAAGAATGGCCCTTCGCAGAGGGAAGCATGGATTACTATTTTATTGCTAGAGCTTTTATTTTGAAAACATAGAAACAATTTTGTCAATGGTAGTAATAATTCATATGTGCTACGCATAATACTTCCTACAAGTTGCAAGCCTCACGCATAGAGTACTAATAGTGCTCGCACCTTGTCCTAATTAGCTTGGATTAACACGGATTATCATTGCATGACATATGTTTCAACCAAGTGTCACAAAGGGGTACCTCTATGCCGCCTGTATACAAAGGTCCTAGGAGATCAATTGCATTTGATTTCTCGTTTTTAATAGATCTCAACTTAGGACATCCATACCGGGACAACATAGACAGATAATGGACTCCTCTTTTAATGCATAAGCATTCAACAACAGATAATATTCTCATAAGAGAGTGAGGTTGTATGTACAAACTGAAAACTTCCACCATGATACATGGCTTTGGTTAGCGGCCCAATGTTCTTCTCTAACAATATGCATACTCAAACCATTTGATCATGAAAATCACCCTTACTTCAGACAAGACGAACATGCATAGCATCTCACATGATATCCAACAAAGTAAAAAGTTGATGGCGTCCCCAGAAACATGGTTACCGCTCAACAAGCAACTTATAAGAACTAAGACACATAACTAAATATTCATCACCACAATAGTTTTTAAGATATTTGTCCCATGAGCTATATATTGCAAAGATAAAGGAATGAAATTTTAAAGGTAGCACTCAAGTAATTTACTTTGGAATGGCAGAAAAATACCACATAGTAGGTAGATATGGTGGACACAAATGGCATGGGTTTTGGCTCAAGGTGTTTGGATGCACGAGAAGCATTTCCTCTCAGTACAAGGCTTAGGCTAGCAAATGTTGTTTGAAGCAAACACAAGTATGAACAGGTACAACAAAACTTACACCAGAACATATTGCAAGCATTATAAGACTCTACACTGTCTTCCTTGTTGTTCAAACACTTTACCAGAAAATATCTAGACTTAGAGAGACCAATCATGCAAACCAAATTTTAACAAGCTCTACGGTAGTTCTCCACTAATAGATTTAACTACATGATGCAAGAGCTTAAGCATGATCTATGAGAGCTCAAAATAATTGTGAAGTTTCGAGTTATTCCAAACCATATGAAGCATTTTCCGATTCCAACCAAATAGCAAAAAGTGAAGCGATCAAATTTCGCCCTTGAACATTAAAAGTATGAATGAAGAACACTAGTGTTCATATGAAAAAGTTGAGCGTGTCTCTCTCCCACATGAGCATGAATTTATTCAGAGAATGAAAATAACAAAACGAAAATAAAAGCACACAGACGCTCCAAGTAAAGTACATAAGATGTGATGGAATAAAAATATAGTTTCACTAGAAGTGACCTGATAAGTTGTCGATGAAGAAGGGGATGCCTTGGGCATCCCCAAGCTTAGATGCTTGAGTCTTCTTAAATTATGCAGGGATGAACCACCGGGGCATCCCCAAGCTTAGACCTTTCACTCTTCTTGATCATAGTATATCATCCACTTCTCTTGACCCTTGAAAACTTCCTCGACACCAAACTTCAAGCAAACTCATTAGAGGGTTAGTGCATAATCAAAAATTCATATGTTCAGAGGTGACACAATCATTCTTAACACTTCTGGACATTGCACAAAGCTACTGAAAGTTAATGGAACAAAGAAATCCATTCAACATAGCAAAAGCGGCAATGCGAAATAAAAGATCTGTCAAAACAGAATAGTCCGTAAAGACGAATTTTACGAGGCACTTAACTTGCTCAAACGGAAAAACTCAAAACTAATGAAAGTTGCGTACATATCGAGGATCACGCAAGTAAATTGGCAGATTTTTTTATTTTTCTGAGAGAGTTCTGCGCAAATTCGTGACAGACAGTAATCTGTTCTGGCAGCAATCCAAATCTAGCATCAACTTTACCATAGAGACTTTACTTGGCACAAAAACATGATAAGGAGAGGTTGCTACAGTAGTAACAACTTCAAGACTCAACAAAAAAGTAGCAAAATAAACACATGGGTTATCTCCCAAGAAGTGCTTTCTTTATAGCCATTAAGATGGGCTCGGCAATTTTAATGATGATGCTCTCATAAGGATGAGAGTTGAAGAAAAAGAGAGCATCAAAAGCAAATAAGAAACACATTTAAGCCTAACCCACTTCCTATGGAAAGGGATCTTGTACACAAATAAATTCATGAAGAACAAAGGCAAGCATAGAAAAGCAACACAAGCGCAATTTCAAGATTCTCAACATAAAGAGGGGAAACTTAATATTAAGATGCATATAACCATGTTTCCCTCTCTCATAATAACTTTCAGTTGCATCATGAACAAACTCAACAATATAACTATCATATAAAGCATTCTTGTCTTGAGCCACATGCATAAAATTATTACTCTCCACATAAGCATAGTCATTACTATTAATGGTAGTGGGAGCAAAGCTATCATTATTATTCTCATCACCATAATCATCATATATAGGAGGCATATTGTAATCATAATTAACTTTCTCCTCAATAGTAGGTGGACTGAAAATATCATATTCAGCTTCCCCAATCTTAAATTCTTCCATAGCTTTAGCAATAATGGTGTTCAAAGAGTTCATGCTAACAACATTGTTACAACTATTTTGCAAACAAAGTTCCATGGTTTTTTTAATTTTCTCTTCAAACACATCATGTCCTAATTCAAGATAAAGTTCATAAAGATCTCTAATTTTGTTGTTGTTTTCCATTAAGCCTAACTAGTAAAAACAAAAACAAGAAACAAAAAGATTTAATTGCAGAATCTAAAGGAGATACCTTCGAGCACTCACACACCGGCAACAGTGCTAGGAAATAGCTTAGTAGTCGGAAGATGTGAATACCTTTTACCTTACCTCCCCGGCAACGGCGCCAGAAAATAGCTTGATGTCTACGTGTGCTTCTATTCTTGTAGACAGTGTTGGGCCTCCAAGAGCAGAGGTTTGTAGAACAGCGGCAAGTTTCCCTTAAGTGAATCACCCAAGGTTTATCGAACTCAGGGGTAGAGGTCAAAGATAGTCCTTTCAAGCAACCCTGCAATTAAGATACAAGACGTCTCTTGTGTCCCCAACACACCTAATACACTTGTCAGATGTATAGGTGCACTAGTTCGGCGAAGAGATAGTAAAACACAGGTGGTATAGATGAATATGAGTGGTAATAACAATCTGAAATAAATATGGCAGCGAGTAAACATGCAGTAGAACAGTAAGTAAGCGGTGTTTGCATTATTTGGAAACAAGGCCTAGGGATCATACTTTCACTAGTGGACACTCTCAACATTGATCACATAATAAATAAATAACTTCTCCTCACTTGTGCTACATACACTCTTTTGTTGGATGACAAACACCATTCATTGTGTAGGGCTACAAGAGCCCCCTCAAGCCGGCGTTAACAAGCGCCACAACATTCGGCATTCATATTTATGTAACCTTAGAGCATAATAGATCTTTGCAATTTAAACCGAGTACTAACATAGCATACACACTGTCACCATTACACTATGAAGGGGGAATAGATCACATCAATACTATCATAGTAATAATTAACTCCATAACCTACAAGAGATTATGATCATAACCTACGCCAAGAACTACACGATGCACACACTGTCACCATTACACCATGAAGGAGGAATAGACTACTTTAATAACATCACATGAGTAGCACATAGACTAATAGCGATACAAAGCTCATCATATGGATCTCAATCATGCAAAGCAATTCATGAGATCATTGTATTGGGTACATGAGAGAGAGATTAACCACATAGCTATCGGTACAGCCCTTAGCCTCGAGGGAGAACTACTCCCTCCTCATCATGGGAGCAGCAGCGTTGATGGAGATGGCGGTGGTGTCGATGGAGATGCCTTCCGGGGGCAATTCCCCGTCCGGCGGCGTGCGGAACAGAGACTTGTCCCCGAATCTTGGCTTCGCGATGGCGGCGGCTCTGGAACTTTTCTTGTCCCGTGGCTTATCTTTTAGGGTTTCGGCGGGACTTTATAGGCGGAAGGGCAGCCTCGGAGGGGGCTGGTGGGGCCACACCGGGGGCGCGCCTGGGACCAGGCCGCGCCGCCACGTGGGGTGGGGCCCCAGCTCCCTACGGCGCCTCTCTGGCTCTGAGCTTCCGGAAAAATAAGATCTTGGGCGTTGATTTCGTCCAATTCCGAGAATATTTCCTTTGTAGGATTTCTGGAACCAAAAACAACAGAAAAAAGGAACTGGCACTTCGGCATCTTGTTAATTGTCGTCGTGGTGAACAGACAGATGCCATAGGATGGCTTAAGTTGGGGCCGAGTTGGACGCTAGAGGATTCAGGGGAGGGTTTTTGATTAGGTAGGATGAACTTCCGGATGCTTTCCTCAAGAACTTGGCCAAGACCAGAGGTAGAAGAAGAAAGACACAAGGAAGAACTCTGTTCCAAATCTTCTTTATTCCATGAACAACAGGGTTACAGGTTTTTCTACACAAGGATCATCGTGCCTGCGAAGGAGCATGCCCCCTCTCCTTATATAGGGGAGAGGGTGGCTTACAGGGGAAGAAACCCTAATGGCATCTTTGAACAGACAAACTACTTTACAAAGCTACTTTAATCATAGGTGACGCCGATATCTTCTTTAATCAGGGAGGCTGATGTCCTCCGGTTGCTTTAGGCGTCACCTTCGTATTTTACGTCATGGCTTCGTTTAAAGTTACTTTGCTTAGCTCATCTTTGTCTTCTAGCTCCTGAGAGAATCTTTGACCAACTTTGCCTATACCGGTAGTCCGGTATCTTCTTAGCTCATGCCGGCATACCCCTTCTGGGCATACCGGTACGGAATTCCTTAGCAAAACGCTTAAGTTCACAGTCCGGCTTAAACTGTAAACCGGTATCTTGGTATGCCAAACCATCCGGTTTGGCCTGCCTTTGGCGTACCGGGGGTCATCCCGCCAACATTAGTCCCCGAAGCTGGTATAGTCCGGCGGATTTCATCCGACGGGCCATGCCAGGTTCCTATCTCACAAGGTACCGGTTTAACCTTTCCGGCACCCGGATAAAACTTTCCGGCATCGTCGCCAAACTTCCTCTTTTTCTCCGGATTGCTCCGGCATCTTTGACATTAAACTCTTCCTCGGTGAAGTCGAGGATTTCTCGGGTACAGTGCCTGTCAGAGACATGCGCCGCGTTCGACGCGCGGTGTCAAGGTCACTTCCTTCGGCCTCTGCGCCAACATTAAATGTGCCGCACCGGATCCCCTGGCCATTCCGGATCCGTGCGGCGACCCTGTGGCTTTTGATTTTCGCACGTGTATCTTCGCGCCACGTGGCGGCCCACGAGGCGAACCGCCGCGGCCCGTCGGTTTCCGGCCCACTTCCTCTTCTTCCTATATAATGGGGGTGCGGTTCCTCTTCGTCTTCTTCCCCGCATTTGCCCCCTTTCCAGCGCACTTAGAGCTCATCGCCCCTTGCATTCTCGCCGCCGCCGGTCGCCGCCAGAGCGTTGCTCCCGTCGAACCCGCGCCGTCGCTTCCGCTGCGCTGAAGGTTTCCGCCGCGCAGAGTTCCTGCGGCGCTCCTTCTCCGCTGCTGCTTCGAGCTTTCTCCGGCGGCTTTCGCCCCTCTCCGTCGCCGGCCTTCGTCGACAACCACGAGCTCGCCGCACCTCCAGCGAGCCTCTTCTTCGCGTCTTCCGCAGCCTCAGGTGAGCCCCAATGCTCATTTGCCCTCTTCTTTCTCGTTTTCTAGATCTTGGGCCGGTAGAGTATTTACTCTTTCCTTTCTTTTGCTTTTTCTCTTACTCGTAGATCTTCGCGCACTTCGAGCGCGGCTTCGGCCTTCCCGCTTCTGACTTTTTCCGTTCTTTTCTTGATTTTTACCAACTCCAGCCTCACCACCTTCCTGGCAATGCCATCTTCTACCATTCTTGCTATGTTTCCTTCATGGAGGGCTACATAGGCCTCCGCCCTACTCGCGAGACTTTTGCTCGCTTCTTTAGTTCAGTGCGGGTCCTGCATCATCGGTTCCCGGCAAGGGAGCCCCTTTTTTAAGTTCTCCGGTCTCGAGTCATGTCGGGCATGGCAAGAGACCTTTTTCTATGTGAAGAACACCAGCGCCGAAGATCTCATCAATCTTCCGGCTTTTAATCCGGCGGTGCCCACCAAGGCCAACTGGGGCTACAGTCCGGGGAACGGGCACATCGAGACAAACCGGATTATTCGCTTCATGCAGCAGCTGATGAGGGACTCGGATATTTTTTCTGACGACATCATCCGCACTTTCATTTCCCGCCGGGTACTTCCCCTCCAGCGTCGGGCGCATAAGATAAGCAAAATGTACGGTCCTCGCGACCCCACCAGGATCATCGGCCTCCCTCTCAGCAAAGAGGATGTAGTCCTTAAGGCTAGGCACATCTACCAAACCTCTATGCCGTTGGACTGGGAATGGGGCAAGATTCCCCTTAGCACCACCAATCCTCCAACCGACGAAGTAAGAGATTGTGTAACCCGGGTTGTTTTACCGATAACTTTTACGTTGTGGCTAACTGTTTTTCCATTCTTTTTCAGGCGAAGGAGCGTTTTCCTCGCATTCTTACGGAGAAAAGAGGCCCTCGCCGTAGGCGAGCTTTGGACGCCGAGGACCCGGATCCTTACGTGCATTGGACCGACCTCAAGATGGGCCGCACGCACACCCCGCGCCCCGGTAACTTCTCATCCAAAGACTCCGGTTCGGACGACGAGGTTACCATACTCGAGGTACTTAGCTTTTTCGCTTCCTCATTGGTTATCTTTTTGTAGATGCCCCCTCAGCCAGCACCAACCCGCAGGTCCTGGAACGTGTAGTTCCGCTTCAGGCCGAGGTTGGCCATGAGTTTGTAGACAAACTCACCGGCCGCGGCCAGAAGCACAAGGCACCGGAGCCGGAGGCCGGCTCGAGCCAAGCGCCGCCCGCCAAGCGCCCAAAGAAGCCTTCTAAGAGGGTTTACAAGAAGCGGGAGATGTCGGTCGCCGTGGGGTAAGATTCCACTCTTTCTTTTGCTATACAAACTTCTTCTTCCGGATGGTTTTTCCAACCTTCTTTTTTCTATTTTTCTCAGCCCAGCGCTCAAGATCTCCAAGAGCGCTTCCAGCATCCCTCCGAAAAGCTCCCAAGAAGCCGCGAGGCCTTCATCTCCTCCTCGAAAAAGTCCGGTACCATCTGGTGCCGGCAACTCTTCTGCCTCCCCTCCTGGGGGCACAACCAGTGTGGGGTGCGCGGCCCCTGAACTTCCAGATCACCGCGCGGAGGAGGACATCGTCTCCCCTCCAGAGAACCAAGACACCGGCGCCAGCAACACCGGCGCCGATACCGATGCTGCCGGGAGGGTGGAACCTTTGGTTTCCACCGTCCCGAAGAAGAAGAAAAAGAAAGCTTCCGCTTCCTCCCCCTCAAAGTCCGTGCCGGAAACTTCCGCGCCGGCAAGCTCTACACCGTCGCAAGGCGCGCCTGACGCCTCCGCGCCGCCCAAGACCACAAACATGCCTCCTCCGGCAAGCTCAGCCGGAGGGTCTGCTGCGGGCAAGCCACCAACACCGCCGCCAAGCCAAGAGCCCGTAGCGGCTAGAACCGGCTCCCTCGCTTCCGGCGCTCAGTCCCTTGTGCTGCACGCCGGCCACGCCGCCATCGCTGCCGGGGAAACGGCTCCAGCTCCGCTGGGCCGGATCACCGAGCTGAGCCGCGGTGGCGCCAGCTTGGGGCATCTGCTCGGTTACGCTGAGAAGTGGAATCGGGCGGATCTATCCGCGGCGACGCTCGGCCTGGGCAAAAACAAGATGCCGGCGATCGATCCTACCAACACCACGCAGCATTTCAGCCGGCTGCGCCGCGCGGTTAAAGAATTTGACACCGCATGGCACGATGCTACCAACAACGTGGTGGTAAGCTTCACCAAACTCCAAATTTCCTTTTTACCAATGTTCAAGAAATCGTTAATCTTAACTTATCGGTCAGCCTTAAAATGGAGATTAATCGCTTATCGGCCGATTAATCGATTTTATCGGTCGCCAATTTATCGGCTTATTTTTTTGTAAATCCTAATTTCCGGCACTAAATTTTTCATAATATGGTATGTAAAAATAATATTGGAGTATTGAGCACAAGAATTACCTTGATTCTTTGCATCTGAATCAATAAAAATGGAAAATATGAGCTAATGCACAATTCTACAAGACCATAGGACGAAAATATCGACTGCCATACCGAATTTCAGCAAAATTTCATTGACAACCGGCCGAAATATCGGTCACCAGAGTGAAAATCGGACGAAATATCGGCTCTCAGACAGAAAATCGGCCAAAATATCGGTGCAGCGATAAATTAGCCGATATGCTGAAATCTTATTGGTTACCACCCGATTCACGATAAATCGGCCGATAAATCGGTATCTCGGCCGATTTTTTGAACAGTGCTTTTTACCAACATGCCGGTTTTTACTCTTTCTCAAATAAGTATATCTTCCCAGTCCCCGAGTTTCGGGTTGAGAGCGCAGCTCTGAGAGCGAAACTTCCTTAGAGATACCGAAAACCGGCATCTTCACACTTTCATTTTTACTTAAACAGAGCACAGCGGACGCCCGGAAAAGCCTCTTCGAGGAGCTTCTTTGGGAGCACCGGGATCTTGTTGAGGCCTGATACGTCTCCGACGTATCGATAATTTCTTATGTTCCATGCCACTTTATTGATGATACCTACATGTTTTATGCACATTATATGTCATATTTATGCATTTTCTGGAACTAACCTATTAACAAGATGCCGAAGAGCCAGTTCTGTTTTCTGCTATTTTTGGTTTCGAAATCCTAGTAAGGAAATATTCTCGGAATCGGACGAAATCAACGCCCAGGTTCCTATTTTCCCCGGAAGCTTCCGATCACCGAAGAGGGCCAGAGATGGGCCGGGGGGCCCACACACTGGCGCGGCCGGCCTGGCCGCGCCACCTGGTGGTGAGGCCACCCTGGTGCCCCTCCGAGGCTCCCCTTTCGCCTATTTAAAGGTCCTGACCTAAAAACCCTGACGAGGAAGCCACGGTACGCGAAACCTTCCAGAGCCGCCGCCATCGCGAAGCCAAGATCTGGGGACAGAGTCTCGTTAGGCACCTGGGACGGGGAAGTGCCCCCGGAAGGCTTCTCCATCGACACCGCCATCTCCGCCATCTTCATCACCGCTCCTGCTCCCATGAAGGAGTAGTTCTCCATCGAGGCTCGGGGCTGTACCGGTAGCTATGTGGTTAATCTCTCTCCTATGTACTTCAATACAATGATCTCATGAGCTGCCTTACATGATTGAGATTCATATGAGTTTTGTATCACTATTCATCTATGTGCTACTCTAGTGATGTTATTAAAGTACTCTATTCCTCCTCCATGTGTGTAAAGGTGACAGTGTGTGCACCATGTGAGTACTTGGCGTAGGCTATGATTATGATCTCTTGTAGATTATGAAGTTAACTATTACTATGATGGTATTGATGTGATCTATTCCTCCTAACTGGCGTGAAGGTGACAGTGTGCATGCTATGTTAGTACTTGGTTTAGTAGTATTGATCTTTCTTGCACTCTAAGGTTATTTAAATATGAACATCTAATTGTGGAGCTTGTTAACTCCGGCATTGAGGGTTCGTGTAATCCTACGCAATGTGTTCATCATCCAACAAGAGAGTGTAGAGTATGCATTTATCTATTCTGTTATGTGATCAAAGTTGAGAGTGTCCACTAGTGAAAGCAGGATCCCTAGGCCTTGCTTCCAAGCATCGAATCTCCGTTTGATTACTGTTTTGCTGCATGTTTACTCGCTGCCATATTTTATTCAGATTGCTATTACCACTCATATACATCCATATTACTTGTATTTCACTATCTCTTCGCCGAACTAGTACACCTATACACCCGACAAGTGTATTTGGTGTGTTGGGGACACAAGAGACTTCTTGCTTTGTGATTACAGGGTTGCATGAGAGGGATATCTTTGACCTCTTCCTCCCTGAGTTCGATAAACCTTGGGTAATCCACTTAAGGGAAACTTGTTGCTGTTCTACAAACCTCTGCTCTTGGAGGCCCAACACTGTCTACGGGAAAAGAAGTGTGAGTAGACATCAAGCACTTTTCCGCGCCGTTGCCGGGGAGGAAAGGTAAAAGGCACTCATACTCCGGTTCCAGGTAACAGTACTTTTCCGGCGCCATTGTGTGTGTGCTCGAAGCTATTTCCTTTAGATCCTGCAATTGCATCTTTTTGTTTCTTGTTTTTATTTTCACTAGTTAGGCTTAATGGAAAACAACAAAAAAATTGGTGAGCTTTTTAATCTTTTTCCTAATTTAGAATTGTTTGATACAAAAATTAAAAACCTATGGAACCTTATTTAAATGATAGTAGCAATGTTATTAGTATGAATGCAATTACTGCTAATGCTATGAAGAAGTCTAAGCTTGGGGAAGCTAGTTTACATAAAAATAATCTTTTTTGCTCCTCAACTTTGGAAGAAATATTTTGCTCTGATAATGCTTTATCTCCCATATGCGATAACTCTAATGATGCTTCTGATATTTTAAATCCACCTGCTGAAAGTATTCCGTATAAAATCCCTATGAAAATTATTGAACGTGTTATGGATAACCGCTATGAAGGGGATGGAACTGTCCATCCTGGAGATCATTTACTGTTTTGCATGAATTATGCGGGTTATTCAAGTGTGCAGGTATCTCTATGGATGAAGTGAAGAAGAAACTATTCTCTATGTCGCTGTCTGGTAAAGCGGCGCATTGGTATAAACTGCTGAAGGACGGGCGCTCTCTTGATTGGAAGGATATTATGCCTCTATTTTGTTCCAAGTTCTATCTTCCAAGTGAAATTCACAAAGATCGAAACCATATATATAATTTTTGGCCTCATGATGGAGAGAGTATTGCCCAAGCATGGGAGAGATTGAAGACTTTAATGCTCAAATGCCCCAATCATGAGCTTCCAGGTAATATCATCATTGATAATTTCTATGCAAGACTTTCTTTTCAAGATAAGACCTTGCTGGATACTACTTGTTCTGGATCATTCACGAGCAATAAAGAAGAGTTTAAAAGGGACCTTCTTGATCGGATTAAGGAGAACGCTGAAGATTGGGAGAACGACAAAGGTAAAGAGTCGTATAAATTATGATTATGAATGCATTGAAACTTTCATGGATAGTGGTAAATTTCGAAATATGAGTGCTACTTATGGTCTTGACTCTCAAGTTGCTGCAAATCTTTATAAAGCTTTTGCTTCTCACATTGAATTGCCTAGGAAGAATTTTGATAAGTATCATGAACCTTTTAAAGACGCTTGCATGAAGAATGAAATTGTTGTTAATGATTGCAATAAGCATGCTCAAACTCCTAAGAATGCTATTTCCTATAAGCATGTTAATTTTTGTGGAATACATAGACCTTGTGGGATTAATCAAATAGAAGATGAATATTGTATCCATCACAGAAATGAAAAAACTAGAAAGTGGTCTAGAGCTCTAGATGATCTTGGAGAAAAAGTGTGTGCCCTCTATCCTTTTATTTGTGAACTTTGCCATAGAGTTGGTCATTTTAATTTTCAATGCTCCTCCAATGATAATTCGAACCCCATGAGTGCTGCAAATTTGTATTGTGGTGATGAAATTATTCCTAATCAGCATGATGAACTTACCCTATTTTTGAAGTGTGAAGAGTTATCAAGAAAAATTTCTTTGTTAAATATTAACGATCTTGATATTGATGATGTCTTGCATGGGTGTCTTTCTTATTGCATTAATAATTGGCATACAAATACTTACATACAGAATATTTTAGAAGATGACACCTTGCCAAAATATGATAGGACCGCTGTGTGTTTTCAACTAATTAATGAAAAGGAGGGATCCTCCCAAGTTTCTTCTATTGTTTCTAAAAGGAAATCAGGTTATGCGGACAAGCCACCCTTCAAGCCTCTTCCTCCTAAAGAAGGGAACGGGGAGAAGGAAGAGAAGAAGAAGGGAACGAAGAAGAAGAAGAAGAAGAAGAAGAAGAAGGAGAATAAAAAGAAAGAGGTAACGGCGTATCCCCGCGTGAATGAGATAACGCTAGGTAACCGTAAGTATGTTGCTCCTAATGATTATTATGATAATGAATCTGAGTACGATGATCTTCCTATACCCTTTACCCATATTAGTGATCATGATTTGGATGAGCACACTGCCTTTGATATTGAAAATCTCTTTGGTACTGATTATGAAAGTAATGATGATAGCATTATTCATGTCCCCTTAAACGATGATATTGAAAGCTCTAAGCTTGGGGATGTTGTGCTTGAAGATCCTATATTTGAGACCTCTACTTTTAGTGAAAATGATGATATTACATATTCTGGTTTAGATAATTGCTATAGAGATGTATATGACACATGTTACAATTATCCTTATGAAACTTGTCATAATTATGATGGGCTTGCCAAAAACCATTCCCTTAGTATGCAACTTGTTTACCATGTTCAAATTCTTGATAATAATCTTGCTCCAATTACTATTAATGAGAACTAGCATAGTGGCCCTCGCAAATGCGAGGACGACATTCTTACTATTAAATTATTTTGTCTATTTTCTTTAAAATTATATATATTCATGTATATTAATATTATGTGGCGATATTGTATGGTTCTGTAGCTAATAATTTTTATTTATTTATTTAGAACTTATATATTAATTTTCTAGACCTGCTATACATACGATCTTTTTCGTACGATCCGTGTACAACACGGTCGTGCAACCGCTCATGCATCAGACTGCGTAGCTACTTTTGGTATGAACAATTGTCATATATATCCAGTGGCGATGTACGCAAAGTGTTTTATTTATTTCATACTGTTTTGCAATTTAATTAGCAAAAAACATTTATTTTATTGATCTTATATTTTTTTATACGCACGGTCATGCACCCATATATGACAGTTTATAGCTAGTGTGCGTGTCTGTATATATGTTCTATTTTTAGACCTCGTACCACCTCCTATTTCAAACAGGTAGAGCACACGATTTCCCGGTGTATTGAAATGTTAATCAATAATTTACGTTTGTTTAGTTTTCCTACTTTGCACTTTAGAGCTAGTCGATATTGAGCTGGACTCTATCACACAGCAGTTTATTTTGAAGTTGTGCTTGACACGGAATTATATCTAACTAGAACAGGGACCCTCGCAAATGCGAGGGCATCACCTTTAGTCTTTAAATTTGTTTAGAATTTACTTTTTTCTTTTATAAACACTTTCCATCCCATTTACCTCATAAAAGGTTAACTTTGAAAATTTTGTACATGAGTGTCCTAGAAATATTATTTTTATTATGAAACTATTTTTATGGCAACAATTTATTATTTTACCATGAAACATCATGAACTTACTGATAATTTATATATATTTTGTGAGACGACCGGAGATATTTCTCTAATGTATCTTGATAGTGTCGTCAATATATACATCTGAATCTTCTTGTATAACGAAGAAAAAAAGGCTCATGTTGATATAATATATACTACCTGACATCTCACAAATGCGAGGGCATCACCTTTAGTCCTTAAATATTTGAATCTTCTTGTATAAGAAAGAAAAAAAGGGTTCGTGCTGATATAATATATACTACCTGAAATTTTTGAGAAATGTTTTAATCGCTGACTCACTTCTTTAGAAAATGTTTGAATTTCTATTTACGTCTTTTGACACGGTGATTTTTTTAAACCGTTTTAAATTAAAAAATCTTCTGAAACATATTATGCACGTCATCGTGAGACATTTCCTCATGGCACATCAAGTTAAATCCACAAGAAAATGGGTTGGCATAGTAGCTAACGCGTCTATACCTATTTAGGATGAATCTTTAAGCTATAGATCGTTCAGGAAAAAGAACTCAGCGTTTGGACTTTGGAGACATATCTCCAAATTTTGCATGTGTCTGTTTAAAAAAGGAAAATAAAATTACATACCCTAGTTGCGTCCGTTCAAGAAAACAAAAGGCAAACTACATCCCCTACTTTTCCAAATTCATTTTCACAATTTTGAACCTTTTGCACATGAAATCGAGCCATGTTATTTATCCATATAATAAAATGAGGCATCTCTTTGTATTTTTTGGAAAAACAAACTCATACTCTCAACCATCCATGCTCAACTGGGCAATAGCCAAAAAAAGCCCGCTCATATATAAATCGTATATTGTTATATATATTGTCCTTTATTCATCTATATAATCTATTGATATATTGCATTGAAGTAGTTAGTCCACAAACTTCTCCATTTTTTTTATAATGTGCATGTGATTTTGATATGTAGAAGTTTTATTATTTTTTACATTTGTTTTATATTGTGTTCCTATATATATTAGCCTATATCCGTGCTTCAAGGTTTCAAGCTGACACGATTTTTCTATCTCATGCAAGTGTTCGTATGTTCGGACGTATGGAGCTATGCGTGGATTTTTTTTTCTGGTAAAGGCATGCATGTGGACTTGTGGAGTCCCATAATACTACAACCTGTAAGTTAGAGCTGCCTTTTTTCCACGGGGAAAGTTCTTTTTTTCATGCAACTTATAGCAGCTGAACTCCTACGTCCGATCGTACCGGCCGGGTCACGATAGTCTTGGCGTGCCTGCTCATAACAATATATTTTCTACCTTCTATTTTAAAATCTACACCCTTAATTTAACATGATGTGAGTACCGGCCGGATCAACCTAGTCTGATCGATCTATCAATTTTCCAAGACTTCCTGATTTTCCAAGACTCCATGCATCAGACGATTGTATTACATGGAAACAAACTTCACGATCTGCCACGTCCAATCTGCTCAGTTATTCTCTCGACTTATTTCCGTTCATAATCCATCCATACACTTTTTTTATATAGAACGTGTCAAATGTACATAGAACGTGTATTACATAGTTACGTAACAAATAACTTTTTGTTAAATCCTAACCACATATTTTAGATCTAACTATCAATATAATTTAGATGATGTGGATTAACCTGGTGCCTCGAAAAACTCCCTTATTTTGCTTTTAGTATATAATAGATTTCTTTTCGTGAAACTACACGCTTGATCTTTTCTTACCTGACCGAACATACGTCATCTTCTTTTATTTTTAGACTGGAACACACATTCTCTTAATGCGATACATTTTGGTACAACTATTCAGCTATTCTACATCATGTCAAATGGGACCCCGTAGTTACATAACCATTAAATTTGTATCATATCATAGCCACATATTTTAGATCTAACCGTTAAAATAATTTAAGTGATATGGACTAATGTGGTATCTCTATTTTAATATTTAGTCAAAATTGACAAAGTTTAATTTTGACCAAAGCCAGAAGATGAAATAATTGTGAACTACTCCCTCCGTCCCAAAATGTAAGGCGTGTAAGAATTAGCCAAAAGTCAAATCTTAGTAACTTTGACCAAATATTTAGGAAAACATATTTACATCTATAATATCGAATGTACATATTAAGAAAATATACTTTATGATGAATCTTGTGATACTAATTTAGTATCGTATATATTCATATTTTTGTGTATAAATTTGGTTAAATTTAGTTGATTTTTAACTAATTTTTAGACTACTTACATTTTGGGATGGAGGGAGTATAAGGGAGTAGTCGTCAATCTCTCGGCTAGCTATATACATTCGATCAGACTTTATAGAAATTAATATTTGCCCGTGTGCTCTGTGAGGAGCAGATGTATTTACGATGTGATTTGGTGATTACAAATTTGCAATTCACCTAGTTCACATTGCATAGGCAATGGCCTAAGGCCACGGCAGTGGACACAGCGGCCAGAAACTACTTTTTTCGTGTCGTTGGACGCTTGGCCTATGGTATATCTCGTATTTTCTTTCTCCACTTTTAGATTTGTTTTTGACGGTTCACACGTTTCCGTCTAGTCTAGTTATTATTATCTGATTAGGGGATATGAGCGTGTCAAGATGTCAACAATGATTTCTCCTGTACACGACCCATGTTACATAGCTTACATAACTTTTAGTTTCTCATTAAATCATAGCCGCAAATTATAGATCTAACAGTTAAAATAATTTTGATGATGTGGATTAACGTGGTGTCTCTATTTTAGACCTCTGTATTGTGCTTTTAGTATATAATAGATAACTCTTCTTATGCCAAAATTAATGATACTTCTATGCATATGAACCATGATAAGAATGTTTTAAGTGACGGGTATATTGTGGATTTCATCAATGATGCTACTGAAAGTTATTATGAGAGAGGAAATATGGTTATATGCATCTTAATAATATTAAGTTTCCCCTCTTTATGTTGAGAATTTTTAAGTTACTCGTGTTTTATCCTCTTATGCTTGTCACTTTGCTCTTCATGAATTCATTTGTGAATAAGATTCTTCTGCATAGGAAGCATGTTAGGTTTAAATGTGTTTTGAATTGCCTCTTGAAGCTCTCTTTTTCTTCAAATACTATTTCTTGCGGGTGCATCACCAAAATTGCTGAGCCCATCTTAATAGCTATAAAGAAAGAACTTCTTGGGAGATAACCCATGTGTTATTTTGCTACAGTACTTTGTTTTATATTTGTGTCTTGGAAGTTGTTTACTACTGTAGCAACCTCTCCTTATCATGTTTTTGTGCCAAGTAAAGTTCCTATGTTAAAGTTGATGTTATATTTGGGATCGCTGCGCAGAAACAGCATTGCTGTCTGTCACGAATCTGGGCACAGGCCTCTGTAGAAAATTCGAAAAAATCTGCCAATTTACGAGCGTGATCCTCAGATATGTACGCAACTTTCATTAGTTTTGAGTTTTTCCATTTGAGCAAGTCTGGTGCCAGCTTTAAATTCGTCTTTACGGACTGTTCTGTTTTTGACAGATTCTGCCTTTTATTTCGCATTGCCTCTTTTGCTATGTTGGATTCATTTCTTTGATCCATTAATGTCCAGTAGCTTTATGCAATGTCCAGAAGTGAAAAGAATGTTTGTGTCACCTCTGAACATGTGAATTTTTGATTATGCACTAACCCTCTAATGAGTTTGCTTGAAGTTTGGTGTGAAGGAAGTTTTCAAGGGTCAAGAGAGGAGGATGATATACTACGATCAAGAAGAATGAAAAGTCTAAGCTTGGGGATGCCCCCGTGGTTCACCCTGCATATTCTAAGAAGACTCAAGCGTCTAAGCTTGGGGAAAGGCATCCCCTTCTTTATCGACAACATCATCAGGTTCCTCCCCGAAACTATATTTTTATTCAGTCACATCTTATGTATTTTACTTGGAGCGTCTGTGTGCTTTTATTTTTGTTTTGTTATTTTCATTCTCTGAATAAATTCATCCTTGTGTGGGAGAGAGACACGCTCCGCTGGTTCGTATGAACACATGTGTTCTTAGCTCATAATATTCATGGCGAAGTTTCCTCTTCGTTAAATTGTTATATGGTTGGAATTGGAAAATGCTACATGTAGTAATTGGTAGAATGTCTTGGATAATGTGATACTTTGCAATTGTTGTGCTCATGTTTAAGCTCTTGCATCATATACTTTGCACCCATTAATGAAGAAATACATAGAGCTTGCTAAAATTTGGTTTGCATATTTGGTCTCTCTAAAGTCTAGATAATTTCTAGTATTGAGTTTTGAACAACAAGGAAGACGGTGTAGTCTTATAATGTTTACAATATGTCTTTTATGTGAGTTTTGCTGCACCGGTTCATCCTTGTGTTTGTTTCAAATAACCTTGCTAGCCTAAACCTTGTATCGAGAGGGAATACTTCTCATGCATCCAAAATCCTTGAGCCAACTACTATGCCATTTGTGTCCACCATACCTACCTACTACATGGTATTTCTCCGCCATTCCAAAGTAAATTGCTTGAGTGCTACCTTTAAACAATTCAAAAGTTATTACCTCTTATTTGTGTCAATGTTTTATAGCTCATGAGGAAGTATGTGGTGTTTTATCTTTCGATCTTGTCATTTACTTTTGACAGACTTTCACAATGGACTAGTGGCTTCATCCGCTTATCCAATAATTTTGCAAAAAGAGCTGGCAATGAGGTTCCCAGCCTCAATTAATTAACTTGCATTAATAATTCTCTTCACATGTTTTGCTCTGATTATCAGTAAGCAACTTAATTTTGCAAATAGACACTCCTCCATGGTATGTGAATGTTGGAAGGCACCCGAGGATTCGGTTAGCCATGGCTTGTGTAAGCAAAGGGTTGGGAGGAGTGTCATCCATAAATAAAGAAAAACTAAACTAAAGTACATGTGTAAACAAAAGAGAAGAGGGATGATCTACCTTGCTGGTAGAGATAACGTCCTTCATGGGAGCCGCTCTTGAAAGTCTGGTTGATGAGGTAGTTAGAGTGCCCACTACCATTCGTTGACAACAACAAACACCTCTCAAAATTTTACTTTTATGCTCTCTTTATGTTTTCAAAACCAAAGCTCTAGCACAAATATAGCAATCGATGCTTTCCTCTTTGAAGGACCATTCTTTTACCTTTATGTTGAGTCAGTTTACCTATCTCCCTCCACCTTAAGAAGCAAACACTTGTGTGAACTGTGCATTGATTCCTACATACTTGCATATTGCACTTGTTATATTACTTTATGTTGACAATATCCATGAGATATACATGTTATAAGTTGAAAGCAACCGCTGAAACTTAATCTTCCTTTGTGTTGTTTCAACACCTTTACTTTGATTTATTGCTTTATGAGTTAACTCTTATGCAAGACTTATTGATGCTTGTCTTTAAGTACTATTCATGAAAAGTCTTTGTCATATGATTCACTTGTTTACTCATGTCATTACCATTGTTTTGATCGCTGCATTCATTACATATGTTTACAAATAGTATGATCAAGATTATGATGGCATGTCACTTCAGAAATTATCTTTGTTATCGTTTTACCTGCTCGGGACGAGCAGAACTAAGCTTGGGGATGCTGATACGTCTCCGACGTATCGATAATTTCTTATGTTCCATGCCACTTTATTGATGATACCTACATGTTTTATGCACATTATATGTCATATTTATGCATTTCGGAACTAACCTATTAACAAGATGCCGAAGCCAGTTGTTGTTTTCTGCTGTTTTTGGTTTCAGAAATCCTAGTAAGGAAATATTCTCGGAATTGGACGAAATCAACGCCCGGGTTCCTATTTTTCCGGAAGCTTCCAGAGGGGCGAGAGATGGGCCGGGGGCCCCACCACACCTGGGCGCGGGCCGGGGCCTGGCCGCGCCACCTGTGGTGAGGGCACCCTGGTGCCCCTCCGAGGCTCCCTTTCGCCTATTTAAAGGTCGACCTAAAAACCCCGAGAGGAAGCCACGGTACGCGAAACCTTCCAGAGCGCCGCCATCGCGAAGCCAAGATCGGGGGACAGAGTCTCTGTTCGGCACCCTGCCGGACGGGGAAGTGCCCCGGAAGGCTTCTCCATCGACACCGCTGCCATCTCCACCGCCATCTTCATCACCGCTTGCTCCCATGAAGAGGGAGTAGTTCTCCATCGAGGCTCGGGGCTGTACCGGTAGCTATGTGGTTAATCTCTCTCCTATGTACTTCAATACAATGATCTCATGAGCTGCCTTACATGATTGAGATTCATATGAGTTTTGTATCACTATTCATCTATGTGCTACTCTAGTGATGTTATTAAAGTACTCTATTCCTCCTCCATGTGTGTAAAGGTGACAGTGTGTGCACCATGTGAGTACTTGGCGTAGGCTATGATTATGATCTCTTGTAGATTATGAAGTTAACTATTACTATGATGGTATTGATGTGATCTATTCCTCCTAACTGGCGTGAAGGTGACAGTGTGCATGCTATGTTAGTACTTGGTTTAGTAGTATTGATCTTTCTTGCACTCTAAGGTTATTTAAATATGAACATCTAATTGTGGAGCTTGTTAACTCCGGCATTGAGGGTTCGTGTAATCCTACGCAATGTATTCATCATCCAACAAGAGAGTGTAGAGTATGCATTTATCTATTCTGTTATGTGATCAAAGTTGAGAGTGTCCACTAGTGAAAGCAGGATCCCTAGGCCTTGCTTCCAAGCATCGAATCTCCGTTTGATTACTGTTTTGCTGCATGTTTACTCGCTGCCATATTTTATTCAGATTGCTATTACCACTCATATACATCCATATTACTTGTATTTCACTATCTCTTCGCCGAACTAGTACACCTATACACCTGACAAGTGTATTTGGTGTGTTGGGGACACAAGAGACTTCTTGCTTTGTGATTGCAGGGTTGCATGAGAGGGATATCTTTGACCTCTTCCTCCCTGAGTTCGATAAACCTTGGGTAATCCACTTAAGGGAAACTTGCTGCTGTTCTACAAACCTCTGCTCTTGGAGGCCCAACACTGTCTACAGGAAAAGAAGCGTGAGTAGACATCAAGGCCCACAGCCACTGCCAAGGTTTGTTTTCTTTGTGCACCGGCTTCTTTCTTACGTATAGATTTTCCTTCTCAACACTTATGAATTTTTTGCATAACAGCCGTTCCGGAAGCCTCCATTGAGGCCCTCAAGACCCAGCTCAGCGACCTTCAAGGTACCGTTCTTTCTCCGGTTGGTTTGTCTTTTTGTGCTTTACCGGTTACATCTTTTGTTAACATTTTCTTTTCCGGATTCCAGCTGAAAAGGAGCAGCTCATCCGGGATCACCGGAAGGCCCTGGACACCCAGGAGACTATCTCCAGGGGGCTCAAGGATCAGGCCATCCAGGCCGGGCTCCGGCACGATCAGGAGCTGAAGGACGCCAAAGCAGCAGCTGAGGCCAAGCTGGCGGAGGTTCTGGAGGATTCCACCAACTCCAGCGCGGGCGGAGCTGGAGGAGGCGATCAAGGCGCGGAAAACAGCCGAAGATCAGGTCGCCCGCTTAACTGCGGAGCAAAAGGAGTATGACCAGCTGGTCATGCAAACTGATGCGCTCGCCCTTCGTAAGTTTCTTTTCTATCTTTTCCGGTTCCTTGCTTACAAGCTTATATTTTCCGGTATCATGTCCTTATCTTTTGTTCTTTGCTTTGCAGGGCTCTTTCCGGATTCGCAGACGCACGCGCAGAAGAAGGTGACGGAGCGCCGGGTTGCCCAGAAGTTCAAGAATCTGGCTGCGCCGTGGGATCCTTATGATCATCTGGTTGCGCTCTCAGCCCGGGTCCAGCACATGCGCGCGGTGGACCGGCATCTTGTCGATCTGCCCGACTTGGCGCTCCAGCTCTTCAAGGTGCTGTGGCCCGAGGAAGTGGTGCCAGACAATCTGACACTTATTTCCGAACGGCTAAAAGGTGCCGGACGGAGGATCCGCGAGTGGCAGTGCTCAGCTGCCCGCGCCGGAGCGGATCATGCGCTGCGGATCGCTTGCTCCTGGTATGAGGACCTTGATCTGGATTCCTTCCACAGCCTCCGCCGCGACGCTCCCACAGACACGGATCCGGTCCTCACCGCGAAGCGGAAGGACCGTGCCTATCAGATCGCGGAGCATGCGCCAATCCGCACCTTCATCCCTGCTCCTCCCAACGTCCATGACTTCCTCAGCGACGATGAGGAGGAAGAGGAGGAGGAAGATGAGGATGCCGGAGATGCGCCCCCGGAAGCTGGTGATGCGCCCCCGGAAGCTCCAGAAGCCGGTGCTGCTCCTCCTGAAGCCCCCGTTGCCTGAACGTTCCCTGTTATGTGTGTTATCTAAAAACAATGTCCGTTAAATTCTACCCCGGTATGCCAGGGTTTAAGATGTAATATAAAACTTAGCCTTTTGGTTGTGGTACAACTCTATGCCGGTGTCTTTTTAACCGGTAGCTTATCAAGTTAAGTTTGTTTGTTAACTTAGCATATTGCCTTTGTTGTTTGCCTTTATCTTGCACTGTGAAGATTCCGGAATCGTTTCCGCATCCAATTCGATGCACACTTGGTTCTTTCCCTTTGCCTCTGCCTACCTCTTTTGGGTGTTTTGGCGTATGAGTTACAAAGTTCTTTTGCCAAGCGAACACTTTCTTGAACTTAGGAATAATTCGAAATTTTTCACAAAAAACCGGTAAAACCGGGGTTAGTTAAACTTTTCCGGATTGTCCGTTCCCACTCCCTCTTTTCGTAGTTCACGTGCTTAATTCCTACCGGTTTATCTTGCTTGCCATGAAGTCGGGTTGCGGACAGCAGCAGAGTCGAAGACTCCGGTAGGTTTAGCACGTTACTAAACCGGAAAGAAAAAATGTTCAACAAGCAACCGGTAAACGGAAAAAATAAACATATTACATGCAAGTTTGATAGAGGCAGTCCCCGAGAAACATTCGAGGTGCCGGAGTCTTTTATTCATAACATAAGGTACAAAAAGGAACTTCTTACAGTACAACTTCATGAGTAGAAAGGTCGCAACAACGCTATGTTCCACGGACGCTTGGTCTCATCTCCGGATTTGTCCGCCTTTCCTTCTTTCCATTCCTGTGCATCAATCAAGTAGTAGGCATCATTGTGTAGAGCCTTGCTCACAATGAATGGCCCTTCCCAAGGAGGTGAAAGTTTATGCCGGCCTTCAGTGCGTTGCACTAGGCGTAACACCAAATCTCCTTCCCGGAAAACTCTCGGGTTAACCTTCCGGCTATGATAGCGTCTGAGGTTTTGCTGGTAGATGGCTGTTCTTGCCAAGCCAGTTCTCTTGCTTCTTCTAGCAAGTCCACATCATTTTCTCGGGCCTCTTTTACCTCTTGTTCGGTATAGAGTTGCACCCTTGGTGAATCATGGAGAATGTCGGTTGGTATGACCGCTTCTGCTCCGTAAACCATGAAGAATGGAGTGTATCCGGTAGACCGGTTTGGAGTCGTTCTTATGCTCCATAGCACTGATGGTAACTCATCGAGCCAACATCCCGATGACTTTTCAAGTGGTTCAATGAGCCTTGGTTTTATGCCGGAAAGCACCAGCGCATTGATTCTTTCAACTTGGTCATTGCCTTGTGGGTGTGCCACTGAGCACAAGTCCAACCGGATGTTGTTATCCTCACAGAATTGCTTGAATTCTCCTTGGGCAAAGTTTGAGCCGTTGTCAGTGATGATGCTGTGTGGGTATCCATACCGGAGAATAACATCTTTCAAGAACTTCACTGCGGTATGCCCATCACATTTTGCGATAGGTTTTACCTCCAACCACTTGGTGAATTTATCCACCATGACCAAGATGTGGGTCATGTTTCCCCTTGCAGTTTTGAATGGGCCAACCATGTCAAGGCACCATACAGCAAATGGCCAAGTTAACGGTATAGTTTTTAATCCGGATGCTGGGGTATGGTTTTGCTTGGCGTACCTCTGGCACCCATTGCATTTTCTCACCAAATCCTCAGCATTTTCCAAAGCAGTTGGCCAGTAGAAGCCATGCCGGAACACTTTTGCCACCAGCGCCCTTGATGACGCATGATGCCCACATTCTCCTTGATGAATTTCCCTGAGCATCTCTTTTCCCTCTTCCGGTTCCACACATCTTTGCAGGACACCGGTAACACTTCTCTTGTACACCTCGCCATTGATGAAAGTGTATGCTTTGGCTCTCCGCTGGATCCTTCTTGACTCATTTTCGTCAACCGGCAAGATCCCGTTGATCAATAATTCCTTAATAGGTTTAACCCAGGATGGTGCTTCTCGAACCAGAAATACCGGTACGTCTATGTCCATGTTATCCACAAGCATTGCTTGTTCCGGTATGGGCCTCGCAGTCCCCGAGTTTACCGGAGCAGTCCCCGAGTTTGCCGGAGCAGTCCCCGAGTTTCCTTCGTCAATATCCATTGGCACCACATGTGATTCCGGTACAAAAATTGATTCCGATTCCGGACTTGGTTTGATTGACGGTGTTCTTAAGTGAGCCAAGGCTATTCCGGGAGGAATTTCCTGCCTAGATGAGCCTAGCTTGGACAAAGCATCCGCGGCTTCATTTTCAGCCCGCGGCACATGGTGAAACTCACAGCCTTCGAAGAAGCCGGCAATCTTTTGCACATGAAACCGGTATGAGGCCATGTTGGCATCTTTTGCATCCCAATCTCCAGAACATTGTTGCACCACAAGATCTGAATCGCCGTAGCAAATGATCCGGTGTGCACCGATTTCTTTTGCGACTTTAAGCCCATGGATCAGAGCCTCATATTCAGCGACATTGTTTGATGCCCTGAAATGTACTTGCAAAACATACCGGAGATGATCTCCCTTTGGTGAGGTGAGTACCACACCGGCACCTAGACCCTCTTTGAGCTTGGATCCGTCAAAGTGCATCTTCCAGTATTCCACTTTATGCTCCGGTGGCTTGTATTGCATTTCCGCCCAATCGACTAGGAAATCAGCCAGAGCTTGTGATTTTATGGCATCTCTTCTTTCATATACCGGCACGTATGGTGACCATTGAATTGCCCATTTCGCAATCCGGCCGCTAGCATCTTTGTTGCACACGATGTCTTAAATTGGTGCTTCACTCACCACTTTCATCGGATGCTCTTCAAAGTAATGCTTGAGCTTCGTGGCGGCCATGAACACGCCGTAGGTCATTTTTTGGAAGTGCGGGTAGTTTTTCTTTGAGAGGAGAGCACCTCGCTCAGGTAGTATACCGGCCTCTGCACGGTTTTTCCTTCCTCATCTCGTTCTACCACAACCACAACACTGACCACCCGGTTTGTTGCCGCTATGTAAAGCAACATGGGTTCTCTTTCCAAAGGTGAGGCCAAGATTGGAGCCGTTGCAAGCATGGTTTTCAGCTCTTTAAACGCCGCGTCTGCCTGAGGGGTCCAGACGAAGGTATCGGATTTTTTCATCAAAGCATATAGCGGTAGGGCTTTTTCTCCCAACCTGCTTATGAACCGGCTTAGCGATGCCAAGCTTCCGGTAAACTTTTGCACATCTTTGAGTTCTGCGGTATAGTCATTCTTTCTATTGCCCGGATTTTTACCGGATTCACTTTAATGCCCCGGCTTGATACAAGAAAACCAAGCAGTTTGCCGGCAGGGACACCGAAAGTACATTTTGCCGGATTAGGTTTCATCCGGAACCTTCTTAGGTTGTCAAATGTTTGCCGGATATCATCGATTAAGGTGTCTTTTACCTTAGTTTTTATCACAACATCGTCCACATAGACTTGCACGTTTTTTCCGATTTGATCAAACAAGCATTTTTGCATACAGCGCTGGTACGTTGCACCAGCGTTGCGCAAACCAAAAGGCATAGTAACATAGCAATAAGCCCCGTGCGGGGTAATGAACGCAGTTATTATTTGATCTTCCTTTTCAGGGGAATCTGGTGGAAACCGGAATAAGCATCCAAGAAAGACAACAACTCACACCCAGTAGTAGAATCTATCACTGATCGATCCGGGGCAGAGGGAAGGGATCTTTTGGGCAAGCTTTGTTGAGGTTGGTGTAGTCGATGCACATGCGCCACACCTTTGGAGCTTTTGCTTCCAGGTTTTCTTCTTTTTTCTTTTCGACCATCACCGGATTGGCTAGCCACTCAGTATGCGTCACTTCCACGATGAAACCGGAAACAAGTAACTTGGTAACTTCTTCTCCAATGATTTTCTCCTGTCTCAGCGAACCGGCGTAAAGGTTGTCGCAGGCTTAGCATCCTTCCGGACGTTTAGAGAGTGCTCAGCCAGCTCCCTCGGAACACCTACCAAGTCATCGGTAGACCAGGCAAAGATATTCCGATTCTCACGGA
Organism: Lolium multiflorum; assembly: GCA_030979885.1. Taxonomy (NCBI): domain Eukaryota; kingdom Viridiplantae; phylum Streptophyta; class Magnoliopsida; order Poales; family Poaceae; genus Lolium; species Lolium multiflorum. The sequence continues at coordinate 106,193,471 of CM061749.1, forward strand.
GGAAGCCGACGAGCGCGCTTTCCTATGCTTGATTCAATCGAACGGTGCGCTCTGGGTAAGCCGGATCCAGCACAATGTCCTTTGTTTCATTTGTCGGCTTGAATGCCGGTGCGCCCAAGTTTCCACTCATTGCCGCTAAGCTCAGCTGCGAGGATTGAGCCAGCGCCACAGCAGTTTGCATCCTTTTCTTTTCCTCCGCTATCACCAGCGATTCAGCCAGATTTGATCCGGCGGAAGCGGTTTCCATTGAGACTTTGTAGTTTCCCACCACAGTTAAGGGTCCACGAGGTGCCGGCATCTTCATCTTGAGATACGCCGTATGAGTTGAGGCCATGAAAGCCGCCAATGCCGGTCTCCCAAGCAGTGCATGGTAAGGACTGTCTAGGTCCACCACCTCGAACAAAACATTTTCCACCCGGCAGTTGTCATGTCCTCCGAATGACACATCCACCCGGACTTTTCCTACCGGTGCACAGGACAAGCCCGGAATGATTCCATGGAACGTTGTGTGAGTTGCCTGTAGCATGTTTTCTGTTATGCCCAGCGTGTGCATTGTATGCTTGTACATGATATTTATGCTGCTCCCATTGTTTATCAGCACTTTGCTGAACTTGACTCGAGTTTCCGGCCCTTGCATGATTGGGTCCACAACGAGAGCGTAACCACCCGGATTCGGCATGATCTTGGGGTGATCCTTGAACGACCAGGTGATTTCCTTATCTGACCACAACATGTATCTGGGTGCCGGGCATCACCGCGTTCACTTCCATGGAACGCACGCTCTGCCTGTTGGTTGGCTCAGTAACGAACACAACGCAGCACAAGTGCGGATCCTTGTAAACATTCCGGCCCAAAGGTGTCGGCGGTGGCGGTTGGCCATTGCCATCCTCCACTTGATGAACTTGTTGGTTCTGCTGAGGTTGTACCGGTATGGTGTTGGCTCCGGTAAGCGGTGGTGGTGGTGGTAACGGGTGCTGGTGCAACATGTCATGCGAGGGTGGCATTATTGTGGAACAGCCCTGCGCTTGCGCCTCTCTTACCGCGCCCTTCAGCATCAAGTGCTTGATCCAGGAGCAATCTTTTGTCAAATGGTTCGCCGGCTTCGACGGATGTGGAGTGTGAAGCTTGCACGGCTGCTCCATTGCCGCTTCCATGGTGTACCTCATATGCTCTTGCCAATCTTTTTTCTGTCCCTATTTTTCCTTTTCAACCCATTTTTTCTTAGGACCCGCCCATGGCTGCGATCCGGTTTTTTGCCTCTGGCTTCCGCTGGGGCTGGAATTTTCCTGCACCGCGGCTACTTGCTGTGGACCATACCTTCGATCCGGAAAATCTTCCCTTCTTTTGTTGTGCCGGTTATCCCGGTGTTGATCTTGCCGGGGTTGGCTTGTTTGCGCCGGTTCAGCTTGCACTGCCGGTTGCATTGGGTCTCCCAACGCATAGTTTTCCGCCACACGCATCATTTCAGCCAGTGTGCTTGGCATGTTTCTCTGTAGCCTTTGCCACAATGGTGATCCTCTCCGGCATCCCTGACTGAACCAAGCAATCGCTTGTGCTTCTATCACTCCTTCACACGTGTTTCTCATTGAGTTCCACCGGGTGAGATAGTCCCGGTCTGTTTCATTCGTGCGCTGCTGGCATAAAGCTAGCTGCTGCGGCCTGTTTGGCCTCTTGTAGGTACTGCTGAAGTTGCTCACAAAGACTTCCTCAAAGTCCAACCATCCATTTATGCTTCCTGCCGGCAAGTTGTTAAGCCAAATACGTGCAAGTCCCACTAGGAAGGACGGTATGATTCTCACGGCCCAACGCCGGTTTACTCCGCCACCAGCGACGTAAACAGCTGTGACATAGTCTGCCAACTTATCTTCCGGCTTAGTTGTGCCATCATATGTTTTTGTGTCCCGGGGCAATTGAAAATTGCGTACCGGTGGCTCTTCTCTCATGATCCGCGGGCCAAAGCACTTTGGGCCAGGAGGGCCTCAGATTCGATCATCTCGGAAAGATGCACTCTGTCCAGCCTGTGCCTCGCATCCTGGCCTGGCAAGCATCTTTCCCCCACACGTTCCCCCAAAGGGTTCCGGTAGGCTCTGGTTCGTTCCACTTCAGAATCTCCTTCTTCATATCTTTCTGGTTCCGCGGCTCTTGCCTGCCGGTACCTTGGTGGTGGCATTTCCTCTTCAACATACGCTGCCCTTGCAGCTCGATAATTTTGCCCGGTTTCGTGTCTACCGGCATGATTGTTTCCGGCATAACCGTTTCCGGCATAGCCATATCCGGCATAGCCATTTCCGGCATAACCGCGACCTGCTCCATAGCTTTTTCTTCCGGCATCATGTGGCCCGGCTTTTTGTTTTCCGGCAAGAACCGGATCGTACACGGTCATCTGCCGCGCATTCATTTCGTTTTCCTTTCTTTATCCGGATGGGGGGACGATGCCTGCCCATGGGATTTGCTTCCAGCAACTTTTGTCGACCGGGCTGATTTTGACTCGAGCGCTGCTTTGTTGATTCTAGCAAGCTCGTCATTTTGCGCCTGTATCACATCAAGCAACTCTCTAACTCTATCCTGCTGCTTTGCTAATGCATCTCCGGATAACGACTAACACATCTCTATAGCAGCTTTAGCAGCTTTTATAGTTTTATCTGGGCTGTATTTAGGTTTCTCTACGATGCTCACAGATGCAGAGGTGCTTTTTCCGGCAAGAACTTCCTTACGCAGATCTTGATCTAGGTTGTGAGCCTGAAGCCGGTTCTCCGGTATCCTAGCGGCCTGTGCACTAACAGAAATAAAGCCATGGGCAGCGTTATACTCACGTAGGGTTAGGTTCAGCTCGCGCTGAGCCCAGATGATGTCCGCGCCCCCGGAAAGCAGCTTCTTGCGCGTTGCCTCCAGCTCCGCTTGTGCCGCTGTCGGGTCGATGTTCTGCGCGATGGGCGTCGCCAGCACGTTCATCGCTGCTTGGAGAGGAGTTTCCGGCGGTGCTCGAAGATGCTCCCGCAGCGCCACGTCGCGCTCCGCGGTGGCTTTGAGGCGCGTAGACGCCGCACCCACTTCCTTGCCAGGCGCCAGCCGCGCCAGCCATCATGACCTCCCCGCTGCCGGCGGCGCGGCCAGCACATAGCCACCTTGGTGGATTCGGCGCCACCAGCATCGGCGAGAGGCGCTGGCGCACAGGGACGGTGCCGAAGTAGATGCGGTGGCTGCCGAACTCGATGATGCGGCCGTTTTGCGGGACCTTGCCGCCGTTAGCGAAGCAGCCTGCGTTGTCGTTGATGAAGTCCATGGAGTAGATGCGCTGCATGAGCGCCGACACGGTTCGCTCGCCGGCGACGTCGAGGATGCCTGCCCGAATGTGAATTCCAGGAAGCGCCTCTTCATGCCCCACGGCGCCAACCGTCGTCGTGGTGAACAACAGATGCCATAGGATGGCTTAAGTTGGGGCCGAGTTGGACGCTAGAGGATTCGGGGAGGGTTTTTACTAGGTGGATGAACTTCCGGATGCTTTCCTCAAGAACTTGGCCAAGGCCAGAGGTAGAAGAAAGACACAAGGAAGAACTCGTTCCAAATCTTCTTTATTCCATGAACAAGGGTTTTTCTACACAAGGATCATCGTGCCCGCGAAGGAGCATGCCCCCTCTCCTTATATAGGGGAGAGGGTGGCTTACAGGGGAGAAACCCTAATGGCATCTTTGAACAGACAAACTACTTTACAAAGCTACTTTAATCATAGGTGACGCCGGTATCTTCTTTAATCAGGGAGGCTGATGTCCTCCGGTTGCTTTAGGCGTCACCTTCGTCTTTTACGTCATGGCTTCGTTTAAAGCTACTTTGCTTAGCTCATCTTTGTCTTCTAGCTCCTGAGAGAATCTTTGACCAACGTTGCCTATACCGGTAGTCCGGTATCTCTAGCTCATTCCCATACCCCTCGGCATACCGGTACGGAATTCCTTAGCAAAACGCTTAAGTTCACAGTCCGACTTAAACTGTAAACCGGTATCTTGGCATGCCAAACCATCCGGTTTGGCCTGCCTTTGGCGTACCGGGGGTCATCCCCCTAACATTAATAGGTTAGTTCCGTAAAATGCATCAAAACGATATAAAGTGTGAACAAAACTTGTAAGTATTGTCATAAAACAAGCATGGAACATCAGAAATTATAGATACGTTGGAGACGTATCAACGGTGCAGAAGTTAACAATCGTTTCAGTTCATCAAAAGCATGATCTTGGGTTGCGCCCCACTCAAAAACAACACCCTTTTTAGTTAAATCATTCAAAGGTGCAGCAATAGTACTAAAGTTGGGCACAAATCTTCTACAAAACCTAGCTAGACTATGGAAACTTCTTACTTGACTCACATTCATGGGAGTAGGCCAATTTTGAATAGCTTCAATTTTAGACACATCTATTTCTACTCCATGTTTAGAGACAACATAACCCAGAAATATGACCTTATCTTTGCAAAATGTGCACTTCTCAAGATTACCATAGAGTTCATTATCACGCAAAACTTGCAAAACATGTCGAATATGTATAGTATGGTCAGATTTATTGCGGCTGTAGATTAATATGTCATCAAAGTACACAACCACAAACTTGCCAATAAAATCACGCAAAACATGGTTCATCAGTCTCATGAAAGTGCTAGGTGCATTAGTTAAACCAAAAGGCATTACTAACCACTCATATAAACCAAATTTTGTTTTAAAGGCTGTTTTCCACTCATCCCCTTCTTTCATCCTAATTTGATGATAACCACTACGCAAATCAATCTTAGAGAAAACAGCAGCACCACTCAATTCATCTAGCATATCCTCTAAACGGGGAATAGGATGACGATATCGAATAGTAATGTTGTTTATCGCTCTAAAATCTATGCACATACGCCATGTACCATCTTTCTTAGGAACTAGAATAACAGGAACAGCACAAGGACTAAGGCTTATGCGGATATAACCTTTGTCGAGTAGCGCTTGTACTTGCTTCTGTATCTCCTTCGTCTCTTCGGGATTTGTTCTATATGGCGTCCTATTGGGCAGCGAGGCCCCGGGGATCAAGTCAATTTGATGCTCAATACCACGCAATGATGGTAGTCCTGCGGGCACCTCCTCCAGAAACACGTCACCGAATTCCTGCAAAACATTAAAAACACCGAGAGGAAGAGGGGTCATGTCGTTAGAAACCAAAACCGTACCCCTGTACATAAGCACAAGAGACATGGCTGTAGGATCCTCACTAAATTCTCTCTTGTCTTCTTTGGTGGCTAAAAGCACTAAGGAATTCACTCTCTCACTTTTCGTTATATCACTCACGACATTACAATTCTCTAGCCTATCTAGAGGTGCATCCTCCAAATTTACTTCAATCTTCTGACGAGACTCATTGACAATCTGTTGTGGTGACATAGGCTGTAAGTTAATTTTCTTGCCCTTGTACTCCAAGTGATATGTATTGGCACGGCCATTGTGTTGCACAGAACGGTCATAGAGCCAAGGCCGACCCAATAGTAGGTGACACACCGTCATAGGAACCACATCAAAATCAATGGAATCCTTATACAGTCCAATCGCAAACTCAACATGCACCATGTGGTTTACCTTCATCTTACCATTGTCGCTCAACCACTGAATATAGTATGGATGCGGGTGCGGTAGATACTTCAACTTCAGCTTGGTACACAGCTCCTTGCTTGCTAAATTGCGGCAACTCCGCCATCAATAATGACCTTGCAAGCCTTGTCAGGACCAACTAAAGCCTTGGTTTAAAACAAATTGCAGCGCTAAGTAGATGCACTTGGCAACACATTAAGTGCACGCTGCGACACAACAATAGTGCGAGCATCAGACGGATATGCATCTTCACCATCATTATCATAGTCATTATCGTCTGGAGCTCGTGTCATTGTCCAATCCTAACTTCATTGGACTTGAGTTTCACAGCAGGATCATCTTTAGCTTGTAATGACGGGGGTAGTAGTGAGGTAGGGATGTCCTCATCATTGACCGCGTCACTGCCGATCCGATCGCTCACGGTGCTTCCGTCGGCTGCGGCAACGCCATGGTCTAATTCTGGAGGCAAAAGGGGAACGAGGCCCCATAATTATGCTCATATTATTCTGTATGCATTGGACATTCTCTCATGCCTTCTCCTTGTTCAGTTTCGCGGCTACTACGAGCACCCGACATGATCGTTGTTCTGTCCGTCCGTCACCGTCTAGTAGCTTTGCCAAAGGAGTCAGAGTATCGTATTGTATTCAGCGTGATGAGAGGAGCGACGTAAGCTCTTAGTTCTTCTCCGGTGACGCCCACATCATCAAAGTCGTTCCCCGCCGCACACGAACTCTCTGTCTACGGGTGAGCTGCTTGTGTTCTTTCTACTCTTTTCCTTTCGATTCCGAACCTGTACGACCAACTAAAGGTGCCACCAAGTTTCCGTGACAGTTTGTACTTTAGTTATACTTGGCGATCAGTTTTGTTCTCGTTTCAGCAAACTCCGACTGAGACCATCGCGCAGCTTCCGGGCGACCAAATCCTCTCTTTTTGAGATGAGCAAATCCTCTTGAGCACCGGTGAGCCAGACCTTCGCCTTATTTCTTTTCATGTCCAAAAGAGTATGCCTCCATAAAATCACATGATAGTAGAACTGTTGACGTAATATAAAAAAGAAATATGTCACGTATATATGCAAGTGATCGATCGGTTAGACTCTCCAGTTTTGTACTAGCTCACGGCCAAATTTAAAATTCCATAACAATAGATCTAGGGCTCCGTTTTAGATGATTTATCTGACGTTGAGCTCGTAATTAAACTCTCTACAACTTTCGTGTAGGAAGTTTTTCCATCAGAGCAACTTGTTCGGATAATTTTTCGTACACCATTAGAACTCTAACTGCTTCTATCTAGTTTTGTAAAATTCATATCTTGAGTTCTACAAGTCAGATTTCGGCAAACTTTATATCGTTGTAATCAGCAAATCGCATAGATCATTTTAGATATTTTGCGTGGCAATTTCGCCCACTTTGTTTTCGTGGTACCTCTTTGATCCGCAACATCATCTATAAAATAAATCCTACAAAATTTTTTCGAGAGATTCTTTTGGCGATACACTTGTAATGGAATTTTCTACAACTTCTGTGTAGAAAGATTTTCCATTTGGAAAACTTTTTCTAATAACTTTAACCGAAAAGTGAAGTCATATAACTGGTTTCAACATAGTTCCTTTAGCCAAAATGATCCTTATGATCATACCCATCTTCCAGAAGAGTTATAATTCTTTATCGTGTTCACGGATAATGCATAGCTTACCCCTGGTTGTCTAGTTCATATTATTTAAATAACAATTAAGTTATTTGAGTAATTGGTAACAAATCTTAGCTATAGATTTTTCCTATGTGCAATTGTTATGTTGATTCACTCTACTACATATCACATGTTTTTGAACCCTTGATATCCATTAGCATCTTTGACCCACATCTTCAACATTATTCATACCTATTCAACCTCATGCCCACTTAATCTTATTGATTTATATTGAACTATTCAATTTACAAATGAGTGAGTAATTCAATATATATCACAAATCCATACCCAAGCCTATGTGTAATTTATACTATTCTAAGTAATTGTTGTCACACTTATTCAATAGTATTATTGTTGCACTATTTTTCACTTATGTGATTCAATTCACATGAGCCATTCCAAGTTCTTTTCATGCTTTTGTAAAGCATAAAGATTCTTCAATTTTATCTTGGATGGTCCATTACTTTCCTAATCATGTGACCTAACCATTCCAACACCCCAAGATCATATCTTGCAAGCCAAACCTCATGCCACACCTTAGTAACCTATAGAAAATTTCCAATTGTTGTCTTGTTTGATTATGTTTTCATTATTGAATGATGTGCTTATGTTGTGCTATATTTTATCTTATAGTTTGTGTGAAGAGCGACGTGTTTTTTTGAGAGAAGTGAACGACCTTCAATTACCAAAAAGGAAAGTGACATTCAAATCATATCTATTTTAATTATGCATTAGTGTTTTTCAGCTAGTATGCTGATGACCCACAAGTATAGGGGATGTATCGTAGTACTTTCTATAAATAAGAGTGTCGAACCCAACGAGGAGCAGAAGGTGTTGACAAGCAGTTTCGATGAAGGATTCACTGTAAATGCTCACAGACAAGTTTTCGGAGGTTTTGATATAGCAGATAAATAAAATACAAGTAAGTAAAATACGAGAGTAATAATTGCAGCGAGTGGTCCTTTTAGCACAAAGGACAAGCCGGTTTGTTTACTTATGATGACCAAACGTTCTTGAGGACACACGGGAATTTTGTCTAGTGCTTTCGCTTCATATAGTTGATTAATCTTCATTGTTTTGATAAGTATTGTGTGGGTGAACCTATGTTAATGCACCGCCCTTCCTAGGACTAATACATACTTGTGATTAAACCCCTTGCAAGCATCCGCAAATACAAGAAAGTAATTAAGATAAATCTAACCACAACCTTAAACTCTGAGATCCTGCTATCCCTCATGCATCAATATACCAACGGGGGTTCAGGTTGCTGTCACTCCGGCAACCCCACAATTAGCAAACGAATACAAGATGCATTCCCCTAGGCCCATAAAGGTGAAGTATCATGTATTCGACGTTCACATGACACCACTAGAAGAATAACACCACAACTTAAATATCAAACCAGTAAATATTACTCAACATAGTTCACTACTAACATTTAGACTTCACCCATGTCCTCAAGAACTAAACGAACTACTCACAAGACATCATATGGAACATGATCAGAGGTGATATGATGATGGATAACAATCTGAACATAAACCTTGATTTAATGGTTTCACTCAATAGCATCAATAACAAGGAGTAATCGACACCGGGAAAGTTTCCCCTATGAAATACTCAAGATTCAACCCAAGATGTTACAGCGGAGACGAGGTGCAGCGGTGGAGATGACGGTGTCATGGAGATGATGATGATGATCCCAATGAAGTCCAGCTCGATGACGGTGACGATGGCGACGATTTCCCTCCGGAAGGGAATTTCCCCAGATTTCACCACGGAGAGCTCTTTCTCTCTCGTGTTTTTCCGCCTCGAGGAGGCTGCGCTGACTATCCTCGATGCCCCCCTACACCTTAGGGTTTTCGGGAGATCAAGTACGCGAAAGGGCGATGGCCGAGGGGGTCGTGGGCCCCCTCCCCACATGGCGGCGCGCTTAGCTTGGTGGCCGCGCCACCATGGGGAGGGCCCATGGCGGCCCTACGGCCTCCCCTTGGCTGGCTCCGTCATCCGGACAAATAGGAGCTTCGGTATATTTTTTGCCAAATGTTGATCTTCAGAAATATTGTATCCTGACGGTGCTTTTTCCAGCAGAATTCTGACTCCGTGAATAATTCTCCAATAATCATGAAACATGCAAAATAGGTGAAATAACATAAGTATCATCTCTAAATATGAAAAATATCAATGAATAACAGTAAATTATGATATAAAATAGTGCTGCAAAATGGACGTATCAACTCCCCCAAGCTTAGACCTCGCTTGTCCCCAAGCGAAACTGAACTCAGTAAACAAGACCACATGTTTATGGAGTGAAGAGTCGATAAATAAAATACGGACAAGAAGCATCACATTTATTAATTCACACAAGACATTCAAATAAACAACTTTCCTCATATAACTCAACTTGAAATAAGTAAAGAGAGATCACAAATAAAGGTGCATAGGAAATCATAATTGGTGATGGCAAACTTCGTTCTTGGTCAAAGAACAATTAATAGATTGTACATATCTTTCGAGCAGAGTCTTTATATTAGAGCTTATATGGCAGAACTTACATGCTCAATCATAGCAATCTCCTCATAATCATTGATAACTTTCAAAGTCATATTCACTCATATAAAATTTGTACTAAACAAGGAAGAATAAAAGACATGATTGAATAGATCACAATATAAATGGTTGGATCACAACAACTCAATTGCTTGCTTGAGATAGAGGGAAATAGGTTTACTGACTCAACATAAAAGTAAAAGATAGGCCCTTCGCAGAGGGAAGCAGGGATTAAATCATGTGCTAGAGCTTTTTAAGTTTTGAAATCATAAAGAGACCATAAAAGTAAGGTTTTGAGAGGTGTTTGTTGTTGTCAACGAATGGTAGTGGGCACTCTAACCCCTTGTCAAACAGACTTTCAAAGAGCGGCTCCCATGAAGGACGTTATCTCTACCAGCAAGGTAGATCATCCCTCTTATCTTTTGTTTACACATGTACTTTAGTTTTATTTATGGATGACACTCCTCCCAACCTTTGCTTTCACAAGCCATGGCTAACCGAATCCTCGGTGCCTTCCAACATTTCACATACCATGGAGGAGTGTCTATTACAAAATTAAGTTGCGTACTGATAAATCAGGGCAAAACATGTGAAGAGAATTATTAAGAAAGTTATTAATTGGGGCTGGGAACCCCGTTGCCAGTTCTCTTTTTTTTTGCAGAATTATTGGATAAGCGGATGTATATGCCACTAGTCCATTGGTGAAAGTCTGTCCAACAAGATTGAAAGATAAAACACCACATACTTCCTCATGAGCTATAAAACATTGACACAATTAAGGAGTAATAGAGTTTCAATTGTTTAAAGGTAGCACATGAAATATTTACTTGGAGTGGCGCAAAATACCACATAGTAGGTAGTTATGGTGGACACAAATGGCATGGGTTTGGTTTAAGGTTTTGGATGCACGAGAAGCATTCCCTCTCAGTACAGATCTTTGGCTAGCAAGGTTGGTTAGCAAGCATAAGAGTTGAGGGAAACAAACAAATATACATGTGATAGAAACAATCATGCATCTTCCTTGTAAGCACAAGCAATTTTAACTTCAGAATACTAAGCTCATTAGCTAACAAGAAAGAAAGATAATGAAATAATATATCTACATGTACTTCCTCTTTTCTACTTAGGCCTCAAAGTATTGTTGCTATTGACCAATGCTAAGTTTGCCAAAACCAAATAGATTTATTTGATGCTCCCAAAGTGATATCAATAATAACGACAAGATCAATCATATAACAGAAATTGCAAACTAAAATAAGGTGTGCAAAAAGTAAATGATAAAACTTCTCATTAATATTCCATAACAATAACTCACACCAAGGGATACATAGATAACCAACTAAAAGAGAGATACTTCCACACTGCAAACAATCTTATATGATAACTTCCCTACTCATGATATGGCACTACTTGATAGTAAAAAGGTAAAAGATAGTGATGATGTGATACCGCGGCACTCCCCCCAAGCTTGGAACAAGCCAAGGGGATGCCAATACCAATGATGAATTACTCATTCGGTGATGGTGGAAAATTCTTGATAAGCTTCTTAACAAGCTCCTTTAGCTCATCAATCTCGTAGGTGAGGTTGCGGATCAGCTCTGAGTTGTGCTCGACGCGGTTAATGATTATGTCAGACGGCGAATCCCAACTCTTAGAGTTGTTTCCCCACTCCTCAGCTTCAGGTTTCATCCTTCCTGCATTGTTAGAACGATCCATATCCCAGCTACTAGGCAATTTTGCCTTAGGAATCCTTTCAATTTGACTCTTATGAATTAGAGTGTGGAAAGGGTTATTGATGCCTGGAGAAGATGTCCTTGGAGCTAGGAAGTGACGTGGAACTTTCCCTCCAGTGCTTATCCGTGCGCTTCTCTTGAGGTTGGATGGATTCGCCACCACCCCTATGCTTGCGACGGTGGCGCGCGGGTATACCCGCGGATCTTCCTCCACTTCTCCTTCATCTTCCCTCTCGACTTCTTCCTTCAAATCGGGGTCTTGAATATCTTCCTCCAAAGGCCCCATGTCCTTCTTGTTGGAGACCATGGTGCTTCTATGTGGTGACCCGGCATACCACTGCATGGTGTAGTATGCAAGTCTGATATAACACCAATGAAACACCGTTCCACTAGTATTATATCGCTCAGAGTGGTGAAACATATGCGGGTCCAAGGCATGTCTATAGAATTACACTCGGACTCTGTTACATCATCACAGCTCCTACTTTACAATGAGGTAAAACTGCAAATAAACTCCAAAGAACGACTCGTAGTCTAATCCTATCACGAACTCTACTTGTAGAGTATTTGACTAGCTAAAGAGGCTAAGAATAGATTCTAGCTAAATAGGAGCTAGGTTTAGGAGACTAGTTCTCTTCTATGGCTAAACTAGGTTTTCTCCTTGTTGAATGTGGAATCTGACTCTCCGGCATGGTCCTGTTCCTTCAAGTAGTTGACTCCTCGGCCTTCGAGTTGTAGATCCTCCTTCGATGCCTCCATACCTAAGCGGGGATTTAAGAGTGGGATGAGTACGAGCGTACTCAACAAGTTCATTTTAGGGAAGAGGTGTTTAATGCACTAGCTACGACCATAGACCAGAAAGTCATAGGCAATGCAAATTTTTGTAAACATTTCTTCAAAAGGTTGCTTTTATTCAAGAGCTATGTCAGCCTTCACCGGTTGACTAGAACTTCATGGAGTTCCTTTCCGCAGCTGTCAGCCTCCATATCCCAACAGGAGTGACTGGTCACAGTTCTACACTCTGCAGAGGTGTGTTGCTTTACCCATAAGAGATCTTAACCTTGGTGCCAACCGGGCATATGTTCCCGTCCACACTTCCTTTGGTGTGAGGCCCGTATAAGGTCATAGTCAATCATGTTCCTCCGCTACCTCGAACACCCACCCTTTGTTGCAATCCCGACCCCGGGTCCACGCCGGTTCACTTACGCCAGGTGGGCCCCGACCACGACGACAATGCAGGGCTCTACCATACATTCCTACGCCGGCAGCTGCAACCCATCATAGACCTCATTCCCGTTGGGACTTCTACGGGTTCCCACCCCGCATCATGTCTCTCGAGATCATGTGCACCCGGTAATGAGCATCCGTTGATGAACGAGAGGTGGAAACACAATTGACTATACCGTCCCATTCCAGATCTTATGGTTAACACGTATTACGGCACAAGAATCACTGGACGACATTTGTTGTTTAATCCTAGATGGATATAAACCCTTGCAATGGAACCTCCACCATATCAACACAATCCATGGTTCCATTGCCCACCACATAGTCATATTCATAGTTATGAAAATAGTGGTTTTGCTTTTTTATGCAATAGTGATAAACATAGTACTTTGCAAGTAATTTGGTAAAAATACTCAAATGACATGAGCAAGCGATGAACTTGCCTTTCTTGGCTGCAAGATTATGCAGACAAGGTCTTCGATACGCAATAACTCCAAATTCTGAAATAGCATCATCGTCCGGTAAGGACGATGTTTAAAAGATTGGCAAGGATGCAATAATGCATAAGTATGAGATGCAATCGCTTTAAGCGTGACCTAACCCCGATGATTTAGGATTAGTGAGTTGTTATGATTGATTTAGGGTGTGTTGCACTTTTAGAGTGATTCACAAACAAGGTTTTTATTAAGGGTTGATTACCTGGTATCATAAACAAGTAATGCAATATATCATAACAATATCATTATTAGTACACAGCAATAAGATTTGGTATAATCCTAACATGTAATGAACAATTGTTGGTTTTAGTACTATATGTCATGGTTAATGATTACTTATCATATACTTCAAAAGAATAACTTTTGAAGAACATGTTCTTTAATAAAGAACAAGTATGATAATTAGGTTTGTGGGGTTCTATGATTTCCTATGGTTTCAATTAGTTTCTAGAGTAAGGAGTTGATGGATCACAACAGAGTTGGATTCATCAGCTACTAGGGCTTGCATGGTCTTAATTAAGCATAAGCATCTTAATTATCAATGGTTGCTATTAAGGTGGTATATCTTATTGGTGATCGATAGTCTGGTTTTATAGGTCCTATTAAGCAGGGTTAATGATGATTCTTTATTTCTTCAAAAGGATAACTTTTGAAGAATATAATATTTAAGCAATAAGAAGTATTTCAATTAAGGTTGAGGTTGTCTAGGTTTGCTATTGGATTCACTAAGTAAAGAATAGTTGATTCCTAAATAGGATGGTTTATAAACACCTAACACTATTAGGGTTTAGTGAGTATGGTAAATGATGCAGAATATTAGGCATGGTGGCTATTAGAGTTCATCACAATTGTGTGATGGTAAATAGGGATAAATAAGGATGATGACTTTGGTAATAGGATCTAGGGTTTTGACTTGTTTGATCCTATTTGATCATCTAGGTTTGATTTGGATGGGTATATGAAATACCAATTTATTAGGGATATGTCTCTATTATTTTATGAAGACATGACAAGTATTTAGTTGCTACTATGGATCTATGAATGTAAAGAGGGTGACAAGATCATATACTATAATCTAGGGTTTAGGTTTTAGGGGTAATTAGGATTCACATATAAATTAAAGGAACTAGGGTTCCTAAATGAATTTAGGGTTTTAGGGTTCCACATAAAATGACAAGGTTGTGATTTCATCCAATAGGGAATTAGGGTTTTCATATGATTAATCATAACCATAAAGAGACAATTGTTGTATTCTAATACAAAGTAATATCTAATATTTTCTTGATATGAAAAATAGAAATAAGAATTTTTCTTTTAGTATTTAGGTTTTAATAGTTTAAGATTTAAAATTCTAAAATTTAGAAGAAAATATGTATTATTTTATTTTAGACTTTAAATGGTTTTTTGTTATTTATTCTGTTTACGACTTTTCTGTTGTCAAAAATATTTCTATTTGGATTTTTTTTTATATCTTTCTTTTGTTAATTATTAAAAATCAAATAACAACTTTTATTTATTAACTTATGATTAAGCAAAACAAAACCTTATTTATTTAATTGAGGTTAAAATACTCTTTCAAACATTTTAGCATTGAATTTGTGTTATATTTAGGAAGGATCTGGCTAGAGTTAGTGGGTCAGTAGTGCATTAGTGGTACACACCCATGCATACACACGTTAATAAGCTAGTTTGGCTGGTACGGACGGCACGCGAATTAGTTTGGGCTCAGCCCAAAGTGCGCACATACGCAATTCCCTGTACGCACACGACCACTTCTCTCCCTATCGATCCCCACCTCAGGCACGCACGCATGCGACCCCTAGGCGATTCCGCCGCCACCAGCTGCCCTGGCCGCCGCCGGCCGTCCCCGGCGCTGCCCCTTTGCAGGCGCTGCTCCGCTCCTTCTCCAGCACGAAACCCCCATTGGCGCCGGTACTCTACGCCCTCATCGATTTGATTTCCCCGGCTCACCTTGTGCGCCCACGCCTGTGCGTCGCCGATGCACGCGCCGCCGTATGGCTCTGCCGGCCGCATCCACCGCCGCCGTCGACCGGCCCAGCTCCGCCACGGACTCCTCCGTCAACACCCGCCGCCACGACGCCGTCCTGTGCCCGCACACAGCCCTGTGGCTAACCCTAGCTTGCGATGGCTAGGGTGCCGACACGGCGCTCGCGCACCCGCGCCTCCGGCTATCTCTCCTAGGCGATCTCGACCTCCTCTTTGAGCGCCCCGAGCTCCAGCTCGGCTCCGCCATGCCTGGCTGCTCTACTTTATGAAGTGGTGGTGTACTGGTGGTGCTGCTGTGATGGTTGTGGTGGTGATGTTGCTGTTGCCACTGCATCCTCGACCTCGACGCCGGCGGGACGGTGCCGCGGACGCAACCCCGGCATCGGCCCCTTCCTCTATTCGTCTGCACCACTGTGAGCAATAATCCCTCTCCTCTCCACTCTGCCTATAACCACGTGTTGGCGGCTTGTGCTTGTGTGTGGTAACTTAATTGCTAGTCTAGCTGTTTAGAGGATTCCTGTATTGATCCTATGATTCTACTGGTGATCATCATGCTATCCTGGTTCATCCATTTGATGAACTGGATATACTGGTTTGATCTAGTGTGGTGGATAGTTTACTGCTAAACCACTACGAGTGATATATTTTAAGTGCTTCCGTTTGTTGGCTTAAATCAATTGACTGCTGGCTATCTATATTATGCTACTATTAAACTACTGGTGGTTTATGTGAGCTTGTTACCTTCTAGTGGCTTTGCTACTGCTAAAGTAATACTTGGTTGGCCTGGAAATTATTCTTGGACCCTATGTAAATCCTGGTGACATGTTAATTAATAGTGGCTGTTTATGGTAATGACTCAATCAAATGCACAAATGGTACTGGACAGATCCTTGCTTAATAACTACAGTGATGCCTCTAATTGGATGATTAATCATCCAGGCAAATGTGGCTGGTTGTATTTCTTTTACTGATGAAACTGAGTATACACTACAACATGCATTATTTACTTGATGCTTGGTTTGGTGGCTTGACTGTGAGCTTAGAAGCATGTTTACAGAGCTTTGGTGCCCCATTTTTACTTGTGTCTTTTAATTCCAGGATGTTGTTACTCATACCTAGATCATGTGTATATATGATCCTGGACAAGCTTGTCTTGGTGGTGTATTGAGATTTATCTCTGGACAGATATGCTTATAAATGGATATTTTATATGGTGATTAGCTTGTGCTTAAGCTGATGTTCTTACAGCTTAGGTTCAATGTCTTTTCTTCCTTTGCATAAGTGCCCATGTGCTTTTTAATTACCATATCTATCCTGTGGTGCCTCAGATGAGTGTGCACAGGATACATATGTATGAATAGGATCTGGTGCTGTAGGTGCTTGTGTAAAATGAGAAATAGGCATTGATCATAGCTGTAGGGTCAGATGATGCAATCTGTCCATCTCAAACTACTGATGTTGCTTGAGTAAATTTAATGGACGGATTGATGCTTGCTTTAGCCGATGATGCAAAGGCTGAGGCAAAAACTTGGATAAGAACAGATATTAATATTTGACTTAAATTCTCTGTGATGAGCTTGGCATAGCACTACTATGCAGATCTGAGAGAAATAATTTCTCCTGATCCTCCTAGACCAGATCTAGTTGCAGGGTGGTTGGATTTATTTACTTGCATGTTACCCTTTTATTTTCCCTGAGATGCAAAGGCTAAGAACACATGCTTTTATTAAGTTGATGGATCAACCTGCTGTTTGTAGAGATCTTGGCCTTCTGGACTGTTGATTGATTATCTTCTTGTGGGATTCCTGCTCCTCCTAGCTGCTTGATCTGCTTCCCTATGGCTCTAAATAATCCATGGCTATCTATGGTTGTTCTTCATGGTACTTATGGATGAATATGTGCTGCTAGTGATTACTAGAGCAGACTTGCTGTTCTGAGTGATGAGAACATGGGTGATGTGCTTGGATGAACAGGGATATTTCCTGAGATGATCTGGTGGTCTAGATGAAGAACGTATGGTGTTCTTGGTGGTTCTTGGCTGGTTGATTGGGTGTGAGAAATATGTGGTGCTTAGGCAGTTTTATGTTGCACCCACAAAGCAATATATACCCTGCCCATCTTCTCTCTATGGTCGACAACACACGCATGCAACCTTGTGTGTGTGCTGGTTGCTTGCCTGCTGCATGTGCTGGGTAGATGCGTCTCCCCTTGTGGATCAGCTTGGCACATGAAAAGATCTAGATTTTCCATTTCTCTTTATTTTTAACATTGCCACTTGGCTTTACTTCTATTATGTTTTCTTGGTTTGTTTTGCAGGTACAAGACAAAGAAGAATCGAAGATATTTAGATAGGATTAGATTAGTTTTCTTTTCTGTATTTGATCCTGGTAATATTTCTAAGTTGTAAAAATATTGGATATTGTAATGACTTTGTAAATGTATATTCAATTAATAAAAAGTAATTTCCCTATTCTTGAGTTTCTATTTTTTTTATTATTATTGTCCCATTCTTAATTCAACATTGTTTGAATTATAATTAGAAAATTATTGTTTGAAATTAGAATTCTTACTTCAATTTATGTCTTTCATATTTGAATTTGAATTCAAATTGTTTCCCTTAAAAACACAATATTCAACAAAGGTCATGTCGAAACTTGTCACACTCACATCGATGACTAACTCAATTCCATCGATGCGAGAGAAACCTCGATCACTTCGATAGTTTTAAATAAAAGCGCGAAAATTCCCCGGATTTTCTATGCATGAATGCAATGCACACATCTGTTTCCTCTCTTTTTGTAACCCCAAATACTGGGATATTACATTCTAGATCAAAAACAGATCCTGGCAGAAAACAGCTCGAAACAAAACACGACGAGAAGACGGTATACGGACTTCGGAGGGTCCGGGGGATTATATAGCAAGAATTTTCACGACAAAAGGAAAGTACCAGGTCGAACACGAGAGGAAGAGGGACTCCGAGGAGCCATCCCCATATGGCGGCGCGGCCAGGGTGGGGCCCGCGCCACCACGTGGGGACGCGCCCTCGTGCGCCTCCTCCACTCCGATTCGATCTCGTAATTTTTCATATTTTCTAAAAATGGCAGAAATATTGTTCGGAAAGTTAAACGCGGAATTTTTACTACCAAAACGGTTACCTATTCAAAGTCGAACTCTGCAGAACTATCAATTTGATCTTTGATGAAAGTTTCCGGAGTCACCACTCGAATAACATCAACATCTTCATTATAAGAATCTCCAGAAATATAATGCTTGAGTCTTTGTCCATTCACCACTTGTGTGGCATCATCTTTCAACGAAGCAATTTTATTGCCCCTGAACGATACACCTTCCCATTTTGAGAGCAATTTTCCTGCAAAAAATCTGAGACGAGACCGATACAATAGGACTTTATCTCCAACATTAAATTCTCTTTTAATAATTCTTCTATCATGCCATTTCTTAACTTTCTCCTTAAAAAGTCTAGCATTTTCATAAGCTTCACTTCTCCACTCATCTAAAGAACTCAATTGTAGCAACCTTTTCTTACCGGCAAGTTTAGAATCTTTATTAAGTTCTCTTACAGCCCAATAAGCTTTGTGCTCTAGTTCTAAAGGTAAATGACAAGCTTTCCCATAAACCATTTTATAAGGAGACATACCCATAGGATTTTTATGAGCAGTTCTATAAGCCCACAACGCTTCCTTCAACTTACTAGCCCAATTTTTCCTAGATTTATTAATAGTCTTCTGCAAGATGGATTTAATTTCTCTATTTGATAATTCTACTTGCCCACTAGTTTGAGGATGATAAGCTGAAGCAATTCTATGATTAATACCATATTTAGCAAGAGTTTTTCTAAAACCACCATGAATAAAATGAGAACCTCCATCAGTCATAAGATATCTAGGTACTCCAAACCTAGGAAAAATAACATCTAAAAGCATTTTTAAAGAAGTCTCACCATCAGCACTTTTTGTGGGTATGGCTTCCACCCATTTAGTAACATAATCAACAGCAACAAGTATATGAGTGTTACCTTCTGAAGAAGGGAAAGGACCCATGAAGTCAAATCCCCAACAATCAAATGGTTCAATAACAAGAGTATAATTCATAGGCATTTCATTGCGTCTAGAGATATTACCAACTCTTTGACATTCATCGCAAGACAAAATAAACTTTCTTGCATCTTTAAAGAGAGTTGGCCAATAAAAACCTGACTGTAGAACCTTTTGTGCGGTTCTATCTCCGGCATGATGTCCTCCATAAACACTACCATGACACTTACTCAATATCTCTTGTTGTTCATATTCGGGGACACATCTTCGCATAATACCATCCACTCCTTATTTATATAAGTGTGGGTCATCCCAAAAATAATTCCTCAAATCATAAAAGAATTTCCTCCTTTGCTGAGCTGAAAAGGTTGGAGGCAAGTACTTGGAAACAATAAAGTTAGCATAATCAGCATACCAAGGACTGTCTCACGAGCTTACCTTTATTGCAGCCAATTTTTCATTTGGAAAACTATCATTAACAGAAACAGGATCATAAGCAATATTTTCCAATCTAGACAACTTATTAGCAACAGGATTATCGGCACCTTTCCTACCTACAATATGTAAATCAAATTCTTGCAAAAGAAGCACCCATCTAATAAGCCTTGGCTTAGCATCTTTATTTTCCATAAGGTACCTAATTGCAGCATGATCAGTATGAACTGTGACTTTTGAATCAACAATATAAGGTCTAAACTTGTCACAAGCAAAACTACAGCTAACAACTCTTTTTCAGTTGTAGCATAATTTCTTTGAGCAACATCAAGAGTCTTACTAGCATAATGAATAACATTCAACTTTTTATCTACTCGCTGTCCAAGAACAGGACCTACAGCAAAATCACTAGCATGACACATAATTTCAAAAGGTAAATTCCAATCAGGTGGTTCAACTACAGGAGCAGTTGTTAAGGCTTTCTTTAGAGTTTCAAAAGCTTCCTTACAATCATCATCAAAAACAAAAGGTACATCTTTTTGAAGAAGATTAGTAAGAGGCTTTGAAATTTTAGAGAAATCTTTAATAAATCTCCTATAAAAACCAGCATGACCAAGAATACTACGAATACCTTTAACATCCCTAGGATAGGTCATCTTCTCAATTGCTTCAACTTTAGCTCTATCAACTTCAATACCTCTCTCAGAGATTTTATGTCCCAATACAATTCCTTCATTACCCATAAAGTGGCATTTCTCCAATTAATAACAAGGTTAGTTTCTTCACATCTCTGCAAAACTTTATCAAGGTTTCGCAAACAATTATCAAAAGAGTTTCCATAGACAGAAAAATCATCCATGAATACCTCTACAATCTTTTCACAAAAGCCATGAAAAATAGCGGACATGCATCTTTGAAAAGTAGCAGCAGCATTACATAAACCAAAAGGCATACGCCTATAAGCCTAAGTTCCATAGGGACAAGTGAAAGTGGTTTTCTCTTGATCTTTAGCTCGAACAGCAATTTGTGAAAACCCAGAATAACCATCAAGAAAGCAGAAATGAGTATTTTTAGATAACCTTTCTAACATTTGATCAATAAAGGGTAATGATCTTTCTTAGTAACTTTATTAACCTTACAAAAATCAATTCACATTCTATACCCTACAACTACTCTTTGAGGGATGAGCTCATCATTATCATTAGGTACAACAGTTATTCCTCCTTTCTTAGGAACACAATGCACAGACTAACCCATCTACTATCAGCAATAGGATATATAATACTAGCTTCAAGAAGTTTCAATACCTCATTCCTTACCACATCCTTCATCTAAGGAATTAGACGACGCTGATGTTCAACAACAGGCTTTGCATCATCTTCCATGTTGATGGCATGTTGGCAAATAGAGGGAGAAATCCCCTTCAAGTCATCGAGTGTGTAGCCAATAGCTCCTCGGTGTTTCTTCAATATTTCCAATAATCTTTCTTCCTCAAAATCTGAAAGCTTAGCACTAATAATAACAGGATATGTTTTCTTATCATCAATATAAGCATACTTAATATTATCAGGTAACGGTTTCAAATCAAAAACAGGATCTTCCTTTGGTGGTGGGGTTGTACCTAGATCTTCGACCGATAAGTCATGCTTAAGAATGGGTTGACGAAGGAAGATTTCATCAAGCTCATTCCTTTCTTCCCTAAAGACTTCACTCTCGTGATCCTCCAAATATTGCTGCAAAGGATTAGTAGGAGCAAGAGCAATAGATGCAAGCTGTTCAACTCTAAAGTCATCATTAGGCAATTCAGCTTCATAAGGTGCTTTGGCAAATTTAGAGAAATTAAACTCATAAGATTCACCAGCAAATTTAGTCACAATTTTCTCGTTCTTACAATCTATAATAGCTCCACAAGTATTTAGAAAAGGTCTACCAAAAATGATAGGACAAGTCTTACTAGCAACAGAACTAAGTACCAAAAAGTCAGCGGATATTTAATCTTACCACATAAAACTTCCACATCTCGAACAATACCAATAGGAGAGATAGTTTCTCTATTAGCTAGCCGAATAACCACATCAATATCTTCAAGTTCACAGAACCAATTTCATGCATGATTTCCACGTAAAGCTCATAAGGAATGGCACTAGAACTGGCACCAATATCGCATAAACCATAGTAACAATGATCACCAATTTTAATAGAGAGCATAGGAACGCTGGCTTTCCTAGACTTACTAGGATGTGAAACAATATTAGAAGCATCTTCACAGAAAATGATGTGACCATCTTCTACATTTTTAGTCATAAGGTCTTTAACCATTGCAACAGCAGGTTCAACATTTATTTGCTCCTCAGGTTCTATAGGTTTCTTTGCACTTTTGTTAACTACACTAGTTATAACAGAATATTCCTTCATTTTAGCAGGAAAAGGAATTTTTTCGATATAAGCTTCAGGAAGAATGTGATCAACAGTTTTAACTTCAATACATTTACCTATAGGTGAATCAGTTTTATCTTTGTAAGGTTCATGATACTTACTAAAATTCTTCCTAGGCAATTCAAAATGAGAGGCAAAATCTTTATAAAATTTGCAACAACTTGAGAGTCAAGGCCATAAGTAGCACTCATATTTCGAAATTTATCAGTATCCATAAAAGCTTCAATGCATTCATAATCATAATTTATACCGACTCTCTACCTTTGTCGTTCTCCCATCCTTCAGTATTCTCCTGAATCCGATCAAGAAGGTCCCATTTAAACTCTTCTTTGTTGCGCGTGAATGATCTAGAACAAGCAGTATCCAGCAAGGTTTTATCTTGAAAAGAAAGTCTTGCATAGAAATTATCAATGATGATATTACCAGGAAACTCATGAATGGGGCATTTGAGCATTAAAGACTTCAATCTCCCCCATGCTTGGGAAATACTCTCTCCATCATGAGGCCAGAAATTATATATGCGGTTTCGGTCTTTGTGAATTTCACTTGGAGGATAGAATTTAGAATAAAATAGAGGTATAATATCCTCCCAATCAAGAGAATACCCATTCTTCATCAGTTTATACCAATGCGCTGTTTTACCAGACAGCGACACAGAGAATAGTTTCTTCCTAACTTCATCCATAGAAATACCTGCACACTTGAATAACCCGCATAATTCATGTAAAAATAAATGATCTCCAGGATGGACAGTTCCATCCCCTTCATAGCGGTTATCCACAACACGTTCAATAATTTTCATGGGTATTTTATATGGAATCACTTTCTCACCTGGCGCCTCATCCACTACCTTTGCAGTAGTAGTAGACTTCCCAAATATGAATTCAAGAGAAGATCTCTCATAATGAATTATAGCAGTAAATAAAAACAGCACGTACAGTAAAAGTTTTCCTTACCAATTCCACTTACCAATAGCGCTTCCCCCGGAAACGGCGCGAAAATAGTCTTGATGACCCACAAGTATAGGGGTGTATCGTAGTACTTTCGATAAATAAGAGTGTCGAACCCAACGAGGAGCAAATGACAAGCAGTTTCGATGAAGGATTCACTGTAAATGCTCACAGACAAGTTTTCAGGAGGTTTTGATATAGCAGATAAATAAAATACAAGTAAGTAAAATGCGAGAGTAATAATTGCAGCGAGTGACCCAATCCTTTTTAGCACAAAGGACAAGCCGATTTGTTTACTTATGATGACCAAACGTTCTTGAGGACACACATGAATTTAGTCTAGTGCTTTCGCTTCATATAGTTGATTAATCTTCATTGTTTTGATAAGTGTTGTGTGGGTGAACCTATGCTAATGCACCGCCCTTCCTAGGACTAATACATACTTGTGATTAAACTCCTTGCAAGCATCCGCAAATACAAGAAAGTAATTAAGATAAATCTAACCACGGCCTTAAACTCTGAGATCCTGCTATCCCTCATGCATCGATGTACCAACGGGGGTTCAGGTTGCTGTCACTCCGGCAACCCCACAATTAGCAAACGAATACAAGATGCATTCACCTAGTCCCATAAAGGTGAAGTGTCATGTAGTCGACGTTCACATGACACGACTAGAAGAATAACACCACAACTTAAATATCAAACCATTAAATATTACTCAACATAGTTCACTACTAACATTTAGACTTCACCCATGTCCTCAAGAACTAAACGAACTACTCACAAGACATCATATGGAACATGATCAGAGGTGATATGATGATGGATAACAATCTGAACATACACCTTGATTCAATGGTTTCACTCAATAGCATCAATAACAAGGAGTAATCGACACCGGGAAAGTTTCCCTATGAAATACTCAAGATTCAACCCAAGATGTTACATCGGAGACGAGGTGCAGCGGTGGAGATGACGGTGTCGATGGTGGAGATGATGATGATGATCCCAATGAAGTCCAGCTCGATGACGGTGACGATGGCGACGATTCTCCCTCCGGCCGGAAGGAATTTCCCCAGATTTCTGCAGAGCTCTTTCTCTCTCGGTGTTTTTCCGCCTCTAGGAGGCGGCGCTGACTATCCTCGATGCCCCCCTACACCTTAGGGTTTTCGGGAGATCAAGTACGCGAAAGGGCGATGGCCGAGGGGGTCGTGGGCCCCTCCCCACATGGCGGCGCGCCTGGCTTGGTGGCCGCACCAGCCTATGGGGAGGGCCCATGGCGGCCCTCCTCGGCCTCCCCTTTTGGCTGGCTCTGTCATCTGGACAAATAGGAGCTTCGGTATATTTTCCGCCAATTGTTGATCTTCAGAAATATTGTATCTGACGGTGCTTTTTCCAGCAGACTGACTCCGGTGAATAATTCTCCAATAATCATGAAACATGCAAAATAGGTGAAATAACATAAGTATCATCTCTAAATATGAAATATGTAAATGAATAACAGTAAATTATGATATAAAATAGTGATGCAAAATGGACGTATCATATGCATGGTAGGATTTTTATTTCAAAAGTAAAGTATTATGCTATGCTTAGCCAACCCTAGTAGTGTTTAGCTATTCCTGAACCCATTACTAGGATGCATTACTTTTGCTTGCAAGATCAAATGCCAAGTGCTTTTCGCTGTTGAATGGGAATGTTTGAAAATTTAAAAATTAACAACCTTAATGAAACACCTGGGTGGATTTGGTATTGCTTGGTGGGCGGCTACTCAGGGCCACATACCTGGCTGTCAACCCAGGATTGTGTGGTTGTCTTCGCCTGAGGGTGCGCAGATGTTGAGTGGCTACTCAGGGACACATTGACTCCTGTCTAATACTTGTCAATGTGGTTATCTTCGCCTGAGAGTCCACTTGTGGATGGCCACCCAGGATTAAAGAGATTACTATGTCGTCCATGTTTTATATAGCTTCCAGTGCAGCCTTATGATATTATGGGCTCTGCCGGGATTAAGTAAGTTGTGAGGTCCAACTTGTTTGCTAGACATGCGGATGTGGCGACGGCCAGTGGGAACGGGTCTAGCTAGTATGGTTGAAACCTTCTTCTGAAAGATGTTGTCTCATTCTTCTCTTGGCCGGGAAGGGTGGGTCGTAAGGTGAAAGTGCACAACCTCTCGAGAGTTAAACCTAAGATCTTAGCCGTGTCCCCGGTTATGGAGAATTTGAGCTCCTAGGCAAAGAATGTACGGAAGAATCTCATCACATTTTCTGAATGTATTTAAAATTTGTATCAACCTGGTAAAACTCATGGAAGATGTAACCATGTGATTATTCTAAAACCCATGGAGGATTTTAACCATGGTGTGATTTCATAATGTCATTCAAGGATTTCAAAATGTTTTGTTTTAAACAAAATATAGGATAAAATTGGCTTTATGCAAATTAGCCTAAACTCCACTAGCCAAATATCATGTAGATAGTCATGTCTAAAATCGCCACCAAATAAGTGTCATTTGCTAGTACATCATTGTAATCACCTCCATTCGTGGGGCTGCATATTCAAACGTGCAGGATTTTCTAAGGAGGAGTACTTGGTAGGATCTCGAGTCTACATTCCAACATGACTTCCTGTGGCACATGAATATGATGAAGGCTCATTGATGATTTACATTTCCGTTATGTTTGTTCTGAACATTGTACTGAGCTAGTCCTTGTGACTATGCAATTTGTAAGGTTTTACTTTACCCTTTGGATCAACGATGTAGTAATTTGATACTATTGAAATGATTACTATATTTTGTAATGTGTGCTATCAGTGATCGTGGGAATAGCACGATACACATGTATCTTATCTTTATTAAAAGGTAGGGTGCTACAACAAGTCTGCCAGCCAGCCGACACCGATTCGTGCTCAGGACGGGCCACCAGTCCCCAAGAATATTGTGCGGAGGGTGCATGTGGCGGGTGAGCGGATGCTAGTTAAAAGATTGTACAATGTTACACCCGGTCCTATGCAATCTCTGGTTGACAGTATTCAGCATATGGAGGAGCGGTGTCTCAAGGAGAAAGATAGTGCATACTCGGTGTATGTGGCCAAGGTGCCCTCGGGCTAGGGATTTGTCAATAGCACTGTTAGGCAGAAGGTCTTCATGTGGTATGATGACATCTTCGCCATGTTAAACAGTTATCCGCTACAGTACACCTTCATTTCCCTATACTCGCTCAGTATGGCGATGCAGATCATTAGAAACAGACCCCGGGCATCGCAATAGTCGACCCCTTCTACATGCATGCCATCCACTTGGCTAGCGCTGGGGACCGGCGAGTCACGAGTAAATACCTCCAAGGCTTCTTTCCGGCGAATCAGAAGAAGGATAATATCCTCCTGCCTTACGTTCTCGAGTAAGTCATCCCCTCACCATCTTAACACATGAATTTTTTTAGATTCCAATCATCATGTTCTTAAACATTATGTGTTCTACGTAGAGATAATATCTGCACACTCATCTCCATATGCCCAAAACATTCCATGGCCACATATTTCGTGCGGACAGTAAGTCGAGCACAGACTACACACATATCAAGAATGTACTTGATGATACTCTCAATGGCTATGTCAAAGCTAAAGGCCTCCTGGAGACACGAGTTGCTAGGTATGGCAAGCACGTGTTCAAACACATAACAAAGTTCCCCTACGTCAAGAAGCCGCCTTCCCGTAAGAAGGATGTCTACTACGCCCTCCATAACATGGGGGCGTTCTTACGAGACCACCAGAAGCTTATGCTAGCTGATCATCTCAGAGACTGGGCCACACGTTTGTCGCGGATCCAGGACGAGAACATCAAGCAAGATTTCGTTCGCATCCAAGTAGAGTTTTGTGAAATCATCTATCAAGATGTCCTTAGAAGCTCGGGGGGTTCTACAACGACTATCAGCCGTCAAACAGTGACATAGACACAATGCTCCAAATGCAGGATGACGACTACCGCTCATGGATGACCTTGGTGAAAGGCGGTGGTTTTATCAACGCTCCAACCCCTGAGCCGAGTAGAAAGTCTTGATGGTAGCCTAGTTATGTAGTTCTGAACTATCGACGAGCTTGTGTTGTAATAAACTTTATCCAATACTTCACTTGCATGTCTCTTTAATTAGTTTTGACGGTCGTTGAAATTATATGTAATCGATGCTATTAATTACTAGTTCGGCTATGTCTGTGAACTTATATATATGGCTCTCTAGTTTCGACGGTCATTTTGTGCATTTGATTTGGTATTTAATTTTATTTGCACTTGCCGATGATTAGAATGTTTGGCCAGTACACTTGGAGGTGGGGCCATTGAACCTGGTGCGATGGTATAAATATCAATCTCTTGTGCATCCTACCTGGTTTCACTGACTCTGTCACCAAATGTTAATATTTTTTTGACCAACAATGTATGAGGCATGCCATTTAGTTCATACTACTTGGCTCTTATTTGAGTTGGCCTTCTTCGTTTATTTTGGTATTTTTTTGAGAGAGTGCCGATGATTATAATGTTTGGTCACCATACACTATGGGGTGGAGTAAGTGAACCTGATGTGATGGCAAAAATATCAGTATCTTCTGCATCCTACTTGGCTTCGCTTACTCCATCCCTGAATTTTAATATTTGGTTCGACCATCCTACGTGTGTGTCATTATATGAGGCCCTTGTCATTCCATTCGCTTTGGTATTTCATAATGCCGATGATTATAATGTTTGGTCACTACACTTGGGGGCGGCGCAAATGAGTCTGGTGTGACGGCACAAATATCCATCTCTTGTGAATCCTACTTGGTCTCACTTACGCCGTCCCTGAATATTCATATTTGTTTCGACCAACAATCTATGAGGCATGCCATTTAGTTCATACTACTTGGCTCTTATTTGAGTTCGCCTTGTCATTCCATTTGCTTTGGTATTTCAGAATGCCAATGATTAGAATGTTTGGTCACTGCAGTCGGGGGCGGTGCTAGCGAGCCTGGTGTGATTGCACAAATATCAATCTCTTGTGCATCCTACCTAGCCTAGCTAACACCGTACCTGAATTTCAATATTTGTTTCGACCAACAAAGTATGAGGCATATATAATATTTAGTTGATACTACTTGGATTGCATTTGAGTTTGCTCTTATTTGTTGCAAAGACCTATGAGTGCACTAATGTTTCATTTGCTTGTGCATATATGCAGAGATGTCGCGTATGTCGTGTACAAGGGCAAGGTTCCCGGAGTCTACGGCGACTGGGAGGAGTGTCGGAGACAGGTTCACCATTTTAGTAGTAACATCTACAAAGGGTACACCATTAGAGCGGAGGCCGAAGACAGATAAACGCGCTATCTGGTGGGAGAGAGGAGGAGCGGAGGAGGAACTAGATGAAGACCACCTTCATCGGGATGATGCTAGTAGTGACTGTAGCTCTCTTCTATGTGATGGTAGTTTAGATGATTGACCTTGTAACCTAGCTCATGACCTTGTAACCTCGTAACTTTTCTAATATTTTGAATCCATACTTTGAATTTGGAGGCTAATGTGAAGAACTATGTATTGATATACTGTGTTGTTGTCTATGCATTATATATCATGTATTGTGATGTATTACAACCTGTACAAATACCAGGAATACAAATAAAATTTTAAAAATTGAATTACTAGCAGTGGCGCACCTAGTACCCATCAGTGGCGCACCACTCCAAACAAGCAGTGGCGCACCCCTAGATACAACAGTGGAACACTGCTGTGATGCAATTCTAAAGCCTGGCAGTGGCGCACCCATGTTGGCACCAATGGCGCACGTCTCCGAGTCAGCAGTGGCGCACCCTGACACGCAGCAATGGCGCACACCTTTGGCACAATAGTGGCGCACCAAAATAATCAGTAGTGGTGCATCAACCCTAGAAAGCAGTGGCGTACCCTAATATCTAGCAATGGCGCACCTCTTTGGACCAACAGTGGCGCACCACAACAGTTAGCAATGCTGCACCACGAGGTGCGCCATTGGTACTTGGGCTACCAATGGCGCACCACTAGTGCGCCACTGATAACTGTTAGCAGTGGCGAGATAGCAGTGGCGCATTGACAGCCCATAGTGGTGCGCCACTGATTACCTGTTTCCTAGTAGTGAGCGTCTCTGACGGTGGTGGTGGCTCCCGGTGCGGTTTTCTTCGGCAGAGCCGTGACAGCCTTCGAGCCAGTAGCGCTTGTGGCAGCGCTAGCAGCCGGGCCAAGGTCCTTGATGGTGAACTCAGCACGAAGATGACCAGTGAGCTGTCGAAGAAGAGCGTCGTTGCAGGCTGTCAAGATGATGTCGTCAACATAGAGCAGCAGATAAGCCACATCATTTCCCTGTCGATCGACAAACAGGGAGGCGTCGGAGCGTGTAGAGTGGAACCCAAGCTGATGAAGAAATGCCGACATGCGCTAGTACCAGGCGCGCGGCGCTTGCTTCAGCCCGTACAATGAGCGGGAGAGCAGGCACACGCGGTCTGGATGGTTGACGTCAACAAACCCGGTGGGCTGCTGACAGTACACCTGCTCCGAGAGATGTCCATGAAGAAAGGCATTGGAGACGTCCATCTGGTGCACAGGCCGGGCGAGAGAAGCGGCAAGGTGCAGAACAGTCCGGATTGTGCCCGGTTTGACAACCGGCGCAAACGTATCCGTGAAGTCGACGCTGGCACGTTGACGGAAGCCTCGGACTACCCAGCGCGCCTTGTAGCGCTCGAGTGTACCATCAGAGCGTAGCTTGTTCTTGAACACCCATATTCCAGTAATGACGTTGTAACATCCCAATTTTTAACAATAATGAAATCAAGGAGAGATCAAGTACTCAAAATTTGCAACAAACAAAAACTTTTTATATGCATAGTGTGTCACATACAAGTTAATGCATAGGAGTGATTTTCTTGGGTGCACTTGCCATGATGAGTGTTGATATGGTTATCACATGCTAATAAACCCTAATATATGATCATAATACCCCTCCTTGAGGAAATAAAAGAAAATGCCAAGTGTGATCCAAAACCCTCACATACACATAGGTCAAAAATGCAAACCATCACCAAAGGCCACCATGGCTTGATCTTTTGTTTCTAAAATGATTATATAACTCAAACAAACCTAAATGCATCAAAGAAACCAAAATTGAATCAATTTTGAACTCAAAACCATCTCACATGTGATGATGGTCACTTATGCAATTTATAACATGATCCCCTCTTTACCCCTCTGGTTAAATCATTTCTTACACTAAACTTGATTAACCAAAGCAATGTAATCCAAGACCATGTCAAGATGAGGAACTTTCATGTTGACCACCCTGGCTAGAGTTGACTAGGTTGACCAGAATAAGGGTGACAAGTGAGGACTTTATATCAATGTGAAGATCATACCCAATTTGATTTTTTGCAAACAACCTTCATTTTGACCACCACCACCACCACTCTACTGCAAATATTATATAAATCAAACCCTACAAATTTCATTCAAAAATTCCAAAGTAAAGTTCTTGCGGCCATTTGGTCGAGCATCTTGTGTGCATGAACCTGCCAACCCCATGCATTGTAAAATCCAGTGGTTCCTTGCATAAACCCTCATGCCTAGCTCATCAAATGTACTCCATTGACCTCCCTCTACACTGCCAAGCACCTCAGACAAGCCCTGGTACACTCTTGCATCATCATCAAGTGGAAACCATGCCATGCCGTGGCATGACATGGCCTCATCATGCCAACTCTGTCCCTGGCCTTCCCCACCATGAACCACCATGTCATCTAGCTGCTCCACACCTCCCTGGATCGAATGGACACGAGCCCCGCCCAAACGGTGCACCAGACGCGTCGGAACAGACACGCCCAGACACGCCCAGACGATCACGCGCGCGCCAGAGCGTGCATCGCCATGCACCGGAGCACGGCAGAGCACCACGTCGCCCCGCTCGCTCCGTTGACCCCAGCCCCTGCCTCCAGCGCCAAACGCTTCACGACGCCAAGGTGAACCGCCCAGACACCGCCATTGGTCCGCGGGAACGCCGTGCGCCACGCCCACGCCGACGACGTCCGCCGCAGTACTGCCAGCCTCCGTCACGCGCTCGTCCTCTCCTCTGCCTCATTTTCAACGCCGTCAAGCGCTGCGTCACCGCCAGGACGTCGCCTGCCCGCGTGCATCATCGCCACCCCCTGCGCGCCGTAGCACCGTCGTCGTCGATGAGCTCATCGCCGCGCCACGGCCACCTCCGACCCTATAAAAGGAGGCCTCCCCGTGCCTCAATCTCCACACCATTCTTGCTCGCCTCCCTCTCCTCAAGCTCCTCGTCCCCTCGCCCTGCTCGATTAGCCACCGCCGTCCAATTTCACCGTCGGAGCCCGCAGAGGTGCTGAAGGGCGCCATCGATCCAGCCACCCCCGCGACGCCTCCTGCCGCCTCGCCGTCGTCGACAACCTCCCCACGCACACTGCCACACCTGCAACGGCCTGGTACTCCCTCCGACCCCCTACCTGAGCCGCCGGAGCTCGACCTTCTCGCCGGAGACGACGACGATTAGCGTCCGTTCGATCTCGTTCTAATCCTACGGCTCACCTCCTCTGTACCGATTCGCTGTGTTAAACTCGCTGACGCATGGACCCCACGCTGTCAGGGGGCCCGTGGCATTGGACGCGCTACTGGGCCGGCCCAACTTCTTTTCCTCAGTACAGCCCATTTCTCTTTCCCGCCTAAGCCCACGTATTCAAATTGAGATTTTCGAATTTAATTAATTAGCCTCTGATGTTGTTTTCAAAAATTAATAGAATAAAATCTACCCAACCAAATTTGACAAATTTTATATATTTGGAAACCTTGTGAAAATGTCTACAAAACTACACTGGTCCCAACCCTAGATTGTTTGTCGAATTAATCTGAGAAAATAAACAAGGCAGGGCCTTTTTCCACTTCCATTAATTATTAAAAATTGAATAAAAATGCTATTAAGTTAAAACCAACTCTCAAAAATCATATTTCAATATATCTATCAGAATATGTAAAAATATTGCATCATTGTTTGCATGATAATGTCCTTGTTTAAAAATTGGCTCTAAGGCTATTTAAAATACTTTTTAAATGAGCTTATCCCTTATTAATGTATATGAGAGCATCTCTCTCATTTAAATTTTGTTCCCACTAAGTTAATATGAAGAAGCCACTATGGTTATGTTGAACTCATATTAATTCAATGATAATATTAAACATTAATCAAGTATTATTAAAAAGCATGAGGTGATGTACCTCATTTAAATCTTTTTCCCAAGTAATTATTATGAAGAGGTTGACCTTGGTCCACCTAGGTCATATGATATTAATTGAGGAAATTAAATCTTAATCAAACTTAATGAGAGGGAATTATTTTCTCTCAAGAAGTAAATAGCAACCCAAATTAATATTTATAATGAGAGGAAATTATTTTTCTTAAGAATAAGAATTAAATCAACTCACATAATAAGCATGTGTTATGATAGCTTAGTAAGAGTGATTCATATGTGTGCTTAGCTTAGTATTTGAGTTGTGTGGTGATTGTGTGTATTATACTCGTATTTAGACGCTAGTACCGAGGAGTACGCTGAGGAGGAGGAGGTCTACACTCAAGGAGAGGAAGACCACTTTGATCAGTACAACAATCAAGGCAAGCTAATACACTTGCAAAGTGCAAAGGTCTCAAGGGCAAAGCACCCCACCATTTGTTTTATCTTTATTAAGCCTATCCCAGATTTATTACAAGTTTTACTTTCAAGTTTTACTACTTTACTTTATCAAAGTACTTTTTGATTCATGATTCACTTGATCTAGAGTAGGACAATATCATCAAAGTTAGCTTATGACAAATAAGTTAAGTTAGCACCCCTCATGACTAGTGGCTAGTGCTAAATACCTAAAATTGGCTACTCTAGATGGGAACATTGTGATATGAGATGATGATGGTGAAATTGATGAAAGTAATATTGAAGGTAAATAATACCAAGAGAAGATAGTGATTTTTGATGAAAACTAATGTTGGGTTGGATGCGATACCTTTCCAATATTGAGTACCCCCACAATACTGATTATGGGTAGGGCTTAACTAGAAGTTTATGTATCTTAGTATGGGTTCCCTCTGAACACACATCATAGGGGTTATGCCGAGGCTGTCTCCGTTGTTGAGAAATGATGTGAATTGAGGTGAATTGTCCGGCCAAGCCCCAGCCCCAGGTTGAGTTGGTCTTCACCGGAGGCCAAGCTCATGGGGAGAGGTGCTCATACTAGGGTTAGTAAATGAAAGGTTATGGTTGATGATCCGCGTACTGTGTTACGATGATTCGGGAAATCCCGACGGATGGAATCAAATATTGTGGCACAAGTGTGCAACCTCTGCAGAGTGTAAACCTATTCGAATAGCCGTGTCCACGGTTACGGACGGTTGGAAAGGCCATCTAGTTTCCAGTATTAGAATCTGAAAGTCTGAATGGTGACTAATGAATGATGGTGAATCACAATTGAGTTGTGGGAATGACACTAATGTTCCCACTTGAGTTAGTTAATTTAGGAATGGTCTATATGAAATGATTATGAACTAAAATTAGCTTTATGCAAATAAAACTAGAGCTTAGCACCCTTTCTCTTAAATAGTTAGTAGTTACTTTGGTATTAGTTTGCGAGTACTTTAAAGTACTCACGGCTGTGTCCCTGGCTATTCAAATGGCCAGAATATGAAGAAGAGCAACAGTATGAGGACGATGGTCAGCAGGACGTCTACAACAACTAGGAGTCGCCACGTCAAGCGTTGGCCTGTGGAGTAGATAGCCCCCTCTTATTACGCTTCCGCTACTATGTTGTTCGTTGGTCAATAGATCAACTATTTGTGTAATATTGGATCATGTGATCCCCTTTTGTAAGACAATGATGGTTTGTAATGAATGATGACTTATGATATCAGCTGTTATGTCTCGCAACAACAATATTCCTGGGATTGCGATGAATGACATAATAGGCATCCGGACTTAAAAATCCGGGTGTTGACAGACGTTGGCGCCAGGAGGACGCAGAACTAGATCCCAAGTCCGGTTCCGTTGTAGGGCCTCAAACTCCTCCTGCATGGCCGCATGCCACTTCGGGTCGCGTAGAGCGGCTCGAACGGAGGTGGATACCGGCGAGAGCGCTGGTGTAGAAGTTGCACATGCGTAGACATCGGCGGGGTAGCGTGTAGAGGGCCGAAGCACACCCGCGCGAGCACGATCGAGTGGTAACGCCCGTAGTCGGAGGCGACGGTGGGGCGACGACCGAGCTCGATGACGATGATCCGTCGACGAGGAGGCTGGTGATGACGACGATGACCCGGACGGCGAGGAGCCAGGCGCAGCCGGGGCCGCAGCTGCCGGGGCAGGAGGCGCGGGTGCTGCAGGGGCCGCGGCTGCCGGGGCAGGAGGCGCGGGCGCAGGCGAGGCTGCTGCCGCGTGCCGTCGAGCGGGTACACCCATAGGAGGGTCGATCGGCGCAGTAGTAGTCTCCAAGGTGCCCTACTTAAACGAAAACACCATATCGTCAAAGTAAACATGCCGTGAGGTGATCACGCGATGAGAGACCGGATCATAGCAGCGATAGCCGTTGGTGTTGTCCGGATAACCGATGAACACACACGGAAGGGACCGAGGGGCTAGCTTATGCGCAACAGTGGCGGTGGTGCTGGGTAGCAGTGACAGGCGAAGATGCGAAGGGCATCATAGGAGGGTGGAGTGTCGAAGAGAAGGTGGTGTGGAGCGTACTGCCAACGGGAGCGACACAGCCGAATATTGACGAGAAGGGTAGAGGTGGCGAGGGTATCCGGCCAGAAGCATGATGGCATGTAGGCATGAAACAAGAGGGTGCAGACGCAATAGTTGAGAGTATGAAGGATGCGTTCAGCGCGACCGTTCTGTTGAGAGGTGTAGGGACATGTTAGACGAAAGACCGTGCCGTGAGTAGCAAGGAGGGTGCGAACGGCGTGGTTGTCAAACTCTTTTCCATTGTCAGTTTGAAGGGCATGGATATTTCTGCCAAACTGGGTGGAAACATAGGAAAAGAAAGATGTTAAGGTGGTGGAGACTTCAAATTTACGGCGTAGGTGGAAAGTCCACACAAAATGCGAATAATCATCCAATATCACAAGGTAATAGAGAAAACCAGAATTACTCGGAATTGGAGAAGTCCACACATCACTATGAATTAATTGAAATGGAAAAGACGCTACACATTGTGGATAAACTAAAGGGAAGACGAACATGTTTGCCTAGACGACATGCTTCACAAGAGTGAGACTCTGTTTTATTACAAGAAAAAGAAAATCCTTGCATTATTTGGCGACGTGCGGTGGAACTAGGGTGTCCGAGGCGCGCGTGCCAAAGATCGACACCGGCGGAGAGGGCGAGGTGGCTAGAGGCAGTGCAGGACTGTTGAACAGGGTAGAGGGCGTCACTGAGGTTGTCACATCGGTGGAGGAGCATCCGAGTACGACCATCCTTCACAGAAAAACCGACATCGTCAAATTCAACAGTCACGGAGATCACGAGCAAGACGCTTAACAACAACTAGATTCTGAATAAGAGAGGGAGAGACAAGGACATTATGAAGAGAAAGAGGCCTAGAGTTAGAAGGGAAACTAGTGGAACCGGTGTGGGTGATAGGAATAGCTTGACCATTACCGACAATGATGCGAGAGGAAGTGGTGGTGGGAGAGGAAACGGAGAGTTTACCGGGATGGGAGGTCATATGAGAGGAGGCGCCGGTGTCCATGAACCAATCACCACCGCCGCCGTAGGGGCCAGTGTTGGGGGCGGAGTGGAGGGCGTGTACCAGCGCGGGGTCGACCTGCGGCATAGACGATGCGTCATTATTGGAGGGCGCGGTGTAGCCTAGAGCAGCGTGGTACTGGGGCGCCAAATAGAACGCCTGATGGGTGGTTGGTCGAGGCCTCAAGATGCAAGGGAGGGGGGCCCGAGGCACCGGCATGGTGTAGGCGTGGATGACGCCGGTCCAGGGATTGTGACCCGTGGCCTAGGGCGGCGTGGGCGCAAACTGCTAGGGAGGAGGCGGGTTGGCAGCAGCGATGGTACGCTTGCGTCCGTTTCCGCCATGACCACGGCGACGTCGGCCACCGTTGCCGCTGTTTCCTCTGTTCCTGCCTTTGCCGCCCGGGGCAGCACGAGCCTGGTATAGTAGGGAGGCGGGGCCGGGGCACGGGGTGGAGGCGCCGATGGAGAGGGCCGGGGCGCGAGGAACCCAGCGGCGAAGGCGGTGTGGACCGCACGAGTCCGCAACTGCTGCATACACCTCTCCTCGTGGCGAAGGTAGGCCACGGCCTGCTCGTAGGTCGGCGTGGTGAGCAGCTTGAGGTTGGCGGCAGCGTGGCTGAGATCCTCGCCGAGACCGGCCGTGAGCGTAGAGAGGAGGAGGGAGTCGGTGATCGCAAACTCCAAGTCACAGAGCTCGTCGGAGAGGGTCTTGAGGCGCAGGTAGAAGGAGTCGAGGGAGAGGTCGTTCTGGTGGAGGCCAAAGAACTCCTTCTGGAGGAAGGTGATGCGCTGGATCTTTTTATCGGTGAAGAGGCAGGTGATCTTCTTCCACACATCGCGCACGGTGTTGCCATCACGGACAACGGTGTGAAAGATGTCGGTGGAGACGGTCTGGAAAAACCAGCGGATGATGGTGGCGTCAATGGTGCTCCAGTCGGGGTCATGCAGCATGGCGAGGAGGTCGATGGTGTCATCGATGTGGTCGAGGAGATCGTACTCGCGGAAGAGGAGACTGAAGTACGTCTTCCATGCGAAGAAGTTGGCTGCGGTGTGGGAGAGTTTGATCAGCACACGCTCGAGGACGGGGACATCGCGGATGACGGCGACGGAGGGGCCGGCGAAGGGGTTGGAGCTCCCAAATTGCGAGGAGTTGAAGGGGTTGGAGAGGCCGGAGCTGGAGAAGTCGCCCATGGTGGCGGAAGCGGGGCCGCAGCAACAC
The DNA here is from genome assembly GCA_030979885.1 of Lolium multiflorum. NCBI lineage: Eukaryota > Viridiplantae > Streptophyta > Magnoliopsida > Poales > Poaceae > Lolium > Lolium multiflorum. Next base: position 106,230,671 of record CM061749.1, read on the forward strand.
CGAGTGATGTGGGCATTACCCTTCGGGTAACTAATGTTGCACTACCTCCTACGGCCCAACCAGGGGCCCATGAGGGTACTCGATGGCCAGGTGGGCCGCTGCGTCGGTTGCTGAGAAAGATTCTTGAAGAAGAAGGAAAGAAGACGGAGAACATAAGGAAAGATTAGACCTAGGACTTTTTGTAACCTAGTCGTACCCGGACAGATCTCTCGAGGCCTGGCCCCCAATATAAGGGCCAGGACAGGGGCTGCCGAGGAACAGATAATCAATAGCCTTTAACCACCGTAAGTTTAGAGCTAGGTCATCATAGAACTTAGCCTCTCGACGAAAGTCACAGCCCAAACCTTCGGCACCCCATTGTAACCGATATTTTCAGCAATCAAGATCAGACAAGCAGGACGTAAGGGTTTTACCTCATCGGGGGCCCCGAACCTGGGTAAATCGCTCTCCCCGCTTGTTTGATAACCGATGTCTCTTGTCAGCCTACAGGATTCCATCTACCCTAAGCCCCCTATGGAGGGCATTGCCGGGGAGCACCCTCGACAATTGGCGCAGTCTATGGGAAACCTGTTGGTACAAGATCCGACATCGGCAGCATCGGCCATGTTATCGGCAGCTTTGTCAACACCGCCGGCTTCACCACCGGCCTCTTCATCACCAACCTCGGGGAATTCGATTCGCTTCGGATCCTTCGAGTTCACCCCGCACGACGACTCGTCTCGCTCGACCTTTTCAGATCTGCAAGGAGGTTTGGGCATGACGTTTGGAAGCGTTCATTACAACATCAACGCAGAAGGAATTCTTTGGCTGCCTGAGCCGTTCGTTTCTAGATCGGCAAGGAAGCCATCTCCATCAGTTGCGGGATCGATCGCGTCCTCATCAATCGACCTATCGGCTGGTTTGACGTACTCGACTAATTCGTCAGCACCATCAACCCGTCGATCGATATCCCCTATGTCGGTCGGATCCGATGACTCCATTTCATCCAATATGACTTCATACTACTGCTTGAACTGCGACACCAGGCACGGGCTGGGGTCAAGTGACACACCGTTCGTCTGCAACGCCAGATATTCATCTGCAGAGGAAAGCATCGACATTGCCATCAGGATGACCACTTGGAGGATAGCGCGCCACCAAGTCTATGCCACCCTCCACGCAGGAAACGCGGGGAACGGAGGAGGAGAAGGAGATCGCACCCCCCGCTCCAGCAGGCGACGTAACTCTGAAAACGGCGCCAGTAACAACAATAGCGATTATACTATCGCAGAGGAAGAATGGGTAGCGGCTCAGGCTGCCGTAGTCAACAACACACCACTCCCCGCTGGAACTACGGTTGGGACTCTCAACGCATATCGTTCTATTATGGAGAAGAATCGGGAGCGATTATCGAATGAGTAGGCTACTCTCGACCCACGCCTACTCGCGGCAGATCAATCTAGTGAACGGCGAAGGGCGTCACAAGGAAGTGATTCGCGAAGCAGTCAAGGTGCGGGGAAGCATCGGTCAAGGCTATCTCGACTTTCGGAAGATGATGCCAAAGAGATAACATCGAACCTATCCAAGTCTTTCATGACCACGGATACCGCGGGTATGTTGAGGCCAAAAACCGTCGAATGAGCAACCGCTAACCTGGAAGGATATTTGATCAACCAGAAACCAACACCCGAAGATCCTATGGCTCAAGCTCATCGGGGGGCCCTGGAAAGCCTCGCAATCTTGGGAGACAACCTAGTTCCGCGGAAAGATAAATATGTGCTTCAGGCTAGTGGTTCAAGACGCCATTCGAGAGACGCTAGAGATGAAATCACTCAGAGCAGAATCGACAGAGCCAGGCGACGACGGGCGGCAAAAGAAGAGTATGACAGTGATGATTCCGAGGAAAGCCAGGAGTACGACGGCGAGATGAGGGGAGATGATTGTTTAAGCTATAAGATCCGTGAGACAATGCTGCCCAAAAGGTTCAAACCCACCCCCACTAACGCCGCTAAGTACGATGGACAACATGAGCCGAGGTCATGGATAGATGATTATCTGCAGACCGTAATCTTACACAAGGGTAACCAAATTGCAGCAATGCAGTGTTTGCAGCTTTACCTGAAATATTTGGCACGAGCTTGGTTGAGAGGCCTGCCGAAGGGATACATCAAATCATGGGACGATCTGGTGGACGCTTTTGTTAAAAATTTCCAGGCAACGTATAAAAGGCCCGTTGGAATCGATGAACTACGACATTGTCAGCAGAAGCCGAAGGAATCAATGCGTGCGTACATCGGGAGATTCACCAAACTCCTGAACGCTGCCGAAGATGTTTGTGTCCACAGAGCAATCGACGCCTTCAGCGACGGTATTCGACGAGAGACTTACATAGAGGAGCTTGGGCGAAAGGAGCCAAAGACCATAAACAAGCTAATGGAGATCGCCAATAGTTGGGCTGATGGCGAGGATAACGTACGAAGGCCTCGCCCACGCAGTGATGATGAAGACGATGATCACCTGAGGCATGACTCGGGCGGCCGAAGGGATCGCCGCAAAAAGAGGAAGGACCGCTGATACGATGACACCAACTTCGTAGCCACAGGATATTCTGATCGACGAGACGATCGGTACGACGACAGGCGAGATGATCGACAGGACAATAACCGCAGTAGCTCTGGGAATCGTGGCAACTACAAACCACGACCCTCAAGGATTCCAGAGTTACCTTTCGCTGAGCAGATAAACGCACCTTGTTACTTACATGCGTACACTGATCCTAAGGATGACAAGTACAAGTCGAGTCACCTGCTCAGGGATTGTCGACAGTTCATCGAGATGCAGAAATTTATCCAGCAGCAGCAGCCGAATCCCCCACCACCGCCACCGTCACGTCAGCATCAAGTTCAGCAAGTCCAGCCTCGCAACTCTAATTAATGAGGCCTTCCCTCCGCCGCGAGGGCAGATGAGCATGATCCACAAAACTGGTGTTTCTAGGAGGGAGATGAAGAGGCTCACTCAAGAAATCAACCTGACAGAGAGTAGTATGGCCAATATCCCAGAATATATTGATTGGTCTTCGCAGAGCATTCTGTTCAGCAGAGCGGACCACCCGATGACAATACCAAAGCCAGGTCATGCTGCCTTGGTAATTGAAGCACAAATAGGAGGATTTAATATGAGCAAGGTCTTCATGGATGGAGGAAGTGGCTTAAATTTGATATTCCTGTACACAATCAAAAATATGGGAATTACGATGAGGATGTTGGAGGAGATAGATACCTGTTTCCATGGGATCCTCCCCACTTTGCCGGCGTACTCTCTTGGCAAAGTTTACCTGAATGTTGTCTTTGGGAAACCCAATAACTTCAGGAAGGAAAAGATCGAGTTCGAGGTAGTAAATTGGGAATCACAGTACTACGCTATACTCGGGAGACCATCTTATGCCAAGTTCATGGCTGTGCCGTATTATGCATATCTCAAGCTTAAGATGCCAGGGAACAATGGGACAAACATCACAGTCTATGGAAGTTTCTCACGCTCAGAAAATTGTGACCGGGAGTTTCAAAAGATTGCTGCCAAGTTTGGAGTAAAGCAAGAGCCTGTTGATTTTGCTTCTAAGTCATTGATACTTAAGGATCAAAAGGATGAGAAAATCAAGAAATCAAAAAAGAAACCAGATGATCCCATACAAGGAGTCTCGGTAGTTGGACCTTCGGCAGCTGTTAACAAGGCTTCAGTCGACGATGATAAGACTCTGGTGCTTGCTCCTAGTGAAGTCATCGATGCATCCAAAGCCAACGGCTCCCTTGACAAGACTGAAGATAAGAAGAACCCTCCTTCTGTATAAACAAGGATGGGCATTGCTACGAGTGTTTATCTCCCTTAGAAGTTTCCTTTTAATAAGGCTTATTTAGCCACTTCGTTATTAGCTTCCTTTATTAATAAAGATTCAAGTTTCGTTTATTTGAAGTATCATAGCAATTCGGGGCACCCGAACAAGTTTATCAAGACCTCTTTTCGTATACTATAGCGAACATTGGTTTACTGGAAATTACACCCAAGATTGCAATCAAAAGCCTCTGAAAATACGACTGTTGCGATTCAAAAATTGGCGAGAATCTTTTTTATATCCTTTGCTAAACAAGCCTCAAGATTACGCGAGTGCTGCAGATAGCAAGGATAACAAACATATACTTACAATATGGCCCATGACCGGTACTTTAAAATATAGAAGTACTAACGAGCGACGGAGTCATCGGCAGGCTTAGTGTCATCGAATTATTCGAGCACTACTGTCAAGACATACATTGTCGGCTGAAAGAAAAGTTGCACTTACGACGGGTTTTCACAAACCTACAACATGAGCTGATCACTCAAATAATTTACTGCCGACGAAACTTACACGCATCACAATACGGATGTTATAATGAGCGCATGCTCTACTCATACAAACCTGCCAACAGCATTAAATAAAGAAAGGTACATATAAACACATGTCGATAACTTTACACAGTCGATGCACCCGAACTGTCGGCTGCAATAAAACAAGTATTTCAATTACAAACAGGGGCATACAAGTTTTCAGGTCTTCTTTTCAGAGGTCCCCACTTCATCGTTTACCTTCGAATTCTTTTCTAGTCTTTCTACTGCAATGGCAGCAGGAACCCTTGTCTTGGAGTAAAGGTGCCCTACACTACCATCGGCATTTGCAATAGCCATTAAGTTTGCAGAAGGGTGTTTTGACAGAACAAGGGCAAAGCAATTTTGGCTCCATCAATAAGTTGTGTGCGAATCAAGCTCTTGATCTTCCTAACATTACCAAACTCTGAAAACAAGGTAAGTAAGGTTGAAGAAGTTTTTTTCAAAGGGAACATTGTCTTCCATATCACCCTCAAACAGGTATAGCATTTGTCAAAGAATCGGTGCACCTGTTGCACCCGATCTTGGAACTTGGCAATAGTGAAAGCCTTCGAATGATCCTTCCAGAAGAATTCATCCAACGATGCAAGACGAGTCAAGGAATCTACGCGTTCATGAACACGTTGTTTTTCTTCGGATGAGTTCAGAGATATGACTATAAGAGGCAATGAAGAGGAAAGAGTCAAGAGGTTATTTTCGAAGAAGCAAAGGGAAAAAAGATCTGGATACTTACAATTCAAGCTTTCTGTTGCTTTGTGCAACTCCATGAGAGCATATCGTTCTGCATCGGTGGCTAGTTCGCCCTTCTTCTTTATAATGGCGGCCATAGCATGAATACCACGCATCCCTTTCTCCATCTGGGCAATGCGAGACTTCATGCGCTCGAGGCAATATTTCTCAGAAGAGCCATTCGAAGGACCTTCGGTAAAGGAGGACATAGGAATGACCTGTAAAAGTTACATAATTCAGAATGTGATGGACTATACAAGCTCAGCAGTATGAATTACTCCCATCGGGAGCAAGAGATCAGAGGAAACATTGAAGATATTATAGCAAAAGGGTACTAGCAACACTGCCAGTACATAATTCGTTACAACAAAAGGGTCTTATGACATGAAATTGTTTAAAAAAAATGAAATTACAACGGCATTAAATTGAAGTCAGGGAGCTTGGGTCTGAGCCGATGAGCTAGGGCCAGTAGCCGATTTATTTGCTAGAACCAAGTCAAGGAGCTGAAGCGAACACATGCGTGCTGAAAGCTTATAATTGCTCAAGTCAATAAGCCGACCATCTCGCGCCTTTGGTAGCTCTTTGGACATTAGCTCCATGTCGGCTTGGAAACCATGGCCCATCATAAGCTGAAAAGCTAGGAGAGCGATGTAGGTGCGGGAGGAGCGTTTGAGTACCTCGATGGTTCCTTTCGTGTCAACAGCAAAAACATCTGTTAATTGTCCCAGAGTTTTGTGCTGGTCGGCCTTCGGGAAGATCATCGAGTGCAGCCTCGACATGATTCCTTTGTTCTTTTCGAGAAGAGCTTGAATGAGCTTGTTGGATTCAAGCGCCAATGTCAAAACATCGATGGGAGAATCGTCCGGAAGCTTGCCTAAGGTGTCAACAGAAATATCAGCAGCTTCTGCAAAAAGCAAAATAGAAGATTTGTTTAGCAATCATTGAGTCAAGAAAGGAGGAATTAACAGCGAGTGAATGAAAATTACTGAGCAAAGCCAAAACAGATTGACGGAGAAGGCTGTCCTTCTCATTTTTCTCGGCTTCGGTAGCCAGCTTTGAGGCTTCTTCGTCCTTCAGCTTGGATTTTAGCTTATCGAGCTCCTCCGTCAAAGAATCGGCATTTTGGCGAGCTTCGGCGGCCATTTTAATTGCATTCTCTAGCTTTGAAGAAGTGGACTCGACTTCCTTTTGCAGCCGAGCTTTATCAGCTTCGAGAGAAGTAAATTGGGAGGCGACAGCCTCCAAGGAAGAAATAACTGCTCGGAAGTCCTAGAGGAATGAGAAAAGATAGTTATTAGAGAGTAGCGGAATCATCTTCAGTAAATTTATAAAGAAAACCCACTCGGGGGCTGCCAGAGATGAACTTATTATCGAAGATAGGGAGAGCTTACGGGTTTTTCAGAAGGAGGAGCTGCAGCAGCGGCAGTCGAAGGAATCTCCTTCCCTTTAAAAAGGAAGGAAGCTGTCGAAACTTGAGCTGCCGGGGCTGTAGAAGGATCTGAAGCTTCCGAGGCTGCCGGTGCTGGTTTGTCAGAGCTCCGCTTGGTCTTCTTTGGAGGAGGCTCTATGAAGGCCTCGTCGCTGTATGAAAATCAGGCAAGATGAGAATTAGATATATGAAAAGACTATCGAGATAAATCTTTGGAGAAAGTAAAGGGAACTTACAGGTCAAGATCATCTTCGTCGGCAAAATCGCCGGATGACCTCTTTAGGGGCAGCACGTTGGCCTCCTCAGCTGCATTAACAAAGGCAGCACGATCAGCGTCATCGTCATGATTCGACTCCGCCGTATCACTATATCATCAGCAAAGGATTTGGGGTATATATATAGAGAAAGCTTCAGGTTTGTGGGGTCATTGTCTTCATCTTCTAAATTAGCATTCTCTTCAACACAAAACTCTACGGGAATGGGAGAACCTCGCTTCAAGATTGTCACCCGCGGTTTCTTGGAAATGTTCGGTAGTACTCCCATCGGGAGCTAGCAGAACCTGTCGAAGAATTAAGAGGACTAAGCGAAAGAAAATAAAAGTACAAGTATGGCTTGAATCCAATAGCTGGTGTAAAATAAAATACGAAATTACCTCATCTGGCGTATGATTGACATCAAAGGGCTGTTGGAGAGACAGAAGCGGAATTGAATCTTCTTGGCTGAAATGAGTCAAACGCCTGACTTCATCTAGCAATTCCTTTGATATAGCTCAACAACGTTTACTCTAGTCTCGTCCATAGGACCCGAATATAACCACATCGGGTGGGCCCTAGACATAACAGGCTGAATTCGACGTTTCAGAAAAATGGCTGCTATCTCAGTACCCATCATAGTCTGGCCGTCGAACTCTTTGATTCGAAGAACTTTCTCAAATAACTTGTCGACTGCTGGTTTTTCTTCGGGTGATAAGATGTTCTTCCAGGATCTTCTGGGCACGGCCTCAAGGACATCGGCGAAGCGCGGCAGTTGAGTATCAGCTGTCGATGAATCTTTGATATAGAACCACTTCAATCTCCACCCTTGGACAGATTATCTCATCGGGAAGTTGAAGTAATTTACTTCCTTACGAACAACAAATCCCACTTCACCGGTGACGAAGGAACCACTGCTGCAGTTATAACGTTTCACAAAGAAGATCTTCTTCCACAAACCAAAGTGAGGTTCAATACCCAGGAAAGTGACGTCTACGTGTGCTTTTATTCTTGTAGACAGTGTTGGGCCTCCAAGAGCAGAGGTTTGTAGAATAGCAGCAAGTTTCCCTTAAGTGAATCACCCCAGGTTTATTGAACTCAGGGAGGTAGAGGTCAAAGATAGTCCTCTCAAGCAACCCTGCAATTAAGATACAAGAAGTCTCTTGTGTCCCCAACACACCTAATACACTTGTCAGATGTATATGTGCACTAGTTCGGCGAAGAGATAGTAAAATACAGGTGGTATAGATGGTGGTAATATTGCAGGAAGTAAAGATGCAGTAAAACGTTAAACAAGCGATGTTTGCAGTATTTGGAAACAAGACCTAGGGATCATACTTTCACTAGTGGACACTCTTAACATTGATCACATAATAAATAAATAACTTCTCCTCACTTGTGCTACATACACTCTCTTGTTTGATAACAAACAACATTCATTGTGTAGGGCTACAAGAGATCCCCTCAAGCCGGAGTTAACAAGCGCCACAACATTCCGCATTCATATTTAAGTAACCTTTAGAGCAAAATAGATCTTTGCAATTTAGACCGAGTACTAACATAGCATACACACTGTCACCATTACACTATGAAAGGGGGAATAGATCACATCAATACTATCATAGTAATAGTTAACTCCATAATCTACAAAAGATTACAATCATAACCTACGCCAAGTACTACATGATGCACACACTGTCACCATTACATCATGAAGGAGGAATAGACTACTTTAATAACATCACTAGAGTAGCACATAGATTAGTAGTGATACAAAGCTCATCATATGGATCTCAATCATGTAAGGCAGCTCATGAGATCATTGTATTGGAGTACATGAGAGAGTGATTAACCACATAGCTACCGGTAGAACCCTCAGCCTCGAGGGAGAACTACTCCCTCCTCATCATGGGAGACGGCAACGGCGATGAAGATGGCGGTGGTGTCGATGGAGATGACTTCCGGGCAATTCCCGCGGCGCGGAACAGCTGTCCCCGAACTTGACTTCGCGATGGCGGCGGCTGCGTACTCGTCCCGTGGCTTATGTTTTTAGGGTTTGAGAGACTTTATTGGCGGAAGGGTAGCCACGGAGGGGACCTGGTGGTCCCACACCATAGGGGGCGCCCGGGGCCCCGCGCCGCCTTGGGGTGGGGCCCCGGGCTCCCCTCCGGTGCCTCTCTCTCTCGGAAGCTTCCGCGAAATATAAAACCCTGGCCGTTGATTTCGTCCAGAGAATATTTCCCTTGTAGGATTTCTGAAACCAAAAACAGCAGAAAACAGAACTGGCGCTTCGGCATCTTGTTAATAGGTTAGTGCGGAAAATGCATCAAAACATCATAAAGTGTGAACAAAACATGTAGGTATTGTCATAAAACTAGCATGGAACATAAGAAATTATAGATACGTTGGAGACGTATCAGAAAGCCTCACACAAGGTGATGAATATCGCAGGATGGAGAATTGAATTGGGCGTTAATTGCCACAATTGGATTTCATACGTGTGAAGGAGACGCCGGAGGAACTCGTGAGCAGGAAGAGAAACACCACGATACAGGAAAGACATGAACATCACAGTGAAACCGGCAGGGGGATTAGGGCGTGAAGCCGCACCTGGATGAATGACGTTCCCTTCGTCGGCCGAGATTATGCCGAGGCTCCGTGCCCTCTTCTCGTCGTGTTTGCTTGTTGTAGACGCCGGCCAGTCGCCGGGCACAGGTCCGGCCATGGAAACTTCTGGCACCAATGGCGGAGGAGCCGGAGCGGAAGCATCCAATGTGCCCCTTTTCAGCACACCGGACGGGGCCTTAGCGGCGGCGCCGCTGGATGTAGCGCCGGAAACGAGGCTGGGGTTCTTCTTCTTCACCATTGTTGAAGAAACAGAAAAGGAGATCTAGAGAACAGAGGTGGCGGCGCAGCGGTTTTCGAGGAAGAAGAACGGCTGGGACAGAAGAACTGTAAGGAGAATGGGGGAGATAATTTCACCCCTCACGGTTATAAGTTAAAAACATGAAGTAAAGAGGCTCGAAATTAGGTCACCACGTGTCGTTTTTGTTAAGGAATCTTTTCCTTCACTACGCGCGGAAATCGAGGAGACGTCTTGGGTGATGCGCAAGCACTCGACATTCCCTGAATTGACCGTGCAGGAGCAATGTGGGGACCCGTCAGGTCGTGTCTTATCAAATAGGTTGCATCAGTAGATGATGTCACAAGGAGTATCAATTGGAGCATTCGAAAGAAATTGAAACAATCGAGTAGTTCAATCTTGAGTCTACGCACGGTTGCAAGCATCCGTACCTAGACTCGGGGGCTACTCCCATCGGGAGCGCTGGACGTGCACCCGATCAAGTGTGGACTCGAAGGATTTTTCAACATCTAGGATCATGCCCGAGGACTTGATTCTGTGTGGGGTAACGTTGTTTTGCCATCAACAGTTAACTAGCAACGTTGGACACGTTACTCGATATCCGTTACGTACTAAAACTTGCTTGAAAATGTTAAAGTCGTGATATAAGAAAATGTATCGGATGAAGAAAACTTTGGCAGAAGATAACATTCGAGTAGTACAACTTGAGTCTACGCACGGTTGCAAGCATCCATACCTAGACTCGGGGGGCTACACTCCCATCGGGAGCGCTGAACGCGCACCCGATAAAAGAAGACACTATAGTTACAAGGAAGTCAAGATTTATCGGCTAAGGTGAACATTCGAAAGAAGACATGCTTTTAGTCCCTGCCCGAAGTATCTTCGTCCAGTCACTCGGGGGCTACTGATATGGGCATTACCCTTCGGGTAACTTATGTTGCACTACCTCCTACGGCCCAACCAGGGGCCCATGAGGGTACTCGATGGCCAGGTGGGCCGCTGCGTCGGTTGCTGAGGAAGATTCTTGAAGAACAAGGAAAGAAGACGGAGAACATAAGGAAAGATTAGACCTAGGACTTTTTGTAACCTAGTCCTACCCGGACAGATCTCTCGAGACCTGGCCCCCAATATAAGGGCCAGGAGAGGGGCTGCCGAGGAACAGATAATCAATAGCCTTTAACCACCGTAAGTTTAGAGCTGCTAGGTCATCATAGAACTTAGCCTCTCGACGAAAGTCACGGGAGAAACCTTCGGCACCCCATTGTAACCGATATTTTCAGCAATCAAGATCAGACAAGCAGGACGTAAGGGTTTTACCTCATCGAGGGCCCCGAACCTGGGTAAATCGCTCTCGTCGCTTGTTTGATAACCGATGTCTCGTGTCAGCCTACATGATTTCATCTACCCTAAGCCCCCTATGGAGGGCATTGCCGGGGAGCACCCTCGACACCGAGGGGAGGCGGCACGGCTAGGGTTGAGGAGGTCGGCGCGGCGGCAGCACCAAGGAGGGTGGCGGCGGCTCGGCTAGGGCTAGGGTAGGATCGGTGGTTTAGGCTGATACCATGTAGAGAAGTTATGAGAGATTGCACAGCTCCAATAGGGCCGGCTGTCACGTGTATATATATAGGAGCAAACATATTACAAGCCTTGGTGTACAAGGAAACTACCAAGGAAACCTATATAGATACGTATCTCTCAACAGTTCTTTCCCGCCATGGTCTCGGTTGGTTCCACCAACTTTTCATGTGGGACTAAACATTGCTATCACTCCTCTTGCAACTCCGTTGTGAGTTGCCATCAACTTGTGTTCGAGCTGCCACATATATGGGCTTTGAAATTTATAGAAAAATCTGAAATACTACATGAGCCAAAGAGATTAGCCCATTTATTTCAAACACTCCACATGGGAGGACGTGAACGTAGACATGGACCTCCGCATCATCAGGATATAGTATGTCCAATATGCAAGAAAGAAGGCCATGGCGCCAACTCATGTTGCTGGTGCTATGTGGACAACGACTCCTACGAGAAAGGAGCAAACACCGCCTATAGGTTTGATACAAAGTGGTACTCGGACACAGGCGCAACCGACCACATCACCGACAACCTCGACAAACTGGTGATCCGTGATAATTACCATGGTAAGGACAAGATCCACACGGCAAATGTTGAAGGTGTGCATATTAGTCATATTGGTCATTCATCCATTCAAACCCCTAATTGTAATCTTCATCTTAAAAATATTCTTCATGTCCCTAATGCGACTAAAAATCTTGTTTCCATTCATACACTTGCTATCGATAATGATGCCTTCCTTGAGTTCAACCTTGGTACTTTTTTTATTAAGCATCAAGTCACGAAGAAAATTTTATCCACAAAATATGTCTAGATACATTCAAATTAGTAACAACTAATATGTAATGGATGGAGTACTTGTTACTTCCTGGTAGATTACTGGAAATCTAATGGTGCTTTATTTATTTTGTTACCTTTATTTCAGTTATCACCACTTACTCCCATCGTGGAAAATATAAATGAGAGTAAAATACTTTCTAACAAAGACCGGAACGATCTCCTATATGGTGTCTTGGCGCGTTAGACCAAGTGCTGAGAATAAAACCTCAAAAGACGGATGCTAGCTAATGATATTCGTGGATTGTGGTGCTACCGTGATTTGATGATGAACTAAATATGAGACAAGTACCTTTTGAAAATATATATCTCGAGCTATATAGCACAATCTGTTCCAGAGCTTGCGATAGACGCAACCACCAGCTACGGGCTTATCTTAGCTTACAATGTTGAGGATGGCTGAGAGATTGTCACTAGCCCCATCACTCAGCTAGCTTCCCCTTTTGTAACCTGACAAATCAACTACTGCAAGCCATTTCAGACGAGCTTGTAGCCGGTGACCCAGACGTTCGCCGGCGGCGCCGCGTGGACGTACACGAACACCACGCTCCCGCCGGCGGGCACCGACGGAGCGGCGCCTGGGAGCACGTACCCGTACCGCGCCTTGTCGAGCCCCCAAACTGGGCCGTAGAGCTTGGCGATGCCGATGTGCAGCTCGTGCGCAGTCTTGTTCGGGGACCTGTTGGTCACCGTCGCCACGTACCGGCGGTACGTCCGGCCCTTCTCCGTCCATGACCTCGTCGCCTTCTGCTCGATCACCATCAGCGACGCGTGCTTATCTTCTACATCGGCGGCTGCAAGGTGCAACAAGAATCAGTCTCTCGGATTGTGTAGTACTGAATCTCTGTAACTGAACCGAATCAAGAATGTCAGAATGTTTAGTACCAGAAAGTATGGAGGTCTGGTTGTCACGCTCGACTGCTGCGGTAGCAAGCTCTGCACGAAAAGATCGAGACACAAATCAAACGATGCGTCTAGCTAGATAACCTCTGAAAACCTGTGTGCCACACGAACCATCTGAAAGCGACCGCCCAAACCGGCCGCCACCGCCGTGTCCGGCGGCGAGCCGAGCGAGCACCCCCATGAACGGCGCGCTGTTGTAGGTAGTCGCCTCGGTCTGCTCGTAGTTGTTCCTCTCGTCCGAGAAGTTGTCGTGCTCGTCGGGCCCGCCGACGATGGCGCCGTCGAGCAGGTTCGGGTTGCTGCCCTTGCGGCCGTACCAGCTCGAGTACCCGTCGTGGCAGCTCACGAAGGCCGGGTTGGACTTGACGGACACGATGGACGCGCCGCGGTGGTGCGCCTCCCGCGGGTAAACGTTGCCGTACCCGACCATGTAGCTCGTCCCCCTCGGGTTGCTGCCCAGGATGTAGTCCACCTGGGACTTGGCGAACGCCAGGAGCTCGGACGGCGCCGCCGACCCGGACGAGCACTGCACATGCGCGGAGGCGAGGCTGTCGGAGTAGGCCGCGAGCAGGAACGAGGCGCTGGTGACGAACTGGAGGTTGTTCCACTTCTGGTGGTACATCAGCCCGCCGGGCGTGCGCTGGACGTCGCCGGAGCCCCCCTGCTTCCCGAGGCAGGAGCAGGCGAAGAAGTCGGCCTTCTGCCGGTACCGCCGCAGCACGGCGGCGTGCGCGCCGGCTTTGCCCTGCAGCAGGATCTTGGCCGCCAGGACCTGCACGCCGGGGTACTTGATGTCCCACCCGAACTCGCTGGTGGACCAGCCCGTGCCGCCCAGCGCGTCGGCGTGGTTGGCCAGGTAGTCAAGGTACTGCCCCTCGCCCGTCGCGTGGAACAGCCACGCCGCCGCCCACAGCAGCTCGTCCTAAAAATTTCGCCAGATAAACTCAATGCGATGCCAAATGTGCATGGAGGAGTGAGTGTCAATCTTGTCGTTGAGAGATCAGCTTACCCCGTATCCGCTGATCGACCCGTAGTAGTTCCTCGCGACGGGGATGCTGGCGTCGTACCTTCCCCGGTACTTGTCGGCGAAATCAAACAGCTGCTTGGAGTGTTGCAGGAGCTGGTTCGCGTAGCCGGGGTTGGAGCGGCGGAATACCAGCGACGCCGCGGCCATTGCGGCCGCGGTCTCTCCGGCGAGGTCGGACCCCGGGTGCTGGGTGTCGAGGCGGTACGCCTGACGACTCGTCGTCATGTCCTCCGGCCGCTGCCAGCAATTGTGGTCCGTGTCGCCGTCCCCCACCTTCACAACAATCCGACGTGTCAACATACGAACAAATGTACACTTGGCTAGTCAGCTACCGACTACCTGTAGTACCGGACTCCATCGGGTGCTTCGAATTACGAACCTCTCCGTAGAGCACGTTGGGCTCTGGGTGAGCCTTGACGAAGTAGTCGGTGCCCCACTTGATGGCCTCCATGGCGTGGCCAAGCTCGCCGGCCGCCCCCATCTGCTCGCCGTACTCCAGGACGCTCCACGACATCATGGTCACCGTGAACGCCATCGGCAGCCCGAACTTGACGTTGTCGCCGGCGTCGTAGTAGCCACCCGTAAGATCCACCTGAAAGGAGCGCAACACAAATTGGCTAGTTAACAAATGGATGCGGCCACAGAACATACCCCGTTTATTTTCACCTAGATTTGCAGTGTGCCATTGGCATTGCATACCCCGTTGGCCTTCCCGTCGAGGAGGCCGGAGTTGGCCCTCCAGGAAATTCTCTGGTTGCCGGGGAGGACACCGGACCGCTGCGCCTCAAGGAAGAGGATGCTCTTGCTCAGCGCCTTGCTGTAGTCGATGGCGCTGCCGCCAGAGTACGAAACCTGTGCCATGGCAGCAAGCACCAAAATGGCGAGGAGTCCCATGCCCACAAAGCGTGCTAGCTCCTGCTCTGGCTACGGCTGTCTGGTTGAGGCGAAGAAGCTAGCCGAAAAGGGAATGCCACAATGTGTGTTGCTTTGGATGCTGGCTCTGAAGCTCATGGGCTGATATTTATAGTGCATCCATGTCGGGGGGAAGGGGAAGAGTTCAAGAGAAAGGGGAAGACAAAGCTCAAATGTGGGGATCCAAGGGGTCGATTTTGACAAAAATAAACCTTTTGGCAAAGAAAAGCTAACAGACTACTGAGGAGTGCGAGATTGTTTGGGATAATAGCCTTAAAGATGAAAATGCTAGCTCACCATGCGGAATTTCGTTAAGGTATGGTTACCAACTTTGAAGGTAAGCTATTGCATTTGACGACTTTCTAACCCTGAATTCCATGACACAGCGCACTGCACAGAAGTTGCGGCGCTTAGGCAACTTGCTAGGTTGCCGCGACGGCGAAATTGCTACACCACCGCCCTCGCTTCTGAAGATGAATGTCACGGTTCGGAGGTATGGACTCTTTTGTTGCCGTAAAACATGTGCTTAGTACTTTCAATTTTTTCTGACCATTTGTTCATGTTTGGCAAGATTCCTGACGACACCATTTTGAGTCAAGCCAAGGAGCAACCGCATGCCGCACGGTCTGCTTATTTATTGAAGCCTAGGGGGAAGGGTCCGAACCGTTACACACCGGAAGATTATATGAACCGAGGAAACAAGGTTGTGGTTGGGTCCAATGAGGAGCCGCCGAGGTCAGCTTTGAGGAGGATGAGGAACGATGAACCGTCATCTTCAGAAGAGGAGGAGGAGGAGGAGGAGGAGGAGGAGGAGAAGGAGGAGGAGGAAGAGCTACCGCCGCCGCCATGGACGGCCTTCCGGAAGCAGCCCGCGAGGAGGGGACGTCGATCTTAGCGTTGTCTGAACTCTTCTTAGATGAAATTGCTATGTTGTGTGAACTCTATCTTAGATGAACTCTAGCTATGTCATTTGGGACCATGTCGACATAGAATTTGGATGTGTTGGAAAGTGCTAATATGATATGTGTAAGAAACTGGTTGCATAGAATCTCCCACTTGCGACAATCTTATGATTTTTAAACACATGTCACTGTGTGGCACTGTTCCCAGGGGCACCACACTTCACTGTGTGGCGTCCATGCCAAGGGCACCACACAATAGAACTATATAAACGAAAACATACTGTATGCAAAGTCGCCAGGTCCTTAGCCATTTTCGCGAGGTTGTTTGTGTGGCACCGTTCCCATGGGCGCTACACTTCACTGTGTGGTGCCCATGCCAAGGGCACCACACAATGGAACAATATAACAAAAAACATCCAAGGGCCAAGGATGCTTAATCCTTAGCCGTTTCCGCGAGGACGTTTCTGTGGTGCCCTTGGCAAGTGTGGCGCCGTTCCCAAGGGCGCCACAGAAACAGCCTCGCGAAAATGGCTAAGGACTTGGCGACTTTGCTTACAGCATGTTTTGGTGCAAATTAATCTATTGTGTGGCGCCCTTAGGATGGGCGTATGTGGCGCCCCTGGGAACGACGCCACACAGTGACATGTGCTAAACCATCAAAAAATCCTAGCATATTAGTACATATTTGAATACAACATTGGAGACAACATCATTTCGCTCGTTCCAATTCAAGTCAATCCTCACTTGTGATACCACCTTGCCAATGCTAGGGCTACGGTCAAACACCAAGTCAAACTCTTCTGGGTCCGGCTCTAGGTTCCCTTCAAAAAAGAATCCTCCATATGATGAACATGAACAATTATTTCCATCCCCCTAGCATAGTGTGAACAACACATGCATACATGTGTTCATTAGTTAGCCATAGTTAAAACAAATCAACCTAGGGTTTCTACCCATACAACCTACCCCTACCACTTGTCCTACTTCAACAAACCCTAAGATTCCAAATCCATCAACTTCACTTGCCAAATCAACTTAGAGGTCGTTTGGTATCCATCATTTGGACATGTAATCCTGGAATTCACTTTAGAATTACATAGGTGGGCTGTTTGGTTGCCACAGAATTGGGTTGTCATTTCATTTAGAAAATCCAGCAAAATGACGCCATGGGTAAACACAATTCCAAGCTGAGACCTGTCATTTGCGTTTCTCTATAGAAGCCATTTACAAATTCAATATTGAATTCTGTTGTCATTTGCAATTCCTGTGGCAACAAAACAAGTGTCCATTTCTGAAATTACAATATAAATAAAATGAATACATGTATTCATTTCAAAATGCTACAAACGAAATGAAAGCCTGGCTTCCAAACGACTTCTTAGGGTTTCACATCTAGATCCAACCAAATCCATCAATTTATTGGATGAAAAGAAGGGGAACGGAGGAGATTACCTCAAAGAACAGGTTGGGAACGAACTCCATGGATAGATCCAACGAAATCCACCAAGATTTGAGAGTGATTTGGGTGGGGGAGAGAGGTGGGGTGGCTTGTCGGAGGAGGAGGAAGAATATTTGGGTGGGGGAGTGTGGTGTGGTCGGGCTAGGTGGCTCGGGCCGCCACACATAAGTGGATGTGTGGCGCCCTTCCGAATGGCGCCACACATGTGTGGCGCCCATGAGAACGACACCACACATCCTGCCACGTCGGCTGGTTAACGGCGCGCAGCGTCGACCGCGCCACGTTGGCCTAGATGTGTGGCGCCGTTCGCATCGGCGCCACACAGACAAGTGTGGCGCCGCTGGCAAGGGCGCCACACGAAAGGGTTAGTCCAGTGAAATAGTTTTCCCAGAGGATCATTCCGTGCTTTTCTTAGCCAAAAGAGTTATTTCCGTCAAAATCGCCATCCAAGGGTCCGGTTATTTATTTCGGCTCTATTTTAATACTCCCTATATCTTCATTTATTACTACTCCAGGACCCTTCAAAAATGGGCGCTGCTCCTTTTTCCAAAAATAACATACAAATAAATGAGATCGGCGGAATTACTCGCTACTCGCTCTTAAGGGGATTTAAGGGGAGGGAGTACTCAATCTCTCACAATTAGAGGTGTAATTGGATAGAATAATTTTTGCGCCGAAAGAAGCCCTGAATCCATTTTAAGGTTTTCATATCTAATTTTAATGAATCCGGTGGATAAGGATATCCGATTCCGACGTGGTGCTTCGGATGCGGTATAGGATATGGTATAGCAAATAGCATGCAGATATGGATTATCCAAAATTAATTAGGATAATCCAAAACAGGATAATCAGATTTTTTAGTCAAAATCCAAGGTCAATCTCACAATCTTAGTAGTTATTGAGTAACCGAATTCATTTGGTGAGCATGTTTAGGTCTAAATTTTTATCAATGCTTAAGTTTTAGCGGAAATTATATCTTCTTTTTTAACTACACAAGACTGAAAGTTTAAATCCCGCTCAAAATTTGCAAGAACTATAACTATCTACCGATGAGAGCATATATCCGAGTACTTATGTTTTCGGTCTGAGTCCGCCCTGTTTATGATTCGAATCCACGATCTGGTATATCTGTGAATCCGCGATCCGTTATATCCGCATTCGAATCCGAAACCGGTCAATATCCGCTCCGATCATAATCCGGTAAAAATATGTGGTAAAGGATATGGTATGAGAAAAATCCCGATCCTGTCCGATTGTACCCCTACTTACAATGAAGGTATCAGCATGATGCATTACATGCATGCAGAAAATTAATGTATCATTTTATTTAATGATGAAAGAGATCAGAGTGTTACTATTATATATAGATACCATATCATAGCACATATAATAAAAAAAATTAAATGTCGAATAGATCTTGTGCACAATTTTACGTTAAGATTCTACAAACCAATAAATATAATAAGATTATAATACTAGTATATGATATCATACATTGTGGATATAGTATCATACACTAGTAGCACATGATAGTGCAATATAATACTATGCATTGCGACTAGTCTTAGGCATATTTGATTCAAAGGATTTTAAAAGCACAGAAATAGGAAAACGCATGAATAGTATGGCATGCATGTGAAAGCCTATAGGAACAAAAAATGCAGGAATTATCATTTGGTTGCACCACATGAAAAATGCAGGAATTTTTTATAGAGATTGAGTACATGTAATAGTTGTCATAGATACATAGAAAATTTTACAAAAGGTCTAACCTCTTGCAAGAAATCCTATAGGATTGTAGCATAGAAAAGCAATTTGTATAAGTTTTGGAGGGTTCAAACATTTGAATCAAATGGCTTTTGTAGGAAAATTTCTATGGTCAAGAGACCTACAAAATTCTTTTGAATCAAACATGCCCTGAAAGGTTGAGGCAGCCTGTGGGAATATTCGACGGCTTTGGCTTACCATGGCTTTTCTGAGGGAACAATTCAAGCAGCTTTTTTTTTTTGAAATAACCAGGGATCTGGCTTTCATTGATTAGCATGGGGAAAAGCTTTACAAAGATTAGCCGATAGCGTAATCACGCACCGGATGACCTGGGAAAATAAGAGAAGAAAGAAAAAAAAAAGGGAGGGAGCACCCAACTGCAAATTCAGCCGATAAAGTTCAGAGGCAAAGGTTGCCAAATAGCGGCCTTTGTCAACTTTGGAGAAGGGAACCCAAAACAGCGGCACACATCATGTTCTAGGTGCCGATACACTTTGTGTGTTCTGAATGGGATCTTGGCTTCGCTAAGGCTCGAGCCTTTGCTTGCTACGGCTTAGCAAAATAAAAATCGACCGTCACGGAATGGCGGTTCTCAGTCGCCAATGCTCACGGCGTGTTTGAAGGAGAGCTTGGGCGTCGCTTGTCATGCTAGTATCTCGAGAAATTTGGAATAAGCGCAACACCTTTTTTGTGCATAGTGATGTCCATGCTAATAATAAAATGGTTCATAAGGTCAATATCCTGCTTTAGGGTCGCTTTGACAAAAATGTTGTTTAAAATTTCGGAGGAGCTTAGTCCCCAGTAATTTTTCTATATGGGTTATTTGGTTCGTAGTATTGCAAACCATATGATTTTTTTTCCTTGCATATGTTTCCTTGCAATCCATTTGCACTAGATTTCATAGAAATTTTCCATCAGCTACATTCGACCTAGAACATCCACGTGGAGTTCTTGTATACACGAACCATTATGTAGACCTAAAGATGCTAGCATCGATCTTTTTTTCATAATGGCCGCTTTATTACTTTGAAAAGCAATTACACCCGATCTCTGCATAGCTAAGATGCACACAGCCATTTAAAAGTCTCAATCATTCGAAAAAGAAAATAAAAAAGACGAATTACATATCAATCATTGAGCAATTGTAAAACGTTTAGGATGATGGTGGTGGACCAATCCTTAGATTATGCTGCCACCCATATAGGAAAAAAGTATCATTCGCCGTATCCTTCAACCGTGTACAGACCTCCGTAAAGAGGTCGCGATTCTCCACTCTTTGCAGCGCAGACCACGAACGGAGAATAGCGGTACATCTGTAGATAACCTGCAAGAGAGAGCAATTCTTATCATTAAAAACTTTGTCATTTCTATATAGCCAAAGCGGCCATATAACGGCAAACGCTTCCACCCTAATAAGGATGCTAGCGTCGACCTAGAACTAGCAAAAGTGTGTACTATTGAGAGACAGTGTAAACTCTTTTTTATTTTGTGTCATGCATTTAGGTTGTATGCTTTGAGTCTGTACAAAATCCCATTACTGAAGAGAAGAAAAGAGTTAACCTTTACAATGGATCATTCGAAATAGTAACAATCTACTTCCTCTGTTCCTATTTAATCGACGCGGGGGAGAAAAGGCTAATGAACAAATAACGTATTGATAGAAGTCAATTAAATCCGGACAGAGCGGAAACTCTCATTTGCAACTAGTTGCGCCCGCACCCCATTTTTTGTTGTGACACTTCTAAGTTTCCAAAAAATGCAAACTAAAATTCTAGACACACATTGTGTTGTGTCTTGTGCATCTGTGAAGTTTCATCCAAAAATATGTCAAAATGTGACCTGTGTAAAAAAGAGAAGACGTACGTAAATAGTGTCACGTACTATTTACAGATCATTTGTTCTTTTTGTGTAGGCCACATTTTAACATATTTTTGGATGAAACTTCACAGATGCACAAGACACAACACAATGTATGTCTAGAATTTTAATTTGCATTTTTTAGAAACTTGGAAGTGTCACAACAAAAATGGGGTGCGGGTGCAACTAGTTGCGGAATATCCCCTCTCCGGACAGAGGTGCTACTTGATAGTGGCAGGTTGGGGTAACTGCAAGCAAACCATGTACACCTTGCAAGTTGCAACTTCATCTCCGGGGCAGACAATAGCTGCTCAATTGTCACTGCATTCTGGGGATTTTCGTCCCTCAAGCGGCGAAGTCAATGCTGGTCCCAAGCAGGGTATATATATATGTATGGGATCAGGTCCTTGTTTGCTTGTTTTTGGCGGATGAACTTGTCCACTCTCCTGACGGTTTGAGAATGCAAATGAATCTAATATCTATAGTCCCTTTTCCGCGCGGTCTCCAAGAATCACCAACTATCTGAAGACGAGATCTATCTGTAGTCAAATCCGCAATACACCAGCTGACTACATGCGATTTGGCAACGAGAACGACGACGACCGTGGTACTAGATCTCCTGGCTGCGTGCTGGAATCATGGCGGTAACCTGCAACTAATCAGTTCTGTGCTCGAGGCAGCAACACCCGATCTTGCCAGGATTTCTGACGGTAAGCGCGGCCGTATTTACATGGGCGTCTCCCCGGCTGACAGGGCCCCGGTAGCTCGCGTGAGACGCAGCACGCAAGGTTAAAAAGTCAAATTTGTTTATTTCTGACGGATCGATGTATCCATCTGTTGCGTGTTGGCAGCGTTGCCGTTCGTAGCTCACGGCTCCTGCTTTTGGAACGGGGGCATGTGGCTCGAGCAGGTGATATCGTATGCCAAGCAGTTCAGGCAATTGCTAACAGTAGGAACATCCAAAGTTTTGGTTCAAAGAGAGGCAAGTGCAGTGCAGGTCCATTGCTGGAAACCCCAAGCTGTACTTAGGAACCCTATATCGTAATGGCAGTATGAACACTCATCCAAGGTCGATCATCTTTGCCCGCTGAGTCGTTCTGTTTCTCGATTCCGTTCCATGAAGGAAAATGCAGAATAGATATGGCCCTTTTCCAGGATCAGTTATCGGCGTTGCACACACATATGAATCATCCAAGCTTGCCGGCCATTATTTTGGGTAATGAAGCTGCCTGTCTCATTGTGAACCGGATCCACGTGATGTAACGTTAGGAGTTGTTTAAGCTCGTTCCGGGTGCGGCGCCTGGAAGCACGCAGGCATGGTTTCCGGCGCAACCTTAAAAGTTAAAACCTGTCTGCTTTGGATCATCCTGCGCACAAGTTCAGTACGACCGTAGGTCTGCAGGAGTACGATAGAATTTGTTGGCGACACCGGCCGACTCGAAACATTTTCATCTTATTCTTACATCAGATGCGAGCACGAGAACCATAAGATTTCTCCCTCCGTTCTAATGAATATGAGAGTGGACTTTTGGAGCAGTGCTTGGTGAGCACCCGTATCCATACCGTGTATACTGCATCAAAATTCGTGCAAATTCTTTTTTTTCCCTCTCAAACAATTTCTCATTTTTGTATCTCTCACACCACACATTGTTTGAACAAAAAAAATTGCAGATCACTTAAACATAACAATTGGAACGTGGGAAAAAAAATTGGATTTTTTATTTTATAGTGTATATATATATTTCAAGATTTTTTTTTGAATTTTAAATTATTTGAAATTTTAAATTGCACAAAAAATTTCCGAACTATTTTTGTCCCATTCCATTTGTTATTTTTTAGTGACTTGCCAAAAAATCAAATCAAAATATTACATATTTTGAGAGATATAAAAAAGAGAAAGTCAAAAAGTGTGAGGGTGCGCAGAGCGCACCTGCTCTCTCACACTTTTCCCAATGAATATAGCTTTTTTTTTTTTAAGTCAAGCCAAATAAAGTTTAACCAGATTTTTAGAAAAAAATATATCAACAACTATGATATTCTATAGATAAAGTTGCGACAATTATTTTGCAACGGAGGTAGTATATATTTAAACATATTTCAGTGTATTTGTTTACTTACTTTATAGCTCGTATGTAGTTCGTATTAAATTATCCAAAATATCGTCTATTTCGTCCGTCCACAAATAAGTGTACATCTAATTTTGTCCCAAGTCAACCCATTTTAAATTTGAACAATTTTATAAAAAATAATATCAAATATATATATATACATATGTATATAATTAAATTGGTAGAGTATGAAACTATATTTTAAGATGAATCTAGTGATACTAGTCAGGTGGCACAAGTGATGTTAGTTTTTTCTATAAAGTTGGGCGAGTTTTAATTAGTTTGACTTAGTATAAATCTAGATTACACTTATTCACGAGCGGAGGGAGTAATTACGAGTATACTGTAGTTCCCCTAGACATGCAGCGACAGAGATCACGGTGCCAGACTCTAGAATAGGCCAAAAGATTCATTCTTAAAGTAGCACCTATATATGTTAAAAATTAGCAAGATCACAAAGAAAAGAAATCTTCTACCTCCGTTTTGATGAATAAGGCGCACACATATTTCAAAACATTGAATTTGTGTTGTGAATTTTTTTTCTAAAGATGCTAATTTTATACCAACATTTTTTATATATTTGAAGCAATTGTTGATCAAAGAAAAAAAAAACACGAAAGATTAGGGCCCCTTATTTAGAATGGAGGAAGTTCCTGATACCATTACCAGTGCATCCTCTAACTATGCTTGCATCCGCCGCTGCAGACATGCTCTGATAAAGTTTAAATAGTCCCATAGATTTTTCATCAGTAAAATATTGCAAGGGGCCTCAGAGCTCATACAGTAATCAAGGAAACGCCGTCATGCATCCCGGCCCCTAATTTATGTGCAAGACGAACCACGCAATGTTCCAAAGGAAAACGACGGTCGTCCCGATTCGCAGCCGAACGTTTCCGGCGCCGCCGCCTGGAGTACGCGCGGCGGCCATAGATTAAAGCTAAGGACTAGTTAGAACCCTGATCGATCGAGCACTTAGACTCCGAATCTGACCCGGGGTGCGTGCAGTGATCTGCCAGTCAACACAGCCTGATTCACGTGTATTCTAGCGCCTGCACATCAAACACAGGGAAAGAAGAGCTTTGCACATCAATGGTGTCTGGAAATGAGCACGCGGACATGGCATTCTCCTAGACAAACTGGCAGAAACGAGTTGGCTGACATGGAAACGGTCATGTCATGTCAGCCAGTTGACTGTTGACTAGTCCACAGACTGAAGCAACAAGTGTTGCCCAGTGTGCAACATGGCGTCCCGTGGCGACTGTGGACTTCCTTCGGTCCAAGCTCTTCTGATGACGATCGAATGAACATGGCAGGCACGCACCGGTTCCGGCGTTTCTCTCAAGACGCAGCCACGAATTACCGGGGTCGAGAGAAACCTAATCCCCAGTTTCACGTCGCTCTGTCTATACGGCTATGCCCCCATCTTCCTCAACTGCACCTTGCGTTCCCAGACTCAAGTTCATGTCCTTCCAATACTTCAGTCAAAGCAGCGTTGAGGGTAGGCACGAATCTTACCTCACAACAAGCTCTCGTTTCGTTTTGCTTCTTTTTTTTTCATACCCTCAATATGAAACTGAACTGCTACACATCTTCCATCTTTCTTTCTTTAAGATACCTATTATAGGTAGCATTTTTTTCTGGAAAAGTGACCAAATAAAGAACAAGTGTCGTTTATCAAAGTGAAATATTATTTGCTTTCCAAAAGTATTGGGTATCCATCTCATGTGGACTATGAGGAGATGGCCTAAATGAAGCCTTTCAAACGGCCCAAACGGGTGCAAGAGCTCACTACCTATTAGGGTTATAACTGAGAGTTATTTTGGATACCACTCATTGCAGCTAAACACAAAGATTTTTCAAGGCCCTCGAGGCCCCTCCCCTCCTCGGCGGCCGAGGGCAACCCTAGCCGCCACCACTCACCCCCCCACCTCCTCCCTTCCCTCGCCGCCGCCGGGCGGCAAGCCGCGCGCTCCCGAGGGATGGTGGCGGCGGGGCGCTTTTTCCCCTCCCGCGTCCTTGGCGAGAAGGAGCTCGCCGCGCGGTTCGGGCGGCGCGGCGGCGGGCGAGAGTCGCCGGTGGCGGCGTGGCTCGGCGCGCGAGGCGGGCGGGCGTGGCGGGGCGGCGGCGCGCGGCGTGGCGCTAGGCGGGCGCGTGGAGCTCCGGCGGTCGGGGGGCCTGATCTGGGCCGGCTGGCCATGGCGGCGCGGCCGGCGCAGCCCCCCCGGTCGTGGAGGTGCTGCGGTTTGCTGCAGCTACGGCGGCCACGGCGAGGGCCCTGGGCGGGAGGGCTGCGTGGCGGCGGCTTCGGTGTTGGCCACAAGGTTGCTGCGGGGGTCTGCGTGGTGGTTGGTGTGCCGTCGCCGGCGTGTGGAGGCCAGGGCGGGCGCGGCATGTTCCTGGAAGGAGGAGCTCGGTGAGGGGCGCGACGAGACGGCGGCCTCGGTTTCCTCGGCGGTGTGGCGGCTATGGTGGCCAAGTGGGCGGCGTGGCGGTCGGACCTGGGAGTTCTTGTCTACGGTCTTCGGTGGTCGTCTTTGGGCCCCGTGTTGGTGTTGGTCGGCCCTCTATGTGGCATTCCGGCGCCACGGTGTTCTTCGGCGATGCTTCGTTGGCTACAGGCGCGTTGCTCGGGGTTAGAGATCCGGCGGTTGCAGGTGGTGGTCGTGCCGGTCCTCTTTTGGGCGGGCGCGAGTTTTCTTGGGACTCTTCGCTGGGCGAAAGCTTTGTCTTGGCGGCCGGCCAGGACCGACGACGGTGACGCCTGTGGGCGCCACTTCCTTCTTGAAGGCGTCGTCGAAGTGGGTGTCTCTGATCTCCGCCCGGCTCTCCGGAAACCCTAGATCCCTCACGGGATCGGGCGTGGGCGGCGCTCTTGTGTCGCTTGCCTCTTGGGGCCTCGCTTTGGAAGTCCGCTGGTCAGAGGGGTTTGTGGAGTGTTTTGGCGGTTTCGGTGGAGGCGGGTTCGTCTTCGGCCGTGGGTCGCGGCCTCGGGGTCGGTGTGGTAGTTGGAGCGGTGGCTCCGTCTTTTCGCCTCCGCCTGTTGCGTTGAGGTGTGGTGTCGACCTGGTTGGTCGTCGACCCGTGTGGAGCGCAGCCTCGGGGCGTGTGGTGTCGTGTTGTACGGTTTTTCGGCCAGTTTTCCTCATAAACGGGCCAACTCTTTTCTCCTATATCAATGAAAGGCAAAGCTTTTGCCTCGTTTCAAAAAAAAAAAAGAGTTATTTTGGACTTTGCACATAAAGGAAGGGAAGGACAAGCCTTCTATCCAGCCACACCACTCAGTGGAGACAAAAAAAATCCAGGATAGGCTCTATTTGGAGAAGAAAATCAAGAGACAAAGGAAAGTGAGAAAGTTGAAGGAAGAAACTAAATCAAGCGTCAGGCCTTGCCTACAAAGTTGTAAAAATCAGATCTGCATTATTGTCTCCTTTAAACTGTTGTTCCGTCATCTTTGCTGAGATTGCTCCAATTCCTAACTTTTGTGCTGCAAATCTTGTTGTTGGCATTAAAGATTTGCTTGTATCTTGATATCTAAGATCCTCTAGTGCTCTTTGAAGAACTTGTTATATCCCCTTTTGATAATAGTGAAAAAAAAAAGAGATTTGGTTGGCTTTGACCCCTGTTTTTTCCTCTCGAGTTGAGAAGTTTTCCATGCAAAACAGATTGGTATCCATGTGTCTTGATTTGCTACTGCACTTCCCACTTCCTTTGACACGAGCAACCATCCGCGAGTTAGTGCACAGTGGTGATTCCATTGCGTATTTTCAGATCACGATTAAGTGTGCGCTAATCTCCAATTAAGGATTAACTAGTCTCTCCCCAGTATTCCAACTAAAAGATCAATGTGGCTTGGGGATCGAGGGTCTAGATATAAAAGAACATGTGCTTTTTGAGAAAATGGTTTTTGGAGTTACCTAATGAAGACAGAGTGCACAACGAATATCTTAGGACAAATCCCTCCCGCGGGTTCAAATGTAACCTACGAATTCTCTTTTTGGAACGGGATAATGCGTGGTTCTTTCGTCATGGGTGATGGAAAGAATACTCGGAAAACTCTCGGCTTGGGCGCAAGTCACTACCTATACAGTATACATCATTATACAAATGTGAGTGTGGCTGAGGTGATTAATCAAACACCGCTGAATATCCTTTTTAGACGTGTGCTAAGAGATGAAAAATGACATCCCTTGTTTTATTTGGTGGAGCGATTGATCGAGGTGCACCTATCCGATGAACCGAATGATTTCTCGTGGCACTTAACGGCTTCTTTTCTCAGTGAAATCCTTATATGCTGATTATATGAATGGCCACGCTGGTTTCCTAAGATATACTCGTGAAAACTAAAGGCGCAACGGAAGATTGGAATTTTTATGTGGTTATTACTCAACAAAAACATTGCTTAGAAAAATTAAAATCAACATATGTAAAGAAACGTGCCTTATGTGATTTGCAGGAGTTCGTGGAACATTTATTTAGTACACGCCCATTAGCGAAATTAATTTTGAGGTTAGTCTATTTTACTTTTAACATACCACCTCTAACCAATATCAAAAATAGTTTTGGCATGGAATCAATAAAAATAAGAAGAGCAAACTCGAACTTCTGTAGGTGTTTGTGCTTTTATTCGCACTATTCTAGAATTATCAAAATGATGTAAGTTTGAACAAAACAGAAGGTGCTCAAGTTTTGCAGAGTTACTTACTTACTGAATCAACATGTGGTCTTATCTTCTTCTAGAGGATCAACGGGGCCTATGAATTCTGGATGCCCTCGGTTGATGGTAGTCGTACAAGGTATCTTTAGCCAAGGTGGTTGACGGCTTTCTAATAGTAGGATACAAGATGCATACGTTGTTTGTATTGTTTCTTTCAATGGCTAATCCATGTCGCCACATTATGTGATCTTTGAGATTGTACTATAAATAAATTCTAACAATATATAATAAAAGCATGTTGTGTACATCACTTCAATGGAGAGGCTGAGGCGTTCCCCTTTAAAAAAAATAGATTGATGTGGCTGTTTTTTCGTTTGCGTTTTTGCAGGGCCCTAAGGCTGCTTTGAAGCACAAACTTTCTGGCAGTATTCTTGGGAGCATCGGTGCTAAAAAACACAATAAGCTAAATATCAAAACTCCCGAGAGAAAAAGCCCCAATCGAAACGGGTCCATACATGGCGACCAAAGAGACAATAAAGGCGTTAGGGGAAATGTATTTCTAGCATGAACGCTAGCTAATTAGGAGAAATGTGACAAAACCTGATGAAACTTGGCAGCATGAATCTTGATGCACTAAATCAGTAGGAGAAATATGCTACTGTGCATGCTAGAAACGACACGTTCACTAGACCAGACCAACTGTCCACTTCTTCAGAAATTACAAAGGGTTGTTCCTGAGGTTTGACACATTTTTTCTACACATTTCATCCTTGCAGCCAGCAGCTTTATCCGCTCAAGGCTATCCGACTGATTATTCCAAAGCATTAAGATTGACCACTACAAAATTCTTCAGTGGCACACACCAGTTACCGCACCTATGGGGAGTGTGCTCGACCAGATTTTCTACGGTATACATGCATGGTTGAGAGAGTACACTACATGAGATGACGCCCCGGCCAGGTCTGAATTTGAATGGGACTATTTAAACCCTGTCCTCTATCACTTCTCTTCGTCTGACTGAGATCCGTTGATGGCGTCCGCAAAGTACTCAACTGCAGATAATAAGACATACCACAAATCGTTAGGTCAGGGATGATGATTAATTTGGCAATTCCTTGATTGATAGAATTAGAAACACGAGGAAAATTACCTATGTCATCATGGTCTGGGGAATCAAGTAAGAGGTCTGAGTCCGAGGGCAGGAATGGGGTACCGGCGTAGTTCTCAAGGGCCTCCAAATCTAGACATGAATATGGAATGCCAACAGTGTTATTAGGAAGATAGTCAATTGGGACGTGGAAAATAAATCTGACAGCACAAATGCTGACTGAGTTGTACTTTTGTTAAAGAACTCAAGTATTTTATAAAATCCACACACAAAAAGATTGGATATTCAGTACCAAGTTTCCACCAATAATGAGTTGTAGAGATGCAACTATCTCTGTTTTTGGGTTTCCACCAATAATGAGTTGTGGAATAAATGAAGTGGCTCAAACAGTAGTGTGTGTCTTCCAAAAACAGAGATAGTTGCATCTCTACAGAACAGCCTATTGTTGTTCCTCTAGCAATTTTTCACACATGAACTCTTATATTACTTCACTGCTAGCCGCGCAGAATTTATAGCAGATACTATTTTCATGTTTCGTATGAACTGGTTGTCAAAAGAAAGACTATTCAATAGAGTAAAACTACCAGAGACAGAAAATCACCTCCCAAACTTGTCAAATCAGCTGTAAGATCAGACAGACTGAAATTCCACAGCTGCCCTAAGGATCGGATGGAGTCCCTTGACGAACCATCTGGCCCTAATTGCAGAGGTCCTGTGTCCCCTATGTCAGTTCCAAATGCTGAATCCAGTACTGATGTATCCATGGCCATCCCTGGTATCTCAGATGGAGTGAAAGGAGCATGGTTGCTTGATGCTGCTGATGAGGGACTCATAACCATTTCTGATGGCATAGCACCAGCATGTGCAGCTTCAGGTGCACCGTTGTCCACAGCCATGCTACAAGCAACATCAGAGTAACATCATATGAGACATGAATGTGAATAGAAAGAGGGGGGAAATGAAACACGCAATACGGACATTGTTAGGCAAACCGAATATGCCCAGCATATACCTAGCATATTCGGTTTATACCCTGCCATATTTAGTGCTTGATATTTGGCCATTATGGTTAGGATTGGTATCCATGTATATCTTGTGTAAATGCCTATATATATGAGATACGTGAAAGACCACAATGTGTGGCAAATCATTCTCCTCTTCTAATTCTATCATGGTATCAGACATGACTTTCTGCAAGACATTAGGTCAGAGGGGCTGCAGCCTGCACTCCTGGTTGCATCATTCGGCAACACAGCTTAACAATCATTGGTTGAAAAAAGATGTTTCAGCAACATAACATCAAGTGAAGCAGAAATATGGATCAAAGAGAAAAGATAGGGATATTTCCGAGCGTTAAGTACTTCTCATGAAACTTTTTGTAGCAAGAGATGTCAAAAAAAAAAGCATTGTAGTTAAGTCAACAAAGTGGTGAATAATAACAGCCAGTGACATTACTTCAAAGTACCAACCCCTTCAGTAATCATTAATTCCTTAGCAGTTTGACTGCTGCAGCACTAAAAATAGTACACATGCATCTTACAGCAGTATGTATATATTCAAGATTTGTTTCAACTATATAGACAGAAGCAACAACGGAAGATAAAATGTTCGAATATTTCAATATGTATGCATGGATAAAACACAATTTGCCAGGCAAAAATATTCACGGAACATGATTAAACTGATGCATCTCACAACACAAACAGCTCACATGAAGGGAAAACAAACATGAGATAAATGTAATGCTTACTCATTTCCAGAGTTCATGCGAATTGGGTGATAGCCACCTGGTGCAGGTATACCATTCACCATATGACCACTGGATAGACCACAAACCATTGGATCAATGTGAGGCTGGCCAGGAGCAGGCATCAGAGGTTGCTGAAGTACTGGATACCCCATCGGTAAATTGTTAACTGCACCAGATTCACAATTGCATTGAATAAGAGTGATAATAATATTTAGAAATGTCTAAACCAGTCGATGATGAAAGCTAAACCTGAAAGATTGTTCAACCATGCTAAAGATTCATTATAAAAATTGGTGCTAGTGAAAAAGAATCATTACAAGATCTTCACTATTATACCATTATGGAGTCTTGCCATACAACCCAACAATTATGCAGTAAATGAGGATAATATGGACTCTAGAAAGCGGAGAGGAGATGTTTACTTATATGAGACGATATTTTGATAGAAGGTATGGAACTGTAAAATTTGTTCTGTAAAATCACAAGACAGGGAGGGATATTGATAAAAAAATGTGCATACTTGCGCACTTCCCGTGGAAGGCAAATTGTACTCAAAAAGCAGCTAAGGTGAAAAGAAAGCATATTAGAAATTCTAAACTGTGATGTACTTATTGAGCATCTTTTGAGGGCTAGACGTCAGCATGGACATTACCTGGCATATGATGCATTCCATTTTGCATTGGAGCCATTGGAACATTCTGAGGTGCTGGATATTTCATCAAATTGAACTGGTGTTGCAATAAATGGTTGAACAAGATAATTTGCCTTTTCAATTTCAATCTTATGTAGTAAGCCCGAAAGAATTCAGAGTTCTCTTCTTCAAGTTTCTGCCATACTGAAAATACAAAAAATATCAAAGTCAGCAACAAAACTTTAGAGCTCGAATGGATGTATATTTAGATGCTCGAAATTCAAGAAACATATTATGAAATCCCTTGATCTCATAGAGCATTCCAAATTATGCTTTTGCCCTGAGAAATTCCAATCGATGTAAGTATCAATGAATGTTAGGTTAAACTGGTAGGCAAGCATCTGATACTCAATTCATGGCATAGTCACACTGAGAAAATCTGCAACGATGCACAGATCTTTTGTGTGTTTCAAGGAAAAGGAGAAAGTGATACATTATATTATGCTAATTTGTTCGTCAATGTCATGGGCAGGAGTTGTGCGTGCCTCTTGAGAAAGATGATTTTTATACTATAATAAAATATCATACTCCCTCCGGTCCCGAAAAACTGTCGAACTGACCATTTTGCTAAAAGAACCATTCAATTTTATTTTCCTCAGCCCGCAATCCATCTAGTTGATGCATTAAACCATCGGAGCAGTGCAGAGGCAGAGAGACCCAGCCATTACGGGAGGCATGCATTCATGGTCTGACTAAACAGCCAGCCAAAAAGCTCGGCCACCACATGCATGCATGGTCCGTTCAAAGACGAGCTATAAAAGCTGATTTACGAAGGTTCTAACTGTAAAATGTAATTGTACTAACGGTCCGACATTTATTCCGGATCTGAGGGAGTATATTACTGGTTGCACTTTGAAGTATCTGGAAAAGTAAATTAGCAAGCACAAAAAAAGAAATTCAAACATGAATATCATCATTGGCTGAATTTGCAACATCACCTAAAGTAGTGAAGCCAGGTTCTATTCTCGCGCGGGTAGAAAGGGTCCTAACAACCTCTCCTTTGGTCATGTACAGTTGCAGACAGCGCTCTATCAAATTCTGGACCTGCAAACAGATTTCAAGTTTCACTAATTAATTGTCAAGAGTGTGAGACCCCCAATGTAGAGGGATATAATCTGGTAAAACCATAGCTTCAACAGGTAGACATCTTACAAGTTCAATGTCTTCGCGGGATACTTTTCTATTATCATTACTAGCGACTGATAAAGAACCAGAATCTCCTGCAGGAGCATCAGTGGACATAGTGTTTAGTTGGTTACTCTGCACTTCATTAGTACCTTGTGGTGACATCTGCAACTCTGTTGTGCTCTGAATATCCTGTATGTAATGTCCATAAGTAACACAAATCAGTTATCTGCTAAAGGCAACACACAATGGATGCTAATACTGAAAGTAGTAACAGTTAATTATGAGTGTTATTAGTAAGAAAAAACAGATGCATTGGCATCAAGAAAAAAATATCTTTAATAACAGGTAAAGTAGCGTCTTGACTGTTCCCACTATTACTGAATAGGAGAGTTACAGGACTAAAGAAAGCGTCGCAACAGTATCTCAATTTCTTGATAATAAGTACACATACACAAATTACTATAGATTTCTTTTTGCCAGTTACCAACAAATACTGTAGGGAAGCCATAATGCATAATCATCTCAATCACTCTCTGTCAGCTAAATATAAATTTTACGCACTTTCACCATCTGGTTAGACCAACCAAACATAATTTTACAGTGAAAGATAAAGATAATTAGGAGGATCTTTAGTGACAACTGATAATAGCAAGCAAATTCACCTGTGAATCCTTCATTGCAGCTTATGGAAATTGCGGAGTGCAGGATCAATGCTTATCCTGATAGGGAAATAATATCAATGATTACGCTGGATTGCATGCCGAAAATAAACAAAAAACCATTGCAGTTCACGCTAAATAAATCTTGCTGCAACATTAGACACGAAACTGACATATCAGCTTTCTCAAATTTCCCGCTTCGAACTAGAAGCAAGTGAACTTCATATTTTTCATCAAATAATGGAAAAAAGGTGAAAAGAAAAGGAAAGTGCAGTGACATGGTAGAGAGAATGTAGTAGGTTCTGTCATGGTTTAAGGAAACAATTATTATTGCTATTCTACAGCGATTATGGCATTCTAAAATTAAAAGAAACAATACCAAAATTCAGAAAATTGATGATAACATCATTCGGTCAGCTAGATTTGACTTGGTGCCAGCCACAATATGAGAGTGAAAGCTAGAAATATAACCAACACGGCATAAGCTATGTATATGACAATGATGCTTGAGAACCCTTTGTGGGCTTCACAAAAACAAAAACAAAAAAAACTTACATATATATCTACTGAACATGAAACACATATAATGAGCTCTCTTCTGAAATAATAGAAATGTGTAATGTAGGCTTAAGGGTTGTTTTCCCCTGATGTTAGTGCTTGTTGATCAAGTAATTGTGTCCCCAATAAACACCAATAAAAAAAGACATTACTGAGAAATGTGTAATGTAGGTTTAAGGGGTGTTTTTCCCTTATGCGTTTTCTCGAATAAAAAAAAGACATTACTGAGAATCTCCATAGTCGGTAAAAAAGAGGCTTGAGATTATCACTTAATAGCATACAAAAGGAAGTAATTGTGTCCCCAATAAACACCATTCATACGCTAGAAGACATCACTGAATTTGACTTCATAACTCTGGGATACTAGAGATGAAAGTGAAATTTGATTCTTAGAAACTTTACTGGATTTGTCCTATCATTTACTGTAGCACCATCTTAGAATCTTGGAAGAATTCAAATGTAAAATAACAGTGCTGAGTGCTGACAGTGGGCGCTCATGTTTAAAACCAAGATTAACCTTGTTTTGAAACAAAACATACTATGAACCGCAAAGAACTTGGAAAGGTAGGGAACAAACAGATAAATTATACTAAAACAATGGCCTCGAACCAGTTGACTTGACAAATTAACATGATTGCTTTAGTACGGCTCAGAGCAAAAGAGTATTTCTGCAATCTTAACACCAAGAAGTCAGGGGCACTAACGTGGGGCGTGGAAATTCAGTTTAAAGACCCAATTTTTGGGAAAACAAGCTGCTCAGCTTCTGGGCAAAATGGGGCCGCTCAGATCGATCTTGCGCGGTAAAAAAAGAAGAACCAATCGAGCCGTGGAAGGATGGATTAGATTAACGAGGGCACCGCGCAACAAACAAATCGGCAACTAACTGAATGAAAAGAAGGAATGGTTGATTGCTCACTGCTACGGCAAATACGAAGCGAGACGAACTCTTGAAGCTCAGGACGCAAGTGGGATCTTCTGCGTCGTGCCCGGTGAGCGCGTCGCCAGGCAGCAAAGACGGCGGCCACGGACCGACGCAGCCGGCAACGAGCGGAGGAGCTGTCGGGCGGCACCAACAGCGGAGGGCAGGAGCGAAAGAGCGGCGGCGGCACCAAAAACGGAGGAGCGGCGGCGGAGTGAAGGAGGGAGGCGAGCCGGCTGCCTTAATCGAGGGCCGAGGGCCGGGACAGAGGCGGGGCGCAGCCGGCGCCGCAGGCGGTGGCCACGAGCGGCGTGACGTGCTCCGGTGTGTGGCGAGCACGAGTGGGGTGTGTGCAAGCCAATTGCTGTTCCGAAGCCCACTTAACTTTTACTGCTTGCCCGCGATACTAGATGTTGGTCCGCCGCGGTAGGATTATCATAATTTCGTTTATTTTC
Organism: Lolium multiflorum; assembly: GCA_030979885.1. Taxonomy (NCBI): domain Eukaryota; kingdom Viridiplantae; phylum Streptophyta; class Magnoliopsida; order Poales; family Poaceae; genus Lolium; species Lolium multiflorum. The sequence continues at coordinate 106,265,610 of CM061749.1, forward strand.
ATTATATTTTACCTATTCTTAGTGTTTGTTTGATCCAACTTGTGCATTTTTATGGCCGATGTTCTACATAGATCATAAATGAACACAGTGGATGGGAATGCACCGCAATGCCAACGACAAGCATAATTTAAGACAATTTATGAGGTGCGGAGCAAACGAGCGCGCGAACATGGAGCCGGCATCCTAACTTGGAGTAATACATCTAGTAAAGCAGAGTTCCTTATCAAAGAGAGAATCAATCAATTAAAGATGGCCCAGCATCACTAACTAACATGGTTTAATTGTGCTCCCTGTTTCATAATTATGTTGTGGTTTTAGTTTTATAAACAAAACCCACGAAAATAATTATGGAACGGAGGGAGTAGTGCTTTGAACTTGTCGTTGTAGGGAGAACTAATCGTGAGGAGGGAAGGAATATAAATCGGCAAATGTAGTTCAGAACATGCAAAATCTGGTGAGATTATTTGAGAAGAAGAGTCACCTGTGGGTGGATAAAATTTGAAAACATGAAAATTCATGATTTTAGTCACACCTGTACTTTTTTGGTATGCTATCCGGTACTAAATGTGCATGAACCTGCACCCAAGTACCACACAGAGTGTCACTAAGATGTGGGCTAACTTCAACTCGGTTGATCAACTTCTCATGGTGAATCCATAAATATATGGGAATGAATCTCAAGCTTTCTGCTTCAAAGGGATTCAGAGTATTTTTCTCGGAATAAACCAACATTTGACTCCATAATTTGCAACTTTTACTCACAAAACAATTACAATTATCAAAACATTCACTTTTTTCACTCACTCGCCCTCTCAAATAGAACATGACTCTCGATCCAAAGAAATCAAAGTGTGGATATTGAATATAGCTTCTACTTTATCAATCATAAATTTCAGCTCAAAAAAACGAATATCAAAAAACTAAGTACTATAGTACCTAGTAATAACCCTAGATCTTGAGATCCCCTACCTCGGCCTACTCAATACAGACCGAAAAGGTTAGATAGGGCAGGAGGGACATGAGGATTTTGAGAGAGACATGGAAGATAAGAGTACCTCCCCTTGAAGAATGTGGAAGGAGGAGAGAAGACTCCTTCAAACCTTCAAGGGTGATTTGTTTTAGGTGAGCATACGCTCGTTATCTTTGTGTACTAAAATACTCTTGATATGTAGTGGGGCAAGTGCACACCTACACTCACACGTGTATTGCCCCTCGTCACCTCCTTCTTTTTGTTTTTGTCACTAGTGAACCGATTTCTAAAAGTAAGAGATATAAAGTAGCTTTGAGTTATGTCAAAGCGGCTACCTAAAAAATAATGTTTGGTGGAAATAAAATCATGGTTGTGGTTTCGAAGGATCATTTATTATCAGTGTACAGCCTACTTGTTATGGCAAGTAAAAGTATAGTTTTCAAGACCTACACACGTGTAAGGTTTATGGAGTTACTTATGTGCAGTTCTCCTTTGACCTCCAAATTAAATTCTCGATGACACTGGGTAGACCTAGAGTAAATAGATGTTTGTGTTTTCAACGGTAGATAGCAACTTGATTTTGTCCCTAAAACACGAAAATAATTTCTCAAATATTTGATCTCACTCATTTGCATCCGAGTAAAATATATCTGATTTGATACGAACAATAGATTCCTAGTGGGTTGTTGGAAGAGGCGACGCCGATCATTGCCTGGAAACACCTTCGTGCGCATCCGGAAATGGGGGAGAATCTGAGGTTGGTTGTGGATGATTGAGAATAGAATTGGTCTTTGTTGTGACTCTAAGTGTTGTTTTACAAAATGGGTAGAGGTGGGACTGAGGTCTCTAATTTGATCGTTGGTACAATATCCAATGGCTCTTATAGATATTTTCAGGAACTGTGTCGTTTTCACTTGATACACTCCCCCTTATCTATGTGTCAGTTGAAAGGACACGGATGCCGCCTAGAGACGATGAATAGGTGGTTTCAAAAAATTTACGAGATGGGCTTAACAAATGCGGAATAAAACTAGCATTTTAATTTATGAAGCACAAAACCTATATAACTAGGGTTCACATATGTGCGTGAACAACTTATGCTAAGCAAGAGCAACTATGTGATAGTAAGATATATAACTTCAAGCACGAATGTTATCATAAAGTAAAGTGCATAAGTAAAGAGCTAGGGCATTGAAATAACCAAGGCACGCGGAGATGGTGATGTATCCCGAAGTTCACACTCTTGTGAGTGCTACTCTCCATTGGAGCGGTGTGGAGGAACAAGGCTCCCCAAACAAGATTGGGGCAATCTCGAAAACTTAATTGGAGGCTCCCAAGAAATCGTCATGAAGGCCTCACGCTCGAGGAAGCTCCACCACTTAATTGGATGCCCCAAGAACACCACTAAGTCACAAAGCCGTCTAGGGTCCAAAGACCCGAGAGGAACAAGATCCCGGAACAAGCTCCCGAAGAGATATACTCACGAACTCTGTCAACAAGGGTGTGGTTACATTTGTAAGATTATGCCACAACTCCATCATTATCTTCTTCCTTCCGATTATATGACATCAACAAGGGAGACGTTAGGTGCGACAACTACCTTGCCAAGACCCATTACCTTAATTTTGACTTACCACCATAGGTGACGGTTACATTTGTAAGATTAGGCCTCAACTCCATCATGATGGTCTTGCTTCCGGTCATATGACTTGTGTATCTGATGACCCACAAGTATAGGGGATCGCAACAGTCTTCGAGGGAAGTAAAACCCAATTTATTGATTCGACACAAGGGGAGACAAAGAACACTTGGAAGCCTTAACAACGGAGTTGTCAATTCAGCTGCACTGGAAACAGACTTGCTCGCAAGAGTTTATCAAGAGTAACAGCTTTATAGCGAGAGTGAAATAACGCAAGAGAGTAACAGAGACACAGTAGTGATTATAGTAAACAGCAGGATTAAAATACGTAGGCACGGGGACGGATGACGGGCGTTGCATGGATGAGAGAAACTCATGTAACAATCATAGCAGGGCATTTGCAGATAATAATAAACGGTGTCCAAGTACAAAGCAATCAATAGGCATGTGTTCCATATATAGTCGTGCGTGCTCGCAATGAGAAACTTGCACAACATCTTTTGTCCTACCAGTGGCAGGCCTCAAGGGAAACTACGATATTAAGGTACTCCTTTTAATAGAGTACCGGAGCAAAGCATTAACACTCGTGAACACATGTGATCCTCACATCGCTACCATTCCCTCCGGTTGTCCCGATTTCCACTTCGGGGCCATCGGTTCCGGACAGCGACATGTGTATACAACTTATAGATAAGACCATAAACAATGATTATCTTCATGAAACAATAACATGTTCAGATCTGAGATCATGGCACTCGGGCCCTAGTGACAAGCATTAAGCATAACAAGTTGCAACAATATCATCAAAGTACCAATAACGGACACTAGGCACTATGCCCTAACAATCTTATGCTATTACATGACCAATCTCATCCAATCCCTACCATCCCCTTCGCCTACAGCGGGGGAATTACTCACACATGGATGGGGGAAACATTGCTGGTTGATGGAGAGGCGTTGGCGGTGATGGCGGTGATGATCTCCTCCATTCCCCGTCCCGTGAGTGCCGAACGAGACTTGGCTCCCGCGATGCGGCGGCGTTCTTTTCGGCGACTTCGACTTCTCTCCGGTGTTTTTAGGTCGAGGCGAATAAGTAGTCCGAAGAGGGGCGTCGGAGGCCGGGGGGGCCACACCACAGGCCGCGCGGGCCCCCCGGGGCCGCGCCAATGGTGTGGGGCCCTCGCCTCCACTTCAATTGCCCTTCCGGCTCCGTTAGTTTCCTGGGAAAATAGGGCCTTCGCATAAATTCCGAGGTTTTGAAAGTTGGATTTCTGCACAAAAACGAGACACGAGCTGAAAACAGCGTTAGTCCGTGTTAGTTGCATCCAAAATACACAAATTAGAGGCAAAACAATAGCAAAAGTGTTCGGGAAAGTAGATACGTTTTGGACGTATCAACTCCCCCAAGCTTAGCTTATTGCTTGTCCTCAAGCAATTCAGTTAACAACTGAGCGATAAAAGAACTTTCACGAACACATTTGCTCATATGATGTATATATTCTCATGGTATGGCTAATACTTAAGCAGTTCATAATGAGATACATGCAAATAAGATCATCTAACAGCTATGTCAATCATGGAGAAGCACCAACAATTAATAATAAGCATCATGAATCATGTATATAAGCAGAATTGTAATGTTCATAAGAGAGCATGATAAAGTGGTATCTCGCTTGCCTGTATTCGGTTGGCAAAACATAAATGCCCGGCACCTCTGGAGTTCATAGAAAGACTAGAAGTAGTGATTGTCAAAAGATAAATGCATCAAAGTTATACCACAATCAATCATATTTTGAGACAAGCATATTATACTAAGAATGACAGTTGTGCTCTCAACATAGTGCTCAAAGAAATAATGGAGACACAACATAAAAGTAAAAGATTGACCCTTCGCAGAGGGAAGCAGGGATTAACATGCGCTAGAGCTTTTCATTTTTATAAAGTCAGGAGTAAAATTATTTTGAGAGGTGTTTGTTGTTGTCAACGAATGGTAATGGGTACACTAACTACCTCGCCAACCGGACTTTCAAGAGCGGCTCCCATGAATTATTGCATATTTATTTGGCACTCCTTCCAACCTTTCTTTCACAAACCATGGCTAACCGAATCCTCGGGTGCCCAACAATCTCATACCATGAAGGAGTGCCTTTTTATTTTGGTTTTATTATGATGATGACACTCCCCCAACCTTTGCTTACACAAGCCATGGCTAACCGAATCCTTCTGCCGTCCAACAATCACAAACCATGGAGGAGTGTCTATTTAAGTTAATTAATTGGGACTGGGAATCCCATTGCCAGCTCTTTTTGCAAAATTATTGGATAAGCGGATGTGCCACTAGTCCATATGAGAGTCCGTCAAAAGTAAATGACAAGGTTGAAAGTTAAACACCACATACTTCCTCATGAGCTATGAAACATAAACACAAATTGAGAAGCATTTTGAAGATTTTAAAGGTAGCGTATGAGAATTTACTTGGAATGGTTTGAAATGCCATGCATAGGTATTTATGGTGGACACTCTGGAATAACTTGGTTTTCATGTGTTTGGAAGCACGAGCAGCGTTCCCGCTCAGTACAAGTGAAAGCTAGCAAAGACTAGGGAGCGACAAATCAAGAGAGCAATAATTGTCATAATCATGCTTGCGGCAAAATAAATTAACGGAGGCATAAAAGTGATACAAGAACTCTGAAGCAATATAGATCATCGAGGCTTAATTGACTTTTTTGTTCAGTCATATGCATGCGTGAGCATGTGCCAAGTCGATATAAATGAATTATTCAGAGGAGGATACCACAATGCCATACTTACTTATGAATAAAACAATGCAGACAAACATACATGACATGCTACTCATATTAATAAATTGAAGCTAAACATGAGAGATCATGAACTACTAGACTTTCTCAAATAACATATACCTCACATGAACCAACTAAGCATGCTCACATGGATGAGTATATGTACAAAAATGAAAACAAATAGAGTTCATACCAGCCTCTCACCACAATCAGATTGTCGTAGATCGTCATTATTGCCTTTTCACTTGTGCAGCTTGGATAATATGAAATGAAAACCACGCTCCAGCCACCGAAGACCATTGAAAAAGAACTTTACAAACCAGAGAAGAACAGCAAATATTTTTGGTGTTTTCAAATTGCAAATAAGAACAAGAGGAAACAAACAAACAAAGCAAAATCTTTTTGGGTTTTCTTATAGCAAACTAGCAATAGCAAATAAAGTGAAACAAATGCAAGAAACCAAAGCAAACAAATGGTGAAGAGAAACAACAGAAATATTTTTGGTCTTTTTGTGTTTTGGGAAGGAAACAAAACAAAAACAAGAAATAGCGAACTAAAAGAAACACAGAAAAGCAGGATGACAAAATCTGCCAAAACCTGACAGCAGTACAGAAATCGATTTTTACAAAAATCTTACGTTGCTCAGATCGAAAAGTGTTCAACTAATGAAAGTTAGATAACAACCTGGGGAACCTACACAAAAATTTGCAGCTCAAAATGACGCTCTGGCTATTTTTGACGATTTTTACAGTAACGTTCCAGAATCTGTTTTCAGGCAGCATTTCCCCAAATATCATCTTCCTCTCATTAGAAAACCACTCAAACGAACAAAGCAAGTATGTGCAAGTATCCAGCAATCATAATATGCAAAGAATGAGTGATGCCGGTATACCTCCCCCCAAGCTTAGGCTTTTGGCCTAAGTGGAGTTCAATACCATCGATCCCATGAAGTAGTGTCTCCGTAATATGAAGAAGATGGGTCGTATTCCGGGTATGTGCTAGAAGAAGCACCCGGATATGTGACGGTGTGGGAGGTCCCGACGTCCTCGGAGTCATGTTGCTGGTGGAATTCTTGTATCTTCATATGTTCATCCACCTCCTCCTTGGTGCACGACCATGATTGCCTGTCAATACTTAACAAACCAGGTTGGGGAAGAGGGATTTCTTTCTCCTCCCGTCAGAAAACAACATTCTATACACCATATTATCTAAAGTAGAGTCAGTGGTAACAAAATGATGACTCTTCATAGCAGTAATATCGAGTCTCCTAGGGGCCAATGGCACATCATTAGGATCAATAGGAAGATTAAGATATGTTAAAACGCGCAGTGCAATGGTTCCTCCAAAAATAGGCCCCCTGGTAGTCAGGCGGCGAGCAATAAGAGCACCGAGGTGATAGGAGGTTTGACCAGTAAGTGCAATATGCAAGAAAGCAAGATGGTAACTAGAGATATTACTAGTGTTCTCCTACCAAGAATGCTAGTAGCAATGTAGTATGCGAAATACTTAATGGCGGGAAGTTGGATGTTCCTTATCTTGCCCCGCTGGATGGTGCGACAATCATCCTCGGTGATCCCTCAGAGTTCCAACAAGTCCCGGGGGTTGTCATCAATCCTACTTGCTGTACCTACAGGGGCAATGTCCAAAGCACAACAAAAATCCTTCAACGGCATAGTCACAGTCTTACCATAGATTCTGAATGCAACCGTTGGCTCATATTGTTTGTTGTCGAACTGGAAACTCTCGACAAAGATCTTGGTGAGCATGTGGTATTGCTCCCTTTCATCGCTCATATAGGTGGTTAACCCTGCCCTGTTGACAAGGGTCAAGAAATCCTCCAGTATCCCTGCATTCCTTAGAAAATCATAACATGGAAAAGTAGAAGCATTAGGGGGACCGTGGTCCTCTTCGGGCGCGAAGCTAGGCGCGAGGATGTCTTCATTGTATGATTGCCTAATCCGGGTGGCGGCCCTAGAAGGCCTCCCGGTGCTGGTTGTCCCCTTCTTGAACAACTCTCCAAAGCTAAACTTCTTCATAGCTTCTCTGAAATTTTCAACAAATGACATAAAAATTTGATTTGGTGACATATAATTGAGGGAAACTACAATAGGAACTTGCTAGAGTACTAATCATGCATCAAAACTAGTTTCTACCACTTAGAACAAGCATGCAAGCTCACTAATCATGTTACCTACAGCAGCAAAATATTCAAGATATACTCAACCAAACGAAATTCTACTTGGATGGGTGGAGGAGTCACATACCGAAGAGCAAATGTGCCAAATTTCAGAAATCTGGGCTGAGTAAAGAGATCGAAAAATCTGGAGTTCTGGAGCAAAAACGCGAGTGAGAGGAACTTGGTACGAGTTTTTCGGGAGAGAGACTGGGCGAAAGAGATGACAAAGTGGGGCAGAGGGGTCCCACACCACATGGTGGCGCGGCCACCTCCTTGGCCGCGCCGCCGGTGGTGCGCCCTCTGGTGCCCCAGGTCATCCTCTGGTACTCCCAGTGCCTCGTCGAAAAATAGGACCAACGGTATAATTTTCGAATTTTTGAAAACTTTGAAAACACATTTCTGGGTATTTAGTTTATTATTACTGGCCAGGAAAAATTTTGAAATCTTCGAATAACTCAAGAACTTTGCAAATTAAAAGTGCTACAGCAACTAGAGCAAGTGGAGGAAGAAAGAGATGTTGTTTACCCTCTCCATGCATATAAAAAGTATCCGTTAACAAGGTTGATCAAGTCTTGTCACCAAATAACTTTTTCATAGCATAAGAAGAAATAAACCTCAAATCAATCATGTTACCTTGAATTGTATTGATATGGATCCAATCACGAGAGTGTGATATTCTTCCTTAGGCTCATATATAGGACAATCAATAGTTCCCACTTTGATAGTTCTCACATTAGAAATAGTATTAACTCCACATGCCTTCTCAATCTTCTTAGGAAAATAAACGGTATGCTCCCTATCATCAACATTGAAAGTAACCTTTCCTTTATTGCAATCAATAACAGCCCCTGCGGTGTTAAGAAAAGGTCTCCCAAGAATAATAGACATATTATCATCTTCAGCATTTCCAACACAACAAAATCAGTATCAAGCAGTTAGTAGTAACTTGAACAGAACATTCTCACATATACCAACAGGAATAGCAGATTTATCAGCCATTTGCAAAGATATATCAGTAGGTATCAACTTATCTAAGTAAAGTCTCTTATAAAGAGAAAAAGGCATAACACTAACACCGGCTCCCAAGTCACATAGAGCAGTTTTAACATAATTATTCTTGATAGAACAAGGAATAGCAGGTATACCTGGGTCGCCCAACTTCTTCGGAACTTTGCCATTGAAAGAGTAATTAGCAAGCATAGTGGAAATTTCCTCATTGGGGATTTTCCTTTTGTTAGTAACAATATCTTTCATATACTTTGAATAAGGTGGCAATTTAATAGCATCAGTCAAAGGGATTTGCAAGAATAAAGGTTTCATCCAATCGCAAAATTTATTATAGTGTTCTTCTTCCTTTGATTTTAATTTCTTAGCAGGAAAAGGCATTTGCTTTTGCACCCAAGGTTCTCTTTCATTACCATGTTTCTCAACAATAAAATCTTCTTTAGTGTACTTTTTATTTTTAGCATGCTTTTCAGGTTCTTCTTCAACCTCTTCTTTATCAGAGTATCATTCTTATCATTATCATTATCATGTTCATTACCACTTTCAGTTTCAGCATCGAAATAGAAATACTATTAGGATCATTAACAGGTTCAGAGGATTCTACAACATTTTTGTGTTTCTTCTTCTTTTTCTTCCTAGAATGAGCACTAGGTTCAATGCGTTGAGAATCTTGTTCAACTCTTTTGGGATGCCCTTCAGGATATAGAGGATCCTGGGTAGAGACACCACCTCTAGTTGTTACTTCATAAGCATGTTTCTCTTTAGAATTATTCCCTAACAAGTCATTTTGCACTTTAGTGAGTTGATCAATTTGAGTTTGAATCATTTGAAAATGTTTAACAAGCATCTTAACATCATTGGAGGTTCTTTCCACAATATCATGCAATTCACTAATAGCTTGAGAATTTTCCATTAAATGATTCTCTACTCTCATATTAAAATTTTCTTGCTTAACAATATAATTATCAAACTCATCTAAGCATTGTGCAGGAGGTTTCGAATACGGAATATCTTCCCTAGTAAAGCGTTGAAGGGAGTTTACCTCAATCATGGACGAAGGGGGGATTATTTCACATATATCTTCAATAGGAGGTAGATTCTTCACATCTTCAGATTTAATACCTTTCTCCTTGAGAGACTTCTTGGCTTCCCTCATATCTTCATCATTCAATTTAATTAAACCCCTTTCTTCAATATTGGCGTTGGAGTTGGTTCAGTGTAGTCCAATCATCATGATTCCGGCTTATTTTAGCCAATAATTCTTCAGCTGGAGTTCTTTCCTGAAAACACAACCAGCACAACTATCCAGGTATGCCCTAGACTCAATGGTTAGTCCACTATAAAATATATCAAGTAAATCATGCTTTTCCAAATCATGGTCAGGCCGAGCTCTAATAAGAGAGCAAAATCTCGCCCAAGCCTCAGGCAATTTCTCTTCATCTCCTGGTCAAAATTATAAATTCTCTGCAAAGCAATATGTTGAGCACTAGCAGGAAAGTATTTGCGGAAGAAAACATCAAGCAGTTCTTTTGGACTTCTAATAGAATTAGATGGCAAATTATTATACCAAGTTTTAGCGTCATCCTTTAATGAGAATGGAAAGATTTTAGCAACAAAGTAAGTACGCATCTTGACATCATCAGAAAACAAGCTACTTAGAGTAGATAACTCAGTCATGTGTTCAACAACACTTTCTTTTTCAGTACCACAAAAGGGTGTTTTCTCAACAATAGCTATATGAGATAGATCAAGAGAAAATCATAATCTTTATCCTTAATGTTTATAGGAGATGTGGCAAATTTAGGATCAGGAGACAATTTATATCTAACAGCATGTTCCGCAAGCAACTTTTTAATTTTTCTTGCATCAGTAGTAGCATTGCATTTTTCAATAAAATCATCATTAAGCTCCACATAATCTTCATCAGGATCATCACTAAAATAATCAAGTTCAGGTGAATTAACAGGTGTAGTAGCATTAGGAGTTTCAGTATTTTCAATTTGTTTAGACCTAGCAATTGTAGCATCTAGAAAGGATCCCAATGAACCACTATCATCAAGCACAGCAGAAATATTATCAATATTATGAGAGTTTTCAGATTCAGCAGACGTACCCGCATGTGAAGCATGCGGCGGTGAAACAAGTTTATCAATCACAGATGGTGAATCAAGAGCAGCAGAGGTATTCAGAATTGTACCTTTTCTTGTAGTGGATGGTAATATGGCGATCTTAGTATCGCGAGGTTTACCCATGATGGAGAATTTGCAGCGAACAATATTAATCCAAGTGAACTTCCAAATAAAGCTATGTTCCCCAACGGCGCCAGAAAATAGTCTTGATGACCCACAAGTATAGGGGATCGCAACAGTCTTCGAGGGAAGTAAAACCCAATTTATTGATTCGACACAAGGGAGACAAAGAACACTTGGAAGCCTTAACAACGGAGTTGTCAATTCAGTTGCACTGAAACAGACTTGCTCGCAAGAGTTTATCGAGTAACAGCTTTATAGCAGTAGTGAAATAACAGCAGGTAACAGAGACAGCAGAGTGATTATAGTAAAGAGGATTAAAATACGTAGGGAACGGATGACGGGCGTTGCATGGATGAGAGAAACTCATGTAACAATCATAGCAGGGCATTTGCAGATAATAATAAAACGGTGTCCAAGTACAAAGCAATCAATAGGCATGTGTTCCATATATAGTCGTGCGTGCTCGCAATGAGAAACTTGCACAACATCTTTTGTCCTACCAGCCGGTGGCAGCCGGCCTCAAGGGAAACTACCGGATATTAAGGTACTCCTTTTAATAGAGTACCGGAGCAAAGCATTAACACTCCGTGAACACATGTGATCCTCACATCGCTACCATTCCCTCCGGTTGTCCCGATTTCCACTGGGGCCATCGGTTCCGGACAGCGACATGTGTATACAACTTATAGATAAGACCATAAACAATGATTATCTTCATGAAACAATAACATGTTCAGATCTGAGATCATGGCACTCGGGCCCTAGTGACAAGCATTAAGCATAACAAGTTGCAACAATATCATCAAAGTACCAATAACGGACACTAGGCACTATGCCCTAACAATCTTATGCTATTACATGACCAATCTCATCCAATCCCTACCATCCCCTTCGGCCTACAGGGGGAATTACTCACACATGGATGGGGGAAACATTGCTGGTTGATGGAGAGGCGTTGGCGGTGATGGCGGTGATGATCTCCTCCACCCCGTCCGGCGGAGTGCCGAACGGAGACTGCTCCCGCGACGGAGTTTCGCGATGTGGCGGCGTTCCGGAGGGTTTCGGCGACTTCAACTTCTCTCCCGGTGTTTTTAGGTCGAGGCGAATAAGTAGTCCGAAAGAGGGCGTCGGAGGCCGGCCGAGGGGGCCACACCACGGGCCGCGGCCCCCGGCCGCGCCGCCCCATGGTGTGGGGCCTCGGGCCTCCACTTCAATTGCCCTTCTGGCTCCGTTAGTTTCCTGGGAAAATAGGGCCTTCGCATAAATTCGAGGTTTTTCCCGAGTTGGATTTCTGCACAAAACGAGACACCAGCTGAAAACAGCGTTAGTCCGTGTTAGTTGCATCCAAAATACACAAATTAGAGGCAAAACAATAGCAAAAGTGTTCGGGAAAGTAGATACGTTTTGGACGTATCAGTATCCACTATCAAGCATCCATTTTGACCCATCAGAAGGATAATCCTACAAGAAATCAAGGCTTGGTTTAGGTCCCCATTTTTCAATGGATCCTTGTTGTAATTAACAAGGGTCTTAGGGACCCAAATAGACCAAGCAACCTAATCATCATATGGGCCAACATATTTTGCATAAACATCGTCATAGTAATCATGAAATAGCCCATAACGAGGGTTAGTGATTCCCGCAAAGTCATCATCAGTGGCTTTGCCCCTTGTGGCATAACCCCCCCCCCCCAAAAAAAATCTCCTTTGCTTGTGTAGGCTTGGACTTCTTGTTGTTGTTATTCTTCTTCTTTGACTTGGAGACAAAGCCAATGCCCTCTTTCCCATTATTTGATCTTTGATTTCTCAAAAGATCATTCAAGCTTTTCTCACCTTGGGGAATAGGGGACTTAGCAAGCTCGGCCTTCATTCTAGGATTCTCCTCAATGACATTTGCATGATCACAAGAAGGAGTATAAGAACTAGGTACATCATATTTAGTTAGTTGAATTTGAATTTGCTCATGATACATGGTAAGGGTATAGAATTCACTCTCCAAAGCCTTCTACGCCTTATCAAGTTTCTCTATATCCTTAATTAGTCTAGCATGACCAACACCAAATTCAAAAAAAATATTTTTAAGCACATTAGACAAAGTAATAGCAGGGTCATGTTAATTAGTGAGGTTAGAAGCATTTCATTATGTGTCTCCTCAGGGGAAGGCAAACTCTCCTCAAGAGTTTCTCTAAGTTCTTGCTATTCTTCAAGAGCCTGAGACAATGAACCTATCTCATCAACATTTTCTCTCTCAAACCTTTCCTTGAGAGAAAGAAGGTCATTAGTTTGACCAAGTTCACCCATAAGGGTCTCAACGTGTTTTTAGCTTCACCTTTAAGTTAGAGATAAAAACATCCATGGAAATAATGTCTTATTTAATCTTGAGACTATCAAGATCACCCACCAAATCATTATTATTGTTGGAGATGAGTTTAGAAGAAGGTAATACCTTGTAGGTCTTATCCATAAGGAACTTGGAGTTGTTGTTAAGTTGGAGAGATTCTCACTGGGGGATGCAAACAGAGACAACATAGTAGATGTGATGGCAATGGCGGCCACCTCACTTGTTGTATCTTATTGATCATCTTCTTCCCCGGAAGAATATTCCTCACGAGTCACCAACACATACTTTGAAGTCTTCTTGTTTTTGGGGTTCTTCTTGAAAAGGTCTTCTTGTGAGGAACCTTTGACTTAATCTAGGAAATAAGCTTGCCACCATGATCTTCTCTATTCTCATATGGAAACTTGGCAAGTCCTAAACCTTGGTCCACCACTCCTTGGAGTATTTGAGTCGCTTCTTTGGTTTCCTCTTGATTTGTACTTAGTTGGGTCCCTCCAAAAGCTTCTTGTAGCAAGTGCTAAATGTTCATGGATACCATATTTTATGTCCTCGGGACACCACTCAATATTTGCATCTCCATTTTTTCAATCCACTTCCTCCATGGCCTTGGCGTTTGATGGTGCTCCGGTAATGGCACCAGACAATCTTGGTGGCGGTTGTTGTGGAAGTGGTTGGGAAACCCCAAGAGGAAGGCGTGATGAGCACAGCAGCAAGTTTTCCCTCAGTAAGAAACCAAGGTTTAATCGACCAGTAGGAGAAAGGCGTGACTTCTGAAGGTGTCGCTAGCTGACTAGTGGCAGGGCGCACTACCACCATCAGCAACAACGTGGAACCTGCATACAACACAACCACAATACTTTGCCCCAACTTACAGTGAGGTTGTCAATCTCACCGGTTTGCTGAACACAAAGGATTAGAGGTATCGAGTCGAAAGAGATGTTTGCAGTAATTAAAGAGAACAGAACTTACAGTAAGTAAGCAGAACATGATTGCAGTGGATAAATTTATCAGTGTACGTAAAGGAAAGCACCGTGGTCCACGGTTCACTAGAGGTGTCTCTCCATAAAGATAAATAGCATGCTTGGGGAACAAATTACAGCTAGGCAATTGACAGAATATCGACCATATATGACAAGATGATTACTATGAGATTCGTTTGGGCATTACAACATAATACATAGACTGTAATCCAACTACGTCTATGACTAATAATCCACCTTCCGGTTATCATCCGAACCTCTTCCAGTATTAAGTTGCAAGCAACAGATTATCGCATTAAGCAATGTGTGTAAAGTAAGCAGTGCAATTACCCTTGGATAAAACATTGTTGTTTTCTCCCTAGTAGCAACATCACATCTACAATCTTAGAAGTTATTGTCACTCTTCCAGAAAACTAGAGGCATGAACCTACTATCGAGCATAAATACCCCCTCTTGGAGTCACAAACATCTACTTGGCCAGAGTATATACTAGCAACGGAGAGCATGCAAGATCACAAATAACATCTGACATGAATATATAATCAACCTCAACATAGTATATAATATTCATCGGATCCCAGCAAACACAACATTTAGCATTACATAAGGATGACCTTGATCATGTAGGGCAGCTCACAAAATCTAAACATGTGGCAAGAAATTGAGAAGACAACCATATAACTACTGCTATGGACCCATAGTCCAGGGATGAACTACTCACGCATCACTTCGGAGGCTGGCATGGTGATGTAGATGCCTCCGGCGATGATTTCCCCCTCCGGCAGGGTGCCGGGAAGAGCTTCAGATCCCTCCCGAGATGGGTTCTGCAATGGCGGCCGCGACGGAACTTTCGTGGATGGAGGCTCGGGTATTCGGTTTTCCGAGATCGTGAATAAATAGGCTGAGGGGCGATGTTGGTGGAGGCCAGGGTGGCCCACACCACCCCTAGGCACGGGCCAGGGCCAGGTCGCGCCTAGGGATAGCGTAGCCGCCCTGCTGCCTCTCTACGACCCCCCCCCCCCCTCTAGACTCTGTCTTCGTTACGGAAAAATATTAACTTCGGCTTTTGTTTTGTCCAATTCTGAGAATATTTAATATTCAACTTTTCTGAAATACAAACAGCAGAAGACAGGGAACTGGCACTGTGGCATCTTGTTAATAGGTTAGTGCCGAAAAATGTATAAAAGTGCAATGAAGTATGAGAAAAACATATATAAATTGGTGTAAAATAAGCATGGAGCATCAAAAATTATAGATACGTTTGAGACGTATCAACCATCCCCAAGATTAACTCCTGCTCGTCCTCGAGTAGGTAAGTGGTAACAAAATAAGTTTTGAGGTGACATGGAGCCAACACAATATTGATCAAGCATTGTGAGTTGGGATCAAAGTACTCTAAAGATAGGCATGATAGATATAATTTGATAGAACTTAGCAACTATGTTATAACATGAGAAGTAACTCAAACAGAGGATCATGAATAATAGTGCATTGAAAGCAACTGTTTGTTTATGAGCATAGAGAAAACATAGCAAAGTGGTACTCAACATGTCCTTTATGAAGTAGCAAAACATAAATGCTGGGACACCTTCAAAGTTCAAAGGGTGACTAGATACAAGTAATTTAAGAACAAGCAATAGTTATAATCATGAATCAATCAATAATAATTTTGGGACGATGCACGTTGAACTAAGAATGACAATTATGCTCTCTTAATTGGTGCATAAAGAAAAAAGATGAAGACTCAACACAAAAGTAAAAGAGGGATTCTTTGCAGAGTAAGCAAGATAAACAAGTTTTATAAACCTTCCAAAAAGTATGGTACTTATTAGCTTTGAGCTCTCATTGCCCCTATCATAATCATCTTGAATGGTTAAAGTTAATGAGGCAAATATGAGCTATATGCTTGACAAATCACAAGTTGAAAATCTCATGCCCCTTGAATACGAGTACCTAAACCTCATGCTACTCATCTTAGGTCCCAAATAAGTTCTTGTCATTGTAAGTATACATGTACCATTGAGAACTGCCAACAGGGTACCTCTTGCCCAATGATATGGAAGTACTCATGTAGGAGCAATCCCATGCCAAAATGACAAGACAAACAAATGATACGTCTCCGACGTATCGATAATTTCTTATGTTCCATGCCACATTATTGATGATATCTACATGTTTTATGCATACTTTATGTCATTATTATGCATTTTCCGGAACTAACCTATTGACGAGATGCCGAAGGGCCAGTTGCTGCTGTTTTTGGTTTCAAAAATCCTAGTAAGGAACTATTCTCGGAATCGGACGAATCAACGCCTGTGGTCCTATTTTTCCACGAAGCTTCCGGGGAACGAAGGGGGCCATGAGGTGGGGACACAGGGCGGCGCGGCCCAAGCCCTGGCCGCGCCGGCCTAGTGTGTGGCCCCACCAGGACTCCACCGACCTTGCCCTTCCGCCTACTTAAAGTCTCCGTCGCGAAACCCTACCACGTTCGACGAAACCAGAGAAAACCTTCCAGAGCCGCCGCCATCGCGAAGCCAAGATCTGGGGACAGAGTCTCGTTCCGGCACGCCGCCGGACGGGGAAGTGCCCCTGAAGGCTTCTCCATCGACACCACCGCCATCTTCATCAACGCTGCTGTCTCCCATGAGGAGGAGTAGTTCTCCATCGAGGCTCGGGGCTGTACCGGTAGCTATGTGGTTCATCTCTCTCCTATGTACTTCAATACAATAATCTCATGAGCTGCCTTACATGATTGAGATTCATATGATGATGCTTGTAATCTAGATGTCATTATGCTAGTCAAGTGGATTTTACTTATGTGATCTCCGGAGACTCCTTGTCCCACGTGTGTAAAGGTGACAGTGTGTGCACCGTGTGGGTCTCTTAGGCTATATTTCACAGAATACTTATTCTGTTATGAATGGCATAGTGAAGTGCTTATTTATATCTCTTTATGATTGCAATGTGTTTTGTATCACAATTTATCTGTGTGCTACTCTAGTGATGTTATTAAAGTAGTTTATTCCCCCTGCACGGTGTAATGGTGACAGTGTGTGCATCGTGTAGTACTTGGCGTAGGCGATGATTGTGATCTCTTGTAGATTATGAAGTTAACTATTGCTATGATAGTATTGATGTGATCTATTCCTCCTTTCGTAGTGTGAAGGTGACAGTGTGCATGCTATGTTAGTACTTGGTTTGGTTATGTTGATCTGTTATGCACTCTAAGGTTATTTAAATATGAACATTGAATATTGTGGAGCTTGTTAACTCCGGCATTGAGGGTTCGTGTAATCCTACACTTAGTGGTGTTCATCATCCAACAAGAGGGTGTAGAGTCTAGCATCTATTTATTTATTCCTTATGTGATCAATATTGAGAGTGTCCACTAGTGAAAGTATGATCCCTAGGCCTTGTTCCTAAATACGCTATCGCTGCTTGTTTACTGTTTTACTGCATCTTTACTTCCCGCAATATTACTACCATCAACCGCACGCCAAGCACTTTTCGGCGTACTACTGCTCATATTCATTCATACCACTTGTATTTCACTATCTCTTCGCCGAACTAGTGCACCTATTAGGTGTGTTGGGGACACAAGAGACTTCTTGCTTTGTGGTTGCGGGGTTGCATGAGAGGGATATCTTTGACCTCTTCCTCCCTGAGTTCGATAAACCTTGGGTGATCCACTTAAGGGAAACTTGCTGCTGTTCTACAAACCTCTGCTCTTGGAGGCCCAACACTGTCTACAAGTATAGAAGCACCCATAGACATCAAGCTATTTTCTGGCGCCGTTGCCGGGGAGGAAAGGTAAAAGGCTCCCATACTTCGGTCCTGTAACTAAGTACTTTTCTGTTCCTTGTGTGTGTGCTCGAAGCTATTTCCTTTAGATCCTGCAATTGCATCTTTTTGTTTCTTGTTTACACTAGTTAGGCATAATGGACAACAATGAGCTTCTTATTCTATTTCCTGATTTAAGACATGGATGGTTTGATGCGAAAATTAAAAAACCTATGGAACATATTAGTATGAACGCTTTGAACACCATTGTTGCTAATGATATGGAAAATTCTAAGCTTGGGGAAGCTGGCTTTGATGAGCATGATATTTTTAGTCCCCCAAGCATTGAGGAGAAAATTTACTTTGATGATACTTTGCCTCCTATTTATGATGATTATAATGATATTGGTCTTTTAGTACCACCTGTTATGGAGGATAAATTTGATTATGATTACAATATGCCTCCTATATTTGATGATGAGAATAATAATGATAGCTACTTTGTTGAATTTGCTCCCACTACAACTAATAAAATTGATTATGCCTATGTGGAGAGTAATAATTTTATGCATGAGAACCATGATAAGAATGTTTTAAGTGATGGTTATAGTGTGGATTTCATCAATGATGCTACTGAAAGTTATTATGAGAGAGGAAAATATGGTTGTAGAAATTTTCATGTTACTAAAACACCTCTCTATGTGCTGAAATTTTTGAAGCTACACTTGTTCTATCTTCCTATGCTTGTTACTTTTTTCTTCATGAACTTGTTTATTTACAAAACTCCTATGCATAGGAAGCATGTTAGACTTAAATTTGTTTTGAATTTGCTTTTTGATGCTCTCTTTTGCTTCAACTCTTATTTCTTGCGAGTGCATCATTAAAACTGCTGAGCCCATCTTAATGGCTATAAAGAAAGCACTTCTTGGGAGATAACCCATGTGTTTATTTTACTACAGTACTTTTGTTTTATATTTGTGTCTTGGAAGTTGTTAATACTGTAGCAACCTCTCCTTATCTTATTTTATTGCATTGTTGTGCTAAGTAAAGTCTTTGATAGTAAGGTTCATACTAGATTTGGATTACTGCAGAAACAGATTTCTCTGTCACGAATCTGGGCAGAATTCTGTAGGTAACTCAGAAAAATCTGCCAATTTACGTGCGTGGTCCTCAGATATGTACGCAACTTTCATTCAATTTGAGCATTTTCATCTGAGAAAGTCTGGTGCCACTTTAAAATTCGTCTTTACGGACTGTTCTGTTTTGACAGATTCTGCCTTTATTTCGCATTGCCTCTTTTGCTATGTTGGATGGATTTCTTTGTCCCATTAACTTCCAGTAGCTTTGGGCAATGTCCAGAAGTGTTAAGAATGATTGTGTCACCTCTGAACATGTGAAATTTTGATTATGCACTAACCCTCTAATGAGTTTGTTTCGAGTTTGGTGTGGAGGAAGTTTTCAAGGGTCAAGAGAGGAGGATGATATACTATGATCAAGAAGAGTGAAGAGTCTAAGCTTGGGGATGGTGGTTCATCCCTGCATATTTCAATAAGACTCAAGCATCTAAGCTTGGGGATGACCAAGGCATCCCCTTCTTCATCGACAACTTATCAGGTTTCTTTTCTTGAAACTATATTTTTATTCAGTCACATCTTATGTACTTTACTTGGAGTGTCTGTGTGCTTTTATTTTTGTTTTGTTATTTTCATTCTCTGAATAAATTCATGCTTGTGTGGGAGAGAGACACGCTCCGCTGTTGCATATGAACACATGTGTTCTTAGTTCTATCTTTAATGTTCATGGCGGAGTTGAAAACCGCTTCGTTAATTGTTATATGGTTGGAATCGGGAAATGCTACATGTAGTAATTCTAAAATGTCTTGAATAATTTGATACTTGGCAATTGTTGTGCTCATGTTTAAGCTCTTGCATCATATACTTTGCACCCATTAATTAAGAAATACATAGAGCTTGCTAAAATTTGGTTTGCATATTTGGTCTCTCTAAAGTCTAGATAATTTCTAGTATTGAGTTTTGAACAACAAGGAAGACGGTGTAGAGTCTTATAATGTTTACAATATGTCTTTTATGTGAGTTTTGCTGCACCGGTTCATCCTTGTGTTTGTTTCAAATAACCTTGCTAGCCTAAACCTTGTATCGAGAGGGAATACTTCTCATGCATCCAAAATCCTTGAGCCACCACTATGCCATTTGTGTCCACCATACCTACCTACTACATGGTATTTCTCCGCCATTCCAAAGTAAATTGCTTGAGTGCTACCTTTAAATTTCCATCATTCGCCTTTGCAATATATAGCTCATGGGACAAAATAGCCTTAAAAACTATTGTGGTATTGAATATGTACTTATGCACTTTATCTCTTATTAAGTTGCTTGTTGTGCGATAACCATGCTCTGGGGACTCCATCAACTCTTTGTTGAATATCATGTGAGTTGCTATGCATGTTCGTCTTGTCTGAAGTAAGGGAGATTTACCACTCATTAAATGGTTAGAGCATGCATAATGTTAGAGAAGAACATTGGGCCGCTAACTAAAGCCAGGAATCATGGTTGAAGTTTCATTTTGGACATATATCCTCAATCTCATATGAGAACATTAATTGTTGCTACATGCTTATGCATTAAAGAGGAGTCCATTATCTGTTGTCTATGTTGTCCCGGTATGGATGTCTAAGTTGAGAATAATCAAAAGCGAGAAATCCAAATGCGAGCTTTCTCCTTAGACCTTTGTACAGGCGGCATAGAGGTACCCCTTTGTGACACTTGGTTAAAACATGTGTATTGCGATGATAATCCTGTAATCCGAGCTAATTAGGACAAGGTGCGGGCACTACTAGTATACTATGCATGAAGCTTGCAACTTGTAAGATATAATTTACATGATACATATGCTTTATTACTACCGTTGACAAAATTGTTTCATGTTTTCAAAATAAAAGCTCTAGCACAAATATAGCAATCGATGCTTTCCTCTTTGAAGGACCTTTCTTTTACTTTTATGTTGAGTCAGTTCACCTATTTCTCTCCACCTCAAGAAGCAAACACTTGTGTGAACTGTGCATTGACTCCTACATACTTGCATATTGCACTTGTTATATTACTTTACATTGACACTATCCATGAGATATACATGTTATAAGTTGAAAGCAACCGCTGAAACTTAATCTTCCTTTGTGTTGCTTTAATACCTTTACTTTGATTTATTGCTTTATGAGTTAACTCTTATGCAAGACTTATTGATGCTTGTCTTGAAAGTACTATTCATGAAAAGTCTTTGCTTTATGATTCAGTTGTTTACTCATGTCATTACCATTGTTTTGATCACTGCATTCATTACATATGCTTACAATAGTATGATCAAGGTTATGATGGCATGTCACTCAAATTATCTTTGTTATTGTTTACTGCTCGACGAGGAACTAAGCTTGGGATGCTGATACGTCTCCGACGTATCGATAATTTCTTATGTTCCATGCCACATTATTGATGATATCTACATGTTTTATGCATACTTTATGTCATTATTATGCGTTTTCCGGAACTAACCTATTGACGAGATGCCGAAGGGCCAGTTCTGTTGCTGTTTTTGGTTTCAGAAATCCTAGTAAGGAACTATTCTCGAATCGGACGAAATCAACGCCCGGGTCCTATTTTTCCACGAAGCTTCCAGGAGTCCGAGGGAAACGAAGGGGGCCACGAGGTGGGGACACGAGGGCGGCGCGGCCCTGGCCGCGCCGGCCTAGTGTGTGGCCCCACCAGGACTCCACCGACCTTGCCCTTCCGCCTACTTAAAGTCTCCGTCGTGAAAACCCTACCACATTCGACGAAACCGAGAAAACCTTCCGAGCGCCGCCATCGCGAAGCCAAGATCGGGGGACAGTCTCTGTTCGGCACGCCGCCGGACGGGAAGTGCCCGGAAGGCTTCTCCATCGACACCACCGCCATCTTCATCAACGCTGCTGTCTCCCATGAGGAGGGAGTAGTTCTCCGTCGAGGCTCGGGGCTGTACCGGTAGCTATGTGGTTCATCTCTCTCCTATGTACTTCAATACAATAATCTCATGAGCTGCCTTACATGATTGAGATTCATATGATGATGCTTGTAATCTAGATGTCATTATGCTAGTCAAGTGGATTTTACTTATGTGATCTCCGGAGACTCCTTGTCCCACGTGTGTAAAGGTGACAGTGTGCACCGTGTGGGTCTCTTAGGCTATATTTCACAGAATACTTATTCGCTGTTATGAATGGCATAGTGAAGTGCTTATTTATATCTCTTTATGATTGCAATGTGTTTTGTATCACAATTTATCTGTGTGCTACTCTAGTGGTGTTATTAAAGTAGTTTATTCCTCCTGCACGGTGTAATGGTGACAGTGTGTGCATCGTGTACTACTTGGCGTAGGCTATGATTGTGATCTCTTGTAGATTATGAAGTTAACTATTGCTATGATAGTATTGATGTGATCTATTCCTCCTTTCGTAGTGTGAAGGTGACAGGTGCATGCTATGTTAGTACTTGGTTTGGTTATGTTGATCTGTTATGCACTCTAAGGTTATTTAAATATGAACATTGAATATTGTGGAGCTTGTTAACTCCGGCATTGAGGGTTCGTGTAATCCTACACAGTTAGTGGTGTTCATCATCCAACAAGAGGGTGTAGAGTCTAGCATCTATTTATTTATTCTGTTATGTGATCAATGTTGAGAGTGTCCACTAGTGAAAGTATGATCCCTAGGCCTTGTTCCTAAATACGCTATCGCTGCTTGTTTACTGTTTTACCGCATCTTTACTTCCTGCAATATTACTACCATCAACCGCACGCCAAAAGCACTTTCGGCGCCATTACTACTGCTCATATTCATTCATACCACTTGTATTTCACTATCTCTTCGCCGAACTAGTGCACCTATTAGGTGTGTTGGGGACACAAGAGACTTCTTGCTTTGTGGTTGCAGGTTGCATGAGAGGGATATCTTTGACCTCTTCCTCCCTGAGTTCGATAAACCTTGGTTGATCCACTTAAGGGAAACTTGCTGCTGTTCTACAAACCTCTGCTCTTGGAGGCCCAACACTGTCTACAAGAATAGAAGCACCCGTAGACATCAACAAACAATGAGCATCTCGGTAATTTTTTATTTACTATGGGTATAGCTTTTTATTGAAAATAATTCATAGAATGCTCACTATGGTTCGCTGTAAATTTCCACCATAAATGATGCATGGCTTAGATTAGCGGCCCAGGCGTTTTCCTAACTCATATACAAACTCCATGGACTTACAAGTTTCCATTTTATTTCGCACTGTTAGGCATCCATAAACAAAAGACATGACATCAACTAAATATGAATAAGTGCAATGTCGAGAGTGTTCCCCATGAAAGGATGGTTGTGCTAACTCCTAACTTGCAATTTGCAAACATATAAACTTCATAAGATAGTCACAATGATCAAGTTTATTAAGTGCAAGAAACTAAATGTGCCATCAAGTCGTGAGAGCTTTACTGACTAATTTTATCAGCCAACTTTTAATTTGGAAGATAAAAAACATGATGAATATACTTGGAATAGCAACAATGCTACTAGGTAGATATGGTCGACACAGTTGGCAAACTTTGGTTATTGGTGATTGGATGCACGAGTAGAGTTCATACTCAATACAGGCGAAAGCTAGCAAAGGACTGGGAGCGACCAACTAAGAGAGCAATAATGGCCATAATCATGCATAGAGACAAAACATTATCAATCAAAGCATAAATCGATATTACAAGTCAAAAACTAAATGATCATAGAGGCTTTAGTTGAGTGGTTGTAGTCATAACATGGTATAAGCATGTGCCAAGTCAACCCAATAAAGCATCAAAGGAGAATACCATAATATTATGCTTTTGTGATGGAAACAACACATGATTCTTTCAATGACACATTATGCACTCTCAGCCATTTGAGACAAGTCATGCTACAACAATAAATACTAATCATATATCAAGAATAACATCCAACATAACATGTCAAAGTCTATGCCACAGTGTAGACAAGCATCCTTTTGCATCACTATAGTCATGAAATATTTTACTCGTCTCCAACACCAATCAACTTATTTGAAATATCTCTCAGATATGAAATACAATATGAAACAGATATATAATCATACATAAATAAAGAATACTAATGAGCTCTGAACAAAATTCAAGTGAAAGAACAAGAGCTAAACGCAGTACTAGAAAACTAGAACACTCGCAGAACAATAACAGGGAAAACTAGAGCGTTCTATGCAATTAAAAAGGAGCGTGTCTTTATCCAAAACAAATGTGCCGGGATCCAACAAATGCTACAGCAAAAAAACAAAACTAAACTAAAAACAAAAATAAAGACGCTCCAAGAACAACACATAGCATATGAAGCAATAAAAATATAGCACATATAAAGATGACATGTTGCTTTGTTGATGAAGAGGGGATGCCCAAGGCATCCCCAAGCTTTGAAGCTTGTACCTCTTGGATATTTCTTGGGGTTCATGGGCATCCCCAATCTTGAGCTTTTGTCCATACTTCCTCTCATCACATCATTCTTCTCTCCCTACACTTGAAAACTTCCTTCATACAAAACTTCACACAATTTTCTATTAGCAGCATTAGTATAATAAAAATAAACAAATCCACTTGGGTTCAGTTATAACATATATCAAACATAAATTAAAGCATTAGATACTGTAGCAACCTTTAAAAAATCTCTTTGATCAAAAGAACTCAAAAAGAAAGAGATTTAAGAGGGCAAAACAAAAAACAAAAAGCAGCAAAGTCAGCGAAAATAGAACAATCATTTGAAAGTGCAACTAACTAAAGTTCAATAAAATGAGGCATATAATAAAAAGGAATATCACAATAAAGATATTTCCTAGATATTTTACGGTGGGTTAACACAGAATCTGTTTTCAGGACAGCAACTTCCCCAAATCTTACTTTCTTCCTATTAGAGGATATTCTTGGCACACAAACGAAATAAAAATGATAAGGAGAGGTTATTACAGAGGTACTAACTTCCAAGACTCAACATAAATAAAAATTACAGTAAATAAACATGGGTTATCTCCTAAGAGTGTTTTTTAACTCCTTTCAGCTAGGCGCAGAAAAAGAACGAGCATCAAGTATTATAAAGTGAAGAAGCATTAAGATCAATGCGAGAAGTATTTTCAACAAGGATTTGTTTTTTATAAATATGAGTTTTAGAAGACCCTTTCTCTGCACTTTTAGCTTCACTACTTTCATCAAATGGATTTTCAGGAACAATCCAATAAAAACTCTTTTCCCAAGCTTCATGCATTGCTAATAGTTTGAAAGGTATTGGTATCTCACTTTCTCTCCTATTTTTGGTTTTGTTTATTTTTTCAAGTGTACCAAAGATATCTACACATGAGCCTAGCATCTCAAACCGATCAAAAACTTTCCTAGCTTCGATAAAAACATCTTTAAATTCTCTAAGCAAAGTTTCTAGGATAAAATCTTTCTTTTCATCATTCTCAGCTTCATGGAGTTTAAAAACCATATGATGCATTATGGGGTTAAGGCTAACAAATCTAGTCTCCAACATTTTAACTAAATAAGCTGGAGAAGTTTCATAATTAGGAGTAGAAACAAAATAACAACTATAGCAACTAGTTTTTTTGTGTGTTTTTGATACAAAGACGAATATAAAAGAAACTAATTTTTTGTGAGTTTTTGATACGATAAAGCAAACAAAACAAAATAAAATAAACTAAGCAAAACAATAACAAAGTAAAGATATTGGAGATGAGAGACTCCCCTTGCACAAATCCTCTTTCTCCCCGGCAACGGCGCCAAAAAATCTTGATGGTGCTCCGGTAATGGCGCCAGACAATCTTGGTGGTGGTTGTTGTGGAAGCGGTTGGGAAACTCCAAGAGGAAGGTGTGATGACACAACAACAAGTTTTCCCTTGGTAAGAAACCAAGGTTTAATCGACTAGTGGGAGAAAGGCATGACTTCTGAAGGTGTTTCTAGCTGACAAGTGGTAGGGCGCACTACCAGCGTCAGCAACAACGTGGAACCTACACACAACACAACCACAATACTTTGCCCCAACTTACAACGAGGTTGTCAATCTCACCGGTTTGCTGAACACAAAGGATTAGACGTATCGAGTGGAAAGAGATGTTTGCAGTAATTAAAGAGAACAGAGCTTACAGTAAGTAAACATAACATGATTGCAGTGGATGAATTTATCAGTGTAAAAAAAGGACCGGGGTCCACAGTTCACTAGAGGTGTCTCTTCATAAAGATAAATAGCATGTTGGGTGAACAAATTATAGCTGGGCAATTGATAGAATATCGACCATATATGAAAATATGATTACTATGAGATTCGTTTTGGCATTACAACATAATACATAGACTGTAATCCAACTGCGTCTATGACTAATAATCCACCTTCCGGTTATCGTCCAAACCCCTTCCAGTATTAAGTTGCAAGCAACACATTATCACATTAAGCAATGTGTGTAAAGTAAACAATATAATTACCCTTGGATAAAACATTGTTGTTTTCTCCCTAGTAGCAACAAGACATCTACAATCTTAGAAGTTATTGTCACTCTTCCAGAAAACTAGAGGCATGAATCTACTATCGAGCATAAATACCCCCTCTTGGAGTCACAAGCATCTACTTGGCCAGAGTATCTACTAGCAACAGAGAGCATGCAAGATCACAAATAACATATGATATGAATATATAATCAACCTCAACATAATATACAATATTCATCGGATCCCAGCAAACACAACATGTAGCATTACATAAGGATGATCTTGATCATGTAGGGCAGATCACAAGATCTAAACACGAGGCACAAATTGGAGAAAACAAGCATCTAGCAACTGCTATGGACCCATAGTCCAGGGATGAACTACTCATGCATCACTTCGGATTCGGGCATGGCGATGTAGATGCCTCCATCGATGATTTCCCCCTCCGGCAGGGTGCCGGGAAGAGCTTCAGAACCCTCCCGAGATGGGTTCTGCAATGGTGGCCGCGATGGAACTTTTCGTGGATGGAGGCTCGGGTATTCAAGGTTTTCTCGAGACCGTGAATAAATAGGTGGAGGGGCGATGTCGATGGAGGCCAGGGTGGCCCACACCACCCCTAGGCGTGAGCCAGGGACAGGCTGCGCCTAGGGCTGGCGTGGCCGCCCTGCTGCCTCTCTTCGACCTCCCTCTGGACTCTGTCTTCGTTACGAAAAATATTGACTTTGGCTTTTGTTTCGTCCAAGTCCAAGAATATTTCCTGTACACCTTTTCTGAAATACAAAACAACAGAAAATAGGGAACTGGCACTGTGGTATCTTGTTAATAGGTTAGTGTCGGAAAATGTATAAAAGTGCCACAAAGTATGAGCAAATCATATATAAATTGGTGTAAAACAAGCATGGAGCATCAAAAATTATAGATAGGTTTGAGACGTATCAGCCATCAAAGCAAGGTTCCCCTCTTTTCCTCATACCAGAGCGTGGGCACGAGAATATACGCAATCCTTGACTCAACTTTAAAAGTGTCCATCTCTTGCATAACTTCATTGGAGGTCATTTCATGATAGTTGTGCTTGTTCTTGAGGGTCTTTAAATCGGCCGCCTGAAAAGGCATGAGGGCCTTGACATATTTCCTCTTGATCCAATCATCATCAATATGAGAAGCACCAAAGTTCCTAAAGGTGATAGCAAGTGCCTTGAGGCGACGGTACATGTCTTGATGATCTCCACCTTCCTCCATGAGAAAGCCCTCGGCTTGATTTGTAAATTTTCCAAACTTGTTACGCCGCATGCTAGCATTGCCTAGAAACACATCTGTGAGAGTGTTCCTAGCTCACTGGGAGGTGGTGTCATTCTCAATGTATGGCATATCATCTTCACCCACGTCTTGATGAATCATGTACAAACTGGTGGCGTTGAGTTAGCAATCAACCACTTCCGTACGAGTCAATTTTATAGGATTATCAGCCTTATATCCTTCCTCAACAATTCTTCATAACTTAGTGGAGGAACAACAAAGATATGAATTCATTTTAGATTGCCACTTGGGAAAATCTTTAGGCGTAACTTAGCAGGATGGCCTTGGTGAACTATATGAGGGTGAGGGATAGGTGTATTCGAACCTCTGAGTACTTCCTGGACCCATTTCCTTCCTTACGTTTAGGATCTATCTTTGGAGAGGAATCACCACCACCAATCTCATCGCCAACGGTTTTGGCAACCAAAGGTGCACCATTGGTTGAATCTTGCACAATGGGAGTGCCATTCGAAGGGGTGGTAGATGAGTTAGTGGATTTATTGGGTTGTACGAGTTGCAGCATCATTTCCCGCAATTATTTCATTTGACTATTCATGGAGGTAGTCAAGGATGATATGGATGACTCCAATTCCTTGACGTCCTCCATGGTAGTCATAACCTTACTACCATCCCCCTCTTCGGTCATACTCTTTTAAGTGGTAAAGCCCCAAAAAAAGAGTCGAGGCTCTAAAAATGAAAGGATCGTATGGGCAACCTAGAGGGGGTGAATAGGTGCTAATCAAAATTTAATTCCTTTTCAATTTAGGCTTGACAAAAGAGGTAAATTATCTAAATGCGCAACTATGTGAATTTATCTATATGACAAGATGCAACAAAATCTACAGAAGATACAAGATACAAGTAATAAGGTGTGGTAAAAGGATAGAGATAACCGATAGTGAAGCACGTGCAGCCACAAGGGATGATTCCCATAGTTCCTTCCTTTTGAGGGGAAGTACGCATACATTGGAGGGGGTGGTGTGGTGCCACGAGGGCTAACCAACACCACAAAGGGCTCACTCTATTCTCTACTGAAAAAACCATTAAGGTTAGCTCATGCTCCACTAAGCGGTAGCCTTGAAGGCGGCAACCGAAACCTTTACACGAAGCTTGGGGAATACATCCACAATGGAATTGGAGGCTCCCAAGATCACCACGAAGGTCTTACAACACAAGTACAAGTTAGCATAGAGAAATCAACACCTATGGATTTCAAATGAACTACTAGAGGAAAGATCCTCAAGTGAATGAGGAGAAAATTCAGATCGCTTTGGTGAGCTTGTAGATCTAGGTCTTCTCCTTCATTCTCCAAAGATAACTCTTTTGATTGGCTAATGGAGGAGATCTAGCAATTTGGAGTAGCTCAGATGTTAGGTTCTTGGAGCAAAAACGAGTAGCCCAACCTTGAAGAAGGGGAGGGGTATTTATACCGCCTGCAAAATGTAGCCGCTGAGAAAAACTGGGGCCAAATATGGCCTACGTAGGGGCCAAATAATCCGGCCTGAGTAAATATCCGAAGTCTCAAATAATCCGGGTGGAAAATTCGGTAAATAATCCGCCCTTATAACAGGGGCTTGCGTAGCTCGACAAATTCCAGTCCTTAGAAAAATTTTGGGGGCTCGGATAGTTAGAGAATAATCTGGCCCCGGATTGTCCACGGGGAGGGGGACGGATGACCCTGTCTCAAAAGGCACTAGATAATCTGTCCCGGTGCTGCATTTTCGACCATTTCACAGGAATTGCTCTTTTCACTTATTTTGGGGAGTCAACAATGACATGTGCAAAACTGCAACACTTAGCATATAATCACTAGTGTTGTTGTCAAACACACAAACCATCGTGGATGGGGAAATGCCTTTTCACATACTCATAGTCATAGAAATTCCTTCGGCATGAGGTAACTTAGGTGGCATGATCATTATCCCCTTATAGGATTTTTTTATCATGACAAGTGGCTTCTGTCACTAGATGAGCTTTGGTCCGAATTGGATATGTGGGTTGATATGCATCATTGATTGAAAACTTAAATTGCAAACATGGACTCATCATTTTAGCCCTTATTAATTAAATGAAAATTTAATAAACAACATGGATGATCAAATAGATCTAAAGATGACTTTAGTTCCAATGGTTTTAATTTCATAGAGGCGTGATCATTTGAGTTACAAAAGCCTCCTAGTTAATTTTGTTCTAGTTAGTTGATCTTTTCCATGTAATACAAATAGGCTAACTTTTTTTGGATTCCGTATACTTGTTAAGTGGCTATTATGCATTTTAGACCTTACGGTTTCCCATGTTTATATATGAGGTGTTAAAATATCTTTTTGAGTGGTTTATGTTTTAGACAAAGAAGAATAGATGTGATCAAAATTTGGAAGATCGAGATTTTATTAGAAGACTTGATGATTTCCTATGCACAAGACAATTATCCAGCACATGTGCCAATAGATAGGATGAGATAAGATAAGTTAACAATTATCTAAATTTCTATTTGGAAGACGCGACTGGGCAGCGACACCCCCAAACGCATCATTAAGAAACAGCGTCCCCAAACGCTAAATCTGACGAGCTTTAGAAGAACCTTTGGGGGGCGCGACTGGAGATGCTCTAACCTCCTTTCCGTTGATAAAAATCCATGATCTGAAAGTGTCTGCTCTAAACTCGAAAAGCACGTCACGTGCACGTCTCGTTTCCCTCTCGGCAAATATCTGACTACAACTATCAAGGACGCGTTTGGTAGCCTGACCTCGCCTTGGCTCGCATCGGGCCAGCCATTTTCGGCCCATTTGATTACCTGGCTTCACCCGCATTGTTGCAGGAACCGGTTCCCAAAGCACCCTCGGGTCAGGCCCTAAAGTAGCGCCCGGATCGGTCGTTTCTAGCGGGCCACCCCCGCTTCCGCAGAACTCGAGAACGTCATGTTCCCGCAGAGCCACCACAGGAGATGGCACGAGCTGGCGCGAGACGACGAAATCTCAGCGGGATGAATTCGGTCACCATGCTTGAAAATTCGCCACCGTATATAGGGGCGGATCTCTCACCGCCAAATCCAAATCCCCCATTTTGACCTCATCCACCATTCCCGATCTAGCGACATGGACGGCTCTTCCTCGCCCGCACGATCGGCGAGGCTTGCGGCAGCAACGGTGGCTGTGGAGGTGGCTACTGGCCGCGAATGGTCGTCTTCTTCATGTGCGCCGATGACTTTGGTGTTGGTAAGCTTCTGCAAAACCTAGCCTTAGATCCAGATCTTTTGGGTACATAGGGGGTCTGAACGAATCCATTGTAGGACATTCCTTCGTCGCCAATCGAGGTTGTCCAGGTTGCATCTGACTCTACCACGGGGATGGTTGTCGCCGTTGCATCTGACTCTTCCGCTGGGACGCTAGTACTGCCAGCATCTTCGCTAGGGTCTCCTGCTTCCCCGACTTCGGTGATGCGTGTGGCTCCTCTGACTGTAGGGCCGCTCTTACTTTTCTCGCTCTTCATTGATGTGGTAGTGCTTAAGGATGTGGATGTGGTAGTGGTAGTTCATTGATGTGGTAATGTTTAACGATATGGACGTGGTAGTGGTAGTTCATTGATCTGCTAGTGTTTATCATGTAGGCGATCATACCATTGGGCTCCCCTGATCTTTCTGCTCCTACTGTCAATGTTGAGAAATATCTGATTTCAAGCAAACCAGCCATGGTTTGGAAACCTGAGCTTTCAAAGTTTATGCTCAACCGGTTGGTTCAGCTCGTCCGTAGCGGCGTCTGTTTCAACATGTGATTCAAAGAGCAATAGATGAAGAAGGTAGCTTCTGATGTTCTTGCATTCGCTAGCATACATGTGACCACTCTTCAGCTATACAACTACATCTGAAACTGGAGGACCAAGTGGAGCGCATACTGAAGATGAAAACCGATCACATTCTGGACTGGAGCGAAAATGGTTGTTGCTTCTATGCTGCTGATGAAGATACGACAGACGAGTACATTTAGGTAGTAAGCCTCATTGAGTTCCTTCATAGATCTGTATGTGAATGTCGTCCACACTAACAGTTGTAACTTGGGGATTGCAGTGCAACCTGAGGCATCGTCAGTACGTCGGGACCCCGATCACGAACTATGCTCAGATGAAGACGATCTTCACGCCCCGGTTTGTCTGCAGGGCGCAGCTGTTCCAACCTAAGTTGCTGGTCAGGGATATCGACTTCATTGCAGACAACGAAGAAGAGTATGCCGAGTACCGTAAGCTGCAGCCAGCGGAGAGGAGGAGCTGACTTAGGACGTGGCTTCGCAAGCAGTTTCCTGCTTAGTGCTTCTGCATCCTTGGTCATGATCTGCTGATTTTGGGAGGTGGTCTCGTATCCCTCCATTAGCCAGGACTTGCTTCAACCCGATCCCCGGTCTGAAACATTGAACTTGTTTCAGGTAGTATATACTAACCCCTCGTGTGATGAACCTCTGATGCATCAAGAAATATAGTTGCTTCGCTCGTGATGCATCGCCCACTAAGTAGTTAATGTCTATTACCAACGCCTTTTGATGAACTGTGTTGAATGTGTTGCTATTCAGTTAGCAGTACTGGGTAACCTCACCACTCTAAGGGAAGAGGTTACCACAACACGCTCCTATCTGCAACCAAATAGGGTGTAGGCTGCACGAGCATGGAAGAAAGTAGTATGTGCAGGCACCCAAACAATGGGGCCTGGATTCCCTCTCCGGTGCAGAAAAGGCCGCCCAGGCTACCAAACAACCCGCGTTCATGGCCCATTCGCGACGCGTGATGAGCGTATATTGTACACCGTTGGGGAACTCCAAGAGGAAGGTATCATGAGCACAGTAGCAAGTTTTCCCTCAGTAAAAAACCAAGGTTTAATCGACCAGTAGGAGAAAGACGTGATTTATGAAGGTGTTGCTAGCTGACTATTGGTAGGGCGCACTACCATCGTCAACAACAACGTGGAATCTGCACACAACACAACCAAAATACTTTTCCCCAACTTACAGTGAGGTTGTCAATCTCACCGGTTTTGCTGAACACAAAGGATTAAACGTATCTAGTGGAAAGAGATGTTTGCAGTAATTAAAGAGAACAGTGCTTGCGGAAAGTAAGCAGAACTGGATTGCAGTGGTTGAATTTATTAGTGTAAAGGAAAGTACCGGGGTCCACAGTTCACTAGAGGTGTCTTTCCATAAAGATAAATAACATGCTGGGTGAACAAATTACAGTGGGGCAATTACCGACCATACATGAAAAGATGATTACTATGAGATTCGTTTGGTCATTACAACATAATACATAGACCGTAATCCAACTGCGTCTATGACTAATAATCCACCTTCCGGTTATCATCCGAACCACTTCCAGTATTAAGTTGCAAGCAATAGATTATCGCATTAAGCAATGTGTGTAAAGTAACAATAGAATTACCCCTTGGATAAAACATTGTTTTTTTCTCCCTAGTAGCAAGAGCACATCTAAAATTTTAGAAGTTATTGTCACTCTTCCAGAAAACTAGAGGCATGAACCTACTATCGAGCATAAATACCCCCTCTTAGAGTCACAAGCATATACTTGGCCAGAGTATTTACTAGCAACAGAGAACATGCAAGATCACAAATAACATATGACAAGAATATATAATCGATCTCAACATAGTATTCAATATCCATCGGATCCCAGCAAACACAACATGTAATATTACATAAAGATGATCTTGATCATGTAGGATAGCTCACAAGATCTAAACATGAGGCACAAATTGGAGAAGACAACCATATAGCTACTGCTATGGACCCATAGTCCAGGGATGAACTACTCACGCATCACTTCGAAGGCGGGCATGGCGATGTAGATGCATCCGGCGATGATTTCCCCTCCGGCAGGGTGCTGGGAAGAGCTTCAAAACCCTCCCGAGCTAGGGTCTGCAATGGCGGTCGCGACGGAACTTTTCGTGGATGCAGGCTCGGGTGTTTAGGTTTTTCCCGAGATTGTGAATAAGTAGGCGGAAGGGTGAGGTCGATGGAGGCCGGGGGGGGCACACCACCCCTAGGCGCGGGCCAAGGCCAGACCGCGCCTAGGTGTGGTCTGGCCGCCGTGGTGCCTTTCTTCGACCCCCCTTCGGACTTCGTCTTTGTTACGGTAAAATATTTACTTCGGATTTTGTTTCGTCCAATTCCGAGAATATTTGCTGTACAACTTTTCTGAAATACAAAACAACAGAAAACATGGAACTGGCAGTGTGGCATCTCGTTAATAGGTTAGTGCCGGAAAATGTATAAAAGTGCAACGAAGCATGAGCAAAACATATATGAATTGGTGTAAAACAAGCATGGAGCATAAAAAAATTACGTTTGCGACGTATCATAGGGCAGCTCACAAGATCTAAACATGGGGCACAAATTGGAGAAGACAACCATCTAGCTGCAGCTATGGACCCATAGTCCAGGGATGAACTACTCACGCATCACTTCGGAGGTGGGCATGGCGATGTAGATGCCTCCGGCGATGATTTCCTCCTCTGGCAGGGTGCCGGGAAGAGCTTTAGAACCCTCCCGAGCTAGGGTCTCTAATAGCGGTCGCGATGGAACTTTTCGTGGATGGAGGCTCGGGTGTTTAGGTTTTCCCGAGATCGTGAATAAATAGGCGGAAGGGCGAGGTCGGTGGAGGCCGGGGGGGCACGCCACCCCTAGGCGCGGGCCAAGGCCAGGCCGCACCTAGGTGTGGTCTACGGCCCTGTTGCCTTTCTTCGGCCCCCCTTCGGACTTCGTCTTTGTTACGGTAAAATATTGACTTCGGCTTTTGTTTCGTCCAATTCCGAGAATATTTCATGTACAACTTTTCTGAAATACAAAACAGCTGAAAATAGGGAACTGGCATTGTGGTATCTCGTTAATAGGTTAGTGCCGGAAAATGTATAAAAGTTCAACGAAGCTGAGCAAAACATATATGAATTGGTGTAAAACAAACATGGAGCATAAAAAATTATAGATACGTTTGCGACGTATCAGCATCCCCAAGATTAACTCCCGCTCGTCCTCGAGTAGGTAAGTGATAACAAAATAGTTTTTGAGGTGGCATGAAGCCAACACAATCTTGATCAAGTATTGTAAAGCATCGTAAGCTGGGATCAAAGTACTCTAAACATAGGCATGATAGATATAATTCAATAGAACTTAGCAATTATGTTATAACATGAGAAGTAACTCAAACAAAGGATCATGAATAATAGTGTATTGAAAGCAACTGTTTGTTTATGAGCACAGAGAAAACATAATAAAGTGGTACTTAGCATGTCCTTTATGAAGTAGCAAAACATAAATGCTAGGACACCTTTAAAGTTCAGAGGGTGACTAGATACAAGTAATTTTAAGAACAATCAATAGCATAATCATGAATGAATCAATAATAATTTGGGACTATGCACATTGCACTAAGAATGACAACTATGCTCTCTTAATTTGTGCATAAAGAAGAAGGTGAAGACTCAACATAAAAGTAAAAGAGAGACTCTTTGCAGAGTAAGCAAGATTAACAAGTTTTATAAACCTTCAAAAAAGTATGGTACTTATTAGCTTTGAGCTCTCATTGCCCCTATCATAAGCATCTTGAATGGTTAAAGTTAATGTGAGGCAAATATGTGACAAATCACAAGTTGAAAATCTCATGCCCCTTGAATACGAGTACCAAAACCTCATTCTACTCAACTTAGGTCCCAAATAAGTTCTTGTCATTGTAAATATACATGTATCATCGAGAACCGCCAACGGGGTACCTCCTGCCCCATGATATGGAAGTACTCTTGTAGGAGCAATCCCATGCCAAAACGACAAGACAAACAGACAATGTGCATATCATCAATCTTTTTATTTACTATGGGTATAGCTTTTTATTAAAAATGTTTCATAGTATAATCACTATGGTTTGCTGTAAATTTCCACCATGAATGATGCTTGGCTTCGATTAGCGGTCCAGGCATTTCTCTAACACATATACAAACTCCATGGACTTACCAGTTTCCATTTTATTTCGCACCGCTAGGCATCCATAAATAAAAGAACATGACATCAACTAAATATGAATAAGTGCAATGTTGAAAGCGTTCCCCGTAAAAGCATGGTTGTGCTAACTCCCAACTTGCAATTTGCAAACATATAAAATTCATAAGGTAGTCACAATGATCAATTTTATTAAGTGCAAGAAAGTAAATGTGCCATTAAGTTCGTGAGAGTTTTACTGACTAATTTTCTCATGCAAAATTTAATTTGGAAGATAAATAAAAACATGATGAATATACCTGGAATAGCAATAACGCTAGTAGGTAGATATGGTGGATAAAATTGTCAAACTTTGGTTTATTAGTGGTTGGATACACGAGTAGATACTCAGTACATGCGAAGGCTAGCAAAAGACTTGGAGCGACCAACTAAGAGAGCAGTAATGGCCATAATCATGCACATCGACAAAACATTATCAATCAAAGCATAAAGTGATATTACAAGTTAAAAAAATAAATGACCATAGAGGCTTTAGTTTACTAGTTATAGTCATAGCATGGTATAAGCATGTGCCAAGTCAACCCAATAAAGCATCAAAGAAGAATACCATAATAGTATGCTTTGTATGATTGAAAAAACACATGATTCTTTCAATAGCACATTATGCACTCTCATATATTTGAGACAAGTCATGCTACAACAATAAATACTAAGAATATGACAAGAATAACATCCAACATGACATGCCAAAGTCTATGTCACAGTCTAGACAAACTTCCTTTTGCATCACTATAAACATGAAATATTTTACTCGTATCCAACACCAATCAACTTATTAGAAATAGATCTCAGAGATGAAAAACAATATGTACCAGAGAGATAATCATACATAAACAAAGAATAATAATGATCTCTTAACAAAATTTGAGTAAAAGAACAAGAGCTAAATGCAGTACTTGAAAACTAGAACACTCGCAGAACAGTAAGAGCGAAAACTAGAGCGTTCTATGCAATTAAAATGGAGCGTGTCTCTCTCCAAAACAAATATGTCGAGATCCAACCATATTCTACAGAAAAAAAACTAAACTAAACTAAAAACAAAAATAAAGACGCTCCAAGAATAACACATAGCGTATGAAGCAAAATATAACTCGTAGAGAGATGACATGTTGCTTTGTTGATGAAGAGGGGATGCCTTGGGCATCGCCAAACTTTGAAGCTTGTACCTCTTGGATATTTCTTGGGGTGACATGGGCATCCCAAGCTTGAGCTCTTTTCCATTCTTCATCTTATTACATTATTCTTCTCTCCCTACACTTGAAAACTTCCTTCATACAAAATTGCACATAATTTTTATTAGCAACATTAGTACAATCGAAATAAAAAATTCACTTGGGTTCAGTTCTAACATATGTCAAACACCTATCAAAGCATTAGCTACTGTAGGAACTCTTAAAAATGCTCTTTGATCAAAAGAACTCAAAAAGAAATAGATTAAGAATCAAATGCAAATAGTGGCAGAAAACTGTCAAAACAGAACAATAGGTAAAGAACGATTTTTTTGAATATCTTATGTTAGTAAGCTCGAAAAGTGTTCAACTAACGAAAGTTATAAAATAACCTGAGGCATATGCACAAAAATTGGTAGCTCAGAATTCCGCTCTGGATGTTTATACGAATATTTATGGTGACAACACATAATCTGTTTTCAGGACATCAACTTCCCCAAATCTTACTTTCTTCCTATTAGAGGCTATTCTTGGCACAGAAATGAAATAAAAATGAGAAGGAGAGGTTATTACAGAGGTAATAACTTCCAAGATCAACAAAAGAAAAATTACATAAATTAAACATGGGTTATCTCCTAAGAGTGTTTTTCTTCAACACATTTCAGCTAGGCGCAGAAAAAGAGCTAGCATCAAGTATCATCAAGTGAAGAAGCATCAACATAATAATATGTTCTAATAATAGAATCATAATATGACTTATTTATTTTCCTAGGGAAGTGTTCCATACCTTTCTTGAGTGGAAATTGATATTTAATAATCTCATCTCTCATATCAATAGCAGCACCAACGGTTCTAAGAAACGGTCTTCGCGAAATAATTGGACAAGAAGCATTGCATTCAATATCCAAAACAACAAAATCAACGGGGAAAAGGTTGTTAATAACCATAATAAGAACATTATTAACTCTCCCCAAAGGTTTCTTTGCAGCAATATCAACAAGATGAACATCCAAATAACATTGTTCCAACGGTGGCAAATCAAGCATATCATAGATTTTTCTAGGCATAACAGAAATACTTGCAGCAAGATCACATAAGGCATTGCAATCAAAGACATCTACTTTAATCTTAATGATGGGCTACAAGCCATCTTCTAACTTTGTAGGAATAGTGGCTTCACGCTTTAATTTCTCTTCTCTAATTTGCATAAGAGCATTTGTAATGTGCTTCGTGAAAGCCATATTTATAGCACTAGCATTACGACTTCTAGCAAGATTTTGTAATAACTTAATTACTTCAGAGATATTTCAATCATCAAAATCAAACTCATTATTATCAAAGGTGAAAGGAATATTGTCTCCCATAATCCGAAAAATTTCAGCACACTTATCAGAAACAGTTTCAGTTGTTCTAGGAAATTTTGTAGAAGGAGCGGAAACTTTTCCTACACCAGTTATTTTAACATTAATAGTAGGAGAGAGGCTAGCATTGAAGATTTCATTACTACTGGTGGTGGTGATGGTATAAATTTTAATCAAATTATTATTTCTAGCAATTTCATCTTCTCTTTCCCACCTACCATGCAATTCTGCCAACATCCTAACATTTTATCAATTCTATCTTGAATGGCATTCAAAGTTTTTCTTTCTTTAAAATCATGAGGCATAACTTTTAATTTAAGAAATTCAACATCATGAGCAAGG
Organism: Lolium multiflorum; assembly: GCA_030979885.1. NCBI lineage: Eukaryota > Viridiplantae > Streptophyta > Magnoliopsida > Poales > Poaceae > Lolium > Lolium multiflorum. Next base: position 106,304,323 of record CM061749.1, read on the forward strand.
CTATCAACTTTAGAAGCAAGAACATCAATTTTGCCAAGCTTTTCCTCAACAGTTTTATTAAAAGCAGTTTGTTTACTAATAAAATCTTTAAGCATGACTTCAAGATCAGAGGGTGCACTTTTATTGTTGCTGTAGGAATTACCATAAGAATTGACATAAGCATTACCATTATTAGAAGGATATGGCCTATAATTATTGCTACCAAAATTATTCCTATAAGCATTATTGTTGAAAATATTGTTTTTAATGAAGTTCACATCAACATGCTCTTCTTGAGCAACCAAAGAAGCTAACGGAATATTATTTGGATCAACACGTGATTTACCATTAACAAGCATAGACATAATAGTATCAATTTTATCACTCAAGCAGGAGGTTTCCTCGATAGAATTTACCTTCTTACCTTATGGAGCTCTCCTGGTATGCCATTCAGAATAATTTATCATCATATCATCAAGTAGTTTTGTTGCAGCCCCCAAAGTAATGGACATAAAGGTACCTCCAGCAGCTGAATCCAGGAGATTTCTTGAAGAAAAATTCAGTCCTGCATAAAAAGTTTGGATGATCATCCAAGTAGTCAGTCCATGAGTGGGACAATTCTTTACCAAAGATTTCATTCTTTCCCAAGCTTGAGCAAGATGTTCATTATCAAATTGTCTAAATTTTATTATGTCGCTTCTCAAAGATATAATCTTAGCAGGAGGATAATATTTTCCAATAAAAACATCTTTGCATTTAACCCAAGAATCAATACTATTTCTAGGCAAAGATAGCAACCAATCTTTAGCTCTCCCTCTCAAAGAGAAAGGAAACAATTTCAGTTTAATAATGCCACCATCTACATCCTTATATTTTTGCATCTCACAAAGTTTAACAAAATTATTAAGGTGAGAAGCGGCATTTTCAGTACTAACACCAAGAAATTGTTCTTTCATAACAAGATTTAATAAAGCAGGTTTAATTTCATAGATGGCTGCTCCTGGAGCAGGTGGAGCAATAGGTGTACAAATAAAATCATTGTTGTTTGTGCTAGTAAAGTCACATAACTTAGTATTTTCAGCAGAACCCATTTTAGCAAAATTAAAACTAAGCAACAGAAATAACAACTATAATAGAAACTAATTTTTGTGTGTTTTCGATATAACAAAGCAAACAAGACGAAGTAAAATAATCTAAGCAAAACTATAACAAAGTAAAGAGATTGGAGATGAGAGACTCCCCTTGCAGAAATCTACTTCCTCCCCGGCAACGGCGCTAGAAAAAGAGCTTGATGAGCGCAGATTGCACACCGTTGGGGAACCCCAAGAGGAAGGTATGATGATCAGAATAGCAAGTTTTCACTTAGTAAGAAACCAAGGTTTAATCGCCTATTGGCAGAACGCACTACCGGCGTCAGCAACAACGTGAAACATGCACACAACACAACCAAAATGCTTTGCCCCAACTTACAGTGAGGTTGTCAATCTCACCGGTTTTGCTGAACACAAAGGATTAAACGTATCTAGTGGAAAGAGATGTTTGCAGTAATTAAAGAGAACGGTGTTTGCGAAAAAAAAACAGAACAAGATTGCAGTGGTTGACTTTATCAGTGTAAAGGAAAGAACCGGGGTTCACAGTTCACTAGAGGTGTCTCTTCATAAAGATAAATAACATACTAGGTGAACAAATTACAGCTGGGCAATTGACAGAATATCAATCATACATGACAAGATGATTACTATGAGATTCGTTTGGGCATTACAACATAATACATAGACTGTAATCCAACATCGTCTATGACTAATAATCCACCTTCCGATTATCGTCTGAACCCCTTCCAGTATTAAGTTGCAAGTAACATATTATCATATTAAGCAATGTGTGTAAAATAAACAATAGAATTATCCTTTAGATAAGACATTGTTGTTTTCTCCCTAGTAGCAACATCACATCTACAATCTTAGAAGTTATTGTCACTCTTCCAGAAAACTAGAGACATGAACCTACTATCGAGCATAAATACTCCCTCTTGGAGTCACAAGCATTTACTTGGCCAGAGCAACTACTAGCAACGGAGAGCATGCAAGATCACAAATAAAATATGACAAGTATATATAATAGATCTAAACATAGTATTCAATATTCATCGGATCCCAGCAAACACAACCCGTAGCATTACATAAGGATGATCTTGAACATGTAGGGCAGCTCATAGGATCTAAATATGAGGCAAAAATTGAAGAAGACAACCATCTAGCTACTGCTATGGACCCATAGTCTAGGGATGAACTACTCACGCATCACTTCGGAGGCGAGCATGATAATGTAGATGCCTTCGACGATGATTTCCCTCCGGCAGGATGCCGGGAAGAGCTTCAGAACCCTCCCGAGCTAGGATCTGCAATGGCGGCTGCGACGAAACTTTTCGTGGATGGAGGCTCGAGTGTTTAGGTTTTCCCCGAGATCGTGAATAAATAGGCGGAAAAGTGAGGTCGGTGGAGGCTAGGGGGCCCACACCACCCCTAGGCGCGGGCAAAGGCCAGGCTGCGCCTAGGTGTGGTCTGGCCGCGATGTTGCCTTTCTTCGACCCCCTTCGGACTTTGTATTCGTTACGGTAAAATATTGACTTCAGCTTTTGTTTCGTCCAATTCCGAGAATATTTCCCGTACAACTTTTTTGAAATACAAAACAACATAAAACAGAGAACTGACACTGTGACATCTCATTAATAGCTTAGTGCCGAAAAATGTATAAAAGTGCAACGAAACATGAGCAAAACATATATGAATTGGTGTAAAACAAGCATGGAGCATAAAAAATTATAGATACGTTTGCGACGTATCAAAGTGCAGGTCAGCCTATCTCAGTGACACAGTGAGCCACGAAATGGATACATCATACATGCTACCAAATGTGCCCCAATACTCGTGCGCAACTATGCTCACTCTCCTGACGAGAGATTAACTTGAGACCAAAATGTTTCCGCGGAGTATGGTTGATTCACAAGATTAGAATATCAAGTCCGCTTGAATCCGAAATGATTTGGAGCCTAAAAGATATTTTTTCAAGTAGTGTTTGACTACCGGGAAAAATAAAGGAATTGTAACATAAGGTTTGAGTGGACGGAAATTATAATGCCATTCAGTTGATTCAAACTAACCCTGGATCGAGACGTCGCCATCCTGCGGGAGTGCGGGTGCGAGCGTGACAAACTCTTTGCGCAGCATACTGTTAGATTATATCTCTTGAATTTCCACTTGCCAAGTTGCCAGTGGAGGAAGTAGAAAGATGTGCCAATTAATCCCATGACTCGTCTACATCTAGACCCAGCATGGTCTCCATGGACCATGGGTCGCTACCTAGCAAGAGGATACGACGAGTGCACTAACGATTTGGTGCTACGAGTGTCACTGAATTAATAGGTGATTCAGGAAGAAGGAAATGTGGCTGTTGCAATCATAGACTCCGAGGATACGACGAGTGCACTCACGCTTTGGTGTTAGGAGTGTCACTGAATTAATGGCTGAATTAATAGGTGATTCAGGAAGAAGGAAATGTGACTGTTGCAATCATCGACTCTGAGGATCTCTCTCTCTCTAACTACGACCGCTGCTGGTTTCTGACCATTGAAAATATCGGAGGTGCTCTGCAAGCGCGACTGATGGCAGCAATGGCCACGACACCCTCGCACTGCAGCTCCGCCGTGCCTGGATTATGTTGTCCCGTCAGTCGTTTTCCGGGAGACTAATGGCGATTTTGGATAACTACGCCATCCGTAATGTGCCCCCGGACTACTGGACAAGGAGAGGAAAATGAGAGGCCACTTGACATGCGGTACTTGATTTGTGAGGCGTCTCTTCTCGACTGCTCCCCTGTCAATTCTTCACTTCCTATCAACCGTCAATTCTTACTAGAAGATGATATTTACTGACAATGGTCTGTAAGAGTTCTCTACGACAAAAAATGTACTCCCTCGGTCCATTAATGGATTTCGAGAGGTTCATTTAAATTTAGCTGTATCTATGAACTAAAAAGTGTTCAGATACATTCAAATTTAGATAAACTTTTGACATCTAAAAATAGATAGAGGTAGTATCTATTTTGTTTAGGTTGCACTTACCTGCATCTTTTAGTGGCACGGGAAGTTAATTAAATCTGTCATTAAATCTTGAGTGGTAAAAACTTTTCTCCCAGTAAGCCAAGGTAGCACAGCCGACCTACTTTGTTTTTTTGACAAAATCTTTCGTATACACGTATTTGTTAGAAACAGCTTGTGTGGTTATACATTAAAAATAGACTCTATATGAAAAAGTTATGCTTATTTTAGTAAACATTGCGCAAAAATAATTTTGAACTGAAACAACAGGGAGTGCATCTAGTATAGTGGGAAACCAACTCTTTCTCTTTACAATATCTATTTTTTCAGTTTAACAAAACTCAACTATAAACAATGTCAGGTGGGGTGTTTAAGTAGGTTGAGAGTGTTTTTGCAAGCTTATGGGGTATGGCCGAACCAACTTAAGGTATGGTCGAATATTTTTATGGTTCTAATTTGACTTTATATATTTTATATATCTAAGATTATAAATGTATTTGTTCAATCAATGTTTTTCTGTTAAGGATGTGAGGACAAGTTTGCTCAATTGGAGAAGTTATGATTGAGAGCCCCTGTTGGAGGATATCAATATCTGCAGACAATTACACCACAATATTAAGTATAAATGAAATGGTAACAAAATGGTGGGGTGGGGGGAATGAAGAAAATGGTCAATACAACATGTCACTATTGAGTACTTTTACATTTTTTTTTTTTTGAGGAAAACCACGCGTCCTTCATATAGCAAAATAGAGTACAGCACACGCAGTACAGAAGATCCCAGAAACACCCAGGTGTTCCAGAAAAAAAGCAAGGAGAACCCTAGAAAACAGAAAATTAAAAATAAGCCCTTCTAGGTCCCTGCACAGAGCACCAACATTGCTCGCCACCAACCGCCGTCGTTGCCGAAGCCCCGCCGGAGAGAAGGAAGACGAGCTTCCGCCGCACCCAGAAGATCCGTCGAACACCATCGCGGACCACGCCGCTTTGTGAGCCGATTGTGCGACTCGCCACAGAACGGCAGAGCCAAGTCGTTGGGGCTCGTCGGCCGAGCTGAGCTCGTGCTCACCGGATCCCGAATCGGTTGCCTTCAGTCGACGAAGAAGACGAAGGAGAGCCGATTCGCCAGCCGCTTGCCACCGCCGAAGAACTGAAACGCCTGGCCTTCTGAGAACCGCCGCCGCCGCCATCCCAGATGCAGGCGACACGCGCCGGCCGCAGAGCTCCTGTACAAATCCACCCGGCCATCCACCGGCGCTGGAGGAGGCGCCGCCGCGATGCAGACGCGGCCGGAGGAACAAAAGATCCCAGTGGGTTGTCGCCGCCGCCGCCACACCGGCAACCCCAGGAAGACCTGCAGCTTTCAGATCCGCCGCCGACCAAGTCGGGGAGGAATCGAAAGCACACTTATTCTCCGCCGCCGGCGCCAGCAGAGCAGAGTCGTCGGACGGCCGGAAACCTACACTACAGAGACCAAAGTCTACTACTATACATGGTCCTCGCGCGTGGCTCCGGCGACCCCTCCCCCACCGACGGCGAAAGGCCGTCAGGGGAGAGAGGGCACCGGAGACCAGCGCCGGAAGAGTTGGTCGCCCTCCTGGTCGCCTTATCCGCAGGGAGAGAAGGAGAGACAGACGAGAGATTGGTGCAATTCCGATCGACTATTCGAGTACTTTTACATTGTGGACGCCTTCTATGTTACTATAGAATTTACCGCTAATTTTAACCACCATTTTAATGAGTTATCTTCAAAATTGCTTCGGAACTTCTCTTGTCTTCAAGAGACTCTCATGTGAATAAGATAGCTCAATTTAGAGAGATTTATCATCAGCGTATAAAGATCACGTTGAATTATTCATCATTCATACATGGAGAATTAAAGTCCTAAGAGACTGTCTTGATATTTAGAAGGTGTATCATGTTTCCTACCTTTATCACCTCACTGAGCTCACATTGCTTTTACCGACAACGAGGAGAATGGTTGAGTGAGCTTTCGGGGCAACAGATATCATTAAGATCGAGTTGGGCAACAAGATATCTGTGATGGCTTCTTGATGACATGATGATGTACTAGATTAAGCGAGGGATATTCAAAAGTATTGATTGATAAAATTACAAAATATTTTTAAAATAAAGAGGTAGAGCTTTACCATTGCTCAGGAATTCCGTTAAAACATTAATATCGGTATGTTTTTAGGTTCCAATTGTATTTAAATATGGTTCTTTTTGTAGTGTACTACTGGGTGATTATGTTATAATCATATATAGCATTTATGTTTTGGTCTTCACATCATCTTTTTAGATTTCGCCCTACCTCGGATTCTTCCTTCCCCACTGATCATTGCACTTGCTGACTTGTATCCATTCATCATGCACTTGCAAAACGTAGCTAGGGCCACGTTGGGTCCATTCATGTCAAGCCAACTCAGCTAATCCTAAGCTGGAGAACAGAGGCATGTGTTAGCTGGGAAAAGACGAGAGCTTCTACTTTTAGTGTGCATGGCCAAAAATAGAGTTGATTCATTCAGGGGACCAGTATGTGTTACAGAAATAGCTTAAGAAAATCAATCAGAAATTGAAGATTGTATTTTCATATTTACCAAGAAATTCAGAGTAGCTTTCCTAGTGCAACAAAATCTAGGACGGTGGTTCCCCACAGGAGATGCCCTCATTGCGTCGACGCGCCGTCATCATCCGCTGCGTGGTCCTCCTGGTACGTCAGTCACATGACCTCTCCACCTCAAATTATTGAGAAAAAAGGTTGCACAATAATGTTGGCATCTTTACTGTCCTGTGCTATAATCCATGGCCGCCGCTTCTTTGCATTGCCACCCACGGTACAATCTTATAGCGGACTGAGGGCATGAGCAACGGTAGCATATGCAAGTAGCCGTTCCATGCCCTCCACGTAGGCTTGTAGTGCTGAGACAATCCATCTACAGATCCTTCCAAACCAAAGCTAAAGCACATGAAACCCATCTATTTATCTCTCCTCACGTCATTTTCTTTGGGCTTGTCCACTCGCTGCTCTCCACCTCCCTCTTCTCTCCTACTTTTCTTCTTTCTCAGTTACTTTTTTTCCTTTCCAACCTGAGGAAGTGGCCTCCTCTGCAAGCAGTATCTGCCTCAGCAAAGCTTGCCATGGCAGCATCCGAACCTACGTGGTTACTGGGGCAGTAAGCTAGGGCCACGCGTTGGCCATGCCCTGATATGTATTGATAATGTTAATAATGGGTTTTGTTTTACAGAATGTTTGTTCATAAATTTGAAAATAAGCAATTAGAGCTGGCTGGAATGTACATGGGAGTTCCATAGAAAATGCTGCGAGTGAATTATTGGAACTGGGTAATATCGGAGATCACTTTTTAAAACTTAGAAAAAGATCATGTTTCCAAGTTTTCAAATGTCACGAAAAATATCGTTCACATATGAAGAACGTGTGATAAATGAGGCAATGAGTTGGTTACAACTTGCTATGAATTGTACTGTAGCGTCCATATATTATCATTTTCAAACATGTTGTGATCAATATTGCCCTGGAGTATGTTTCTAGTAAATAACCAATTTAGTTCATGATTTCTTCTTCATTTGTGAAAACTTAGAAACATGTTTTCTTCTGAGTTTTAGTTGTTGTGTCAAATGTAATATTTCGGTGGGCAAGTTATTTGATGTTCGAGGTTGAAATTAGTTGATCCGCGCCTCCTCAGGTGTCACCGACCTGCCTCACCGCCGGCATGCAAGTACATCTTGGACCAAGGAAAGAAGGACCTCTGCAATACAGCATATCTGAACTCTGAACCACGGGGCGGCGTCGCCACTCTTCAGTACGTGATCTCGCGGACGTGGTACACACGCGCCGTTGAAGCGGGCTCAGGAGTCACGAGTCACGATCATCTAACGCCGACGTGGTGCACAGTCACCGCGGAGTACCTAACGTTTCCTTGGCGTACCGCACGTGACATGGTTTGAGATTTGAAATTTTTCTTCTGTCCAAACATCCAAACACAGTGTAAGAGAAATCAGATTAGTGCGCCCGCAGGTTGGCCTCGCGTGTCTCGTGAAGAAGAGACCAACGACGAGGGGAAAGGCGACGTTGAGGTCGTGGAAAGAGATGGAAGGGCATCTCTAACGGGGTGACATATTTCGGACGTCTAAAATGTTCCCGTGCGTCTATTTGCGTCGTTCTAAATAGTCAAAATCGACCGCGCGTCCGTTTGCGTCAGGCTGGCTCCAGTGGCACAACGCATTTTTTCGATTTTGCATTTTTTTCAATATAAAAACATAATTTACATAGTAAAAAAAAAAGAAAATAAAATATAAAGAACGCCTGCTCCTACTCGTCGTCGTCGCCGTCGATCACGACGAGCTCCGGTACCGACCACGGCCAATTGGCAAACGGCGGAACATACGCCGGTGCCGCCAGCGGTGGTGGAGGTGGAGCAGCCCACGCCGGTAGTGAAGGTTGAGCAGCCCACTCCGGTGGTGGAGGTGGAGCAGCCCACGCCGGTGGTAGAGGTGGAGCCACCCACGGGTTGTACGGCGGAGGTGGAGGCGGCGATTGCACCGGTTGCGGGCCCGAGTCCTCGAGCGCCCGTCGTAGGGCCTCTTCCTCCATGAGGCCCGACGGCATGATGCCGGTGGCGTACCTGGGCAGCGGCGGCTGCACCGGTCGGTTCACCTCCGAGACGAGGACGGCAAGCCTCGCGATCAAACGGGAAGTCCCTGTCACCGAGGAAGCCCGCCCTCCTCCTCGGATCCTTCTCGGTCTTGCGCCAGGTGCACCAGGAGTCGGAGTCGATGGCGTAGGCGGGATCGGCGTGGATGTCTAGCAGCTGGTACCGCTGCCTGCGCCGGATCTCGGCGCTCCTCTCTGGCTCGCGTGGAGGCACGAGCGGGATAGACACCCGGAAGTAGCTGAGCCGCCAGCCGCCACCAGGCAGGTGCACGTTCCGCCAACCCGCGCACGGCGTCTAGTTCGTGTGCATGAGTCGTGCCACGTTGACAGGCAGCGGCACCCTGTGCGTCCGCTCCGCCTTCTTGGTGTCCGCTCCGCCTTCTTGGTGCCGCTGCCAGATGCCTTGAAATCGTTCTTCTTCTTCCCCATGGTGATGCGGTGGCGCGTAGTGGTGAGGGGTGGGAGTGGAGGTGTCAGATGGTGTGGGCCATGCCACGGACGATGCCGGTCGACTTTTAAGGCCGAGCGCCGCGGGACACGATGCCATTGATAGCGACGCAGAAGCTCAGCCACCGCCCGCCAATGCGCGTGCAGAAGAGGCATCCGCGACATGATGGCGAAGGCTTCGCAGACGTGGAAGCGATAACCGCGAAGCGATGTGCTCGGTACAGTCCTATGGCTCGCCGCACGCCAGACGGGCCCGGTGAAAAAGCGAGCGGTCACTTGGGGCATCTGCGCTCCTTGTTGCGTCGGTGCGGATGGCCCAGTCACTATTCATCGCTCCGTTGGACCTAGTTCCTGACGTATTTTCGACCCACGCGGACGTAAATGGTTGCTTAGCGTCCGTTTCGGCTCGTGGAGATGCCGGAAGGAGAGATGAGCTTTGCACTGCTCTTTTGCTCTGTTTTTCTTTCCAGCAGCAACCTGTTGCTTTCCCTCTCACTGTACGTTGATATCGACGACGCATGCAAATGGGTCCCGCGTGTACGCGCACGCATGGCGGGCGGAGGCGGACGGCGACGTGATAACCCGGACGATTCCCCTGCCGCTCCGGTGATATATGCGACGGCGACGCGAGCGCCCATGGCTGGTTTTCTCCGGCCAGCAGCTCCGCATCGTGGCCGGACAGAGACGCGGCCGATCCGGCCGATCCGATGCGGTGAAACGCACAGGCCGGGATATCCGTGTCCTTTTTCTTCCTCCGAAGCGAAAGGGACGACAGACCGTGACAGGAATACACGATCGTTGCGGTGCAGCGTCGGTTGGTTGTGGCGCGTGCATAGTGGCTACCACGGGTGTCACTCATCCGGGGAATGGACGGATCCAGGCCGTGGGGTGCCGAGGAAATATGCTCGACGCCCAACGGATTCCAGGGAGGGACGCGCGCCTCTGGCACGTTGTGTTGTTGCCAGAAATACTGCACTGCACGATCGAGCGTCATGGTTTCTTTCCTTCAGCCAGCAGCTCGGCATCGTCGCCGGACACCGGACAGGAACACAGGATCGTTGCGTCTTGATTTGTTGGGGAATCCCGTACGTGGCGCGTGCGACCTTCCGTCCAAGGGAGGGACGCGCGCCTTCATGGCACTGCGACAAAACACTGCGCCGCACGTACGATCACGCTCACACACTTACTGTAAGATGCGCGGCTTTTGCTCGAATTCGTCATGTTCTTTCTTGGCTGCTCTGTTTTACCACGTGTAGACTCATCCGGTTTGTTTAGACTGCACAATCAAACAAAAACTTTTAATTTGCTCGAGGAAGAGGCTGAGGCTGGTGATGCCGCCGACTACGACAGCGAGCCTATGGGGATCCTCGCTGCTCTCATGGCCATTGTAGAATGAGATGCAATGCTCGATGTATTGATCGGATGCATATGGCGGTACATATATAGGCTATGTCCTCGACTATATAAGAAAGGAGGCGGGCCCAATAGTAAATACAAGGATATGTATCGCTATACAATAACAGAGGATACACATCCGGATATACAAGATATGTATCTCAACAACCCCCGAAGCGTCGCCTGGTCGAACGCATAGGCGGGCCGACTCCTCAAATGATACCGTGGGAAGACCCTTGGTCATGATATCCGCAAATTGTTGGGAGGTGGGCACATGAAGTACTCGAATGTGTCCAAGGGCCACCTCCCGAACAAAGTGGATGTCCAGCTCAATATGCTTGGTGCGCGATGGTGAACCGGGTTGGCGGAGAGGTAGACGGCGGAGACATTGTCAGAGACCACGGTGGCTTTGGCGACGGGACATGAGAGCTCAACGAGGAGTTGTCGCAGCCAGGAGACCTCGGCAGCGCGTGCCACCGCTCGCTTGTTGCGAATGGTGTCGTGTCGTTATCACAAATTTGACAGTCATAGGTGGGCCGCGATCAAGATGGGCTTGAAGAATATACATGGAAGAATATATGTGAATCGGCCTTATATGCAAAGTTTGGGCTAGTTTGCCCGTGTATCTGTAATATAGTAGGATACGTGTCGGTTAGTTAGAGTTTGGCTCGTGCACGGTTGGGATTATTCCCACGTTAGAAAGTCTACGGACTATAAATATGTATCTAGGGTTTATGAAATAAACAACAATCACGTTCACCACAAACCAATCTAGGCGCATCGCCAACTCCCTTGTCTCGAGGGTTTCTTCCGGCGTCATCGCCTAGATCGCATCTTGCGATCTAGGCGACACTTATTCGTTGTTCATGCGTTGCTCGTACGAAGCCTTTTGATGGCGAGCAACGTAGTTATCTTAGATGTGTTAGGGTTAGCATTGTTCTTCGTATCATATGTATCGTCGTGCAACCCTTAGACATCTAGCCGCCTTACACCTATCTTAGGTGTAGGGGCGCACCTGATCATTATTTAGTAGATCCGATCCGTTATGGTTGCTCCTTGTTCTTCAAGGATTAGTTTAATATCTGCATAGTTAGGCCTTACAAAGGGTTGAAGGATCCAGCGACGCGCAGGGTGTAGTTTGCTAGCCCTAGACATGATGTTCCGGGGATCAACTTCATGTTGGTTTTTAGGCCTTGTCTAGGGTCGGCTTACGATCGCCGTGCGTGGCCGCGAGGCTCAATCACGAGTAGGATGTTCCGATTATGCGGTGAAAACCCTGAATCGTCGTAGATCGTTTAGCTTTATCTTGATCAAGCAGGACCACCATATATTCGTACACCTCATGCGAATCATGGGTGGATCGGCTCGTTGAGCCGATTCACAGGACAACCTGAGCCGATCGAGGCTCGTATTTAATGTTTACGTGTATGCCATGCATGAAACTAAGCGAGGCATCTCCATCACCTTCCCGACTGGGTATAGGTCGGGTGGCACGCCTTGCACCAGCATCGGACGTGCGTGCGAGTCTTTGCGGGCGTCGCTCGGAGGGACCAGGGCCGCAGCCCTAAGTTGCTCCCGGCTCTCTGTGTTGCCCGTCGTTGCTCGCCGGTGGGTTTCGACGCAACACATTCGGCACGCCGTGGGACAATCTTCGACATCAACCGCATCGCCATCTACATCCGAGATGGCGGGCCCCCCGTCACGTACGAGGATCTGACCGAGGAGCTCAAGAAGAAGTATGACGAGGTCAAGCGATCCTCGAAGCCGACCTCATCGGCTCTTTCACGAACCCGTTCACATGGCATCGTGGAAAGGGTTCTCACTGACGCTCGATGGAGTGGACCGTCCGCGTCCGAAGAACGCACCAGGTCCTGTCGGGAGATTAACTTCATGGTAGCTCATTCGCTACACCGCCACTCGAGAACTGGTGAACACTTTGGAGCGTGTTGCTCTTCGGGTGATCCAGAAATCATGAGGCACCATACTCTCCGTCAGGACCAGCTCTCGGGACATACCAAGGAGAGATGCCACTCCAGTCCCGTCCACCGTCGCCATTCGCGTTGGCAGCACCCGTGCCGAATTCACCGGCATACGTCGTCTACAAGATCGGTGGTGACCCTAGCGATTACCGGTTCTTGCACGAGGCGCCTAAGGAGATCCCTCGGGTACACGTGCACATACGTGCCGACGCGGTAATGGGCGCTCACAAACCAGGCCGCCGCAGGGACTTGGAACAATAGGAGGAACTTCGGGAACGGATCTTGAGAAGCGACGTGGCTAGCTAAATATGCCACTCCGACAAACCTCCAGAGCTCAGCTCCTGCAGTTGGCTCAGAGCTGGAAAAGCAAGCATGGCTGGCTAAGTATGCCACCCGCGAATCTTCGAGAGTTCGGCTCCGCTGGCACCGCGGATCGGATCGTACCATCCGAGAGACCATTCGGCATGGTGCCGAAAAGGAGGACAATCGGCTATTCCAAGCCGTACCCCAACGAGTACGAGTTGATCCCGCTACCACCCAATATCGGCTCCCTGATTTCTCCAAATTTAATGGATCAGATGGTTCCAGCTCCATCGAGCATGTGAGCCGATATTTGGCACACTAGAACGGCTGGCATCGGATCCACTACGCGTGAGGTTCTTCGCACATCCCTCACAGGATCGGCTGGTGGTACACTCGTTGCCACCGACTCGATCCGGACTTGGAAGCAGCTTGGAAGAACAGTTCCATGCGTATCACTCGAGGCTTAGGCGGCGCGCCGATCTAGCTCAAGTACGTCGAAGCGCAGAGAAACTGTGGCGAATACGTCAGCGCTTCGAAATCTTAGGAACCGATGTTATTCGGCTCGTGTGGCTGAAAAAGAAGTCGAGTTGGCAGTGGTGGGCCTTGCATCACCAATCAAGGATATGGCCTCCCAAGCAGACTACCCTTCACCGCGCACATGGTTCAGAAACTGTCGTTATATGAACGGCGCCACCCGGATCTCCAGGACAAATTCAAGCGTGCGGTAGTCTGGTTGAGGCGGATGAAGACGAAGGCTCTGGAGATCAAGAAGTAGCGGTGGCTGAATGGACTCGGGCAACCCCGTGTCCCAAATGGGTTAAGCCACGAGGTCCGCCCAGAGGGTTTGATTTTGACGTGACTAAAATAAATCTTCGACCTCTTACTCAAAGAGAAGCAGTTGAAGTTACCCGAAGGCCTCCCCTGCAGGGCTGAACGGAAGCCATACCGCAAATGGCATAACTCGTTCTCCCATACCACCAACGGGGTGTGGCGGCAGCATCCAAATGGCGATAGAACAAGGACGTCTAATTTTCAACCATACGCCATGAAGGTCGACACCCACCCCTTCCCCGCCGTGAACATGGTGGACCTGGAAGGTGCCAGCCAAGCTTCTCGTTCAACATCAACATCATAGGACTTGGACACCACTCTGGTAAGGAGAGAGGGCGGGGCTTCGTGGCCACGAAGGGAGGCCGCTCCACGCGATCGGCTCGTCACGATGGCAAGCGCTACATCACGAGAGGGAGAAGTGAAGAATGTAAGATATCAGCCCTCTCTGATCACCTCCTCAACAAGTATGTGAGTCAATATGACCAACGCCATCCAGCGCGACGATGATGATAGAGACCGTCTGGCTAGGGACGCCAGAGACATCGTCGGCATGATCGCGATGAGGAGGAGCACGAGCGCCGTGCCAAGGAAAAATCGAGAGAGCAAGGCGACGAGGATAGGCACTGGACCCCTTCTTCACACCTTGGGATTCAGGGAGCCGATTGCCTACAATCGGCAACGCAGAATGTAGAAGAGGAAGGATGCAGCTAACGTGTCCGTGTTCAAACATCTAGGGCCTCTCCCACCTCGAACAAGCACGGTCCCCTCGGGTGGAAGATCTCGAGGATTTGGAAGACGATGATGAAGAAGAAGAAGACAGTACCACCGGCAAGGTGGTGCCCGATGGACTCAGCCGTTCCCAAAAGCGTAGGGTTCACCGCGGCTGGAGGAAGCCGAAAGGTTATACCCCACACGCTAAGGAAGGCGCGGCCTGATCTGGCCGAAAGCGAACCCTGGATGAAGAGGGTCGACCACAAAAAATGGAGTGGCGCCCCAAGCAAAGGAAAGCCGATGATGAAACATCGGTGGCACAAACATGGTGTTCATCCTTCCGATGGAGTTTAGTGCTCCAGAGTTGGACGAGGCACCCGTGGCACAACTTGACTGCGGCCCGGCGCTTATCTTTGAGAAGCCACGAAAAGAAGCTACATCTGAAGGCCCTGTACTTGCGAGGTTATATCAATGGGCAGCCTGTCAACAAGATGCTGGTGGACACCGGAGCGGCATCAACATTATGCCATACTCTATGCTACGTCGGTTGGGACGCTCTAGCTCGGATCTGATCAAGACCAACGTGACATTGAGCGATTTCAACGGCCAAGCGTCGACGCACAAGGTGTTCGAACGTGGATCGGCCGTAGGAAGGAAAACCATCCCTACGACGTTCTTCATCGTCGATAGCAAAAGCACCTATGCTGTTCTGCTAGGAAGAGATTGGATCCACGCCAACTGTTGCATTCCATCCACGATGCACCAATGCTAAAACCTTCATTGAGCGATTCGATCAACGTGGAGGCCGATTCCAGCAATCGGCCAAAATTATCCTCACCACGCTTTCTGCCTGTGTTCAACGTCGATCTAATGGGCAGCGGTTTTACGTCGGTGATGAGAGTCAACATTAGTCCTAACGGAGCCGACGTTCAAATACGGTGCCTTGGCTAACTACGAGCCGATATCCGCGATTACCAGCAGATTCGGCTCGGGGGGCACCTAATCGATGAACATGTGCGATACATGTGCGGTGAAATATTGGGGGCCGATAGAAAATCGGCCAGTAAAATTTTTTTACATAGTATACAGCCGATGCACGGACATCGACTTTAGAGCTAAGAAACAAAGCCGATGCACAGCCATCGACTCTAGTACATTTACATAAGATCTACCAACCCTTTGCGCCAGTTCAGCAGTACTGGCAGAAACGTCAGTTTTGGCACAAGGCAGCCCTTTGCTCTTTAAGCCGTTGGTACTTCATCCAATATCGGCTTTCAAAGGAAGAAGGGTGATCGGCTCTGGTGCGTCTACCGTCGGCCTAAGTTGGCCACTTTCCCAGCTACGCTCGTAGGCATGATTAGGACCTCTGTGGTGGTGTCTCAATTTGCAGTTCGGGGCCCTTGGACTGAAGTGTATCCTCGCCATGTTCTCACTTGGCTGAGGCTCGGGGGCAGCTGATTTGGTAGACTCTGTTTTTGGGAGCGATTGGAGTTGCATCGGCGACCCTGCATCATAACCTTCTCGAAAGCGGTGAGTTGTTGCGAAGAAGGCGCTAGAGCTACGGAGAGGAGCCGAAGAAAGCCGTCGTCATCTACGGGGTTTGGACCGTCTGTTGCTGAAAATGAAGGAGACTGGATTCTCAAAACCCGATGAATGACCATCGGCTATAGGATTGCGAAATATTATGGTCGGATATCAAATCAGTCTGAATTTGAGAAGTGCTTGGTGACGGTCTAATCGGTATCGAGTCCGGCTTCATGGGCGTCAAAAAATCCGATACGTTGCTATCGGTCTTGGTGTGGCAAGCGGAAGGCTTGAAATTGGATTAATTGAAAGTCAAATTGGAAGAACAATTCTTATTGATTCAAAGGAGCGGCTTACAGAAAGAGCCGATGGCTCTCAAAAGGGGGATCGATGCCTAGTGCACTGCTACTACTAGTCCTACACTAATTTGCCCTGTTCTAGGGGTCGTCGCTTCCTCGTCATCGTCGCCGTTGTAGCTGCCGTCGGCGCTGCAGGGAGTTCCTCGTCGTGCTGCCCGCCCTCGGCCGAGCTTCTTCTTCCTCGTCGTCATCATCATCCGTCTCGTCCGCCCGGGCGCGCGCTGCGGCGGATATCCGGCGGAGGAGGAGGATTCATCCTCCTCCTTTTCCTCTTCCTCCTCGTCATCATCATCGTCCTCGCTGTCCGCCCAAGCGGAATCGCTGCGGCGGATGCCCAGCGAAGGAGGAATCATCCTCCTCCTTTTCCTCTTCTTCCTCTCTTCTTTTTCTTCCTCCTTCCCGTCAGGTGGGTTTCACGGGATGGAGGTCGCTTCTTCGCTCGCTCCCCCCGATGAGGAACTTGAGGTCGTCTTCCGGTCGAGGCGGTCGCCATCGACCGACGTGCTTCGGGTGGGGGCGACGGTTCCATTCCTGAGGAGGAAGGCGGAGGAGAGGCGGGAGACGAAGGAAGAGAAGACATTGAGAGGGGGAGGGTTTTTCGGTGCCGATAGCTAGAACAGAGGAAGGGGATGAAAAGGCTAATCAATCGGCACCGTTAAATAAGGAGGAGCCTAGTGGAAATTCAATGCCACAGCAGTTTCCGAGGAAGTGGTGCCTAAAAAAAAACTGCCAGGTCACGCGGAGAAGTTGAGAGGGCAAGGCATCATGATGAAGGATACTGCGACGGTTCTGCCATGACCCGACGAAGAAAAAGCGGAGTGATTTTGGAATTATCAATTCCAAAACCGGGGGCATGTGTTATCACCAAATTTGACCAGTCATAGGTGGGCCGCGATCAAGATGGGCTTGAAGAATATACATGGAAGAATATATGTGAATCGGCCTTATATGCAAAGTTTGGGCTAGTTTGCCCGTGTATCCAAATATAGTAGGATACGTGTCGGTTAGTTAGAGTTTGGCTCGTGCACGGTTGGGATTATTCCCACGTTAGAAAGTCTACGGACTATAAATATGTATCTAGGGTTTATGAAATAAACAACAATCACGTTCACCACAAACCAATCTAGGCGCATCGCCAACTCCCTTGTCTCGAGGGTTTCTTCCGGGTAAGCATCATGCTGCCTAGATCGCATCTTGCGATCTAGGCAGTATAAGTTTATTCATTGTTCCGCGTTGCGAAGCCTTTTTGATGGCGAGCAACGTAGTTATCTTAGATGTGTTAGGGTTAGCATTGTTCTTCGTATCATATGCTGTCGTCGTGCAACCCTTAGACATCTAGCCGCCCTTACACCTATCTTAGGTGTAGGGCGGCACCGCTTGATCATTATTTAGTAGATCCGATCCGTTATGGTTGCTCCTTGTTCTTCAAGGATTAGTTTAATATCTGCATAGTTAGGCCTTACAAAGGGTTGAAGGATCCAGACGCGCAGGTGTAGTTTGCTAGCCCTAGACAGGATGTTCGGGGATCAACTTCATGTTGGTTTTTAGGCCTTGTCTAGGGTCGGCTTACGATCGCGTGCGTGGCCGCGCTCAATCACGAGTAGGATGTTCCGATTATGCGGTGAAAACCCTAAATCGTCGAGATCGTTTAGCTTTATCTTGATCAAGCGGGACCACCATATATTCGTACACCTCGTGCGAATCATGGGTGGATCGGCTCGTTGAGCCGATTCACAGACAACCGAGAGCCGATCGAGGCTCGTATTTAATGTTTACGTGTATGCCATGCAGGAAACTAAGCGAGGCATCTCCATCACCTTCCGACCAGGTATAGGTCGGGTGGCACTCTTGCACCAGCATCGGATGTGCGTGCCGGAGTCTTTGCGGGCCGTCGCTCGGAGGGACCAGGGCCAGCCGCAGCCCTAAGTTGCTCCCGGCTCTCCTGTGTTGCCCGTCGTTGCTCGCCGGTGGGTTTCTGACCGCAACAGTCGCTTAGATGACCAGGAGATGAGCGAGGGGCCGAAGTAGACGCAGTAGCCAGACGTGGAGCGACGCGTGTCAGGGCAGCCTGCTCAATCGGCGTTCGAGTAGGCGACGATGTCCGTGGCGGTGGAGCGTGGAGAGAGAGACCGAAGTCCATGGTACCACGAATGTAGCGGAGGATCCGCTTGACCGCAGCAATGAGGATCCCGCGGAGCGTGCATGTGAAGGCACACCTGCTGAACGGCATACTGCAGCTCGGGGCGAGTCAAGGTGAGGTACTGTAGGGCACCGACGATGGAGCGGTAAGATGATGCGTCCGTGGCCAAGGAACCGTCTGTGGCGGAGAGCTTGGACTTCGTGTCGACGGCGTGGCGCGGTTTGCAATTAAGCCGGCGCGGTCCAGGAGCTCATGGGCGTATTTGCGCTGATGAAGGAAGAAGCCGTCGGGCGACGTACGACCGATGCCGAGGAAGTAGTGCAGGCCCCAAGTCCTTGAGGGCAAACTCAGCGCGAAGACGGTCGGTGAGCTGGCGCAGGAGGTCCGTGGAGCTAGCCGTTAAGATGATGTCGTCGACGTAGAGCAGGCGCGGTGGTGGCGCCATTGTTGTACACGAACAGCGATGCATCGGAGCGGGTGGAGCGGAAGCCGAGTTGGTGAAGAAACGCTGCGATACGCTGGTACCGGGCGCGTGGGGCCTGCTTGAGCCCGTATAACGAGCGCGAGCAGCACACATGGTCGGGGTGGTCGCTGTCGACGAACCCAGTGGGCTGCTGCGGACCGCTCCTCGAGATGGCCGTGAAGAAAGGCGTTGGAGACGTCCATCTGATGCACGGGCCATGCGCGGGAGACCGCGACCTGAAGAACGGTGCGGATCATCCCGGGCTTGACGACCGGGGCGAAGGTGTCGGTGAAGTCGACGCCGGCGCGCTGGCGAAAACCGCGAACCACCCACCGCGCCTTGTGGCGATCGAGGGTACCATCCGGGTGGAACTTGTGCTTGAAGACCCACTTCCCGGTGATGATGTTGGCGTGAGGGGGGCGGGGAACAAGCGTCCATGTCTGGTTCCGCTGCAGGGCGTCGAACTCATCATGCATGGCCGCAAACCACTGCGGGTCGCGGAGAGCGGCCCGGGCGACGAGCGAGGCGACGGGAGGCTGGTGAAGGCGCGGAAGTCGACGCGGTGCGGACGTACTCGTCCGAGGGTACCGCGTGCTCGGGACGCGAATCCCGCGCGGCGCGCGTGAGGGGCCGTCGCGCCGGAGAGGCGGAGGCGGGGCGGAGGCGAGGCATCACCCGGGCTGGAGCTCGAGGCGACGCGATCGAGGACGCAACGTGCCCGAGGATGACACGGCGGTGCGAAAGCGGTGCTCGAGGGCGACGCGCGTGTCGGGCGAGCGGGGCGCCCGCGGGGCTCGAGGGCGCCGCGTGTGAGCGGAGCTCGAGGCGTCACGGGGCATCGCAGCTGTAGTAGAGGGAGCGCGGCGCCCAGCCCTCCACCAGTAGGGCGACGCCGCGGATGTCGGTCGCGGGAGAAGAAGTCCTTTTGTTCTGTGCAAAGGGAAAACAGTGCTCATCAAAGTAAACGTGCCGAGACGTGATGACGCGGTGAGAGACCGGATCATAGCAACGGTAGCCTTTGGTGTTAGCTAACCGAGAAATACACGGAATGGAGCGAGGTGCGAGTTTATGAGGGGTGGTGGCAGTGGTACTAGGGAAACAACGACACCCGAAAATACGGAGACCGTCGTATGAGGGAGGTGAGCCAAACAGGAGGTTATGTGGTGTGTAATTCCAGCGAGGGCGACACGGGCGTAGGTTGACTAGGAGGGTGGCGGTGGAGAGAGCGTCCGGCCAGAACTGGGGGGCATGTGAGCGTGGAACAGGAGGGTACGGACACAGTCATTGAGGGTGCGTAGGACGCGCTCGGCGCGGCCGTTCTGCTGGGAGGTGTATGGGCAAGTTAGGCGGAATGTGGTGCCGTGGGTGGAGAGAAGGGTGCGGATGGCGGTGTTGTCGAACTCCTTGCCGTTGTCAGTTTGGAGGGCGAGGATGGGGCGACCGAACTGCGTAGACACATAAGAATAAAAGGCGGTGAGTGTCGAGGCGACGTCAGATTTCTTACGAAGAGGAAAAGTCCAGACAAAGTGAGAAAAATCATCGAGAATAACTAGATAATAAAGAAAACCAGAATGACTCGGTATAGGGGACGTCCATACATCACTATGAAGTAATTGAAAAGGCAAGGATGCAACTGTGGATGAAGTATTAAAAGGAAGCCGAACATGTTTGCCTAGTCGGCAGGCATCACACGAGTGAGCCGCCAGTTTATTACATGAAAAAGAAAAGCCTCTCATTATTTGGCGGAGCGAGGTGGAGCTGGGATGGCCAAGACGAGCGTGCCAAAGGTCGACGCCGGCAGAGAGCGCCCGAGGTGCATCGTGAGTGGAGGGAGACGGCTGAACGGGGTACAGTCGCCGGGACTCTCACAGCGGTGCAAAACCATCCGGGTACGGCGTCCTTTACAGAAAACCAAACTCGTCAAATTCCACAGTTACAGAGTTATCACGAGAAAGAGTTTTGACGGATACTAAATTCTGAACAAGATGTGGTGAAACTAAGACATTATTAAGAGACAATGGTGTGGAATTAGAAGGAAAAGGAGTGGAGCCAATATGAGAGATGGGAAGACCAGCACCGTTACCGACGATGATGCGAGAGGAAGTGGATGTCGGAGATGAAGTGGAAAGGTTACCCGGGTGAGCAGCCATGTGTGCGGAGGCTCCGGTGTCCATGAACCAATCGCCACCGCCAGAGTAAGCGCCCGGCGAGGGCGTGCTGAAGGGCGGTGTACAGCGCGGGGTCCCAGTGAGCCGTCGGGGCCTGCGACATCATGCCGCCGTAGACGGGAGCGTAGGGCAGGCCGGCGGGAGCGTAGGGTGGGCCGGCGAGAGCCTGCGGTGGCGCGGCGATGAAGGCCTGGTGTGTCGGCGGACGGGGGCCGACGGTGCCGGGGACGGGGCGGAACGGGCATGGTGTGGCGTGCACGACCCCCGTCCGGGGTTGTGTCCGCCCGCCCACGGCGGAGTGGGGTGTGAGTACCCGGGGCGCGGGCCGACGATGCCAGGGCCGCCGTTGTTGCAACCGCCACGACCACCACCGCGGCCACGGCGACGGCCCACGGCCACCGCCCCTCCTTGGGTGTTGTTGCGGCTGAGGCGCAGGGTGTGGAGGGGCGGGGGTGGGCGCCGGTGGAGCTCCTCCGCCATGAGGAAGTTGCCGCTGGCCCATAGGGCGGTGTGAACCGCCCGGGTGCGCACACCCTTCAGCCGGCGTTCCTCCAGCCGGAGGTAGTCGACCGCCCGCTCGAACGTAGGGTTGGACATGAGGGTGAGGTTGGAGGCGGCGTTGCCGAGGTCCTCGTTGAGGCCAGCGGTGAGGGTGGAGAGGAGGAGCTCGTCGCCAATCCGGAACCCAAGGTCCTGGAGCTCGTCGGAGATGGCCTTGAGGCGCAGGCAGTGGCGTCCAAGGTTTGATCGCCTGGGGTGTGCCAAGAATTCCTGCTGCAAAAAGACAACACGTTGGAGCTTGTTATTGGTGAAGAGGCCGTTGATCTTTCCCACACCGTGCGGGCATCATCGCCTTCCCGAACGACGGTCTTGAAGATGTCCGGCGAGACGGTGAGGAAGAGCCAGCGGATGATGGTGGCGTCGATAGTCAGCCAGTCGGAGTCGCGGGAGAGGAGGTCGGCGGTGCCGTCGATGTGATCGCGCAGGTTGTACTCGCGGAAGAGGAGGTAGAAGTACGTCTTCCAGGCAAGGTAGTTGGCGGCGGTGGTGGACAGCTTGACGGGGACATGATCGGTGATGGCGACGGCGCGGAGCTGGCCGGGGTCGGGGATGGAGGAGTCGGCGAAGGGGTTGGAGCTAGGGGTGGACATGGTGGGAAAGAGAGGGCGGCGCGCGGCTGGAGAGGAGAGGCGGCTCGGCTAGGGTTTAGGGGTGGGGAGGGGGGCGGCGCACGGGAAGAGGCGGCTCGCGGCTAGGGTTTAGGATCTAGGAGGTGCTCTGATACCATGTAGAATGAGATGCAATGCTCGATGTATTGATCGGATACATATGGCGGTACATATATAGGCCACGTCCTCGGCTATACAAGGAAGGAGGCGGGCCCAATAGTAAATACAAGGATATGTATCGCTATACAATAACTACAGAGGATACACATCCGGATATACAAGATATGTATCTCAACAGCCATGTACCCCGGTGATTTGAAGCCTCCGCATGGAAGTTCCAGGATGGGGCGGCGCAAGAACAAGTCAAGGTAGATGCTCGAGGGCATGCTGTACATCGACTACTCCGTTGATCATCCAACTCACAGCGATGTTACATTTTGGCCCGTTTTTGGATGAATCGGAAGCTGATTTTGGATATTGTGATGGCCATCTGGAAGCACGACACCTACTTCGTGTGCAAGAAAGATCATGTTGGCACAATTTGTTTTTTCTCATTCAGAAATGCACGGCTGCTTTGAGGATGCTTGCCTATGGGGCTCATGCTGATACAAAAGATGATTATATGCGTATGTCCAAGTCAGCAGTACATGCATCAGTTCTGCGGGGAACTCTACTTGCGATCACCCACTACAGAAGACACTGTCTGAATCATGACACATAATGCAGCAAGAGGAATCCCTGTGATGCTTGAAAGTATCGATTTCATGCATTGACATAGGAAGAACTGTCCATTTTCTTGGGAATGGATGTACAAAGGGCACAAAGAAGGTTGCAATGGGATACTAGAGGACATGTCAGATGAGGAACTATGGATTTAGCATGCATTCTTCGGTATGGCTGGATCTCACAATGATATCAATATGCTGCAATGCTCCAACGTGTTTTCCCAAGCTTGTTGAAGTTCAGTCCCCTCCTGTGAACTATGTGAACAATGGTGATGATTACACGAAGGGATACTACCCGCCTGATGGAATCTATTCAAGATGGGCAATATTTGTGAAGACAATCTCATGGCCTACTCTTAGGAAAAGAACTTGGTTTGCCCAGTGCCAGGACGCTTGCATGAACGACGTCGAGCGGGCATTTGGTGTGCCCCAAGCTCGATTTGCTATTGTCAGGTTCCCAGCTCTTACTTGGTCGAAAGATCAGATCACGAATGAGAGCGAGCGGGAGCATCTAATGGTTGACCTTGAACCATGGCAGCGACAAGGTCCTCTTTCGTAGGTTGACCACCAGGTGCCGCCTACTTTTGCCCCTTCCTTGCCATGCGTCACGAAATCCGAGACACCACGATTCATCACCAACTTCAAGACGATCTGGTAGATTATTTGGGGATGCTCAAAGGAGAAGACTAGTTTATGTGTTTCAAAACTTCTTAAACTATTATGCTTTGGTTTTGCCTGTTAAACTATGATTTTTTATGTTATATATGTGAGTCCGTTTGTGTGGGTGGGAACCTATTTATTCTAATGGTGGGATGATCGGACGTTTTGGGACACCGTTCGGGGCCGCCGCTAGAAAAACGCCCCCCGTGATACAAAATGCCCCAATGCCCCCCATTCGACCGGCAAAGCGGCTTTGTCGGATGCCGATATATCGGGACGACTGGAGATGCACTAATCGTTAGTTAGGCCAAGGTGCTTGGCTTCCGAGCTCCAAGGTACTCACTTCTTGAAGAATTCGAATATGACATTTATTGGTCTCACGAAATTCAGGAAAAATAATAATTTTAGTGTGCAAAAATCAAATCCGAGGTTCTTTCTAGTCTAGGCTGAGGAAAAGGGAAAATACAAATGTGTGGATCTCGATGCGGTTGAAGAGTGCACATTTTGAAAACTTGTTAGTTTTTATTATTTTGTGTAACCTAGAATACAACCAATCTTTACTTGAGATTTTGCAACATTATCTGCACCAAGAATTTTTCTTCTGCTTTTTAAAAAACTTATACAAATTCCCATTTATTTATGCCACCATGGAAATTGGCTCCATTTGCTGTTTCCGCAAGCGAGCATGTATTCTTTTTCGCCAACGAGCATATGCCTTTTATTTGCAAATGAGCATGTGACTTTTCTGGATTGCAAAAGAAAACAAAGAGATACGAAACCAGAACGTTCCCAAGGCGAGAAGAGAGAGGAGACCATCCAAAAACCAATCTAGGGTTTTGTCCCTCTCACCAACAACACCACATGTTCGTCTCGCCTTAGATGGCCTTCAGGCCTTGGAGGTATGACATACTATGACCTCTCACCATCAGGAGGGTTCCCATTTGAAAGGAGTCGATGTAGTCTAAGAGAAAGGGGGTGAATAAGCGATTTAAAATAATTAAAGTACATACTTGAACAAACGAGGAATAAACTAGCGTTTATAACTTATGAAGCACAAAACTTAAATATAATACGCTCAACTATGTACATTAACAACTTATGCTATGCAAGATAAGTAAGTATGTATGCTGTATGGTGTAAAATTGGATTACCCCAAAGAGGCGCCCTATAAAAACGCCATAATAAGAACATAAAAGCATTTCGGTACTTATTTTAATCTTATATAAATACTTTTGTACACCCACGCATGGGTGTGGGTGTTTCCATCACCGTCCAACTTCCATGTGTGAACTTTTTGTTTATAAAGATTAAGATTTATAGAAACCACTTTAACATGATGGAATAATATAAATAATAATTTTACTTCAGAAGTTGCACTAAAGCCACTTCAAACATTTTCTATTCTACTTTTTTTTAGATGTTTTCCATTCTACTTATTTCAGGACAACACGCATTCATCTGGATACTACAAGTACATAGGGCAAACACACAGTATGTCACCGGCTATTGGAATAAATGGCCCATTTTTGGTTAACTTGTTTACTGAAGATGCATAAAAGGGAACTCATAGTAATATCATCATACAAATATAAGTAAGGCAGGACAGATATTAGCTTTAAACATTCACACAAATAATCAGTTCATACTAAAATAGCAAGAACCTATTTGCATAGATAGGCACGGAAAGAAACTGCTTCGAAAGCAAACATACATCATCAATTGTCACAACGTATTGCAGCAACCAAAGAGCCTCTATGCACGTAATTACATGATTTGACTAACAAGCTGCACAAAAAGTGGCTGCCTGCAGGCAAAAGGATGCTATGGGTAATATCTGAACATGATTTTGTACAATGCTCCGGATAGATGCTAATTACACAAGTTTATTTTGATTGCCCAAATTTACCATGATTTTGTACAAAGGTCGGGAAAGAAACTAATTTTCAAAATTCACGAGGTCAAAGTTGGCCTGCTAATGGTGACTTGCAAGAACAAATTACAAAAGTACAGAAATAACAGGGGAAAAATGGAGAAGGAAAACCAGAATACTTTTCATGGTGTGTCCCCATGGCCAACTCAACTGTAGCAGTGCACGCAGATCCGGGAGCTACAACTTTGGAGTCATCTTGCCATAAAAACAATAGAGCAGCCTTGGGGGATGCAAGTGCCATTTCCATCTGCTCTCCATCTTGGCCCTCTGCTGAAGTGCACCAGCCTGAAATCAACATACACGACAAATCGAGGGGAGGCGTGAGCGTGGTAAGGAAGGGGATGGACTGGCGGTGGACTCTCACAAGAGCTAGCTTTAAGGAAAACAAATTACCATCCGCGAGACGATTAAGAAATCCCTCACCCTATCCGAGGTATAAACTGGTGTCCAAAAGCCTGCAATCTTGATGCAGAAATGCTAAATTGTCGAGGTTGCCAAACGTCGTGGCCAGGCGAAGGTGCCTTATTTGCTCCGCATCCACATTGTCAGAAGTGATCAGAAGAATCATCAGGCGCAGCCTGCAAAGAAGTAGTATTATTAGGCCAAAATCTGATTGATCTGAATAGAAAAAAAGATAAGGTATGGAAATCATTTCATGAGAAATAATGCACCAAACAGCACTAAGCATTACATTCGTGATTTCAGAGCTAGAATTTACAACGAAGCTGCAAAACTTATAAATCAGCTATTCCTGTAGCTCCAAACCCAACCTAATTAATAGGCAGGCAGACGTCTCAGTTTAGAGGCTGACGATCTGGATTGGATTGTTGAAGAATGAAGACAAATAATTGTTGAATACTACCCTGGTGTCGACCAGTTCATCCATCTCCTCCGTCAACCGTGGGATATGGATGGATCCAGCTCCTTCTCCCACTCCATAGCCTTCCCCTATCTCAGAAGAAATAAGGTAGCAGTTGGCGAGAGCTGTAGCGCGGCGCAAAAGCAGTCGCGGGCTCGCCGCCATCCGCCGTCCACCACCTGCAGGCTGCAGCTAATCCCAAGCAAAGAACGTGGAGAATGATGGAACGTCAATGAATGAGACGGGGAGTAAATGGAGGACTATCATCCGCGCTTATATGTGGAAACGGGGAAGGTGGACAGACATGAACCAAGCCGGCGCACCTGCTACGCCATCAATAGCTCCAAGAAACGGCAGCGTTTCGAATGGGGAGAGACGCTCGAGGAGCTAGTGCGGCTGCGGAGGGGAAAAAGGACAGCGCACTGGGCTATGGGCTATGCGGTTCACACATTCGGCCCGATTAACCACAAGTCTTCCAGGTTGATCTTTCGAGTAGAAGCCCAGAAATGTTGGGCCGATCAGGAATGGCAGGATGAGAAGACCAAACAATCTGGAGCCTTAAAAGATTAGATCGGACGGTTTATGGTGTCAAAACGATCAGAGGGCTCCTAGCTACTGTAGAAGCCCAAAGTACCCTTGCCCGAGGGTTGTCTATTTTATTGTTCCAACTGATATTACTAAAATATTTTCCACTTATTATAATTTCTTTCCAAAACCATAGAATACAACGTTTGAGGCATTTGAATTCAACTTAGGGGCCGTCTATTTTACTTTAAAAAATTTACGAAAGTGTTTTGCCCTCATCATGGAAAACGTTTGAATATACAAATAATTTTCTTATCTCCAATAAAGTGTTCACCACAACAAAATTAAATTAATCACACTTTTCTGTTCAACCTCGGTTGTCTATTTTTGTTCAACGTATGCAAATAAAATGTTTTTCCACTTATCATCTATTTTTTCAAATAAGATAAATAAACTGTTATCATCCTCATAAAAAAATCATTCATCAATATAAAATAAATTGTTCACATTCATCTAGGGGCTGACTATATTCTTTTTGTTGGTTCAACTAATAGTACTGAAGAAATTCTCTCGTAATGAAATACCGTTCACATAACATATAATGATGACACGATAAAATGAATTATATTTTTTTAATTGATTCAACTTCAATGGAAAAACAAGTTGCAGATGGATAAATGAATACAAAATCGCAGAGTCGATGTTGCACAACAAGCGCTTAAATTCAGAAAGGAAACCAAAACAAAGCCAAAAACAAAACAAAAAGAAGCCGAAAACCAGTGCAACTACTACCACTCGTTCCAAAATCCAAAATGGGCCAAGCCCATCGTCCACGACCTGACTTGCCAGCGGCCGGGCGTAGAATATAGCCCAAATAACCGCCTGCCCTCCCAAAGTCCGGGTCTCCGAGATCGTCCAACAAACACAGCGGCGGCGGCGGCGGCGCGGCGGCGGTGGTGGTGGGAGAAGAGAGCCAAAGCCAGCGAGCGCGAGGAAAGGGAGGAGTACCCGCGAAGATGCCGCTGTACGACATCATGCTGATGCTGAAGCCGATGGTGACGCGGGAGTCCGCGGCGGAGCTCGTGGCGCGGGTGGCCAGGCGCGCCTACCAGCGCAACGGCGTCGTCACCGACCTCAAGTCCTTCGGCAAAGTGCACCTCGGCTACGGCATCAGGAAGCTCGACGGCCGCCACTTCCAGGTCCGCCCGGTTCGCCGTTTGTTGTTTATACTACTTTTCTAGTGAACCCCCGTCCCCCCCCCCTGTGCTGCGTGATTCGTGCCCGCGCGGAATGGTGTCGATCTGATTCGCTTCCCTTGATTGGTGCCTAATGGTTACGTGTGCCCTAGCGTATGGGGCTTTGGCACTCGGCGGTGGGTGGTGCCTTACTGCCTTTCACATGCTCGATGAAATGCCCAAATAGGTTTGGCCCTTCGCTGTTAGAATGTTCGTGGACATTGACCTTGGCCTGCTCGATGGAATGCTCTGCCAGGTATTTTTGGTGGGTTGTGGTCATTCTTTTAGTTGCGGGTAGTGTCGGCATGACACGATCTGTTTGCATTGCGTATTGAGTAGATGGATATAGCGCTTGGGATCTTTGACGTTGCTGGGGGATTACAAGTACTGTAGGCGATACCCCGCGGGTTGCTGCGGGAAAGGTTAGATTATAACATCATGCAAGGTATAACATCATGCAAGGTATGATTGTAGTATTTCCATTAAAGCCAAAAGGGCCCAAATAGCTTGGATTCAGTCAATGCAGGATTAGCTGTACAGCCTCCTATAATTTTCGTAGCCAGATAAACATTGATAGAGGCATGCAACTTGGTAGCCTCAGTAAGATGGGGCAGCCACTGGAACAGCTGGATTTGACTGGCGGTATGGCACTGAAATTGGGCTAGAGAGGATGCAGTCATACGCTCCTGATGAAGATGTCAACTGTACCACTCTATTCGAGAATACTGCACCAGAAAGATTGAATATGCTTCCAATACGAGCTTTGTTGCTGATAGGAGAGGATTCTGTCTTTTGATTTCTATTTGGAGCATTGAAAGATTGACTGTAAGTTTGTAACTTTGGTACACAATTAGATAGATACCAGTGCTATAGAAACATTGCTCAGCCTGGTTCTTTGTTTTCAGTCCAGATTCAATTGGCATGGTAGTCCGGTATGTGGTATCGCCAAATCATGTCGTATAGGACTCAGTGTAGTATAAATCTCTGAATAGAAAGGTACAATACTTTCACAGTCTCATCTAGCAAATCCGGTGGTAAATCTTTTAGCAATTTGTCTGTCTTGAGCAGCTCAAAAGCCCTAAAGGTATCACTATGATTTCAAATTATTCTATTGGAAGCTAATATTAGTTGGCTATCTTAATTTTTGATAAAAAGAAATATTTCATTGACATAATTACTTGAACCGTCATATATGGCCCCAATAACATAAGATTAATTAATTTGTAAGATGACTAAGTGTATATGATAGCAACATAGACTTGATAGAAGCAGCATTGATTGTTATTTCACAATAAAGAAAGGGAGGTAAATCATGCTTGTTTATTAGCATGTCTCCTCGTCCTGGAAAAAAACTGAACAGAGAACAAACTGAAAAGAAACAGGAAGCAAATCAATTATATAGATCTATAGTCATAGCAAGATGAGCTCTCAATATTTGCAATCGACTGAGAAACAAACTCTTATTACAAAGCTTGTGAAAGAATCACCTGTAATAGTAGATCTGGATGAGGGCACACTAATAGAAACATGGGCATGTAGTGAGATGCTCACTTGTCTATCAAAAGCACTAACATCTTGTGTGGCCGCAATCATTAGGATTTTGCAGAGTAGATACAGCCGAATAAACAGCTTTAACGCATGAAAGAACATCGGCATCTCACTGCTCACTTTGATCCACCGGAGGGCACCACAAACGGAGGATACACACAGCTGATGAAGACCGCCACGCTAGGCTAAGGCCCAAACAGGCGCTCAAGCAGCATCAAAGAAATGGGGGTTAGGAGATGGAATGGAACTTGGAAGAGGAAGGGGAAGGGGGATCGGAATGGAATTGGAAGAGGACCAGATTAGTAAACCGCCATAATAAAGAAAAAGAGAGGTCCTGAAAACATGCAAACTTCAGTTACAAAATTATGAAGATAGCAGGAACTGGGACGGAAATTCCATTTGGCTCCCGGGTGCGTATGCTCTGTGCACCCAAAAAATATATTTCTAATTTTCAAAAGATTTCCACCGAACTGGGAGGGATATAATGGTGAGGAAAGCTGGAGCGGCAGGGAGGGAAGGGGAGAGGAGGAAACTTCATCATGAACTGATTGCTTGATGTGTCTTCGACGTTTAGGGTGCCAAGCAGCCAGCTGTTGGAGTAGCAAACTGATTCGGACCAACTGGTGAAGTGGCTTAAAAAGATGACATGGAAAGAGGTGGCATAGTTGCATGTTGAGAGAAATATCCTTAGCGGGTTGCTCCTATTTAGTTATTATAGATTCTTGGGCAGTAAGCAGTATGTAAGTGATTCATGTGCTCATTTGAGTCACGAAATGGTAGCATTACCCTTCGGCCACCTTATATTTGATATTTCTGGCTGCCACAGCACAACTCTGGTTAGCTCACCAATTGTTCTTGCTTGACCTTCCACGGCCACCATGGGCTCCAGCTTAGCTTACACCTGTGCTTATTCCACTGCCGCACTTGGTTCTTTGTCCGAAGCAGCGTTGTTCATTTGCTAGAGTGATTCAAGTCGCCTTTGTTGGCACTAGGCAGTCATGTGTTTGTTGTCCTGGACCTCAAGAAATCTGACCACTACATGGCTTCTTTTGATGCTTCGGAACCTGACCATCGCAAAACCTTCTGTACTCAAGATGATTTCAGGATCCTTTTCGTTTGGTTCTGCTCCATCTACTTGGAGATCCTTGATTCCGCCGCGGAGCTGCATGGCACTGCCTGCTTTGTATGGAAGTAGCTTTATTTTGGGACAATAAGTCTACTTTTGCTATCAACATGGAGAACAAGTTTCAGTCTCCCCATTGCTCAAGTGTATCTTTTGCGTTTTGATGCAATCTCACTTTAAAAATCGAAGCTGGCATTAAGTCATTACTTCTAACGATTTTGTTGGAGTTCCTTTTGAGAGATTAGATACTGGTTGGTTGACTGCTTAGTAAAGTAAACTTTGACAAACTCTGAATAGATACCTGCAGCATACTCATACTATTACGGCCATCAAGCTTCATGCACTAGCCAACGCAACCAAATGTCCGAACTGATGGAAAGGGCTAGACAATCCACTTAGACACATATCAACAACGGCATCGAATATTAAAGTTTGTAGTTCAGGCTTTGTGGTGAAATAACTTGTGGAGTCTGACTAATACAGTATATGCAAGTTTGACTGAGGATTGGAGTGCTGCGTCATTTATCTGGTTGTAAATTTCCACCATTACCAAATTTTCTGTGTACAATTTCATTCTCTTGCTAACCCTGTCACTTGAGCCATTTTCTGTTAAACACATACATGGTAATTAATAAAGTTACAGGCCAGTGTGATTTTGGCTTGATTTTTTTATAGCATGGTACCACCTAATTAATTAATTCTCACTGACTTACTAATTGATTGGCTACAAAAATAATAACTATTCCAAAGTTTGATACTGAACCAAAAGAACCATATATAAGTAAGAATAAACTGTAGTGATGCATGGAAACTATCACTTAGAAAGAGTTGCAGTTTAGCTGCATGTCTCATTAGTTTTTGTTAGGATTTGCTGAAACATTAGCTGAAGGATTGATCTTCCACCTTGCTCTAAATGTATAACTTTTCTGTTTGTTCTTGGAAAGAATTTCGGTGTAGCTGTACTGTCTCATTAGTTTTTGTTAGGAGTTGCTGAAACATTACGTGAAGGCTTAATCATCCACATTACTCTAAATGGATAGATACTCGGTTCTTCTTTTTATATCAATGCCTTTTCCTCCCACCGACTTTACGATAAACCTTTAATCAAACAGTGTGAGAAGTATACCACAGCACCTTTGGAAAACAGCGAAAGCAGCTGAAAGGCACATGTAATGTATTTCACTGCATTTGAGAATTGTTCGTATGCACACCTAAGTAACTAACAAGTAGTCCCCATTGTCGTTCATTGCCAGCTTTCTTTGCCAATAGCATTGCAGCTTAAAGTCTAAACAAATACTGTTACTGTCAGCTGTCTCCATGCTAAAGTTTCTTTTGCGTTTTCAGGGCCAACTTATGCAAATGACCATGATGGTTCCACCTTCCTTTACGAAAGAACTCCACTATCTGAACAAGGAGGACCGGCTGCTTCGCTGGCTGGTGGTGAAGCATAGAGAGGCAGTGTACGGTCTGGAGTTCATCAATGAGGATGACGGGAAGTACGAGTTCAACAGTTTCCGCCGTCACAGTATTAGTAGTATTAAAGATGAGGACGTTGATGAGTATGATGACGACGACGATGATGACGAGTACGAGGTAGATCAAAAGTAGATTTGTGTGCCAAGATCTTTGCACTTTCAGTATTGGAAGATGTGTTCTCTTTGCAAACTGTATCTGCTGTCTTCCCAATGTCTTTTTTTTTTTTGTTTTGACTATGAAGTAGGGCAAGAATTAGAACCGCTGAACTTACTGGTTGTGGAAGAAGACCCCAGAACACCTGATTTCTGATGGTGCGTGTTATTTTGACATGTAAGCTGCCTGCCAATAAGGAATAGGTCTTCTGATTGATTCATGGTCAATTGGTTTATCATGGGATTGAGCTTCGGTGACTTTGTCGGGGTGACTTTGTTGTGACTTTGAGCGATTGACATGTGGACCCTTTATTATTTATGCCCCATTTGACCCTACTTGTAAGTGACTCAAAGTCACTGACTTTGGGGACTGGTGGCTCTGGTAGTTGATTTCTTTGTCAATGTCGAATGTGAAAGAGTACTACAAAAAAAAAAAAAAAAAAAAAACAGGGGAAACACCGAAACACTATGTACAACGCACTGGATTTCCATTTGTTCATCAACATAACATGTACAGACTGATAAATCCCCAAACGCATACACACCCGCATAACTACATATATAGACAGTTAAAAGAGAAAATACACAACGACATATGACACGAAAATCGAAGGCTATGATCGATCAGAATTCAGAAGCGACGCGCCAGCCTCCAGAACCACGCAACGATCCCATGCTCGTTGTCCTCGTCGTCTGAATCCGAGTCGCTGTCCGAGTCAGAGTCGTCGTCACGCCGCTCCTGCTCCTGCACCTCGCCCTTCCCCGCAAGTTGAGCCCTGGTACCCAGGGACAGTGGCTCCTCGGAGACCGCCGCGTCTTCGCCGCCGCAACTGATGATCTGGGGGGCTTGGCCAGCCAGGTCCACCTCCGGCCCCTGCACGGAGGAGAGGACGGTGCTGGGGTCGGCCGCCTCGACAATCGCCAACGGCTTGGGCAGAAGCGGCTCGGCGGAGGCCTCGCGGTCAACGGCGTCGGGAACTAGCTGCGCCGGAAGCTCGGCGGGGCGGCGTGCCGGGGCAGGCCCCACGAGGAGGCAGCAGACAAGCACGAAGAGGACAGCGGCGGCGCCGGCACCGGCCATGTGTGCTTCTTGGAGCAGTGTTCGTTGTGGTGGTGGAAGGGATCAGCTGGTTTAGGAGCTAGTGAAATATTGAAGGTAGATTTAGACAGGAATTACGTGCCATTCCAGTGCTTAAAAGGTCGTTTTGATTAGTCGCTAAGGAAGCGTCCGTTGTCGCCTTCGTGTGACGAGAGGGAGAGAGACGACTTAATTGAGCGAAAGCGACCGAGCAGGATAGAGGAGATAACTAAGAGCAATCTCTGTGTGCAACCAAACCAGCGGCCAAGCTTGGAATTTTGAAGAGGCGCACACGGCATATTTTTTCCAACGTCACACCTGTTATTAATTAATACATAAATACATAATATTATCAGAAGAGCAATGCAATATGTTCAAATTACTCTCTCTAGTTCTTTTTAATTGACCAAATTTAGTACTGCACAAAGTTATACTACCTCTGTCCATTTTTAGATGTCAAAAGCTTGTCTAAATTTAAATGTATCTAGACATTTTTTAAACATAGATACATCCAAATTTATATGAACCACTGGACATCTATTAATGAACGGAGGGAGTACTAAATCTGAATCAATTAAAAGAGACCAGAGAGTAATAAAATTCACAATACAAATAGTTGGCAAAGATTAGGGTTGTAAATGGTACGGATAATTACCGCTCCAAATCCGCATCCGTATCCATTTTTGAGGATATGGTATATATTTTTAGAAATCCGTCGGATATGGATGCGGATGCGGATAGTACTCAAGCGGATATCCGGCGGATACGGTAGAGGATATGGTATTGATACTATCCGACGGATATGGATTATCCGCCTTTTTTTGCGGATTATCCGAGGTCCTCAATGAGGATAATCCGAAAAAATTAGTCAAACCTAAAATATTTAGATAATATAGTTAGTTCATCAGCTAAAATACGTATGCTATTAGCACGCAATTTGTTTTGTTGTACGAACATGTGTGTACATTTAGCTATAGCCTATAATTACAAACATATTATACATAAAAAAGCATACTTCTATTTTTTTGTGTATATTTGCTTAATAATCCGTTTCCGATCCGAGTCCGGTCCGAATCCGCTCCATATCCGTGACCCGATATAATCCGCATCCGGATCCGCATCCGACCATTATCCGCTCCGATCCGAATCCGTCAAAAAAATATGGTAAAGGATATGGTAATAGAAATATCCGATCCGATCCGATCCGTTTACATCCCTAGCAAAGATGAATTAGTCTTACGGAGTAAACCTGGACATTCTCGTACTGGGCCTGGGCTTCAGGCCAGGACGGAAGAAGCCTGAAGCTGAATACACAGGCCTGAGCCTGGCGTAACCGTCAGGCCTAAATCTGTATCTCAAGTGGTCAAGCCCAGCATTACCGTCTGGCCAAAATCTACAGGCCAATCTTGGCCTGAGTATACAAAAGCCCATAAGTCATCAGGCCTGGTCTCCTCGTTAAATCACCAATATGTGAAGCCAATGCCTAGCCCAGTCACCAGGCCTAAATCTGAGGATCAAGCATGACCCGCATACATAATTAGGATCGGAATGGGACGGGCCAGGCCAGGCTGCCCATACCAAGGTACATTACAAAGGAAAAATTAACATGAGTAGAATATTACAACACTTGCAGAGGCAGGACTTTCCCATTTCGAAAGAAATATTACAACACTAGACTTCGACTTCACGCTCTTGCATTGCCTTGAAAGCATCGATAACAATATTATATTAAGTGAGTTATAAGAATAGAGCTCGCCAAATAAATATCACTAAAAAGTATTTCAAGAGGCCACCATCCATATTTGTGAGCTTATTCTGTACAAGGATCATTGCATAAAGAATTCTTTCATCACTCATCATAGCGACCATAAAAGGACATCGATACTAATTTTAGAGGTAAGTACACAAAATCATAAAGCACATTTAGAGAGCTCACCAAGATTATTTAGGCCTCATTTGGTGCCAGTGTTTTTATGTGTTTTGAGGAGGGTTTTGAGGGGTGTTTTGGGTAAAAACACCAACCACCCAAAACACTACAAAACCCCTTTCATCCAAAACACTTGTCAAAACACTTGTTTGGAACACTGGTTTTACAAACTAGTGTTTTCAAGTGTATTCAACACAAATGGATAAAAAAACAATCTTTTTTTATAGTTTAAATTAGACTTGTATCACAAATAAATATTTGATCTTTTTAGCTCACTAGAAGAACATATCTCACATTGATAATACGAAAAAATCAGTACCAGAATGTATCATCGCTTTAGCACAAAAATGAATTTGATCAGGCTTCTACAAGCATGAGTACAGAAATGTATGCATTTTAGCAACAAGATCATCCCTGTCGATGGAGTGTGGACATCTCTTGATCTCACAGGCAAATTGTTGTGACATACATCAGGGCAACATAAAAATTGGCTCATAAAATCCATAGTACTGGTAAACTATGAGCATAAGTGTGTGATGCAACCATATATATGTAAATCTCCGCCACCAAAAACGGCTTACAGAGAGAGCTACTAGGGAGAAGATCATGTCCCAACCGACAGCTCCTTCTAGCATGCAAAATAAGACTAATGCAAAAAAAAAAAAGGTCTCTGAGTTCCATTTAGCGAAGGAAATGGTCTCTTGATGAAGTGTGGACATCTCTTGATCTCACCTTTTGGCACCTGAGCGTACACCGACCTAGATCATTGGAGGTTTTAATAAAATGTTATCACTGTCCAATTGTCATATAAAGTAATCGTACAAGCGGGCAATGTTGCAAATGGTACTAGACTCAAAGAAGCATATCATGAAAGGTGATATGCTTCACCAAAAGATTGCACATCAATAAAACCAATTAGCCATTACATACCCTCAATGGTTCACCAAAAGATTATAATTTAAAAGTATCAGCTAAAAATGAGTGAGGAGATCGGATGGTAGTGCATGATGTATTAATTGTTTTTCACAGTATATGCAAAATTGTGGTATGGATATGATATCATCACTCCTGCTATCCACAAATGATCATAAAGCATATAAGCTAAACAGGAACATAATTAAACAAAGAGCATAAGTTAAGCTTCAAGCATATGTTTTCTCCACACAATTTGCAGACCAGATTTTGAGCTAGTACATAACACACCTAGATACAATTCTAGTTTCCGGACAACGAGCGTTAAATCCCCATGCCTGCTGCAATACAAACCTGAAAAAAAGGACCCAGATTTAATCATGATATTACCACCTCCAATCAATTTTGCAGTGGAAGGAAAAGCAAACTTTTGCAGGGCGCTGTGATGTAGCCTACATCATGTAGGACGTCTCCGTCGAGCTGGGACTGGAGGATCTCCTCCAGAATGTCCAGGTCGCTCCCTTGTGCGAGGACGCGCAGGTCAACCTCTCTGCCTCCCCACCACAAATGGGCCCCGCAGCAGCTGCTGCTGCCATCGAAGGAGGCCATGCTGAGATGAGGTACAAGGAAGACGAGGAAGGTCGGGCGGAGATGCGGCAGCTGCGTCGCCCGGACACGCTTGCCGGCGGTTCTTATGGCCCCGAGGACGCCGGCGTCCGTGGGGGGAGGGTGCTGGACGGCCATGGCCTCTGCGCCTGGAACATGCGGTCTCCGAGCTGCCTCACCCGTTCCGTTGCCGGGTCGTCGCCATCGCCATGGACGGCAAAGAACTCAGCTCCATCTCGCCCTGCGCCGCCAGGAGAAAACGCGAGGGGGGTGAGGCGTTTTTCTTCCACGCAAACCCGACGGGTATTGGACGGTTTTCTCGGGCCTTACTGGCCCAAATCCGGCCTACCGAACAGCCCACAGGTATTTTGACGTGTTTTGAGGTGTTTTAATTGAACCCGAAAATTACACTCCAAAACCGGCCCAAACCTGAGACAAAACACTGGCACCGAACTGGGCCTTAGGCGTTTATACCTATCACTATTTCTCATGTCATTAACAGAATTGGCAAGTTGGAATTTAAGTCTCATAAATATGTGCTTATTTAATATGACCTTTGGATAGATTTGGCAAGCCTTTTACCCTATGTGCATCATAGGGATCAAATGATGAATTGAAGGGATCAAAGCCGACATGGGGCCTAGGAGGTGCCGGAGAGGTGGGACATGGTGGCAACATGGGGTACTGCAACAGAGGGAGGGGAGAGAAAACACATAAATACATATTGAAAATGATTGAATAGTCATTAATTTTTGTCTTGTTTTATTTTGTGTATGCGGATTGTTGTATTGTGTAACTTTGGCAATTACATGGTAGAAATAAAATTTTGGTTGATGTAATTATGAAATCGGTATTTTAGGAGTTCATTGGAACTAGCACGCGTAGAGGAATCTTTTTGTGAGGCTCTACAAATGGCGATACAAAGATTCAAATATTGAGAAGTTGCTGAAAATATGGGCCGATGGATTTATGGGAGTGGGATATTAGGATTCCGTTGGAGCTAGAACGTAGAGAAATAGATATGAAACTTTTAGTGAGGCTCTAGGGTGCCACTACACGAAGACCGACCTTTGAGAAGGGAAAAACCCATCTCGCGCGCGCGCTCTCGCGACTACACGTGTCGCGCGCGGAACATGTCCCCGGGAAAAGACGCGAATCGTTTTCCGGGTTTGGTTTTTTCCCTTTACGCTCCGGTAGACCCGTTAACAATATGCGGACCCGTTAAGATTCTTTTTCCCTTTACGCGCGTTGTACGTTTTCAAAAAATTGGGCGGGACTTCCTTTTTGGCTTTTTCCCTTTGTATTTCCGGGCTGTGAGTTTTCTGGGGAATTAATGGGAAGGAGGTAGCACTTTCAAATAACAATTTTTTTTAAATTCCAACAGAGTGCTACAAGAAGACATACGTCGAAGCGAGTGCTACGGCTCGGCTTCGCCTCGTATCAAGGCGCCTTCGGCGCAT
Organism: Lolium multiflorum; assembly: GCA_030979885.1. Lineage (NCBI taxonomy): Eukaryota > Viridiplantae > Streptophyta > Magnoliopsida > Poales > Poaceae > Lolium > Lolium multiflorum. The sequence continues at coordinate 106,342,778 of CM061749.1, forward strand.
CAAACATTAATAAACATAATGAATGGCAAACATATGTCGTTGTCCCCGTTTGTCGTTACCCCCATACGTCGAAGCGAGTGCTACGGCTCGGCTTCGCCTCGTATCAAACATTAATAAACATAATGAATGGCAAACATATGTCGTTGTCCCCGTTTGTCGTTACCCCCATACGTCGAAGCGAGTGCTACGGCTCGGCTTCGCCTCGTATCAAGGCGCCTTCGGCGCATCAAACTATTGTTTTTTTCTATTTTTTTCCTTTGGAAATATTTTCGTTTGATTTTCTCTTTTATTCTCTGGAAAGATTTCCGTTTTCTCTTTTATTGTCCGGAAATATTTCCGTTTGATTTTCTGTTTGTTTCTCTGGATAGATTTCTGTTTTCTCTAGCGCAGGTACATGTTTGAAGGGTTGTGAAGTACATCCCCGACGTAGAGACGAGTACAGCGTAGGAACCAAGTGGAGTACGAGGTTGTTTCTCTGTTTGTTTCTCTGGATAGATTTCCGTTTTCTCTAGCGCAGGTACATATTTGAAGGGGTGTGAAGTACATACCCGTTGTAGACACGAGTACAGCGTAGGAACCAAGAGGAGTACGAGGTCGTTTCTCTGGATAGATTTCCGTTTTGTCTAGCGCAGGTACATGTTTAAAGGGTTGTGAAGTACATGCCCGACGTAGAGACGAGTACAGCGTAGGAACCAAGAGGAGTACGAGGTCGTTTCTCTGTTTGTTTCTCTGGATAGATTTCCGTTTTGTCTAGCGCAGGTACATGTTTGAAGGGTTGTGAAGTACATACCCGACGTAGAGACGAGTACAGCGTAGGAACCAAGAGGAGTACGAGGTCGTTTCTCTGTTTGTTTCTCTGGATAGATTTCCGTTTTGTCTAGCGCAGGTACATGTTTGAAGGGTTGTGAAGTCCATACCCGACGTAGAGACGAGTACAGCGTAGGAACCAAGAGGAGTACGAGGTTGTTTCTCTGTTTGTTTCTCTGGATAGATTTCCGTTTTGTCTAGCGCAGGTACATGTTTGAAGGGTTGTGAAGTACATACCCGACGTAGAGACGAGTACAGCGTAGGAACCAAGAGGAGTACGAGGTCGTTTCTCTGTTTGTTTCTCTGGATAGATTTCCGTTTTCTCTAGCGCAGGTACATGTTCCAAGGGGTGTGAAGTACATACCCGTCGTAGAGACGAGTATAGCGTAGGAACCAAGTGGAGTACGAGGTCGTTTCTCTGTTTGTTTCTCTGGATAGATTTCCGTTTTGTCTAGCGCAGGTACATGTTTAAAGGGTTGTGAAGTACATACCCGACGTAGAGACGAGTACAGCGTAGGAACCAAGAGGAGTACAAGGTCGTTTCTCTGTTTGTTTCTCTGGATAGATTTCCGTTTTCTCTAGCGCAGGTACATGTTCCAAGGGGTGTGAAGTACATACCCGTCGTAGAGACGAGTACAGCGTAGGAACCAAGAGGAGTACGAGGTTGTTTCTCTGGATAGATTTCTGTTTTCTCTAACGCAGATACATGTTCGAAGGGTTGTGAAGTACATCCGCGACGTAGGGACGAGTACGGCGTCGGAACCAAGAGGAGTACGAGGTCGTTTCTCTGTTTGTTACAGTTGACGGGGAGTCGAGTACAACTTATGTAGGAAGAGGAGTACAGGACTGTGTCTCTTTCCTTTTTCTCTACCGTAGTTACAGGTGCAAAGGCTTGTCGAGTACAGCGGTGATGACGAGTCGAGTACAGTTCGCAGCAATAGAATTTCAGACATATGATACTAGCATTAACATTACAGTGTCAATAAATTCGAGGAGTTTCTCAAATATTACATATAAAATATTGAAAAGTACGCATGACACTAGCATTAACTAATAACCAAATAGAAATACTTGTACGTAATTTGTTGCGTGGTTCACATTGTTTCAGTACGACACATTGTACTTATTTTAACTTACGCCTCACATTGTAGCTTTGTTATGACAAGCTTGAGCCAGGCACTGCCATGTAAGAATGGAGATCCTCTTTCATCTTTTAAGCTAAATGAGCAAATGTCTCCTTCTTTCAGGTAAAATTCTTCAACTATATCTCGGAAACCTTTCTTTATCACTAGTAAAATGCCCGTGCGTTGCCACGGGTTAACAATACATGTAAGCAAATAAAAAAGATGGTTAACCCAAAATTACGATTGAGACATGCGAAACTCTCACAACATTTTTTTGGAAAATATGAGCCTACACTAAGTACACACCATTTTGGAAAGTATTCTTGGTAGAACAACTCATCTATTTGTGTTATTGACTTGCACACATCAAATTACTCAAATTTGTTAACTATTTAGCAAATGCACTACATTAAAATAAGATCATAAAAGATGTTAGAAGAGATAGTGAAAACAAAAATCATGAAAGGAACTTGCCGATTTTCTACTCTACTGAAATATGAACAGTTTTGTTGCTAAATAGCTTTTTTTTGCGTTGAATAGCACATTTCGTCACACCTTCAAAATCTAACCATTAACTTTGCATTGTGGTAAATTGTTAAAGTAGACTATTGTATCTTCACACCAATCTTCCTTGACAATAGAGCAATATGCAGATAAGGGAACATGTGTCGGCTTCACATTTAATCCTCATGACATACTATCAATAAGGGGCTCATACTATCTTGTAGAACACACATTCCTTCTGCCAAAGAACTTCAATGGGATCACGTTCATCCACAATATGTTTCCATTCTGATGATCGACTGGCCTGTATGCACATGTGTCGATAAAGAGCGCAAAAAACTGGGCATCCTGGCGATAAAGTGAAAAACAATCAATTTTTTCTCGGACCATGTAGTACCAAAAGTCTCTTTCCTTGCACAACTATCATTAAAATGTGATACCAATAACACAGAATCTTTTAAACAGCTAGACCTTATTAGCTCATAAAAAAGTTGAGAGATATTCTCTCAGATTATTCGTTCCCCATTTGTCGTTCATGTTTTTCTCTAGGCAAATTCGTAATACATATTGTAGCATACTATGGGGCAACATTGGAACACTACATTAGATCAAATTTATGACCTCATGGACGACAAATAAGGGAAAACATAAACTGTTTGTCTAAGCAAATATCTTTATAGCATCCATCATAGTTGCCAGCACATAAAGACCATTGCATCTGATTCTAGTTGTAACTCCCAACACAAGTACTATGACTACACCATAAATTATAGTTCATTCTTGCATGGTGATTTGATAGAAAATAGTTGCGGGTGCTCATTTATCAACTATCAGAGTGTGAATTTCATTAATTTTGTCATAACAACATGAAATTCAAGAAAAAGAATGGCCTATCAATAATGATCTTTTATCAAGGATATTAATACACAATTTTTTACTCCGAACTACAAAGAGGTAACAGGGCTTATATAAACAAAAGTTAGATGCACACATGGCATAGTTACAATGGAATACTGATATGTTAAGTACGAACGTGCACATGCAGTTTAAGAACAATGTAACTGGCGGGAAGTTCCATGAACTTGCATCCATCTTTGGCTTCTAGGAATAACCAAGGAATGATCACGCGATTAATCTAGAGAGACGTTGGACAAGATACCTTCAAGGCTCACATAGTAAATCATGGATATCAAGTTCAGTCTAACAGCGTTTCTCTTCATAATAATTTCACTAAAGATAGCTCTAAGGGCTTCTGATACAACTCCACCCATCTGGTACACTACTCCAACCAAGCTGATTGTATTTTCACATCAATAATAATGAATACATGTGTGTCACTCTGTTTTAATAAATGGCGTTGTTTTCTGGCATAGTAGTGACATGCTTACCTCCAATAGTCTCGCCCGTACCAGCCCTTCTAATCATAGGTTGGATTGGCTTGTAGCTACACACAAATGTTCATAGAGAGGAGGTTTGTGAAGCATCAAAACTGAAATAAACAAAATGAAACTTGTTGGAAAGACTAATAGCTAGAAATGTCATCACTAATAAACCGTTGGATGATATAATTTCCTTCCTAAGCATTTGTATGTTTTAATTGTTTCAGTGCACCAATAAATTCAACTTGACGCTAACCAAGAAATAAACTAAAAACATACATAAACCAACTAAGTGCATTTCCCTCACTTCCAAAGCATTTGTAAGTAAACAAAGCTAAGAATTTCATCGTCAATAAACTGTCAATAAACTGCTAGGTGATACATATCTTCCCAAGCATATGTAACTGATATAGTAAATTAATCAATGCACCATGGTGGACCATACAAGTACATTTCAATAGCTCTCAAGCAACAAGCATATGTTTGTCTTATGGACCTACGAAAAAGTTAAGCTTAAGTCAGAATGTGAATATATAACAATATATTGCAAGTGTACAAAAGGTAGAGTTTATAAGGTTTGCACGGAATCAGGATGGCTTACACTGTGGCTATTAGAAAGAAACCGTCGTTGTATGGTATTTTTTCTGAAAATTTGGTTATATGAAATGTCCATGTATTTCATAAATGAAGATTAATTAGCATGATATGAAGCAGCATCTCCGAGTAAGCATAGAACTTACAAGTACCGCTGCAAGTCAGCTAGCACAAATCAGGTGACAAGGTTCCAGTAAGTGAATTACCGCTCAAACCTATGAAGATAAATATGACAAAATGCTAGTATCTTCTCCTATTAACGATCGGGTAAATAGAAAGAAAAAACTATATGGTGTAGGGCAGAGTACAACTTACATGTATGCAGAACTTCATTTCGATAGATAAGCCTTGAAATATCACATGTAAGTTGGTTCTACGCCAGATCCCTATTAAAAAAAATGTACATTTCATGCCGGAATTGTACATTCCACGAACATACACGAGTACATACATTTTTCAATCTGTCTGGTCAAGAAAGAAATTTTGCATCTCTAGTAGGAAGCCAAGCGGTATACCTGTAAGTGGACACGCCCACGGCGGCCCACCAAGTGATCTCTTCCGCGGTTCAAGCTATACGATACACTCACGATTTTCCCGTACAATACCATCAGGTTTAGCGACCGGCCGCTACGCCCACTTACGCCCGCCACGTTTCTGTCAACCTGTGACACAGCTAAGAGGTACACAGGCCCACCACGATATTTTATCTATTCTGGATGCTTCTCTTCCATTCGTTTCGCTCCACTTTCCCCTTCCTCCCGTTCTCTTCTCCAGGAATTCCGCACAGAATCTTCCCAGATCATGGGCCTCGTCGCTTCAAGCCGGTGGCGCAATTGTGCGACCAGGAACGGCCGTGCTGCAACCGGTGCCGCGGAGTTTTTGTGACCGCGGAAGGCTGGTGCTACGAGGTCAATGAGGAGCTCGACAGGGTACACTGAACAGCATCCTTCCGGTGTGTGTTGCTGCGACCAACCGACAGCCGTGTCGGAGGGCGGTGCGACCGCGGGCGGCGGTTCTGCAAGGTCGACGACGACCCCGTTGCCGCCCTGATCCTCCTTACTAACATGGTCGGGCGCTGGTTGCTCCCCACGGACCTTACCGGACGATGGCTACTCCCCACGGATCTCGCCGGACACCGGATGCTCGAGCGATGGGATGGAGGCGGCCGGAGCAGACGAGCTGAGGGAGAGGGGGAGGGATGGGGCGGCGACGGTGGGGTGTATCCTTGGGAATGACGCCCGCCTCCATCGCCATGAATGGGGTCACGATGCGTCACAGCGGCGGCGGCGGTAGCGGGCGCATCGTGAGTTTCCGCCACGATTCTATCCGTTTCCGTGGGCGTTCACTTAGCGAGTTTAGTGGGCTTGGGCTGGCGGCCCCATGGCCAGCCGCTTCCACTTACAGGCCTACCAAGCGGTAGGCCTTTCAAGCGATGGTAGGAAACGCAGTAGCCTAAAAGCTGAATGCATCTCTAGTAGGAAGCCAAGCGGAACACCGCAAGGCCCGCAAATTTAAGGTGCATGTCCAGGGCTCCATTTAACATCACAAATTCCAAATACAAGAAATGATACCAAATAAGCACCTTACTCAATGGTAACAACAAATCATCTGATCGTGAGATCTTGACTTGTGCTATATTTGCAAACCTTATCGCTCATCTTCTTCAGTGCAACAGCTGCATCATTTTGTAAGGACAACTTGAGGACTCCATTACTCAAAGGATGACATAAACTATTTATACTATACGACACATCCATAATAAATTGAATAAAAGGCATGACCAAGAAGAGAATGATGTAGTAAATTTTACCAGCAACGAATAATTAAGCACTCGGAATTACCAGCTTCAAATTGTAACCATGGCATGGGGCAGCGTCTCTCTTCCCGAATTCAGCATCCACCAGTAAACCATGGAAATAATCCCCAAATCACTAAAAAATCAATAGCGAGACAGAGCATGTAGGAGCTTGATTAAATAGTTATTGAGAAACAAAACATAGACACACATGATTACTTGTCTACTTTTTGTTCTTTAATTAACAGAACTAAAAACATTTATCAGACAGTCCTCTCTTGACAAAAGTGATTACCGCAATTAGCATCCTTTCCAACCCCACGGTAGCAGAAAGAACAAATCATAAGTACTTTTTCAATTACTGCCGAAGGATTCCCAATGGTTGGATGTACAACTATTCAATATTTAGCAGGGGCCGAATCTACCTTGGCTGTATGTACATGAGCACGGGAAACAAAGATAAAAGTAAGAACAAAGGATTTTGTACTTGTTAAAAGTAAGAACGAAGCATGTACAAGCACATACAACGACGGACATACATCCACCCGTTCACGATGCCCGCCAGCGCAAGGCATCAAAGAGAGAGACGAGAGAGACATACCTGTGACAGTGCCGAGGTAGTGAGGAAGGAATTCTCCTTGACGCCTCATACCGGAATTTCATCAAGCACCTATCAGTCTTTTTGATTCTTGAATCGTTTTTGGGAAATAAGTGGATACCCAGGGGGTATATACCCATGAAATAAGCTGAATGCATCTCTAGTAGGAAGCCAAGCGGAACACCGCAAGGCCCGCAAATTTAAGGTGCATGTCCAGGGCTCCATTTAACATCACAAATTCCAAATACAAGAAATGATACCAAATAAGCACCTTACTCAATGGTAACAACAAATCATCTGATGTTCTCATAGTGCACCACATGTTCCTTCCAGTAAGCTGCTGAAACAATTATTTGTGCAATAATTGTGTTAGCATAAGGAAAATAACAACACTAAGACTTTCGTATTATCGTGAGATCTTGACTTGTGCTATATTTGCAAACCTTATCGCTCATCTTCTTCAGTGCAACAACTGCATCATTTTGTAAGGACAACTTGAGGACTCCATTACTCAAAGGATGACATAAACTATTTATATTGTACGACACATCCATAATAAATTGAATAAAAGGCATGACCAAGAAGAGAATGATGTAGTAAATTTTACCAGCAACGAATAATTAAGCACTCGGAATTACCAGCTTCAAATTGTAACCATGGCATGGGGCAACGTCTCTCTTCCCTAATTCAGCATCCACCAGTAAACCCTGGAAATAATCCCCAAATCACTAAAAAATCAATAGCGAGACAGAGCATGTAGGAGCTTGATTAAATAGTTATTGAGAAACAAAACATAGACACACATGATTACTTGTCTACTTTTTGTTCTTTAATTAACAGAACTAAAAACATTTATCAGACAGTCCTCTCTTGACAAAAGTGATTACCGCAATTAGCATCCTTTCCAACCCCACGGTAGCAGAAAGAACAAATCATAAGTACTTTTTCAATTACTGCCGAAGGATTCCCAATGGTTGGATGTACAACTATTCAATATTTAGCAGGGGCCGAATCTACCTTGGCTGTATGTACATGAGCACGGGAAACAAAGATAAAAGTAAGAACAAAGGATTTTGTACTTGTTAAAAGTAAGAACGAAGCATGTACAAGCACATACAACGACGGACATACATCCACCCGTTCACGATGCCCGCCAGCGTAAGGCATCAAAGAGAGAGACGAGAGAGACATACCTGTGACAGTGCCGAGGTAGTGAGGAAGGAATTCTCCTTGACGCCTCATACCGGAATTTCATCCAGCACCTATCAGTCTTTTTGATTCTTGAATCGTTTTTGGGAAATAAGTGGATACCCAGGGGGTATATACCCATGGATCTAGGGACTGTCAGATGCGGATGAATAGTTTTGAACGGCCGGGAACTAAGCATCTCTTAAGTTCGTCCAATTCGTTTTTCCTTGATCATGTTATTTTGTTATGCTTTTTTGTCTGTTAGTTTTCACTTTCTCATTTGCCAATTTTCGTCTTGCACTATAAGACCTGCGAAGCAGTGCAAAATCATATTAGCGGAAGCATCAAGGTTTTGTCAGAGGAAGGTAATTCTTACGTGCCTCCATGTCTGTAGCAAAAAAAAATGGACCAATGCCTTCTATACTTAGATTTGCTAAAGTAGTAATTAGATTGGCTTACTGTCAGAAATCAGACAGATAAATTACACCAAATGATTTCCATTGCTTGAAAGAGCAATAGTTTTTTCCTCTCTCTTAATCATTGAGCCAATTTAAGACTCCAAGTACTACTTAAGACATAAATTATAATTTTAACTTCAAGAACTACTTCCATTTGTGAGAAATATATCTAGCTAGGAACCGGAAGAAATTAGTTTTAACAGAATCAGTCATATGAGTAGGAAAACAAATTAATTAGGAACTGATCAAGAATTTGTATGCTATCATCATGCTACCTTACAGCTACCAATTAGTACGATGACCATGTAGGTTTTGTGCCCCAACAGGTGCATCCAGGAGATACCCACGCATGAACTTTCTCATATCTCTTAACCATCGACTTCACCAGGCTAGTTGCTGCTCCTAGAAAGTGCATCGATTGATCAATAGGTGTTGGCCTGATTGGAAACAGGACAACGCGTCACATACCTGAGATCAGCCATGTATAGCTGTGTCCGGCCGGATCGTGCAAATTTGGGCTGCTGCCGCCGCGCCGCCGCGTTGCAGTATCACCAGGAGGAGGAGGATATGAAGGGCATGGGATCGATAGAAAGTGGGCTTGGACAGAAGCTGAGACAGTGGCCGATGACAGAACTGGAGGCAGCGTGGAGCGATTTTCTGATTGACCGCCAGGACAGAGATAGTTCCGTCAAGGGAGAGGAGTCCTGCGCCTTGGAGAGTTTGAGGCGGCTTATGCCTCACCTGATGCCCTGCCATGTCCTAGATGTGCTGGTCGGTCGGGCGAGCTCATGTCCTGGCGGAGCTCGAGCACAGGCGGGGCCGAGCGGGCGAGCAGCGGCGGATAGGTGGGATTCGGCGCGGTCGAGCGGCGGCGCACAGTCAGGAGACGGCGTGGAGAAAGCGGCGGCGTGGCCGAACCCTAGGAAGAAGGTGCTTCGTGAGAGAAGAAAGAAGGGATGTTTTTTTTTTCCAGGGAATGAGGCGACGCGGTGGGAAACGAATGTGTTGGGCTTCGGCCCATTTCAGCGCGAGGGAAGTGCGACAGAGTACGACGAAAACGGACGACGTATCGGGCAGAATAAGGAACATGTTCGTTCTTTTTAAGTAGTGTAGATAGTGTAGATAGCTTTCCCATTCTTATCCATCTTCATGGTAGCATATATTGTAATGTCTCCCGATGAGCAGCTGACAACAACTTTAACCGGTTCTTGTATGAATCCCCAAATGTGTTCATTAGTGAATTCTTCTGAAAATTTCTAAAAAGATATTAACGAACCATTATTAGTTTTATGGTACACTATGTCAGAAGTTTTCTTGTCATGTAGAAAGTAAGTATTTAATATAATTGACGAGATAAACTTACGAAAACTCCGATAAACTTACCATCTTACATATGCCTCTTGTAACAAATGATTTAGTCATGGTGCAAATATAATGTTTAATAGCTGGTGTCTGGTTCGTGATGACTTCATTTGTCAGGTGGAGTACATGATTGTAATTCATCTCCATGTGGTTTCCAAAGACGCATGCTTCGTCAAAATTTTCGTCTCCATACAGTCCAGGTCCTACAATCAAGAGGTATTAATTTTCATTGAAAACTATATATTGATTGTAATGTTTGCTTTTTTAGTTGCTAGTATTTGTACCTCTAAAAGTTATTTTGCCCATATGTGAGAGAAACTGTGCATAACTTTCATCAATATCTCTGTCAACACCTTTGTCTGTGCTATTGTCACTTTCATCATTGCTTTGGCTGTTTTCAATGGCAGTGTTGGTTGTACCCTGATTACCTGTTGCCTGAATTTCCTAAATATGACGATTCATTGTTTGTAGATCATATAGTTTAGATGCATTAAGATTTAAACAAAATTAAATCAACTTTCATTGCACGGCATGAAATAATATGGTTTCTAGGCAACTAAGCATTAAATTATGATTATTTGAAAACCTGGTCTTGAGGGTTGACGCCGTATGTTGGATAGTTGTTGCACAAGTATCCGTACTCCTCTGCCCTTGATTGCGCAGTCTCCTGAATTCTTGCAAGCAGTGTTTCCTAGAGATGACATTTGAATTAGTATTAATTCATTCATTGTAAATCATATTTAAATTGAATTTTGGTCAACATTCATTGTACTTGATGAGTAATATATTTTTTTGTTGAACAAAGCATTAAATTTGATTATTTGAAACCTGGTAGTGAGGGTCGGACTCGCATATTGGACAGCTTCTGCACAAGTATCCGTACTTCTTTGCCCTGTTGTGTGCAGCCTCTTGCAGTCTTGAAATCATTTTCTATGTAGAACAAAAAGGTAACCATCAAATTTCATATGCTTGCAATATATTTTGGAGACCATAGAACTACAGATTATTCATGAATGCAAACAAATAAATTTTGGATATAAATAGTTTATTTCTTTCAATTTAGTTCGAAGTGATAGTGAAATTCATGTGATTTATAGTTATATCTTTTCTTATTTTTCATTTAAATATCATAGTGTGGAGTATTAGTATATTTTAGCAACGAATATATTGTTCATGACCTATATTAATCATTTAACCTTGTTTTCTTGGTTGACTTGGAATTAAAATTTGATATACTTATTGATATCTCTGTGTCCGCCTACATTTGACCTTTTTTCCTTGGTTGACCTGGAATACGATGTATGTGTGTAATGTTTGTTCCTATCAGATCCATGAGCGGAACTTCAAGTTCGTGCTTGATTCACGAGGTGGAAAAAGAAAGCGTAGTGAGACTGTTTTCCACTAGACCCTAGATCTGTTTTCTGCATTATTGTGGTATGCGACTGATCTATTTAGAACATAGAGTTTCCACCGAATCTAGAAGTTTTGGAGATATACATACCAATGATCCGAAACCTGGGATAGTTTTCCGAATTGCAGCTGGTGTGCTGTGATGGAGATGCCGGCGATGCTCCCTTGCTTTCTTTTCCTGTTTTGGATAAGGAGGTGGATTCTTGCAAAGTGGTTGGTGTAGAACTGTTGATTTTACAAGCCAACTAGAGTAGTTTTGGTGTGGTTTCTAGCCTATGACATTTCTGACCTACTTCGGGGTGTTATTGTCCATTCACTTTTATATTTATTCTATTATGCTTCTATACATTTGGGACCTACTTGGGGGCATTATCGTCCACTCTCTTTTATGTTTATTCTATTCTGCCACTATTACATCCGGGAGCTACTGTGGGGCCTTGTCGTCCACTCTCTTTTACACTTATCCTATTCTGCCTCTATGACATACGGGACCTACTGCGGGGCTTTGTCGTCCACTGCTTTTTACATATATTATATTGTTCCAGTATCCTGTGGATGTTGTGGTTCATTAGTTTCAAATGTGTGGATGGGATTGTTCTCGAAAAGACAAGAATAGGAAAGACAAAAGCGCGGGTACCAAGGGGAATAAGAAAAAATTCCTTCTTCTCCAGCGCACGTACGAGTGCAAGGCTTATACAGTACAGTGGTGGCGGAAATGCGAGTACAGCGTCTTCACTAAGAGGAGCACTGGACCTTGTTTCTCTTTGTTTCTCTGGATGTGCAAGCATTGTGGAATACGGAGGTGATGGAGAGACGAGTATAGTGTCCGTACCAAGGGGAGCACGGGGTCGTGTTTCTCTTTGTTTCTCTGTAACAATTTTGTTTTGTCTAGCGGAGGTACATGTGCAAGGATTGTGTAGTACAGATGTGATGGAGAGACGAGTACAGCATCCGCACCAAGGGGAACACGGGGCTGTGTTTCTCTTTGTTTCTCTGTAACAATTTCTGTTTTGTCTGACGGAGTTACATGTGAAAGGCTTGTGGAGTACGTAGGTGAGGAAGAGACGAGTACAACCTCCGCACGATGAGGAGTATGGTACCGTGTTTCTCTTTGTTTCTCTTCAAAAATTTCAGTTTTGTCTAGCGCGGGTACATGTGCTAGGATTGTGGAATACGGAGGTGACGGAGAGATGAGTATAGTGTCCGCACCAAGGGGAGCATGGGGTCGTGTTTCTCTTTGTTTCTCTGTAACAATTTCTGTTTTGTCTAGCGGAGGTACATGTGCAAGGATTGTGGAGTACAGATGTGATGGAGAGACGAGTACAGCGTCCGCACCAAGGGGAACACGGGGCTATGTTTCTCTTTGTTTCTCTGTAACAATTTCTGTTTTGTCTGGCGGAGTTACATGTGCAAGGCTTGTGGAGTACAAAGGTGACGGAGAGACGAGTATAGCCTCCGCACGGTGAGGAGTATGGTACCGTGTTTCTCTTTGTTTCTCTTGAAAAATTTCAGTTTTGTCTAGCGCGGGTACATGTGCTAGGATTGTGGAGTACGGAGGTGACTGAGAGACGAGTATAGTGTCCGCACCAAGGGGAGCACGCGGTCGTGTTTCTCTTTGTTTCTCTGTAACAATTTCTGTTTTGTCTAGCGGAGGTACATGTGCAAGGATTGTGGAGTACAGATGTGACGGAGAGACGAGTACAGCGTCCACACCAAGGGTAACACGGAACCGCGTTTCTTTTTTTTTCTCTACAACAATTTGTGTTTTGTCTGGCGGAGGTACATGTGCAAGGATTGTGGAGTACAAAGGTGACGGAGAGACGAGTACAGCGTCCGCACTAAGAGGAGCAGAAACTTGTGCTCCAACCAACATGGTTGTTCGAAAGAGTACACTTGTTACACATTGATAAACACTGGTTCGAAACATATGTTTGCGGAGTTTCAACTTTGCATACGTTACAAAAGTACAGACACTAAAAAAGTTGTAGGTAGTTCAAAGCAACTTCTTAGTACAGAGGTTTGAAAAGGAAAAGTATTGCATTCGCATCTTTTATCAAACTTTAGTTGTAGAAGTAAAAGTTTTCTGATGCTTCCACTGGGCCATCATCTTGCACCTTTAAATCAAAAATTTAACATAAAAGGTTTATTAGGAAAACATTATTTATTTTGTAAATTCACTACAACAACTTAATAATATTACTTTATTTTGTATTCAATGAGCAACTTAATATTATCTTTATTTTTTGATTGTACCTGAATCCTTTGTTTTGGAGAAGCAGGTTACTTCGCACCCTGTTATGATACGTTAACAAGTTTAAAAAACAATTTAAACGGTTGCTGTATTGGACATGTAGTTGAGGTTAACTCACATTTTTTCCACTTCTTGTTTTTTCTGCAGTGCCTTCTTGAGTTGGAGATGCAGCTTCTTTGTCAACCTGGTTTTTTGTATTTAAATTTTATTAGTCTTATATTGTTGTACTTGGAACTTTAAATTTATGATTTGTAAGTAGTTCAATTAGTTAAATTTGAACAGACACAACAAAAAATTGCCAGTGTGATTATGTCTTTTGTCGTACCTCATTATTTGCTATCCTTTCATCTTGCTGAATTTGCTTGCAACGTTCATCCTGTGCTTTCTTGAACAATGCGAAAGTTTGTCTGAGATGAAATGTTGTCTTCTGTAAATTTTCTATAACTTTAGCTTCATTGTCAGAAATTTCTTTGACAGTAGTTGCTTGGTTTTCAGCAGCTGTTCCATTTTTGAGTCGGTCAAATGTAGTTGGTACTTTGTGTGATAGGTCGTATGCGCTAGTCAGCAAGTTGTCAATCTGTTCCAATGTATCTTCTGATACACTGGTGTTTTCTTCTTCAATGGAACCACCAGTTGGAATGCTTGATCCTCTGAAAGTACGCTTTGCCGACATCATTTGGTCTTCATGATGCGGATACATTCTTTTCAGTGGATTCCTTTTCTGGTAGTAAACTATGTCATTTGGTGCTTTCCACTGTTATGATGAGAAAATGAAAACATTGTATTAACTTATGCAGTACGAGATATAATTAACAAAAAGGATAAAGGGTCATTGAATTTTTCTTACAGGTAAGTTTCGAAATATCCAGGTATTGGGGTCTTCTCCGCCTTTTTTAGCACAATCTGCTGCAGCGATGCTCTTTAGTTTTTCATAATCCATGAAGTGTGTACGAGATGTTCTTGTGTCCAGGTCTGAAAGGCCTTGTTTCATACAACAGTCAAGATATAACAGACTGGTGCTATGATGCAGCCAGGCAGGGCAGTCCAGTTTGATTTAGATTTTCTGTACTGGATGACTGCTCTCTTGAGCTCATCTACAAGCAACTGACACAAATCCATGTCCTTCAACTTTAATATGTCCAGATTTTTTACCATTGCTGCCTCCCTTGACACACGGACAGCTGTTCCAGGGCATATGAATTTCATGTACATTATCAACACAAATACTTTCAGAGCCAAATCGTCGTTTGCTTCGTCTTTAACCAACAGCCTTAGGAGCTTGCGAAGGTCATCAGTATTCATATCCTCATTTTTCCTAAATCCAAGCTCAATCTTCAACTCATGTAATGTTTTGTCGTTGCCACTTTCTGATGGTCTCGGAGTTGTGTTTGAACCGTCTGGCAGCCCAAACAGCAGATGGATAGCATAAGAAGCAATCTCAATTACTTTGTTTGCTACTCCTAGATTCAGAGTCATGGTTGCTGGATCTATTCTATTCATAAGGAAGCAGGCAAGTCGGATATTAATGTTTTGCCTTATCTTGCTGTCAAGCAAAGGACCCAAACCTGCATCCCGAAGCCTTTTTATATGCCGTTCCTCCAATATTTCAACACAGGTGAATAGCTGTCTAAGTGAGCATCTTACTGTCTTGTTGATCGTTCTGGCCATAAAATTTATTTTTGCCTTTTTTGCAATCCTTCTTGCCTTTTCCTGTTTCTTGCCTTTATTTTTTTATCTTCTGAATTTTCAGATATGTTCTGCATGATTAAAATCAATTGTGTTAGACAAAAATGTTTAACAATATAATAAATGCATTTATTTTGCATTCAATGTACTAAGAAAATACTCATATTTACCTCGTTGTATTCATCGTTTTCTTCAACGCTGGTGTTGTTCTCTTCGTTGTTGTCATGCTCAGCGTGATGTTTGGTATTGCGAGACGATTTTCTTATTGCGGCGGCGTTTTCTGATTTCTTTCCTTCTTTGGCAGATTTTGTAGGCTGTGTTTTTTCTTCTTCATTGATATTTGGAGCACTTTGGCTAGAGCTGGTGACTACTGTCTCTTTTGTAGATGACAATCGTTTGCTTCTCCTTGGATTTTTAGAACCAATATCAACAGTTTTCTTTAACATGTTTTCAGACTCTTTTTCCATTCTTGCTGCCTCTTTCTCTGATGATATATTCTCGTGCTTTCTTCCTGCAAGGCTATTCAAAATGTTTCTGCGAGGAGGCGGTCTGACTGCTGTTGCAATATTTTTAGAGGAATCTGCGCTTGTTCTTGCTTCACAATTTTTCCTTTTAGAGTGTATATTTGCATTTAATGCATTTATGTTGTCTTGTTCTTCTGGGAACACAACCGCCAGTGGCTTCAAGTTTAGTGGGGCAATTGGAGCTTCCTCGTGATTTATAGTGGCTGCAATAATATCGCAGAAATCATCTATCCAAAGGTTAATACATGGAAATCGTATTTAAAATTTAATATAATTGTTTGAAGCTATTATAGTTTTATATAGACGCATTTTAGTTGTAGAGACGTTTTAGTTAATCTTAAACTCATTGTCACGGATGATAAGTACCAGAAATTTTTTATATTAGAAATTTTGAATTTTTTTGTTTTAATATGCTTTAAAGATAAATCGGTTTGACTTCAAAGGAATCATAAGAGTAACACATTTTCGCATTGATGGATAAGTTTGTACATTACCTTCATTCAAGGACGGTGATTCCTGCTGACTTTTCATACCGGAGATTTGCTATTCTTCCTGAAATTGAAATGCAAAAATCTGCATGGGAGGAAAGCAACTGTTTAAATTTATCATGGAAACTATTCTTAAATTAATTTTGTTAAGATGAGTGCCATAGCGCACTTTCACACATAAAGCTGTAATTATGTCTTAATTTGATAAGGCAATATGTGCAGGGGGTTAAAGTTATTATTTAAATTTTCCTTGGTTTCTACTCATGGTTACACACATAATGATGTAGTTTTGCCTTAGATTAATAAGGTTTGTACCTGGAGATACAGAGTGCATTACAGTTCTAAAACTGTTTACAACAGTCAGACTAATAAGCAAATAAATATTTAATAACGAAAGGTCTTCTTTAGACGCAGATGCCATTTATTTCCTTAATTTCTATACCATTGGAGAAGAAACTAAAGGATGAGCCATCGGTTGAATTGATCCATACTGTGCCCGAGCTCACAGATCTGAGATCTCTAAAGGCACGCGCCGTCGCGGATTGAAGGGTGGCCGGCGGAGTCGGCGGAGTGAGTAGAGTAGCCACTGTAATCCCCGCAGCAACAACTCAGATCTCCACAGCTTCCTTCACCGCTGGTCGATGAGGAGGAGGGGATTGTAGAGAGGATAGGTGTTTGGCGGCTCGCTAGGGTTTGCCCTCACTTTTTGCTGGACCGGTGATGGGGGAAGAAATGGGAGCTGCCGCACAGTCTATGTGTTCTAATTTGTATATAAGGAATACAGGTGTGGAGACAACGAATTCAGGCATCGTAGTGCAGTCTGTTGCTTGATGGGAAACTAACCTCGGATGGAGCAGCAGTGGAGACTATCTTGATTCTCCGACAAGTTCTTGTACGGGGTCGGCCTGTACCGCGTCCTTGCGCTGAGTTCTTCCGTGGGTGTTTGAGTAGATTAGAGTTTAGTATGTAGGTTTTTGCCCTAATGCAGTTCTAATATAGATGTAGAAGACGAATTTGGTTGATATTGTGGGACCCACCACGTCAGGTTTTTGCGGGATTTTTTGATATTCTGAACAATACCACTTATACTCTAACGATTTAATTCATTATTTTAATAATGGATATTATTACCAGGTTGTTTCTTTTGGTTTTGGTTGCAGCTGGGGATATTACAGATGCGGCACGAAGATCAAATATTGTATCTTTTTGGTTTTAGTTGATAGTTTCTGTTTTCTGTGATATCTAATGTTGCTGATATTATGTAGTACGGTTGTGCTGTATGCGCGAGTACAGGCGTGGCACGAAACACGGGTACAGACTGTTGGTAGGGGTTGAACCAAGGTTGCACATGTACCTCCGGTGGCATGTGGCAGGACGCGTGACATGTTGCTAGTATCTTCGCCGCGAATGCGGAACGGCAGTTGCTATGGTGCCGTTGGATCTGCCTCGAGAGAGGAATCGTCGAGTCTCATCCGTCGCTCCGAAAACTGTTCCGGACTGAAGACTGTGGGGAGCTCATTCATGTCCCATCCGTCGCCTCGGAATCTGTTTTCGCTCTCTATATAGATTGCGTGGAGCTCTCCATAACTTCCTGTGCTTCTCCGTTGCTCCAATCCACCAAAGTATTGTCTTGTTCATATTTTTCAAGTTGGTTCATCTACGTTAGGTATGGCGTCCAATTCCACGGTCAGCAACCTGAAGCGGGGACGCGGTCGCCCTATTGGAAGCAAGGACAAGGTCCCCCGGGCGTCGAGGAAGTTGAAGGCTGCCGCCGCCCCGCCTGCGGATGTACCGAGGCCCAGTGGGGGCGTCACTGCCACCGGCGAGAATTGCCTGGTGAGCGTCGCGGCCGCCGCGTCCGCCGGTGCCGTAACAACCTTTCGGGTGCCACGGGACATTCCGGCCGTGGCCGTCGTGGAAAATAAGCCGCCAGTGAAATGCTCGTGGAAGGAGGTGTCGATGACCTTGTCACCGGCGCACGAGTTCTTGGTGTTCGTCACCGTCCCAGGGCTGATGAAGCTGAGGCTTCCGGACGCCTTTGCCAAGGCGTACGCGTGGTACGATCCGGGCTATGCACTCTTGCGAGAGGCGAGTCCGAAGCAGGAGCCATGGAAGGTGTCGACTGTCTGGGAGCATGGAAGCCTGTACCTTGCTGGCGATTGGGGCATGTTCGCTGCTCTCTACGGTCTTCAGTCTGGGAATGTCCTGTCCTTTCGCCACAGGGAGGATACTGCTAGCTTCGTTGTCAAGGTCTTCAACAACGAGGCGTGCCGCGTTTCGTTCCTCCCTCTGTTGGACTAGTATTAGCGACGTCGTCTACAACGAACCGGCTTGTGGAATCTTCTGATTTGTTGCCCTCTTCGTTCTTGTATTCTGTTCTGTATTTCCGTATGATGTAATTTTCATGGTATTGGTGAAGTTGCAAGGAAGTCTGGGTACTTGTTTTTTTGAATTTGTACTTCTTGGTTTTGTTCTTATTCAAATGGTATACATTCTTTACGAGTACTGTGGTAAAACTGTCATCAGTACAGCTGTTCAACGGGAACGAGTAGAAATATCGTGTCTGTTGGTTTTAGTTAATAATTTCTCTTTCTTGTAGGTACAGTTGCTAAGAGGGCGGAGTACAAAAATGAAATTGACGGGAGTACATCTGATTTACGAAGAGCAGCAGCAGATTGTTTCTGTTTGTTTTTGTTCATGTTTCATTTTATATAAGGTATATATTGTTAATAGCCTGGAGTAGTCCGTGGCAACTGAAAGGAGTACAGGTGCTGCATGGAGAGGAGTACGAGATTGTTTCTGTTGGTATAGTTGGTTTCTTCGGTTCTATGGGATAGGTACAGTTAGTAATAGCGTAGAGTACAGTGTTGCAACTAAATCGAGGACAGTTGTGTCATGGAGAGGAGAACCAGATTGTTTCCGTTGGTTTCTTCTGTTCTATGTGATAGGTACAGTTGGTAATAGGGTAGAGTACAGCTGATCCCAGTTGATAGTTATGGAGTACTGTCCAATCAGAATCACGAGTACTAATACATAGTATGTATAAGTACCTAACGATGTGCTGCATAGGTACATTTATGTTGTTGATGGAGTGCTAAACCAGCAGGTGCACTGTACTGCTGTACAGCATGATGCATAAGTATGGTTGCATAGCATGCAATCGATGCGTAAGTACGGTTACATAGCATGAAATGGATGATTTTAATGCTCTGTATTAAACTTATTTTTGGAACTGATGGACGACCCCTTCATCCCTGTAACTGCTTTCACCCCCACTACTTTTGACGGTTTTATAGGTGTTGGCGCATAAGTGTTTTTCATGGTCTATAATTAGCAACCGCTACTACTAACTGCCAACTCCAGTCCTTATATTCTGAACATTTCCTTGTATCTCTATCACATCATCCGCTGAGAAACAAAAATATACTGCGGCGAAGAAAGATCCATTCTTCTTCTCTGCAATCATCATCAATGGAGCAGGGTTCTTCCTCTCTCGTTTCTGAGATCGCTTCTGGTCCAGTGACGCATATCAGCGCTCACTCAGACGTCATCACCGTTGCTAGAATGTCCCGAGGTATGCCAGGTATGCGCACTGCTATCCGTGAGGATGCAAGGTTTCCGTTTGGATTGCCTTGTCTGCTGCATTCTGATCCTCGTTCATGGCCCGCTGATCGCACTGAACAGGTATTCATTGTTTTCCATTGATTGCACGAAAATGTTTGTGTACTGTATTTCACACTAGAGAATTCGTAAATTCGCAGGGTATTGACGCATCGCTAATGCCACTGGACTCTCCTTCCGCAAAAGCATTTGTTCCTTGTACACAGGAGGGGCCTGGCGACAAGCACTGGGTTGGTTCCAATGGCGAATGGGTTGCAGTTGTTCAGGAGCAAGCACGGTGGTCTCTGCTTAACGTCTACACAGACGAGGAGATCCCTCTGCCATCCGTTCGTAACGTTGGCATCGTTCCTGATGGGCCTTTCTTGTATCGGTATGATTTGGCACACATGCAGTTGTTGAAGATTCAGATAACTGCTGAACCATACAGGGTTGGAAACAGATGGAACTACTATGTCATAGCAGTGTTCGATAAGATGATTGCAATCATGCGTGGTGGTAGTAGGGACGTGCAGTGGAGAATCCTTCGCAACGATTACCTTGCACCTTCAAGGTATGTTGATGCCATTCTTACGGCTGGTAGGATCTACGCTGTTACTGCACCCAGAGGGGACGTCCTTGTTTGGGAACCTACTATTTGGGGTGAGTTTTTGATTTCTGTGCTTATAGTTTAATTTTTTTCTTTATTTTTGCACTTATTTTTTTATTGCGTAGTGTTCTTTGCATGACGTTATTCCTAGTTATGTAATATCTGATGTATCTTAACTACATTTAAACAAATAAACAGGTGCTGGTGCTGCTCCTCGGGTGATAGCTGCTCCAGAGATTATTGAGCAGCCAAACTTACATGGTGCTGTTCATGATGGTAACAACATTCCTCCCGGCACGTGGTTCCTTTCTCCGGGGCATGAAGGCACCATTCTTTGGATTAATGTTAGAGGTCATGGTGAACCCAGTGAAGGTGATCCCATGGATCATATGGGTAGGGCGCTACTGAATTACCCGTCGATGCGTTGTCATGTTTATGCAAGAGATTCTTACAGTGAAGACCCCGTCACACCAAATTGGGTCAGGCTTGAAGATCTGCAAGGCACATCTGTGTTCGTTGGTATAAACTACCCTTTTCTGCTTGGTCCTCCTGATGAAGCTGGTGTCGACGGTGTCCATGCAGCTCCTGTTTTCACACCAGATTGTGTGTTTGCTACTCACAAGCGTTTCCACCAAGTACCACAGCCTGTTCCAGATTGGTGCAGGATGTCACTCAATGGTGGAGTTGGCATTGGTTCCACTTTTGAGTATGGTGTGGCTAACTGGGGTGATATTGTGGAGTCTCCTATGTGGTTTGTTCCTACTGTGCCAGTTGGAGTGTGGGGATTTGGCTTTTAGAGATGAAGAAGTGTCTGAGAACTCTATAAGTGTCGCTAGTGAAGTATTTTAAGTCAGTTATATTGCAGTTGTGTTCTTTAAACCATGGGTTGAATTTGTATTAAAGTTTGTTTCAAGGATGTTTTATTCTTATATGTTCCTTTGTTTGGGTTGTATTGAAGAATCTTATATGTACTATTGTAAATTTTAACAGTCTTCTGGTTATTCAAGATGTTGTTGTTCTTGACTGTTTATTTATCTGTTTATCCACAATTTTTCTCTTTCATTATGTAGGTACAGGTGCCAGTGTGGTGGAGTACATATGTTACCTTAAGACAAGTACAGCTGTGGCACCAACAAAACCATCTATATAATAACATATGTAAAACTGGAACCATTTTTGTTTGTACTAAAAGTATCATGGTTTGTTCCTCTAAACATGTTTTGTTACATTCACCTCTAAACATAGTCTGTTAAATGAGTCGCCTGTTAGAGCAGGTTCACCACCGGCACGACGACCCTTACGGCATCATCTCCTCCAGATCGTTGAGTCCTCTAACCGCCATCTTCCGCGATGTGTCATCCTCACCCCTGAGATCCAACATTGCCTGCGCCGCTGCAATTTGCTCCTCTAGGCCCTGCCCTGACAAGTGTGCCCACGATGATGCTAAACATATCTGCAGTAGCAGTAGCTTCCGTCACAGCTTCGTCTGTCGCTTCTCCTCTGCCATCTTTGGCTATGTTGAACTTTCATAATTTAGATGTCTAATTCAGGACCAGGAAAGTAAAATTGACACAAAATTACCTATGGGAGTTTGGGGCTCACCACAGGCAGACTTATAGTATATCAGCAATTCTGAATATCCTGTTATAGTTCGCGCCGTGCTGGTGCTGAGGAGTGGATAAACCTAACCCTAACCGTGTTTGGCAGTCAGTCGAATTTAATAATGCCTTAAAAATCATCGGGAATGGGAGAATATTATGTAGTACTGGTAGTACTAGTATTTGTTTAATTAGATAAGTATTGCAACACACAGGATGATATATCCTAGTGGTTCGAAGGTGTTACGCATAGGTCGTGAGTTCAACTACTCTTACGTGTCATTTATGTTGAGGTAAAACTGTGTGTGGATATAAGGTGATGTGGGACAGTTTAGTAACAGCGGTTGTAATTGTTAGTAAATTGTGTCACATCATCTTCTATCCAACACCTGTTGTACATTTATTATTATTATTATTATAACAGGTGATATAATCATTTCATTTGTAATGTAAGAGCATCTGCGCCCCCGAAATAGTTGTCGGCAGAGACGTCGGCACTTCGCTATGGGTGACGCCCTAATGTTTCGTTTTTCACGCAAGCTCCTCCCACCACTGATGTTGGCCTGGCTAGCACCAGCGCTGGCTTGCCGCCTCCCGCCACCGCCATGCCTCCTGGCGATATAGCCGTTCCGCCTCCTTGAATGCCAGTTGTTCCTCCTCCTACCGCTTCTACCGCTCTTCCTCTTGACCCCACTACTCCGCCTGCTGCCGTGCGTCCTACAGTTGTTGTGCCTCCTTGCGCTCTCTTCGCTCCGCCTCCTAGCGCTGCCGCTCGTCTGCGACATAGGCACCTACGGTTGCTGATGGCGTCATCTCCTCCGACGCCTCATTTCCGCCAACACGACTTATACGGCCGTCTCTAGCGCCGCGTCGTCGCACGAATCGAACATTGTTATATTTCTAGGGTTTTTAAACCAATGAGGCGGGAGGGAGGGATAATATAGAACGTCGGCTAGGCAGGAAACCTCCCGCACCGTGTCGTGTCGGGAGAATTTCCGCGCAGTGTAGTGGATAAAAATATCTCATTTGTTAGGTATTTAATGTAGTATATGGTAGTGTGGCAGATACACTGGAACGGTGCTTCCTGCTAGACATGGTATGGTCGAATCAATTGAAGCACGTGTCACATCTACAGTGCTAGGAACACAACGATCGCAAGAACAAAAAAAGGAACCACTTTGTCGGTCAACGTCCTGCCGTTTTGTTGATAACCCTATAGGATAGTAGGGAAAATTGATTATAACCATCCCTCCTCACGCCTTCCTTATTCGCACGTCCGTACGTCTGCACGTTTGCACGTATAACTCACAGTTATTATTTATTAAATGTAATTAATCCGCTTTTAAGCTATCTGGCTGTTCACATCCGAATGAGGGAATATAATTCGGCAGTGATGTTTTCTCACTCATCGTCACCACGTTAATCTTCTATAAAATAGAACCTCAAACCAAGCAGATAAGTATCAAAACCATCATTTGAATCATTTTCTTCTCCCATCCTTATGTCTCGCCAAGGAAGTGACACCGTATATTCGTTCGAGCATCTCTCAATGGATTTCAAGGTCACTGTAACTACAAGGTCTGCAACAATGGAGAAGTGGATATACCGCGTATCAGAAGATTTCCTTTGCGACGCCAGGCCAAAGATTGTTGGTCTTGATTGCGAGTTCACTGACAAAGTGAAAGGAATAAAGCAGAAACATCTTCCAGAGGATAGACGGCAACGTGCAGCGGTTTTGCAGCTATGTGTTGCCAATGACATCATTCTTTTCCAGGTATCACGAATTAGACCATACTTTTTTTCTACCAACTGTTCCGAATTATATACGTCGTTCATCTTTATTTTCGATTTTCTCAGATATTTCACGCAACAAAGGTTCCAGATTTGTTAAAGAAATTCTTGAGCTCGGCGAAGGTCTGGTTTTTTGGTGCAGCAATTGATATGGATCGCAGGATGCTGATGCCGTACGGATTAAAAATCAGGTGTGCCTTCGACTTGCAGAAGATGATCAATATCCATAAACTAGGTCCAGGTGTTAAGAATGTAAGAATACCATCACTCTATGACCTGTCAAATGCTGTGTTGGGGACAAGTTTGGAAAAGAAAGGTGATTCGTGCAAGAAAATAAGAGAGGAAGGTTGGGCAAGCCCCGAATTAAGCTTTGATCAGGTCAAATATGCAGCCTTGGATGCACGGCTAAGCTTTGAAATTCCTAGGAAAAAATGGGCAATTAAGGGATACGATATTACTGGATATATTTACAATGTATGACTGATACTGTTATCATTCATATGATTGACTGTAATGTGTTTATATACAATTATTAATCAATGTAATGTGTGTTAATGTGTGCTTTGGATATTGAAATTTTCTTTTGTATATCAGTACTGGGTTGAGCGGTGGTATTGACACGAGTATAGCTGCTGATAGAGTATGAGTACCAGTTGTAGTACGTACATTCGATAAGGGCCTTAAGTACACCCGCTTTTAGTCTGGGATACAGGTGCAAGTTGTATCGAGTATAGTTGTGAAGGGCGCACGAGTACAGATTGGGAAGCAATAGGAGTACATAAGTGTTTATCTATGTTCAGCATGTTTTTTGTTCACTGGGCGCTCTAGTACAGCATGTTTTTTTGTAAAGATTACAGTGGTGAAGGGTGCGTGAGTACAGCTACGGTACGAAGAGGATTACATGAGTGTTTCTCCATGTGTTCTGCATGATTTGTGTTCTCTGGAAAGGTACAGGTGCCGAAAATCGTAGAGTACAGTAGTGAAGGCTGCACGAGTTCAGGTTTGGCATCGAGTGGAATACATGAGTGTTTCTCCATGTTTTCTGCAATGTTTGGTTTCTCTGGTACAGTACAGTTCTGAAGGTTGCACGAGTTCAGCTTTGACAACAGGAAGTGGAGTGCAGGAGTGTTTCTCCATGCTTTCTGCAAGTTTTGGGTTCTTTGGGAATGTACAGGTGCCACAATGGGTCGAGTACAGTTCTGAAGGTTGCACGAGTTCAGCTTTGGCACCAAGTTGAGTACAAGAGTGTTTCTCCATGATTTCTGCAAGTTTTGGGTTCTTTGGGAATGTACAGGTGCCACAATGGGTCGAGTACAGTTCTGAAGGTTGCACGAGTTCAGCTTTGACGACAGGAAGTGGAGTGCAGGAGTGTTTCTCCATCCTTTCTGCAAGTTTTGGGTTCTTTGGGAATGTACATGTGCCACAATGGGTCGAGTGCAGTTCTGAAGGTTGCACGAGTTCAGCTTTGCCACCAAGTTGAGTACAAGAGTGTTTCTCCATGATTTCTGCAAGTTTTGGGTTGTTTGGGAATGTACAGGTGCCACAATGGGTCGAGTGCAGTTCTGAAGGTTGCACGAGTTCAGCTTTGGCACCATGTTGAGTACAAGAGTGTTTCTCCATGTTTTCTGCAAATTTTGGGTTCTCTGAGAAGTTACAGGTGCCCCAATGGGTCGAGTACAGATGTGAAGGTTGCACGAGTTCAACTTTGACAGCAAGTTGATTACAAGTGTGTTGCTCCATGTTTTCAGCAAGTATTTGGTTATGTGTGGGAAGGTACAGGTGCCACAATGGATCGAGTACAGTTGTCAAGACTGAACGAGGTCAGCTTTGACACCAAGTCGATTGCAGGAGTGTTTCTTCATGCTTTCTGCAATATTTGGGTTCTTTGTGAAGATACAGGTGCCACAACTTGTCGAGTACAGTTGTGAAGGTTGCACGAGTTCAGGTTTTACAGCAACTGGAGTACAGAACTGTTTTTCTTCATGTTTTCTCCAAGATTTGGTTTCTCTGGGAATATACAGGTGTCACAATGAATCGATAACAATTGTGAGGGTTTTAAGAGTTCATCTTTGGCACCAAAGAGGATAACAGGACTATTTCTCTATGTTTTTCATCATGTTTTTTTGTTCACTGGGAAGTGACAGGTGTGAGCTGTATCAAGTACATTGGTGAATGTTTCGCGAGTACACCCTCGGAAGTAATAGGAGTACGTGAGTTTTTTTTCATGTTTTCTGCATGTTTTGGGTTCTCTAGGAAGACACAGGTGCATGGGACGAATACAGTCGTGAAGTTTGCATGAATACAGGTTTAGCACCAAAAGGAGTACATGACTGTTTCTATATGATTTCTGCAAGTTTTGTTTTCTCTGGGAAGGGACAGGTGCTAGAAGGGTCGAGTACAGTTGTCAACGTTGCACGGTACATATTAGGCACCAACAGGAGTACATAGTGTTTATTCATGTTTTATGAAGTTTTCGGTTCTCTGTGATACATAAGTACTGATATAAAAGTACATACTGCAGCATATTCACTAGTATGCGACTCATCAGTAAACACCAGATAAAAGGGCAAGTTCAACACAAGTACTTACTTGTAAAATGCATAAAAAAACTGGATTATAGTGTATACAAAGTTCTACACGATATAGGTTTACAGTACACGATGAAGGTCCAACACAAGTACTAAGATCTAAGACCATCACAATGTATTCAAGTTCACCAAAACAGCATCAAAAGGTATTCGAGGAAATGAACCGACACATACGATTCATGTGTAGTGCTCCACCATTCACCATAGGGGATGTGCTTCAAAATATAGTAGGCAACAATGAATAACAAGTTAATAAATATATGAGAGATTTAATTGTTTTATGAAAAATCAGTTTTGAACATGTGAACATTCTTACTATGATTTCTTCACTCATAAAATGAGCATGGGGGTTTTAATTCTAGGATTTCCTCTGGCAAATTGGCCTTGTTGTGCACGGTGAATATTAAGATGTACAGATACTCAGCTTTAATGTCATTTATAAAGGGCTGCAATGGACGAAGACAATAGTAGTTACTGCATATCTTATAAACACTGTATCTTACTAACAATGTGTAGTTCACTAACACTTACGTGATCATTTAGAATTGGCTGATATCCTTCCCTTTTACCCAACAGAACCTTTCCATCGTATAGGTACGCACCCATCAGACAGTAAAATGCGCACTGATTTACTCCTTGGTGTGGGCACCTGATATATATTGGCTTGTTTGCAAGGGAAACCCATCTTTTTGGTTGATTACTTGCATTGTATGCGTCTAAACCATATACTGTTTGAGCAGAAGTTCCATCCTTGCCATCTGTAGGAATCAGGAAATAAATGATTCCAAACTAATGATCCACAACAACAAATATTATTATTTTGAAAGCATGGAAAATTATTCTCTACTTACTATGATATCGCATTCCGTATGGTATGTGCTCCTTGTATACAGTGGACTACATCCCTTTGTGTCAGCATAGTTTCTAGAGTCCAATATTTCGAATTCTTTTTTGTATTTGTTCATCACATACAAAGTATAGTGATAACTTTTGAAGTACGGCATCAATATCTGTTTTGAGATTGGACATATAGGAACAAGATGAAAAATGTAGTTCTGTATGCTGTAATTGTATTGCACCTTTAGAAGTAGGGAGCTTACAAGTTTTGCGTCAAGAAGGCTCTTTTCTTTGTCAACATATCTAGGGAAAGTGTCCAGTGCAGTTTGCAGATCGAAATCTTTTTTGTAGTTAAATGTTTGATCCCTTTTTTGAGAGGCTTCTTCTATTTGTTCTTTTGTCTGATTCCAAATACCCACCTGGAGAACATGCTGCATCATACGTTGCAAACATAGATTATATCAGATTATATCAGTAGTTAGTGTACAATATAATCACTGTTATAATGCAACATATATTGTTGACTGCAATGCATACCATGATAAATCCTGGGCTTAACAACACTCTTTCTCCAGTAGCGTACAAATCGGAGGTACTCCTCATCTCGTCAATGATGTAGTCCAATGTAGTACCATCCAGTAACTGACCACTACTAAATTGTCTAGCAATGTCAGCCCCATCGTTTGGTACATTGAAGTCAGGAATAGCACTGTGCATAACTGGTGCATTGAATACCTCAGTTCTGCAAGGAAATCCAAAAGGTTAAAATTAACAAGTGGAAGATATGAACATTATGCAGTGCATGATAAATTACTTACGATGCAAATTTGTTTGATGTCACTAGGAGGTTGTACAGTCTTTTTGCTTTGCATTGGTGTTTGAACTTCTTTGGTCTATACTGTGCCACAGACTCGCGATGATCTCTTGCAGTATGTTTTGGTCTCTTTGTTGCCGTGGCTTCAGATGGAGAAACAAGTTTCCTCTTCTTTTTGTCTAAATTACAGTATTACAATATATACAAAAGAGTAAAAGAAAACAAGAAACATATAAAAAGGGAGGTAGACAGAGGACAGAGGATCATATCAGCTTTCACCCTATGCATAAGCATGGTGATATCATGAAAAAACCCTGCCTTCCAACCTCTGAAAGTCGGCCTGATATGTTTAAAGATGCATGCATTCCTTTGCTTCCAAATGTTCCAACATGCAATGACCACAACTTCAACAAAACATGGTCCCTGAAAATTTCTTTTGGCAGCATATAGTGATGCAAGTGTATCTCCCGGGTGCCAGGGTATTTGCAAATAATTCCAAATTCGTGTGCTGTACATGCAATTAAAAAAGAGGTGTCTCCAATCTTCATAAGAATCATCATGACACAATGGTCTCTTTGTTGACGTGGCGTCAGATGGAGAAACAAGTTTCCTCTTCTTTTTGTCTAAATTATCAGTATGCTCAACATCTACATAATTGTACTCTGAATCCTTCGTTGGAGTCTGAAAACTTTGTGACCCGGTGGTTCTAGAGTACATATCATCATCTGAACCTTTTGTAATAACTGGATCCTGGGTTTTTTGAATCGACAGACAATCCTCATACATTACAGATATAGGAATAGCATGTACTAAGTGGTATTTTGTAGTCAGCACACCCTGCATGTCTACTGAATAAACAACAGGCACTCCTATTTCAGATATAGGAATTTGTTCTTCACATTGTTTCCTGTTTATATCTGCAGGCAGACCTGATTCACCCTTGGTTACAGTAATGGAAACACATCCGGCATCCTTATACAGTTCCAGCATTTCTTCAACGTCAATCATGCTGTTGATGAGTGCCATCCCTTCTATGCATGTGCCCTCTTCTTTTACATAGTACATGCTGTAACCCCGGCCATATCCCCGTATCTCTAACATTGCTAGCATATTGGTATATGTAATGTAAGATTTGCTTAGTTTCTTCTCCAAATTATCTTTTCCATCTAGGTGAAACCTAACATCCCACACTTCATCCTCCAAGCTAAGAAAAAACCACAGGAAAATCAAATCAAAATTCTGGATATTGCCAAACCCTAGATTTTCTAGGGTTGCGGTGCCGCAAAAATTAAAGAGGAGGGAAGGAAGCTTACTCGACGCCGCCGAGTGATGAGGTCCACCGATGGCTCTCAGTCGGGCGCTCCTTCCAAACCTTCGGCAATGGCGACGCAGCCGCCGGGAACAGCGACACGTCGCCCTCGACTGGGTTCGAGGTGTCGCAGGACTCCGAGACGTTATCGCCATATTCGTCGCAATGCCCGCCGCGTCTTCCACCATCTAACCCATCGCCGTAGTCGCAGTGAGTCGCCATTGAGGAGGAACAGAGAGGGAGGAACGGTTCGTGTCTACCCTGTGGCACGTGGCAGGAAGCGATGTCACGATACTGCGGTTGCCATGGTCGCGCCGTCAGTGTACGCGTTGGCACGTGGCAGTACCCGGCGACAAGTCGCAGACACGTTGCTAGGATATCTGCCGCGAATGCCGAACGGCAGATGCCATGGTGCCGTTGGATGTGATTCGAGATTGGAATTAATGTGTGAACTTAAATCATTAATGTGTGTGACCAAGTGTTCTCATTTAGGTCACAGGTGTAAGCGTTGCGCGGGAGCACGTGTCTCACCACGGCCTCCCTCTCTTTTCTGGATAAGACCCGTGACCCTCTTCCCCCTGTTCAAACTGTAGCGTGGGAGACATTTTGCAAGGGGAAACGAAACGATATCATCTGGTGGGGCGGGGCGGAGGTGAGGGGAGGGGTGGTTAGATTTGCTTCGGTGGTTCGTCGCCGGGAGGATTCTTCGGGGCCACAGACCTCGGAGGCCCTCATTCCTCGCTGCCAGGGTCATCGGATACCCTCTTTCCTCTACCGGTGGCATTTTGTTCTTCTGGTAAAAAAATTGATTATCCTTCAAGTGCTGAAATAGACAGATCCGACAGTTGATTTTGATGTTTGTCCACCTAATATTGATGTTTTGTTCATATATTTCCGCTGTCATATTTCCGCTGTCCACCTAATACAGATCTGTATATTATTGGTATAATACATGCTAGTTTTTTGTACCATTTTTGTCCTTGTGTTGTTTTTTGTACTCGTGTTTGTTGCATCTATGGTATTTGGGTGGCTGTATGCAATTAGTTTGTTTTTTTCTTTTCTGACTCTGTTTTCCAAGTAAAATGTACTATGTATGCACTCATAAAATTATAGTTTAATGTTTGGTTTTTACTGTATAAATGGAAAATAAATGTGAAGGAATATAGTCTAATAAGTTTATCATTGAATGCATGTAACACATGTGTATATTTGTTTGGACAGAAAGCACATTATGGCTCATGAGGAGACTAGGAGGCCCGTTGTTTCACGTTTTGTTTTGGAGTACCTGGGGCTGGAACCTGGTGCAGTGAACGATGTGATGCTTGTGTGTGTTCGTTTCTCTTTTCGTACTGAGAGTTTGTTCAACGCAATACACACAGTGCAGTCACTCTTCACTGCTCCAATAAGATACATGATCAACACATCCAACAATTCTCAACTGCTTGTTAGATGCAGTAATCCATTTGATACATACTTGTTGGGTTCAGAACGAATCATGTTCAAGCATGGTGAAAAGTTGATCATATGTATTAAGGTTCAAACGCTTAGTTTGATGCCACCAAGTGAAGATAGCTTTTTCTACGGCAATGTGCAGCAGTTCCTTGCTATACACGAAGGGATGGATATACTCAACTATCCGAGGGGATTTGGTACGTCACCTGAAGATGTGGAGCTGCATCAGAACCCAACACTGTCTGCGACAACAATGTGGATCCTTGGTGTGGAGGAAGGGCCTGCTGATTGTTTGCTCAGGGTGGAGTTGAAGTATTTTGCTGGCCCTAAGGATTTTGTGTATGCATTGCGTGTTGCAAACTTGCCAGATGTGAAGTGGGCTGTTGATGAGGAAGGCTCGCTGTACTTGAAGTTCTCCAATCGTTACGCGTTTGATTTCACTTCCATAAATCACTTCTTCATATGTGGTCGCTTGATGTTGAAGTTTTATAAAGTTGCTACTGTAAGGAAAAGACACCCTGATTTTGATGGATCGTTCAAGTCAATTTATAGCAGGCAGAACATCAATGACACCTGGGATGTTGTTGAGTCAGCATAAATCTATATATATAAGTTATTGCAATGTCAGATGAACGTGGAATCAAGTGTTTGTTGAAGGACAAGTTGAAGATATCCATTGGTTATCAATGCTAGACCAGGCACACCTAGGTTGTACAATACTAGTTATGTCTCGTGTGAACTATCAGTTCGTTTGCTTAAGCTTTTGCTGGGAGTGTGTTCCCACCTCTTTTTTCAATGAAGTGCTGCCCTGTCAGGAAAAGTTGTAATGCTGTTTCTAATGAACACATATTTGCTTGTTTATTTGAACTATGCCTTGGTTTGGTATGAATGTATCTGTTGTCTGCATTGTTTTTTTGCTTTGTTGGTATCACCGAAATGTTTGAAATAGACATTTTTCATATGAATGTATCTTGTGTCCGGACGCCTTTGCGAGGGTGTACGCTCGGTATGATCCGGGCTATGCCCTATTGCGAGGGGTGAGCCCGAAGCAGGAGACATGGAAGGTGTCGACCGTCTGGGAGCATGGATGCCTGTACCTTGCTGGTGATTTGTGGCATGCAAGCTCACTACGGGCTTCATTGTAGTAGGTACAGTTGGTAAGAGTGATTAATACAATGTGAGACGGATTTGATCAGAACACTAGATAGTTCCTGTTGGTTTACGTTCAAGTTTTGTCTTGTTTTGGATACGTTCAAATGTTAATAACCTTGAGTACAACGTTAGAACTGAGACGAGCACAAGTTCAGCACAAAGAGGAGTACCAGGTTGTTTCTGTTTGTTTCGTCCGTTTTTGCAGCTTCTGCGGGATAGGTACGGTTATTAAAAGCCAACGGTACAGCGTTGCAACTGGAACAGGTACAGCCGTGGAACGAAGAGCTTATAGTACCTACAACACTCTATTGCAATAGGTACAGTTGATATGACTGTCGAGTACAGCGGTGAAACCGAACCGAGTACAATTTGGTAGGTACAGTTGGTAAGAGCCTGGAGAATAGCGTGCACTAGACAGTAGGCACAGTTGGTAAGATTTCCGGTTTCATCTAGTGCAGGTACATATGCAGGGCTTGAGGAGTACAGCTATGAAGAATAGACGCGTACAGCGTCCGCACCAAGAGGAGTACGGGACCGTGTTTCCCTTTGTTTCTCTATAAAGATATCCGTTTTATCTAGTGCAGGTACAGGTGCAAGGATTGAGGAGTACAACGTTGAAGGAGAGACGAGTACAGCGTCCGTACCAAGAGGAGTACGGGACCTTGTTTCTGTTTGTTTCTCTGCAAAGATCTTCGTTTTCCTCTAGTGCAGGTACATATGCAAGGCTTGAGGAGTACAGCTATGAAGAGTAGACGAGAAGAGCGTCCGCATCAAGAGGAGTACGGGACCGGGTTTCCCTTTGTTTCTCTATAAAGATATCCGTTTTGTCTAGCGCAGGACAGTGCAAGGATTGAGGAGTACAGCGTTGAAGGAGAGACGAGTACCGCGTCCGTACCAAGAGGAGTACAGGATCGTGTTTCTGTTTGTTTCTATGCAAAGTTCTTCGTTTTCCTCTAGTGCAGGTACATATGCAAGGCTTGAGGAGTACAACTATGAAGAATAGACGAGAAGAGCGTCCACATCAACAGGAGTACGGGACTGGGTTTCCCTTTGTTTCTCTATAAAGATATCCGTTTTCTCTAGCTAGGTGCAAGGATTGAGGAGTACAGCGTTGAAGGAGAGCAGTCCGCGTCCGTACCAAGAGGAGTCGGGACCGTGTTTCTGTTTGTTTCTCTGCAAAGATCTTCGTTTTCCTCTAGTGCAGGTACATATGCAAGGCTTGAGGGTACAGCTATGAAGAATAGACGAGAAGAGCGTCCGCATCAAGAGGAGTACGGGACCGGGTTTCCCTTTGTTTTCTATAAAGATATCCGTTTTCTCTAGCGGTACAGGTGCAAGGATTGAGTACAGCGTTGAAGGAGGAGTACCGTCCGTACCAAGAGGAGTACGTGACCGTGTTTCTGTTTGTTTCTCTGCAAAGTTCTTCGTTTTCCTCTAGTGCAGGTACATATGCAAGGCTTGAGGAGTACAACTATGAAGAATAGACGAGAAGAGCATCCGCATCAAGAGGATTACGGGACCGGGTTCTTTGTTTCTCTATAAAGATATCCATTTTCTCTAGCGCAGGTACAGGTGCAAGGATTGAGGAGTACAGCGGTGAAGGAAAGACGAGTACCGCGTCCGTACCAAGAGGATTACGTGACCGTGTCTTTGTTTGTTTCTCTGGAAAGATATTCGTCTTCTTTAGCGCAGGTACAGGTGCAAGGCTTGAAGAGTAGAGCTATGACGATCAGACAACAGCGTCCGCACCAAGAGGAGTACGGAACCGTGTTTCCCTTTGTTTCTCCATAAAGATATCCGTTTTGTCTAGCGCAGGTACAGGTGCAACGATTGAGGAGTACATCTTTGATTAATAGACAAGTACAACATCGGAACCAAGAGGAGTAATAGACCGTGTTTCTGTTTGTTTCTCCGTAAAGATATCCGTTTCCTCTAGCGCAGGTACAGATGCAAGGCTTGAAGAGTACAGCTATGCATAACAGACGGGTACAGCGTCCACACTAATAGGATTACGACACCTTGTTTCTTTTTGTTTCTCCATAAAGAAATCCGTTTTTCTAGTGCAGGTACAGGTTCAATGTTTGGGGAGTACAGCGTTGATGATTGACGAGTACAGCGTCGGAACCAAGAGGAGTACAGGGCCGTGTCTCTGTTTGTTTCTCTGTAAAGAACTCCGTTTTCTCTAGGTACAGGTGCAAGACTTGTGGAGTACGGCGGAGCAATTGAACCGAGTACAGGTGCCGCATGAAGAGGATTACCATATTGTTTTCCGTTGGTTTCGTTATTTCTCTGTGCAGGTACAGTTGTTCATAGCCTAGAGTATGAAGTTGCAACTAAGACAAGTACAGGTACGGCACGATGAGGATTAGCAGATTGTTTATGTTGGCTTTTAGTTCATAATTTATATTATATGTAGTGTACAGTTGCTAGAATTCTCGAGTACAGTCTTCCTGTTGAGTAGAGTACAGGTGCGCCTCGAAGACGAGTACCTTTTTTCTCTGATAGTTTACCCACTACTCTGGCATAGGTAAAGAACGATGGGTACAGTGGTGCTAATGAGGCCAATGCATGCACGGAACTGCTGCTTTGCCTTTTCCAATTACTCATCAGAAACTGCGTATAAATTAGGAGCCAATCAGGGATTACGTAGGTCCCGCTGGGTCAGGTTATATGCCTAGTTATCCGGTATGGAGGGAGCATCTGAGTCAAAATGCTTTTATTACTGCCCGAGTCAAATGCTTTTATTACTCCGGTTTTTTTAATGCTACAGTGTTGGGGAAGTGAGACGGCTCGGATTCAATATATAGACAACCTTATCACTTTACAGCTATTCTCACTCTTCTTCCCTCTTCCATCTTCCATCGTCTAGGTCTACACCCACGCCGAGAGATTCTGCTGGTGCTGCTGGTCCATCAGACCATATCGAAGTAATCGTCCTCTTTCTCTGTCTCGGTGGGTCTTCTCCATAGCTGTATCGGGTATATATTTGTTTTCTCATATCTCTGTTGATTCCCGTTACCCCCTTGTTTTTGCAGTAAGAACTCGTTGCATTTTTTTGTCTTCCTCTTTCTTTGCCTTTTTTTGTCTCTTCGTTTTCTTTGCTATGTTTATCCTAAAACTGGTAAGTACCATGGACTACAACTTTTAAAAACAAATCATATTTGAAGATTTAACCCTAATAGATCAGATCTACAATTAACAATTAATACTTTCTATATCTATTACATGTAATCTCTGTGAGATCATCTATTTTATGCTTTTTTTGTGACTAAGAAACTTTACTTACGGATCTCCTTTTCCATGTGTGCAGGATTTTCTTCAATATGGTCTGCAATGTTTGTGGTAATCCAGATGGACCATGCAGGTCCAAAACAAGGGATTGTTCTTTTTTCATATCAGAGCTGTTGGTTAAGTCTGAAGATTTGCTGGTACATTTTTTTACTATATTTATTTATGCACCAACGTATTATTTATATTTTTACATAATGTTTGATTTTGCATGTTTCCCTTTCTTGTAGAATGTCCCATGCTATGTTAGGAACAAGATAAACATGATATGTGCTGGCAGAAGTGAAGTCCGTGTCTCTGATTATGTAGGCAACAATTACACTTTCAATGTCGTGGAGAATGAGTCGGTAACTAGTTTTTATGGTTGGGGGTGGAAGGAATTTCTATGCAAATCCCAATCTCGTCCTGGTGATTTCATTATGTTTGAAATGACCAACAACTCCGATAGACCAATTAAAGTAGGACCTTGCAAATCATCAACAACGTCCCAGATCATTAATGTCCAATCTTATACTTCGAGTGGTTCTTATAGTGAATCAAGTGATGAAGAACCAGATGAAGGTTATATGATTTTTATTTTTTCATATGTTTTACTTATGATGCAATATGTCTCCACCTTAAACAAACATTAGCTTATTCGGACTTTCTTCGTTTTGCTTTTTTGTTATCAGTGTATGGTAGACACAGTGTTGTTGTTATGACAAGGCCACTTGATTGGTCTACAAACATCTTGGTTAGTTGGAGAGTAATTATCAATAGGAGAGGCACTGGGTTGGGACCATTGTTTATCCACAAACTCACTGCCACAAATATCAACAGATCCCTGATGGTAAGTATGTAATATGTGTCTCTATTTTTTAAATGTTTTTCGAAGTCCAAATCATCACATGAATATATTTGTTTATATATTTAGTTTGTTTCTTTTATGTTGTACTGTGCAGAAAATTCCAACCATTGTTGTCCAAGGTCTTCAGCTAGAACCTTCAGGTGCTGTAGTTTTATCAGTAGATAACTCACCAGATGTTGTTGGACAGTTCTATCCTTCCACTGATGGTAGGATGATAATAAGTCCTGACGCATGGGAAGATTTTGCTACAAAGAAGGGACTAGTAGCTGGTCAAGTGGTGATGTTTCTCTTCCATCCTTATGGTGATATCATCGCACGCAGGCAGGGTGTTGTTATCTCTGTTGATGTCATTTGAAGTTTGAGTGCATTGTCTTGTTTGTATTAAGCTTTTGATTACTTTATCCATGTTGGGACATGGTTTTAGCATTTGTTGCGCATGAACATTGTACGTAAACTTCGACATCGATGTGTCTGTGACGTGATCACGTGAACCATGTCTTATGTTAAGCAATCTGTATGTGTGTCATCTTTATTTTTCAGCGAACATTT
Organism: Lolium multiflorum; assembly: GCA_030979885.1. NCBI lineage: Eukaryota > Viridiplantae > Streptophyta > Magnoliopsida > Poales > Poaceae > Lolium > Lolium multiflorum. The sequence goes on from CM061749.1 coordinate 106,379,378, forward strand.
TGGGTTGTTATTTCTTTATCATAGGAGTTGCCTATGCAATACCTTAATAAGCTACAGGTCATCCTCTTTCCAAAAGTGTTTATACGGCATGGTTGCTGAAAATTGTACAGACAAGGAGTTGCTAGTTCATCATAGGAAAATTGTGCAATAGAGGTAATAAGCTGCTGCCAGATGCATATAAATAGAAAAAGTTGCTTGTGGCTTGGACCAGATATATGTGTACACGCAGGTCCTTCTACTTCCAGACGTGTACAGACATGGCAGGATGTTCAGGGAGATCAGATACGCAGGTCCTTCTATTTCTGCTAGATTTCGTTCAATTTTTATTTACAGTAGTTACAGTTGTTAGTATTCTAGAGTACAGTTGTGAAACTGAGACTAGTACAAGTGCAGCTTGGAGACAAGTACCAGGTTAGTTAGGTTGGTTTTCCTTCATATATCCGATTATCTGGGGTATGTATAGTTGTTAGGAATGTCGAGTACGACGGTTATACTAAGAGGAGTACATTTGCGGCACGAAAAGGAGTACAAGATTATATATGTTGGTCTTCGTTCGTAATTTCGCTTTTTTGGGGTAGGTACAGTTGATGATAAAGCCGAGTACGGTGGTTCTACTGAGACGAGTACAGATGCGGCACGAATAATAGTACCAGGTTTTCTTTGTTGGTTTTCCTTAACAATAGTTGAAAAATCTAACATAAAGAACAAAATACATACATCAGCGATGCTCAAGGGAATGTTAAATTTACATATTTAAATACAATACATAGATTCAAGGTTCCACAAATTGAGTTAGAAAGCATAGCACACAAGCATAAAAATCACATCCTACACCTAAGTTTCACATATCTGGCCATGGCAGGGTTGGCACAAACCACATCGGTACCTCGTGAAACTCACCCCAGTTGAGCTCAGGCCAAACAAAACTCGAGCCTACAGAATCCCCACCATCAACTGGTATGCGGCACCAATCTGGGAACCGTAGGATATGGTTGACGTAGTTGGGTGCAGCAAAAACACTGTCCGGCTTGAACAACGGGAATGTGTTGCCAGCGTTGTGAGCTTCTGGCTCTGGGGCATCTAGCAAGAATGGGTAGTTTACGCCGAGGAACAAAGAGCTGCCCTGTAGATCTCCCAGCCCGGGCCGAGGAGCAGCCGGCTGGCGCCGTGGCCGGCTGGTCGAAGCCGGCTGGCTCTAGGTCCTAGTCGGCCTGGCTACGGCCGCCAATGCTGTAGCTGGGCCGGCTTCTACAAGCCATATCCGACTGGGGGTTTGTACCTCAGACCGACTCGAGGCTGGCGAGTCTTGCACTAGAAGGAACCGGGTTGGTGATCCGGGTTCCTAAAGTCCACGCTGACTTCATCTTCCGTAAAGCGCGGGGCACTGTGGAGCAATAGTGCCCCACGCCGGACAGGCCATCATGGTCTACGTTGATCCGTACTGGCTACAGTGGCTGACGGCGACAGGGACACCTCCTCTCCATACCGCTGACCTCGGCAGCCGGATGGGACAGGCCATGAGGCCTCAACGGCTCCTGACGTCATTGCCTCGGGAAGGAGCGGAAGCCGAAGCCGGCCAAGCCAGCCAGTAGACTATAGGGTCTTATATGTAAAGTACCGGTGCCTATATAAGCCGCACTACCCCCTCTCGTGGAGGGGATCGATCATTCTCACTTCATTTCCACCTAGCGCTGCCCTGTGAGAGAGACTCTAGTCTTCCTTAGCCTCCCAGGAGCAGCCGGACACAGCTCAAGGAGCAACCTTGTATTGTGTGATCATCATATACACTCTAGCAGGAGTAGAGGTGTTACCTCCACCGGAGGGCCTCGAACCTGGGTACGGCCGTGTCGCTCGTCCCCATACCCGCATCCGGATACCGCCGTGAGATCTCTCGGGAACCACCTTCGATTAGCCACCCTATGGCATATGTGACGATACCACGACATTTGGCGCCCACCGTGGGGCCTTCAGCATCCTCGGCCGGTGTCTTCATCCGGACGGGCCTCACCATCACCGCGGCGAGTCGCTTCGGGGCTTGATGCGGATTCGGCTCCCTCGGCTGCGTCGGCGACAACGCGGCTGCTTCGCCGACCGGCCCTTCCCAGCCGGCGGCAGCGTCATCTCCTTCGGCGGCCACGACGTCTACGTCGCCACCGTCGCACCGCCGCGCTACCCGCGGCAGGTGCTGCGCTGCGCAAGCCCTCCCCCGCGAGCCGGCAGCAGCGCTCCCGCCAGCCCCGCCGTCGTGCAAGTCATGATGGCTGGCGAGGAGCTCCCCACCAAGAACCCGCGCACCCGTGGCCCCAACCTGGAGCGCAACGTCGACCCCAACGCCTCCGGCTCGGGCCCAAAGGCGCCACCACCACCGTCCCGGCTGGACGAAGTCCGGGCGAGCACCCCGCTCACGCCTGGCGCCGACCCCACCACCATCGAGGCGGTTGGAGGCGCCGCCGGCTCCTCCTCAAGCAAACGAAGAACTGGCTGCTGCTGGCGCCAGATGGAGATCACCCAGCGCGAGTACAACCGCGCCCACGGCCTCACTCCAGGTGGCGACGATCCCAGCCGAGCTGGCCAGATCCGCCGCAGGGGCCGCGACCTTGGCGCCGAGATCGCCCGCGACGGCGCTCCTTCGCCGACTCCGTCCGCGGAGCAACCCGTCTACAACACCCCCGACAAGAACATGCGCGCGGCACAAGCCGCCGCAGAAGAGCTGAACCGCCTTGAAGGCGAAGAGTTACGCCGCCAGACCAAGCGGGTGACTGAACTGCTCAACGCAGCCACCAAGCAGGCAGCCGACCCCAGGTATGTCAATGCCCCCAGAGCTTCTCATGCTCGTGGCGCTGCAGGCAACGACAGGGAAGGCGCCAGGGACACGGCCGAGTCCGCCTCCCCAGCACCAAGCCGGCACCGTGACTCCCGGGCCACACACGCAAGCTCGAGCCGGCCGAGCCACCAGCCGAGCGGCAGCAGCCGCAGCCGGCCTCCTCCAAGCCGGAACCAGGAGCAAGACTCCGAGCCCCGCCGCCAGCACCGGCCGGCTCCGGAAGCAAGCGGCGCACGCCAGCCGGCACGCTCCCGGCTGGGCCCGCGCATCGAGCCCGCCGACGCCAGAGACCGCCTCGATCGGCTGGTCGAATCCCGCATCGCGGAAGAGAGGCGGCTTGCCCCAAGGCTTCGGGCCCCGCATCGCCAACAAGCCCGTGCTCGACGGTTTCCAGCTCCCCCGCGACACGCCCAAGTACGACGGCACCGCCAAGCCGGAGGACTGGCTGCTGGACTACTCCACCGCAGTCGGCATCTCTCGAGGCAACAAGCGTTGGGCGGTACGCTACTCCCCATCTTTGGTCGGCTCCGCCCGCACAGCTCAACAACCTGCCAGCCGGCAGCATCAACGGCTGGCTGGATTTCGAAGAGGCCTTCGTCAGCAACTTCACCGGCACCTATCACCGGCCGGGTCGCCCTCACAGCTTGAGATGTGCAAGCAGGGCCGGACGAGACGGACCGCGCATACCTGACGCGCTGGTGCGAGATGCGCAACTCCTGCGAGGGTGTGCACGAGATCCAAGCCATCAGCTTCTTCATGGGAGGCTGCCGGCCCAACACCATGTTGTGGCACAAGCTGCGCCGCAGTGACCCCAAGTCGATGGCCGCCTTGATGGCCATCGCGGACAAGTACGCGCTGGCTGAGGAAGCCGGCAAGGCGCCGGCTGATATTTCACCGGCCCCAGCAAGAAAGGACAACAACAAGTCGGCTGAGCACAAGCCGGCAGACGGCGCCTCTCATGGCAGCCGGCGGGACAACTACCGCGGCAAGCGTCACAGCGACCAGCCGGACCGCCGGTACGGCTCCGCCCACGTAGCCGCCGTGGCAGACAACGCGGCAGGCGGCAGCCGCCGCCAGAAGCAAGACCGGCAGTGGAAGCCGAAGTACACCTTCGAGCAGATGCTCGACTCGCCGTGCAAGTACCACAGCGGCAAGAACCCCTCCAACCACACCACCCGCGACTGCCACTTCATGAAGCGGCTGACAAGCGGTGAACCTCTCCCGCCCCCACCCCCGCCTCCACCAGCCGGCGGGCCGGGTGGCCAAGCCGGCGCAGAGAACGCCAACCTCGAGCACCACGAGGCTAACCAAGTGCACCATGGCGGCCGATACTTGGCCCAGGACGCCGCCTACATCATCTTCACCTCCGAGCCCGAGGACAAGACGAGCCAGCAGAGCCGTTCCCTCGAGGTCAACGCGGTCATACCGCCGGTCCCCCAGTACCTAAACTGGTCAGAGCAGGCCATCACCTTTGATCGCCGCGACACACCGGTTGTCCTGCCGAAGCCGGGCAGCTACGCCATGGTCCTCGACCCCACCGGCACAACCCGGCGCAGCGTGCGTTTCGCGCGTCCTCATCGACAGCGGCAGCAGCATCAAGCATCCTCTACCGCGACACCGCCCGCAAGCTAGGCATCCAGGAAGCCGAGCCCCACCCCCACCGTCTTCCATGGCATCGTGCCGGGCCATTGCTGCCAGCCGATCGGCCGGATCACGCTGGAGGTGATGTTCGGGAAGCCGGATCACTTCCGCACCGAGAGAATCGAGTTCGAGGTGGTGGACCTCGTGAGTCCCTACCACGCGCTCCTGGGCAGGCCGGCCCTGACCAAGTTCATGGCGGTGCCCCACTATGGGTACCTGAAGATGAAGCTGCCTGGCCCCAAGGGGGTCATCACCATAGCCGGCGACTATCGCCGCTCCATGGACTGCGCCACGCAGAGCTCCAAGATGGCCCAGACGCTGGTCATCGCCACCGACAAGCAGCTCATCCACGCGCCGTCGCCCTCGCCAAGGCCGCGCAGGCGGACATGCCGGCTGCGAACAACCGGCTGGGACAACTCACTTCCAGCCGGCCGACAACCAAGAAGATCCTGCTGGACCCGGCGCAGCCGGACAAGTACGTCACCATCGGTGCCGGCGAGCAGGAAATAGGAAAGCGAGCTCACCAGCTTCCTCCGTGAGAATCGGGACATCTTCGCATGGTCTCCAAAGGACATGCCGGGTGTGCCGAGGGAGTTGGCTGAGCACCACCTCCACGTCCGGCCTGAAGCCAAGCCGGTGAAGCAGCCTCTCAGGCGCTTCGCCGAAGAAAGAAGGAAGGCCATCGGTGAAGAAATCGCCCGGCTGCTCGCAGCCGGCTTCATCATGGAAGTGCTGCACCCGGACTGGTTGGCGAACCCGGTCCTGGTTTTGAAGAAGAACGGCTCCTGGCGCATGTGTATCGACTACACCAGCCTGAACAAGGCGTGCCCGAAGGACCCCTTCCCCCTGCCGCGCATAGATCAAGTCATAGACTCGACTGCCGGCTGTGAACTGTTGTCTTTTCTAGACGCCTATTCAGGCTACCACCAGATTCCTTTGAATCCGGATGATCAAATAAAGACTTCGTTCATTACCCCGTATGGGGCTTATTGCTACACGACTATGCCATTCGGCTTGAAAAATGCAGGCGCCACCTACCAAAGGTGCATGCAAAAATGCTTACAGGATCAAATCGGCAGAAACGTTCACGCATATGTGGATGATGTCGTTGTAAAGACCAAGGAGACGACTACCCTCCTTGATGACCTGAGAGAAACCTTCACCAATCTGAGAAGATTTCGGATGAAGCTCAACCCGGCCAAGTGCACATTCGGCGTGCCAGCCGGCCAACTCCTTGGCTACCTCGTCTCCCAGCGAGGGCTCGAAGCCAACCCGGAGAAGATCAGTGCCATGGAGAAGATGGAACTGCCGCAGTGCCTCAAGGACGTCCAAAGTTCGCTGGCTGCCTGGCTTCCTTGAGCCGCTTCGTCAGCCGGCGGGGAGAAGGCACTGCCCCTGTATCAATTAATGAAGAAGGCGGACAAGTTCGTCTGGTCACCGCAGGCGGAGGAAGCCTTCAAAGCGCGTGCTCTCAACCGCGCCAATCCTTGCAACGCCGGCTTCAATGGAGCCGATGCTGTTGTACATCGCAGCCACCAACCGAGTGGTTAGCGTTGTCCTGGTGGTGGAGCGCAAAGAAGCCGGCAGGGAGCAGCTGGTTCAGCGCCCAGTCTATTACCTTAGCGAAGTGCTCTCCCAGTCGAAGCAAAACTACCCCCACTACCAGAAGGTCACCTACGGCGTCTACATGGCGGCCAAGAAGCTCAAGCATTACTTCCAAGAGCACCCCATCAAGGTGGTTGCCACAGCGCCCTTGGCGGAAATCATTGGCAGCAAAGACGCCAACGGCCGGGTTGCCAAATGGGCCCTGGAGCTAGCCGCCCACACCATCCTCTACGAGCCGCGCACAGCCATCAAGTCGCAGATCCTCGCGGACTTCTTCGTCGACTGGGCCGAGATGCAGTACCTGCCGCCTGTGCCGGATTCCACACATTGGAAGATGCACTTTGACGGTTCGAAGATGCGCAACGGCTTGGGAGCCGGCATCGTCATCACCTCTCCCAAGGGAGACCGGCTGGACTACGTCCTGCAGATCCACTTCGCCGCATCCAACAATGTGGCGGAGTATGAGGCGCTCATTCATGGGCTGAAGCTGGCCAAGGAGATTGGCGTGCGCCGCATACTCTGCTTCGGCGACTCCGACTTGGTTGTACAGCAAGCATCGGGCGACTGGGACGCGAAGGACGCCAACATGGCCTCGTACCGCTTCCACGTCCAGCAGCTATCCGGCTTCTTCGACGGCTGCGAATTCCACCATGTGCCACGAGCAAACAACGAAGCGGCTGACGCCTTATCCAAGATTGGCTCAACCCGGCAAGCCATTCCGCCGGGTGTCGCCTTGACGATTCTCAAGAAGCCGTCCATTATACCGTCACCGGACTCGGATTCAATATTCGTGCCGGCTGACCCGGGGGCTGCTCAGCCGAACCCGGGGGCTTCATCGCCCAAGTCGGGGGCTTCAAAGCCAAACCCGCCGGCTACCATGCCGAACCCGGGGACTTCTCAGTCCAACCCGGGGGCTTCATCGCCAAACTCGGGGGCTAGCAAGCCGAACCCGCCGGCTAGCAAGCCGAACCCGGCGACCACGCAGTCGAATCCGGAAGCTCCCACGCAGGAGGCCCTGTTGGTCAGCGTATTCGAGATAAGATGCGTACCTTCATGGGCACAAGAATTCCTCTCCTACCTCACCGACGGTGTGCTGCCTGATGATAGAGTCCAGGCCAGGCAGATTGAGAGAAGGGCCAAGGCCTATACAATCATCAACCACCAGCTGTACAAGCGCAGCGTAAGTGGGGTGTTCCAGCGGTGCGTCGAGCCGGCTGAAGGGATTGAACTCCTACGGGAAATCCATCAGGAGAGTGCGGACATCACGCCTCATCCAGAGCCATAGTGGCCAAAGCTTTCCGGCACGGTTTTTACTGGCCGACTGCGCTCAGAGACGCAGAAGAGTTGGTGAAGAAGTGCAACGGCTGTCAGCGCTTCGCAAAGAAGAGACACCAGCCGGCTTCCGCCTTGAAAACCATCCCCATCACATGGCCGTTTGCCGTATGGGGCTTGGATATGGTGGGTCCGTTCAAAACAGCGCGAGGCGGCATGACACACCTCTTGGTGATGATTGACAAATTCACCAAGTGGATCGAAGCCAAGCCAATCAAGAAGCTGGACGGCTCCACAGCCGTCACATTCCTCAAGGAAATCATCGTGAGGTTCGGCTACCCCCACAGCATTATCACCGACAACGGCAGCAACTTCTCCCAAGGCATCTTTTCTCGCTATTGCGGGGAAATGGGGATCCGGATGGCCCTAGCCTCTGTGGCGCACCCAGAGTCCAACGGACAAGTGGAGAAGGCTAACGGCTTGGTCCTAGCCGGCATCCGGCCCCGGCTGGTGGAGCCGCTCGAGCGAGCAGCCGGCTGCTGGATTGAAGAGCTGCCCAATGTGCTGTGGAGCCTGCGCACAACGACAAACCGCTCAGTCGGCTTCACACCATTCTTCCTCGTATACGGGGCCGAAGCCGTCCTGCCGACTGATATCGAGCACGACGCACCAAGGATCAAGCTCTACACAGAAGCTGAAGCCAAAGAAGCTCGCGAAGATGGAGTCGACCTGGTCGAAGAGGCCCGGCTGCTGGCTGCGTCCAGATCTACCATCTACCAGCAAAGCCTCCGACGCTATCACAGCCGGAAGGTCTAGCCCTTAGCATTCCGAGAAGGAGACCTAGTGCTCCGGCTGATCCAGCGGACAGCCGGACAACATAAACTGTCATCCCCATGGGAGGGTCCCTTCATCGTGAGCAAGGCGGTAGGCAATGATTCCTACTATCTCATAGATGCCCAAGAGGCTAAGAAAAACAAGCCGGACAAGGCTGACGAGGAGACTAAACGTCCCTGGAATGTCAACTTACTCCGCCCATTTTACACTTGAGGAGGAATGTATGTATCCCTTGTATCCCTTTTGTAAGTTATGAAAAAGCGCGCCAAGAGCGCCGTTTCCGACAAGTTTTCGCGTACTCACTTCGTTTCGCCAATTGGCCAGAACCCTCTCACGCGGCCGCTCGAGTGACGTGATCCGGTCTCGAAAACAGCCCGATCCAGCTACAGAACCGCAACCCGGCTGTCCGGCTGTGGAGTAAGGCCTAGGGGCCACACGGAAAACGGCTAAGGGAAAGAGTAAAAGCGAGTTGACTTGCAACTTTTCATAAGAAGTGCCGAAGTGCCGAATTCAGCTCGTTCGACTGAAATACTGTCGGCCTCACCCAGCGGCCCGCTCTTGATCCGGCGACGGATCGCAAGTCGGACGTACGACCGGCAAGAGCACCCAAAGAGTGGGGCGGATGGGAAAAAGCGAACAAGTCGAAAGAAAGCAAGCCGGCACACAAATGATTAACAAACACATTAAAGTGTGACATAATGAAAGGATGATAATATTCATACATATGCACCCGGCATCCCGGGGATTTAATAAATTGTCTTGGCAAAAGAACAACTGAGACAGGTAAAACTAGCGGCGAAGAAGGACGAGCATCAGCGGAGCCGGCTGCCGGGTCGTCTTCGGGCGCGTCTTCCGCCTCCTCATCTTCCATCTCGTATTCACCATCAGACTGAGGGTTCGGGTCCGCGACGAAGAGGCCCTTGTCGACGAAGTCGGCGATGGCGCTGGCTCGGGCAAGCCGGGCGGTCTTGTGTTCGGCTGGGAGCTTGTCCTCCACGCCGGCTCGCCGGTACTCGAGCTGCCCCAGGTCCACCTCGTTGTACCAGGAGAGGACAAAGGACAGCGCCATGTCGGCACCAGCGCGCGTGGCCGACTCCTTCCAGTCGAGGAAGCGATCCGGCGCCCGCTCCATCAGGGAGATGAGGTTGGAGATATCTTGCGGCACCGCCTCCGCGGGCCACAGCATCGGGACCAGCTCCTCAGCCGCCTTCCGGAGCTCCCAGCCAAGCTTGGTGATGGGCTCGACGCGGGCAGCCATGGACGCCATATGGTCCTCCATGGTGAAGTACTCCGAGCTGCCCTCGCCAGTCGCCCGCCTCCTGGTCTCGCGCGCAACGCCAACGGCTGCTAACGCCGCATCCTGCGTTTCCGGGAAGGCCGCTGCAAGAAAAAGCACGTCAGAAATCATCAAAGCCGAAATAAGCTGAAAAATGCAAATTTTCGAAGTCCTAAAGTAGGCCAGGCGGCAGCCGGCAAGAGCCGACTGCCCCCGGTCCGAAGATGGAAATTCCGAAGGATAAAAGGAAAAGCCTGGCGGCAGCCGGCAAGAACCGACTGCCCCCAGCCCGAAGATGGAGATAGCGAAGAAATCAGAAGTTTCTGCCGCCGGCTGCCAGCGAAAGCCGGCAGCCGACAGCCGAATGCCGAAGGATAAAAGAAAAATTGGCCAAACTGCTGCCCCGGCCCGAAGATGGAGATTTCGAAGGATAAAAGAAAAAGCGCAGCGGCGCCCATACCCCCAGCCCGAAGATGGAATAGCAAAATCAAGTTTCGCCGCCGGCTGCTCGCAGCCGACAGCCGAAAGGAGCAAAGGAGAGGAACAAAGAGATGCACTCACCGACGGGGGCGCGGTCAAGCGCGCCAATCTCGTCGACCAGCGCTTGGCGGTGGCCGACAGCTCCGTGGTCTTGGTGGTGACCTCCTCCTGAAGCGCAAGCCGCTGCTTCTCCACCTCGGTCAGCCGCCGGCTCAGATCCTCCACCTTCTCCTTCTCAGCCGTCCTGAGGAGGGCAAGCTCCTTGAGGTGGTTCTCCTCAAGCCGGCGCAGCCGCGTTAGCTCCAGCTCAGCCACCTTGAGCTTGGCGGCTGCAGATCGGCCCGCCTCCTCGCTCTCGGCGCACTGGGCGCGAGCAGCCCGGAGATCCGCCTCCAGCCGCGGGACCTTGGCGGCTTCAACTGCAAGGCAGCCGGAAAGAAACGTCAGCCAACCAAGACTAAAAAGAAAGAAGACATCGAGTCGGAAGGAAAATCTTACCCTTGACGGCCTCCAGCTCGCGAGCCAAGTCGGCCCGGTCCAGCTTGGCCTTGTGGTAGTGGGTCACGGCGCGGTTGTACAGATTGGTGCGCCGATCCGCCACAGCCTAAGGAAAAAAGAAATCAGTCAGCTAGGCGAAACCCGGCCGGCTCCGAGCAGCCGGCCGCCTCGGAGGGCTACCAGGATAATAACCAAATCGAAAAACAGATGAAGCTTACCTTGCTGGCTTCCTCCACCTTGGCGACGTTGCCGCCTCGGCAGCCCTGGCCTTGAGTTGGCCTGCAGGCTGGAGAAGAACATCTCCACCGATGCTTGGCCGGGGTTCCCCTCCCGGCTGGTCACCTCGTAGGAGTCGGCGCGGAGCCACGCCTGCTCCATGGTGCCAGCCGAGCCAAGGCTGGAGTCGGAGGCGGACGGCACATGCAGAGCCGAGCGCCCTTGGCCACGTGCAGGCCCTGCTGCGACACCGATGGGGCTCCCCGTCCTCACCAGCGCGCGCGAGTCGGCGCCTCCGTCTTGCCGCTCGTCCCTTGCCGGCTCCTCCTGGTCGGCTCCGGCGGTGGCGGCGCTCCGGGCGAAGCAGATGGCCCAGTCGGCGCAGCCGTCTCCGGCGCCTGAGGTGCCCCCTCCGGGCTCTCATCCAGCACCACCACGCTTGGCCCGGCTCCGGCTCCGGCGCAGCCCTGCCGGCTCCGGCTCCGGTCGAAGGCGGCATGCCCCGGCCGGCCCCAGCGGCTGGGTCCAGAAGACGAGTCCGGCGCGGGAACATGTCGTCCAGCGTCGGCTGGCGCGTCGGCTCGGCCCGCGTGCCGCGATCAGGCGCTGAGGCCAGCGGCACGGCGAAGGAAGGCGCCCCTGCGGGAGGCGGAGTACCCGCAGGCGGCGGCGGCGTAGGTGCGCGCGATGGAGGCTGTGGCGTCGGCTCCCTCCTTTGGCGCGGAGGCGGCGACACGACGCGCGGAGTCTGCCGGGAGCCGCCGCCCTGGGCAAACTTGATGGGGGCCCTAGCCGGACAAACAAGGAGAAGATAAGCATAAAGAGTAAGGAAAGAAAAGGAATCAAACAAGAGAGAAAGAGAACTCACCCGGCCTGCTCCGGAACCTTCCTCGGCTGCTGCCGGCGGAGCTTCTTCGCCTTCGCCTCCAAGGCGGCGTGGAGCGGGGGTCGCCGACCCGCTTCTTCCCCTTGGCGCGAAGTCGCCGTGGTGCTTGGCGGCCTCGCGCGCAGGGGCACGGCGGGGATTGGCCCCGTGGCGGACGTCGCCGGCTCCTCGTCCTCCTGCTGCTCCGGTGAAGGGGGCGGATTGTGCTCCCCCTGGCCGCCTAGGTCAGGCGCCTGCAGCAGGTCGTCGTCGCCGGCCTGGTCGCCGGCTTGGTCAGCCGGATCGGCGTGATCCGGCGTCCACCTCCTTGTCGCCAGGTCGCCGTCCTCGACGTTCTGGCGGTCGAAGAGCTAGAAAAACAGAAGACATGAGCAAACAGCAAGCCGGAAGTCGGCATAAAGAAAGAAGTCGGCCTCGCAGCCGCAAGCCGGAAGCCGGCGGAAACACAAGCTTACCTGCTCGGGTTGGTGGTCCCTGTCGTGGGGCGCCAGCCCGTAGTTCCAGTCGTCCGGCACGTTCGCCTTGGTGATGTTGTTCACCCGGCTGGCCACCTGGGCCTTGGTGAGCAGCGCCCTGGACGTCCGGTTCGGGTCGAACCGGCCGGACATGTGCCCGATTTTGTGGGTGCGCATTTGGAGCGGCAGCACCCGGCGCTCGGCGATGGTGCAGAGGAGGTCCTCGGCGGTCAGCCCGTTCGCGACGGCCGCCCCCAGGAAGTCCCAGAGCTGGTTCACCTCGGCGTCCGGTCCGTCGTGCGGGCGTTGTAGCTCCAGTTGATCCGGCCGACTGGAGGAGCCGGGTTGAACTCCGGCAGAGGTTGATCCGGTCGACGAGCGGCCCTCGTTGCACACGTAGAAGAACGACATCTGCAATTCTTCACCGAGTCAACGGTTGGAATTTTGGGGAAGGGCGTACCCGGCCGGGTGTAGACCGAGGCGGCGCAGGTCCGCAGGCGGCCGTCGGTGGTTTGCGCCTTCAGGTAGAAGAGCCGGCTCCAGAAGTCGATGTCCGGCCACAAGCCGGCGTAGCCTCCATGAAGGCCACGTAGCAGCTGAGGAGGACGCACGCGTTGGCCGGCAGGTGATGCGGCTGCAGGCCGAAGAAGTCGAGGAAGCGGCGGAAGAAGTTGAAGCCGGCAGGCCAGCCCGCGGTCGAGGTGCGCGCCGAAGACGACGCGCTCGCCGGGCTCCGGCTGGGCTCCGTCTCCTCGCCGGGCGCCCGCGTGACCACCGACGCGGGATCCGGCGGAGGCGCACCAGCCGCTCGATGTCGTCATCCCGCATGTACGAGCCCCTCCACGATCCGCTGGCGGAGGCCATTGTCGAAGAGGAGGAGGAAGAAGACCACGAAAGACGGAAAGGCGATGAAGAACCTCGTGACGGCGGCGACGGCGGCGGCGGAGGACGCTCCGTTGAAACGCGGGGCCCCGTGGCGCCGGCTCGACGGAGTAGCGGCGGCGGATCGGCGGAGATGCGCTCGCCGGAGTGCGCCAGCGGGAGACGCTCGCCGGAGCAGCAAGGGGCTCGAGCGAAGAAGAGAGCGAGAGGAGCGGAAGCGCGAGGAGACGAAGTGAGGCAGTGGCCGCCTCGGTACCTCCCCCGCGGCATTTATAGCCGCCCGCGGCGGACGGTTGGCCTCCAAGTGGCGATCGTGGCCACGTCGCCCGGATCTTCGCGCATTAACTCCCCCACGACCGCTGCCGTTACAAAACTGCCACACCGCCCACTACCGCACCGGATCGGAGGACATTGATGTGACCAGACGAACCGACCAGGCAGACGTCAGACCGGTCAAGTCGGGTCAGGACCCGAGGCGGCGGAGACTCCGGCGCCCGCGCCGGAGCCGGACGCTAAATTCACCTCGGCCCAAAAGTCATCCAGCAAGGCGGAGACATCATCGAAACTTGCGAGAAAGCAAAAGCTGCATAAGTGTAAATATTGGCCGGCTAGGAGCAGCCGGTCGGAACGAGCCGGATGAGGCAGCAGCTGGATGGAAATTCTCGGTCGGCCCTCCAAGTGCCGTCAAGTATATTCATGAGCCGGGAAACCTGCCTAGGTCCTACGAGCAGGACCTTGCCAGCCGGGGCTAATGTCGGAAGACCGGGTAGGGCAATGGACGCGGAACCGGCAGGCCACTGGCCGGCTCACGGCAAAGGCCGGCTGAGGAGCAGCCGGCTGGCGCCGTGGCCGGCTGGTCCGGGCCGGCGCTCTAGGTCCTAGTCGGCCTGGCTACGCCGCCAATGCTGTAGCTGGGCCGGCTTCTACAAGCCATATCCAGGCGGGGGTTTGTACCTCGGACGAGCTCGAGGCTGGCGAGTCTTGCACTAGAAGGAACCGGGTTGGTGATCCGGTTCCCAAAGTCCACGCTGACTTCATCTTCCGTAAGCGCGGGACGTGGAGCAATAGTGCCCCACGCCGGACAGGCCATCACGGTCTACGTCGATCCGTACTGGCTATAGTGGCTGACGGCGACAGGGACACCTCCTCTCCATACCGCTGACCTCGGCAGCCGGATGGGACAGGCCATGAGGCCTCAACGGCTCCTGACGTCATTGCCTCGGGAAGGAGCGGAAGCCGAAGCCGGCCAAGCCGGCCAGTTGACAAGGTATTGACTTGTCAATGCCTATGGATTGTAGGCTAGGGTTTAGTTAGAAGTAGAGGGCAAGTAGATCTCGAAGGTTTCAGCCGAAAAGTACTCGACGACTATGAAAACTAGGGTTTGAGACAATGATTGATTATTCTGCCTCGACTCCTTTATAGGCTTGCATCCCGAAAGTTTCTGCCAACCTGTGAAAATCCTTGTCGCACTTATCGGCTAAGGCAAAGCTTCCCTTGACTGTGATTGGTCCTCTTGGTCCGGGCAACCTCCACAACAGGTATGTATAGTGTGGTACTGCCATAAATCTAGCATATGCTGGTCGTCCCAACAGAGCGTGGTATTGTGATGGAAAATCCACGACTTCAAATTCGAGCTTCTCGATTCTATAATTTTCTCGGGTCCCAAATTGAACATCGAGATTGATTTTTCCCAATGGATAACTTGGTTTCTCTGGTGTAATGCCGTGGAACCTTGTGTCTGTTGGTTTCAAGTTTGCTGAGGATATGTATTCTTCCTCAATGTATCTGCATACATGAGGTTCAAGCTGCTGCCGCCGTCTATGAACACTCGAGAGACATCAAATCCTGCGATAACTGCTGGCAGAATAAGTCTTGGCTGCCCTGGTCGAGAACTTGTGCGGATGATCTGTTGTAGCCGATATCTTGTCCTGACCAATTAAGGTACTCAACTGTTGGTGGAGGCATTTTCTCTGCCATAAACACCTGTCGTGAGATTACTTTTTGAGCTCTATTGGACGGCCTTCCCTTCGAATCATCAACACTGCTCCGTTGGAATTAGGATCAACATAGGGTGGTGGTGCAGGTGCTGCCGCTATTCTAAGCTGGTGTCGATTGTCCTCTGTAATCGCGGGAGGTGGCGGTAGATGAACCTCGCTCCTAGGCTCCCGAGGTTTCTCTGTGCTGCTCGAGCGTGAGCATTTTCTGCGTATCTGAACATTGCCTGAAAATTTCGACTTTCTGCAGGTGCCCTGACTGTCTTTTCCCGTTGCTGTCGAGGAAGAAGTGCATCTGGCACGGTCCGTTCAGCATTTCCTCGGGGGACACGAAAGGTCTTGGAAACCTCGGCCCACTATTTTGCCTGTTGCGTGAATCATCCCTATTATCACCTCGCTGTTCCTTGCTTCTCTGGCATCTCTGTTGCCTCCTGTATTTGTCCGAAAACCTGCCGAAATTTGTCCTGGGCGTCGTAGTTGGTACGTCCGAGGAAATCTTCGCCTCGATTGATAGTTTCGACCACGGTCCTCCTCTGGCGACCGTGTCGTTTGTTGTGGACAGCGTCTTCTCCATCTGCCCATTTATTTGCTATCTCCATTAACGCGGATACTGTCCTTGGATTGGTCCTTCCCAAATCCTCGACAAAGTCTCCACGCCTGACTCCTGCGACAAACGCATCTATTGCTCTCTCGTCAGATATGTTTTCTGCCGAGTTTTTGATGATATTCCACCTCTGGATGTACTTTCTCATTGGCTCATCTGGCTTTTGTCGACACGCTCTCAACTCCTCTAACGATGCGGGTTTTTTGCACGTGGATCTGAAGTTCTTGACGAACACGTCCTCGAAACTTTCCCAGCTGTCGATGGATCCTGGAGCGAGTTTCTTTATCCATGATCGTGCGGCACCACTCAGGTGCACCTGGATGCTTTGCATGGCTGTTGCCCTAGTTCCTCCTGTCAGCTTCACCGTCTCCAGATAGTCGACTAGCCAATCCTCTGGATCTTGAAGGCCGTCGAATTTCTTGAAATTATCGGGTAACTTGAATCCTGAGGGGACTCGCGTTTTTCGGACTCTCCTCGTGAAGCATGGTAAGCCGCACATATCTTCGTCGTTAAGTTCTGGGGATTGCCGATGATCCCTTCTGCTTTGCCGCGCTCTGTCGACTCTTGCTTGTGCTGCTGTGTCTCTTGCTCCACTTGGCCCTTCAGGTGCTGCCGCTGTTGCTGCTGCGGGTCGCGGACTATTTTGCCTTGCCACTCCTTCGGGAGGCGTTGATATAAACGCTGTCCCCATAGCTCCAACTCCTGCTACCGCCATATTGTACAGTGTTTCCCTTGGGTCACCCGGAGGTGGTTTAGATGCAAGGATAAAAGCATGTGTCGCCATATACCCAGCCTCTGGTGTCTTAGGGATGATGTTTCCTCTTGTATCTATCGACATAAAGGACATGTCGAGGTTTTGAACCAAGTGTTCTCTTTCCGCTTCGGGTATGTGTTGCAGTCTTGACCTTGCTCTGTTCCGCGCCTCCCGATGGCTATCACCCGTAGTTCTAGATTGTCGACTTAGATCTGCCCTTCTCCTGCTGGATGCAGAAGCTGCCTCCTTTCTCCTGTTCAACTCAGCTGTCTGTTTTTCCAATTCCCTGGCAGCTCGTGCGAGCCTATATTGATATGCTTGCAATTCTTCTGGTGTGGCTGTGGTAGCCATTGGTTCTGTGCCGTTCATAGCTCTCGCAGCTCTGTCCCACGCTGCTTGTGAAAGTTGAACTCTATCTCGCGGCTCTGGCCCGACGTATTTGTTGCCCAAGCCTTGTCGCAGATTGGAGGGATCGACGTATGGATTTCCCAAACTGTCGAAAGCCTCAGATGTCTCTTCTTGATCTTCAATGGCGTAAATCTGATGATACTTTGTACTCAGATCTATGTTGGGTTTGGTGACATCGTCGTTGAGATTGATGAAGACCTTGCCCACTGTCAAAGATTTGTCGATGAAGTCGTAACTGTCGACATTGCTTGAACCATCGCTTATATATGAATCCGCAGATGACTCAAACGACATGTCGTTGAAGATCTTGGCGAGTTTCTCTCTTGCTCTGATGCTGACGTAGCGTGTCGCCGAGGTTTCTTCTTCTCCTGATTCGTTTGACGATGTATAGCTTGAAAAATCGGAATCGACCACCGACGATCCCGACGAAATCGGAATCTCGACACGATACGATCCTTCCTTCTCGACGCGAAAGTGGAAACTTCCGAACGTCATCTCCATGGGTTCCGCCAGATACGCATATGCATCCAAACGGGAGGGTGGGTGAGGAACAAAATCGACAAGACCAGTAGCGATCTGTTTACCTCGATCCATTGTGTTGCTTGCGGTTGATGATGTCGAAGATCTTGAGCGTGCCATCGAGATCAGCTCCTTACGCCTCTAATTCCCACAGACGGCGCCAATTGACAAGGTATTGACTTGTCAATGCCTATGGATTGTAGGCTAGGGTTTAGTTAGAAGTAGAGGGCAAGTAGATCTCGAAGGTTTCAGCCGAAAAGTACTCGACGACTATGAAAACTAGGGTTTGCAGACAATGATTCGATTGATTCTTTGTCCCTCGACTCCCCTTTATATAGGAGGTGAAGCCGAGGGATTCGTGCTATACAAGTTTACAGAGTCCGGGACGGTTTCTAACTCATCCGCAGATTACAAACAACACTTCCTATTACAACTCTATCTTTCCTTAGTAAATCTTGGGCTCCCGAATCTTCTTATTCTTCGGGTATTGGGCTTCCAGTAAACCCCGGGTACCATCTTCGGCAGGCCCATTTGGGATGCCTATGTCACCAGTAGACTATAGGGTCTTATATGTAAAGTGCCGGTGCCTATATAAGCCGCACTACCCCCTCTCGTGGAGGGGATCGATCATTCTCACTTCATTTCCACCCCTAGCGCTGCCCTGTGAGAGAGACTCTAGTCTTCCTTAGCCTCCCAGGAGCAGCCGGACACAGCTCAAGGAGCAACCTTGTATTGTGTGATCATCATATACACTCTAGCAGGAGTAGAGGTGTTACCTCCATCGGAGGGCCTCGAACCTGGGTACGTCGCCGTGTCGCTCGTCCCCATACCCGCATCCGGATACCGCCGTGAGATCTCTCAGGAACCACCTTCGATTAGCCACCCTATGGCATATGCCGTGACGATACCACGACACATCTAGCAAGAATGGGTAGTTTACGCCGAGGAACAAAGAGCTGCCCTGTAGATCTCCCAGCCTTACCCAGTCTGTATCAACAGGATCGGTAACCTGCCCATTCCTTGCATATACTTCACAATGCAGGGAAGGACAATTCCACACATTCTTGCCCTTGTAATTGGTTGGAATACCAACAGACTCGCCTTGACCATGGATACAAACCAAGATAATGTTGCCACCAAGACCAGACGCTAGGAACCAGACTCTGGAATCATGGCCACCAGCATTAACGTTCAAGGGCGGCGAGATTACACGGGGACCTGATCTTGCACCTTTTATTTTTGTTTTAAGAAAAAAAAATCATGAAAAATAAATTATATACGCAAAGTACATCAAAATGGGGATAGAGAAAATTGAACATACCTATATTATATTCAACATGACAGTTATTTAAGTAAACAAGTGAATTATGAAGAAAGTAAAAAATGTAGGGGATTTTGAACAAATTATTTCTTATTGAAAGATTTTTCATTGCAGTCTGCCTTATAATTGGTCTATGAAACAGTGAACTGTATTTGATGGCATAATTAACACCAAAAGTGCAATATTGTTGTAAATTAAATAGAATGCGAACTTACCATATTCCATCGGCTGCCACACAAGTACATCCCCACGGGGTTCCGTAACAGCATAGATCCTACCTTCGTCATAGATGGCATCAGCATAAAGTGACGGACGAAGGAAGTCATTTCTAAGGATCCTCCAGTCAGTGTCCGTTCCACCCATCATGATTGCTATTGTCTTGTCAAACACCGCTATGGCACAGTAGTGCCATCTGCCTTCAAACAAGAATGGTTCACCAGTAATCTGAATCTTTAGTAACACGAGACTAGCCATCTCCCAATGATACCTGAGTGGTATTATAAGAACTGTTGGCTTAAATGAATCAAAATATGGTGAAATAGTGACTTGTCCAGCAATACCTGAAATGGTCATCCGGATGGATCCCAACATTGCGAATCGAAGGAAGTGTTATCTCCGCCTTTGTGTAGACGTTCAGCAAGGTCCATTGTGCCTGATCCTGAACAAATGCAACCCAGTCCCCATTCGCACCAACCCAGTGTTTATTATTACGGCCGATCACCCTACATGGAACGAATGCTGGTACCGCAGCAGAGTCTAATGGCGTCAGGGAAGCCTCAATTCCCTATATAGGAGTTTTGCATCATAAATCTCACAGTAGTTGAAAATCTAACATAAACAACAAACTAGTAATGAAACTACATACTTGCGAATTGCGATCAGCAGAATACTCCTGTGGCCGTGGACTGTGCAAAATGCACGGCGACCCGAACGGGAGGCTTCGGTCTTCATGGATTGCATTGCGCATTTCCGGTATACCATATGCAATGCGAGCGGTGGTAAGAATATCTGATCGCGAAGTGATGTTTGCCAGCGGACCAGAAGCAAGAACATGCGCGTGCGTGTTCGAGTTGCTGCTGTCACCTTGCTCCATCGCTACCGATGAGCAGTGTAAGCCGCGGCGATCAATCCTTGGAATTGGAAAGCAAAATAGGGGAGAAAGTGGGAGTTAGTGGCGATGGTGGTGGTTATTTAAAGAGGAATGTAGAGCGCTAGATTACAGATGTATACGATTCAATTCCTCTAACCGCAAAGCGGTTCCACTACTCGTCTAACCGCAAGGCGGTTCATCTTCTTGCGTAGTCTGTATCGTGCCTAAGTCAGTTTGGCACTTGTCCGGCGGAGGCATTACTTTCATTTTATAAAAAATAATAAATATTTGTTTTCAGGGAAGGGACGTGTGCCAGCAGGACCGAGTACAGCAGTGAAGGGGGCACGAGTACAGCTTAGGAGCAAGAGGTGCACAGTACAGCTTCACTGTATTTGTGTGCAAATATTGTGAAGGTACAGGTGTAATGTTTGTCGAGTACAGCGGTGATGTTAGCAAGAGGGGCACAGGGATTTTCCCCTGTGTTTTCTGCACGTTGTTTGTTTTCTGGGAAGGGACGTGTGCCAGCAGGACCGAGTACAGCAGTGAAGGGGGCACGAGTACAGCTTAGGCAGCAAGAGGAATACAGAACTGTTTCACTATATTTGTCTGGAAATATTGGGTTCTGCAAGAAGGTGCAGGTTTAAGATGTGCAGAGTACAGCGGTGATGGGTGCATGAGCACAGCATCGATAGCAAGAGGAGTACAATAGTGTTTTCCTATGTTTTCTGCATGTGTTTTGTCCATTGGGAAGAGAGGGGTGCCAGCAGGGGTCGAGTACAGTTGGGAAGTTGCACGAGTTGAAGTTGCTGGTGCACCATGGCCGACGATTTTTGGTCCCTCCGTGGTTCATGTCAAAACTTTTTTCTCGTTTTTGAGGCCACCTAGCCCGACGAAAGCGGCCAAAGTCGCGTATGGTGGCCCGGGACGTGGTGCATCGCGAATTCTTGGGTTCGCCGGCCAAGTCAATGCAAATCCGCACCCCGGGGATGTAGGGCCCCGGATGGCGTCTCTCTTGTTTTTTTCGATCGCGCCATCTCGTTCAACGCTCTCCGATCAAGCCGTTTACGATGCAGGATCATGGGTCCCGCTTGTCATCCTCTATGAACCAAATTTCTTTCTTTTCTTGGATTTATTTGACCCCCTGATTTCTGGCTACTTCCTTTTTCTTTTGATCCCTTGCCACCTTGGAAACGTTGAGACCGCTGCAGCTAAATGGGACCCGCATGTCATCCTCTATGAGCAATCAACTTTCTTTTCTTGGAGTTTTTTTTGGCACCTCATATTTGGTCACTTGCCTTTTTCTTTCTATCCTGCCTCTCAAACGGTGATACCGCTGCTGCTAAATGGGACCCGCATGTGATCCTCTATGTACTACAAAACTTTCTTTTCTTGGATTTTTTTGGCACCTCATATTTGGTCACTTGCCTTTTTCTTTCGATCCCTAGCCTCTCAAACAGTGAGACCGCTGCGGCTAAATGGGACCCGCATGTCATCCTCTATGAGCAATCAACTTTCTTTTCTTGGAGTTTTTTTGGCACCTCATATTTGGTCAATTGCCTTTTTCTTTCGATCCCTGCCGCCTCTCAAACGGTGATACCGCTGTTGCTAAATGGGACCCGCATGTCATCCTCTATGTACTATAAAAGTTTCTTTTCTTGGATTTTTGGCACCTCATATTTGGTCACTTGCCTTTTTCTTTCGATCCCCTGCCGCCTCTCAAACGGTGATACTGCTGCTGCTAAATGGGACCCGCATGTCATCCTCTATAGATTATAAAACTTTCTTTTCTTGAATTATTTTTGGCTCCTGATATTTGGTCACTTGACTTTTTCTTTCGATCCCCTGCCGCCTCTCAAACGTTGAGACCGCTGCAGCTAAATGGGACCCGCATGTCATCCTCTATGAGCAATCAACTTTCTTTTCTTGGAGTTTTTTTTTGGCACCTCATATTTGGTCACTTGCCTTTTTCTTTCGATCTCATGCCACGTTTGAAACATTGAGGAACCTGCTGGCTCATGGGACCCGCATGTCATCCTCTATGTGCTATAAAAGTTTCCTTTGTTGGATTTTTTTCACCCTCTGATTTTTGGCTTGCCTTTTTCTTTTGATCCCCTGCCCCCTTTGAAACGTTGAGTAAGCTGTTGGCTCAAGGGACCCGCATGTCATCCTCTATGTCCATCAACTTTCTTTTCTTGGATTTTTTCACCCCTAATTACTAGCTACTTTCTTTTTCTTTTGATCTCAAGCCGCATTACAAACATTGAGACCGCTGCTGCAAAATGGGACCCACATGTCATCCTCTATCTACAATAAAGTTTCTTTTCTTGGATTATCTTTGGCTCCTGATATTTTGTCACTTGCCTTTTCTTTCGATCTCATGCCGCCTTTGAAACGTTGAGTAAGCTGCTGGCTCATGGGTCCCGCATGTCATCCTCTACGAACAATAAAAGTTTCCTTTTTGGAGTTATTTTTGACCCCTAATTTCTGGCTATTTGCCTTTTTCTTTTGATCTCCTGCCCCTTTGAAATGATGAGGACGTTGTTGGCAGGTCGGTCCCACAAGTCATCCTCTATGAACAATAAAAGTTTCCTTTGATGGATTTTTTGAACCCTAATTAATTTCTGGATATTTCCTATTTTTTTCTTTGATCCCCCGCCTTGGAATCGTTGAGGATGTGCTGCCTCATGGGTCCCGCATGTCATCCTCTCGGAACGGTAAATGTTTCTTTTCTTGGATATTGTTTACCAAATGATTTTTGGCTTATTTTTCTTCGATATCTTGCCGCCTTTAAAACGTTGAGGACGTGGCTCACGGGTCCCACATGTCAGCCTCTATGAACAATAAACGGGGATGCTGTTGCCTCATGGGTCCCGCATGTCATCCTCTCGGAACGAAAATGTTTCTTTTCTTGGATTTTTACCAACAGATTTTTGGTTTATTTTTTCTTTCCATCCCTGCCGCCTTTAAAACGACGCTGTTGGCTCATGGGTCCCCGATGTCAGCCTCCCCGTACAAGAAACATGTGATATCTTGATTATTTTGCAGACAATAAACAGTGTATTGCGCTCTGAGCTATTTTAAACGGAAAATTAAATCTTTATTTTTACATAAACAAATTTATATGCTGAATCTCCTTGTTTTTTGTTTTGCGAAGCATATGACTTTCCTGTTTTTTTAGAAAAATCCGAACTATCCTGTTTTGGAGTGGGCTGAAATTGTACGAGTCAAAAGGCCCAGCAGGATAGTTTGAATGCCCAGATGTCCACATGCAGCCCAATTGAAATCGTTCTTTTTTTGGATTTTTTCACCCCCGATTTCGGCTACTTCATTTTTCTTTTGGTCCTGTGCCAAACGTTGAGACCGCTGCTGCAAAATGGGACCCGCATGTCATCCTCTATATACAGTAAAATTTCTTTTCTTAGATTATTTTTGGCTCCTGATATTTGGTCACTTGCCTTTTTCTTTCGATCCCGTGCAGCCTCTCAAATGGTAATACCGCTGCTGCTAAATGGGACCAGCATGTCATCCTCTATGTACAATCAAGTTTCTTTTCTTGAATTATTTTTGGCTCCTGATATTTGGTCACTTGCCTTTTCTTTCGATCTCATGCCACGTTTGAAACGTTGAAAAACCTGCTGGCTCATGGGACCCGCATGTCATCCTTGTACAATAAAACTTTCTTTTCTTCGATTTTTTGGCACCTCATATTTGGTCACTTGCCTTTTTCTTTCGATCCCTGCCGCCTCTCAAACGATGATACCGCTGCTGCTAAATGGGACCCGCATGTCATACTCTATGTACAATCAAGTTTCTTTTCTTGAATTATTTTTGGATCCTGATATTTGGTCACTTGCCTTTTTCTTTCGATCTCATGCCACGTTTGAAACGTTGAAAAATCTGCTGGCTCATGGGACCCGCATGTCATCCTCTATGTACTATAAAAGTTCATTTTCTTGGTTTTTTTTTCACCCTCTGAATTTCGGCTATTTCCTTTTTCTTTTGATCCCTGCCGCCTTTGAAACGTTGAGGACTGCTGGTGTTGACTGCCAAAACCACCGGCGGGCAGCGGCCTGTCAACACTAGTAGAGCCGGGAAGAGCCTAGAGCTGCGGCTGGCTGAGACCCCTCCGACGACGGCAATGCTCTTGGTCACACGTGCGATGCGAAGTGCAAGGCGTGCCACCTGACCTATACAGTCGGGAAGGTGATGGGGATGCCTCGCTTAGTTTCTGCATGGCATACACGTAAACATTAAATCCGAGCCTCGATCGGCTCTCGGGTTATCCTGTGAATCGGCTCAAAGAGCCGATCCACCCATGATTCGTACGGGGTGCACGAATATATGGTGATCCTGATCAAGATAAAGCTAATGAGATCTACGACGATTTAGGGTTTTCACCGCATAATCGGATCATCCTACTCCAGGTTGGGCCTCGCGGCCACGCACGGTGATCGTAAGCCGATCCTAAACAAGGCCTAAAAACCAACATGAAGTTGATCCTCGGAACATCCTGTTTAGGGCTTGCGCCACCCTACGTGCTGGATCCTCCCCCCTTTGTAAGGCCTAACTATTGCAGATATTAAACTAATCCTTGGAACAAGGAGCAATCGTAACGGATCAGATCTACTAAATAAAGATCAAGCGGGGTGCCCCCACACGAGATAGGTGTGAGGGCGGCTAGACATGAGGGTTGCACTACGTAAGCATGTTATACGAAGAACTATGCTAACCCTAACACATCTATGATAACTACGTTGCTCGCCATCAAAACGCTTCAGTACGAGCAACGCATGAACAACGTGGAGCTTGTGCTAGATCGCAAGATGCGATCTAGGCAGCATGTCGCTTACGATAGAAACCCTCGAGACGAAGGAGTTGGCGATGCGCCGAGATTGGTTTGTTTTGGGTTGAACGTGAGTTGTTGTTTATTCCATAAACCCTAGATACATATTTATAGTCCAGGGGACTTTCTAATTCGGACGTGCACCTAACCGTGCACGAGTAAAACTCTAACTTTCAATCTAAGATGCGATCTACTATATTACAGATACATGGGCAATTCAGCCCAACTTCGTGTATAAGGCCAATTCTTGTTCTTCCTTCCATGTATATCTTCAAGTCCATCTGGTCAAATTCTGGTGATAACACATGCCCCCTGGTTTTGGAATTGGTAATTCCAAAATCACTCCTTCATCGGGTCATGTCGTGCAGAATTGCAGTATCCTTCATCATGATGTTCCTCAATCTTGATTTTGCCGATTTCTTTTAATTGAGCCGATTCCCTCTTCTACTGACCTTGCCGATTCGTCCCCTTTGCCAATGCGTAATGAGCCGATCGCACCGCATCGGTCCTTTGAAATTCACCCTTCTCTTCTTCAGCTGATGATTTTCTAAATCTGGTAGAAAATGCAGGATCTTCAGGAAAACCTTTAAACTTTTCCAACCAAACCCAATAATCCTTTTCAGTACCCATCATTGTGAAGAAGGTTGCAATGAAGGATCAGCCGATGGTATCCCCATCGGTTCTTTAAACAAAGTATCCACTAGGCCTGCTGCCCCCCGAGCCTTACTCGAGCCTGCTGCCCCCCGAGCCTCACTCGAGGCGAGAATGTCAGAGAGAATGCGCCACAGCCGATCCTCTTTCTTCCTCCAACAGCCGATAATCTTCCGTTTCAGCTAAACTAGCCCCAAAGATTGGAAATCCTTGACAAAAAAGGTTCAGGAACCCGGATCGGCTCGAAGCAGCTGAAGAAGTTTCCATTGTTATACTCCCTCGAGGCAACAGAAGGCACCACCGTTGGTCTGGATTTGGTGGAGACTCGATAAACGTTGCATAATTCCACTAAAGTCGATGGCTGCGCATCGGCTGCCTCTCAATTCTAAAGTCGATGCCCTTCCATCGGCTGAAATTTTTTTTTTATTTGGCCGATTTTTCTTAATCGGCCCCCAATATTCCACTGCACGCATGTCTGCACATGTTTTATTTGCATATGTTCATCTGACTATATGCCCCCCGAGCCGAATCTGCCAAATGACTGCAGATATCGGCTTTCATGGTTAGTCAGGGCACTGCACTTGCACATCGGCTTCGCAAAGATTCATGCTGACTTTCATCTGCCGACGTGGCCGCTGCCCAGTAGATCGTTGCTGACCACAAACAGAATATGTGCAGAAGATAACTTTGGCCGATTGCTGGAATCGGCCTCCACATTGCTTGCTCGATGAAGGTTTTGTAATGTCCCTCCATAAATTTTTTGGGGCCGATCACAAGGATCAGCCTCACCCGGTTTGCTCATTGGTTTAATCTTGCTACTCGGTTAGGCTGGATAAAACCAACCCAACCTCTGACTTGATGCGCCTGCTCGTCCACCTTGAGTGCATCGTATAATCGTGGAGCACTAAACTCTGTCGGCAAGACGAGCACCATGTTTGTGCCAGCCGATGTTTCATCATCGGCTTTCTTTTGCTTGGGACGCCACTCCATTCTCCGTGGACGACCCTCTTCATCCAGGGCTCGCTGAACCTTTGCAGCCAGATCAGGTCGTGCCTTCCTTAGCGTGTGCAAGTATAACCTTTCGGCTTCCTCCAGGCCGCAACCGCTGAACCCTGCGTTTTTGTGAACGGCTGAGTCCGTCAGGGCACCACCTTGGACGGTGGTACTGTCTTCTTCTTCTTCTAGTCCCTCGTCTTCGGAATCCTCAAGATCTGCCCAACGAGGTGCGCGTTTGCTCTGTGGCGGGAGAGGCCCTAAGCGCTTGAACACGGACACGTTGGCTGCCTCCTTCTTCTTCTGGTTGCATTCTGGGCAATTGCCGATTGTGGGCAATCGGCTCATTCCTGAATCCCAGCAGTGTCTGAAGAAAGGGCAGTCCCAGTGTCTGGCGTTGTCATCTTGCTCCCTTGACCTGTCCGTGGCACGGCGCTCGCACTCCTCCTCATCGCGATCATGCCGACGATGTCTTCTGGCTTCTCTAGCCAGACGATCTCCTTCATCATCATAGTTGGACCGTCGGCGTTGGTCATACTGACTCACATATTTGTTGAGGAGGTGATCAGAGAGAGGTCGTTGATATCTTATATTCTTCACCTCTCCCTCTGTGACGTAGCGCTTGCCATCATGATGGAGCCGATCGCGTGGAGCGGCCTCCTTTGTGTCCTTGCTATGAGAGCAGCTGCCCTCATCTCCATCTTTGCCAGAGTGGTTTCCAGGTCCTACCATGTTGATGCTGAACGAGGGACCTGGCTGGCAACCCTCAGGGTAGGTGACTTCCACCATGTTAACGGCGGGGAAGGGTTGGGTGTCGACCTTCATGGCGTACTGGTTGAAAATTAGACGCCCCTTCTCTATCGCCGCTTGGATGTGCTGACGCCACACCCTGCAGTCGTTGGTGGCATGGGAAAGCGAGTTGTGGAATTTGCAGTACGGCTTTCCGTTCAGCTCTTGCGCCGTGGGGAACTTGAGACCTTCAGGAATCGTCAACTGTTTCTCCTTGAGCAGGAGGTCGAAGATTTGTTCAGTCTTGGTCACGTCAAAATCAAATCCCCTGGGCGGCCCTGGTGGCTTTACCCATTTGCAGGACACGGGGGTTCCTCCCCGAGTCCACTCAGCCACTGCTACTTCTTGGTCTCCCGCAGGAACTTCGTCTTCCTCTGCATCGACCAGGACTACTGCACGCTTGAACTTGTCTTGGTACAGGTCCGGGTGGCGCTGTTCATATGCTGATAGTTTCTGAACCATATGCGCCAGCGAGGGATAATCTGCTTGGGAGGCCATGTCCTTGAGCTGTGTTGCAAGGCCAGCTACTGCCAACTCGACTGCTTCCTTTTCAGTTATACGAACCGAATAACATCGGTTCCTAAGATTCCTGAAGCGCTGGATGTACTCTGTCACCGTTTCTCCGCGCTTCTGACGTAGTTGTGCTAGATCGGCAATGCTAGACTCGGAAGCTTCTGAATGGTATTGCGTATGGAATTGTTCTTCCAATTGCTTCCAAGACTGGATGGAGTTTGCTGGCAAAGAGGTGTACCATCCAAAAGCCGATCCCGTGAGGGACTGTGAAAAGAGCCTCACGCGTAGCTGATCCGACACTGAAGCCGGTCCTAGTTGCGCCAAATATCGGCCGATGTGCTCGATGGAGCTGGAGCCATCTGATCCACTGAATTTGGAGAAGTCAGGGAGCCGATATTTAGGTGGTAGCGGGATCATCTCGTACTCGTCGGGGTACGGCTTGGAATAGCCGATTGCCCTTCTTTTCGGCACCATGCCGAACTGGTCTCTCAGTATGGTACTGATCTGATCCGCTGTGCTGGCTGCAGAAGTTGCACTCTGAAGATTCACCGGGGTGGCGTACTTAGCCAGCCATGCTTGCTTTTCCAGCTCTGAGCCAACTGCAGGAGCTGGGCTCGGGAGTTTCGTCGGGGTGGCGTACTTAGTTAGCCACGTCTGCTTCTCAAGCTCTGTCGCTGACGTTTCTCCTGTTTTCGCCGGAGTCCCTGATGTTGTGGCCTGGTTTGAGAGTGCCCAGTTGCCACAATCTGGCACATACGTGCACGCGTATCCTTGAGGGATCTCCTTAGGCGCCTCGGTCAAGAACTGGTAGTCACTAGGGTCACCACCAATCTTGTAGACGACGAATGCCGGTGTAGCCGGCACTTCTGGTGCTGCCAACGCATATGGCAGCGGTGGACGGGACTGGAGTGGCAACTCTCCTTGATGCGTCCCGAGAGCTGGTCCTGACGGCGAGTACTGGTGGCTCATGATCTCCTGGATCACGCGCAGAGCGAGACGCTCCAACACGTTGACCAAGTTTTCAGAGTGGCGGTGTAGTGAGTGAGCCACCAAGTAGTTGATCTCCTGCCGTAGGCCCCTGGTGCGTTCCTCCGACGGGGCAGAGAGATCTATCCCATCGAGTGCACCTTGCGGTGAGAATCCCTTCCATCTGATGCCATGGGAACGGGTTCTCTGAAAAGAGCCGATGAGGTCGGCTTCGAGGGTGACCTTGATCTCGTCATATTTCTTCTTGAGCTCGGCAGGCAGCTCCTCGTAGGTGACGGCGTGCCGTCCGCGCCATCTCAAATGTAGATGGCGATGTGGTTGATGTAGACGATGGTCCCACCGGCGTGCAGAATGTGTTGGCCAAAACCCAGGCGGGCAGCGGCTGTCAACACTAGTAGAGCCGGGAAGAGCCTAGAGCTGCGGCTGGTGAGACCCCTCCGAGCGACGGCCCGCAATGCTCTTCGGTCACACGCGGCGATGCGAAGTGCAAGGGCGTGCCACCTGACCTATACCTGGTCAGGAAGGTGATGGGGATGCCTCGCTTAGTTTCTGCATGGCATACACGTAAACATTAAATCCGAGCCTCGATCGGCTCTCGGGTTATCCTGTGAATCGGCTCAAAGAGCCGATCCACCCATGATTCGGGGTGCACGAATATATGGTGATCCTGCTTGATCAAGATAAAGCTAATGAGATCTACGACGATTTAGGGTTTTCACCGCATAATCGGATCATCCTACTCCAGGTTGGGCCTCGCGGCCACGCACGGTGATCGTAAGCCGATCCTAAACAAGGCCTAAAAACCAACATGAAGTTGATCCTCGGAACATCCTGTTTAGGGCTTGCGAACGCCACCCTACGTGCCGCTGGATCCTCCCCCCCTTGTAAGGCCTAACTATTGCAGATATTAAACTAATCCTTGCGGAACAAGGAGCAATCGTAACGGATCAGATCTACTAAATAAAGATCAAGCGGGTGCCCCCCACACCTGAGATAGGTGTGAGGGCGGCTAGACATGCAAGGGTTGCACTACGTAAGCATGTTATACGAAGAACTATGCTAACCCTAACACATCTATGATAACTACGTTGCTCGCCATCAAAGACGCTTCAGTACGAGCAACGCATGAACAACGTGGGCTTGTGCTGCCTAGATCGCAAGATGCGATCTAGGCAGCATGTCGCTTACCGATAGAAACCCTCGAGACGAAGGAGTTGGCGATGCGCCGAGATTGGTTTGTTTTGGGTTGAACGTGAGTTGTTGTTTATTCCATAAACCCTAGATACATATTTATAGTCCAGGGGACTTTCTAATTCGGACGTGCACCTAACCGTGCACGAGTAAAACTCTAACTTTCAATCTAAGATGCGATCTACTATATTACAGATACATGGGCAATTCAGCCCAACTTCGTGTATAAGGCCAATTCTTGTTCTTCCTTCCATGTATATCTTCAAGTCTATCTCAATCGTGGCCCACCTCTGACTCGGTCAAATTCTGGTGATAACACATGCCCCCCTGGTTTTTTACCCCTAATTTTGGCTACTTTCTTTTTCTTTTGATCTGCCGCCTTTGAAACGTTGAGACCGCTGCTGCTAAATGGGACCCGCATGTCATCCTCTATGTACAATAAAGTTTTCTTTTCTTGGATTATCTTTGTCTCCTGATATTTTGTCACTTGCCTTTTTCTTTCGATCTCATGCCGCCTTTGAAACGTTGAGTAAGCTGCTGGCTCATGGGTCCCGCATGTCATCCTCTACGAACAATAAAAGTTTCCTTTCTTGGAGTTATTTTTTAACCCTAATTTCTGGCTACTTCCTTTTTCTTTTGATCCGTGCCGCCTTGGAAACGTTGAGACCGCTGCTGCTAAATGGGTCCCGCATGTCATCCTCTATGTACAATAAAATTTCTTTCTTTGATTATTTTCGGGTCCTGATATTTGGTCACTTGCCTTTTTCTTTCGATCTCATGCCGCCTTTGAAACGTTGAGGAAGTTGCTGCTGGCATGGGTCCCGCATGTCATCCTCTATGAACAATAAAAGTTTCCTTTCTTGGAGTTATGTTTTACCACTAATTTCTGGCTACTTCCTTTTTCCTTTGATCCCTGCCGCCTTTGAAACGTTGAAGACTTTGCTGGCTCATGGGTCCCACATGTCAGCTTCTATGAACAATAAACATTTCCTTTCTTGGAGTTATTTTGTACCCCTAATTTCCGGCTATTTGCCTTTTTTCTTCGATCCCTCCCTTGAAACGTAGAGGCTGGCTCGTGGGTCCCAGATGTCAGCCTCCATGAACAATAAACCTTTCCTTTGTTGGATTTATTTTTCACCCTCTGATTTTGGCTATTTCCTTTTTCTTTCCTTGCCGCCTTGGAAACGTTGAGTAAGCTGCTGACACATGGGCCCCGCATGTCATCCTCTATGTACAATCAACTCGCAAGATCTTGGAGCAAAAGAGCTTGTATTAGTGGGACCCATATGTCAACCTCTATGTACAATAAAAGTTTCCTTTCTTGGATTATTTGTAGCTCCTGATATTTGGTCACTTTCCTTTTTCTTTCGATCTCAAGCCGCCTCTGAAACATTGAGTAAGGTGTGGCTCATGGGACCCGCATGTCATCCTCTATGTACAATAAAGTTTCTTTTCTTGGATTTTTTACCCCTGATTTTTGGTCACTTGCCTTGACGCTGCTGGCTCATGGGTCCCACATGTCAGCATCTATGAACAATAAACCTTTCCTTTGTTGGATTTATTTTTTACCCCTAATTTCGGCTATTTGCCTTTTTCTTTTGATCTCCAGTTTGAAAACGTTGAGGAACCTGCGGCTCATGGGACCCGCATGTCATCCTCTATGTACTATAAAATTTCTTTTCTTGGATTTTTTCACCCTCTGATTTTTGGCTATTTCCTTTTTCTTTTAATCCCCTGCCGCCTTGGAAACGTTGAGTAAGCTGACTCATGGGACCCGCATGTCATCCTCTATGTACAATAAACTTTCTTTTTTTGGAGTTTTTACCCCTAATTTCTGGCTACTTTCTTTTTCTTTTGATCTCAAACCGCATTTGAAACGCTGAAACCGCTGCTGCAAAATGGGACCCGCATGTCATCCTCTATGTACAATAAGTTTCATTTCTTGGATTATTTTTGCTCCTGATATTTGGTCACTTGCCTTTTTCTTTCGATCTCATGCCGCCTTTGAAACGTTGAGTAAGCTGCTGGCTCATGGGTCCCGCATGTCATCCTCTACGAACAATAAAAGTTTCATTTCTTGGAGTTATTTTTTACCCCTAATTTCTGGCTACTTCCTTTTTCTTTTGATCCACGCCGCCTTTGAAACGTTGAGGATTCGCAGACTAATACAAGCTCTTTGGCTCCAAGATCTTGCAAGTTGATAGATTAAATCATGGAATTATTAGGATATGTTTTAAATTTCAAATCCACTTTATGAATTATTAAAAATACCGTTATCCATGTGGGTATGGAGCGATCAAGGATTTTCATATTGGGCATGAGCAGTTTCAAAAATTGGAACCCAATAATTCAAAATAAATAAAAACAACTTTTATGTAGAATCTCCGCGTTTTTTTTGCCATTCATAGGATCTGTGTTTCATTAGAAAAGGGCCGAAATTGCATGAGCAGAAAGGCCCATTTGTAGTTATTGGGCTTCGACAGCCGGAGCAAGTAGGCCGATAGCAATTACCATGTAGATGGCCGTTGGCAACCCAAAGTGAAATATTGGGCCCAACAGGGGAAGGCTGAACAGTACTATTTTCTAATTGGAAGGTGGTACATGGCGTAATCCTGCCAAAAAAAAGATGGACACGGGTTGCTGAAATTTGCCCATCTGCGCCTAATATCGCCGCCGCGGCTCCGCTTCCGCCGCCGCCATGCCTCGTCTCGCGTCGAGCTCGCGGTACTGCCGCGTCTCGGGCACGGGGTACCGCGGCGTCCGCGCGCGCCCCAAAGGTACGTATTACGCGGAGATACGTGACGGCGGCGAGCGCATCGGCCTCGGCACCTACGAGACCGCACACGAGGCCGCGCGCGCGTACGACGCCGTGGCGTGGCGGCTCGGGCGCCCGCGATCGTCGATGAATTTCCATGACGTGTGGACGCGCCAGCAGGCCGAGGATCTCGCGCCGCCGCCGTACATCGTTAGACAGGAGGAACAGCGCCGCCGCCGTGAGACGGAGCGCCGTTTGCGCATTGCCGAGCGGGACGAGCGCGCGGCGCGCGAGTGGGCGGCCCGCTTCCCCGAGGACGTAGCCGCCGAGAACGAGCACTTCCGCAGACGGAGGGCGGAGAAGGCTACGAGGCGGGCTGCGAAGAAGGAGGACCGCGCACGACGGAGGGCGGAGAAGGCGACGAAGCGGGCCTTCATCGAAGCGCAGCTCGCCGGGCCGACCACCATTGGCGAGGACGACCCCCGTTGGATTGACCTCTTCTCGTCGGATCCGGTGTCGGGCACGACACCGGACTCGTCAGATGTCGAGTTTTAGTTTAGTTTTATCGCACTACTTTGTAAAAATATGAACTACGGAGTATCTATCAAGCTAATTTTCTCCTATTTTATGTCTATTTCTAGTCTTTATTTGATCTTCTGTTTTACTGCACTCTATTTTTCATTATATTCTGTTTTTGGCGCTGCATTATAGCGCCTCTGAAAATACGCTGTTTCAGCCCTGCATTTGGCCGCCACAGTTTGCAGCTTCCGGTGAAGCTATTGCCGGCTCCATGCGCAGCATCAGCCCACAGCGCCAAAATATAGAGCCACTGCTGGAGTTGCTGTAATATGTTTGTCAGCAGGAGCTTACCTAATTAGTGAAAAAGATGTTCAGCGTGGGATTCGAAAAAAGGATCTTCATGTTTTTTTCCTAGCGATCCTAGTTCGGACTTTTGATTGTGTTGGCTAGTGCATGAAGCTTGACACCTGTATTATGTGATCCTGATATGAGGATAAGAACACCTTCAGGTTGCATTGCTAATGGTGTCTACTGCAGCAGTGGCGTACCTTCAATGGAGACTGATGCAAGAGAGTTGGTACTGGTGAACCTGCACCTGACATCATCGTGCCACCTGAAGTAGGTTGTGTATTGGGATTAGACTGATAAGCATAGCACCTTGCAAAGAACAAGATGCTGCTAGTGTTGGTTAACGTGATTTTACGCCAAAAGTCATGTATGCTCAACAGGTGCCGTACCTAGTTTGGATATTGTGTTGTTACCCTTTTGTGGTTTGGTGTTTGTCCAACAGAGAAAGCTACTCTTTTCCCGTGTAAGTGTTATTATGTGAACAAAAGTTGTATGTACATATATATCGGTCAGAGAACCAAGATTGCATATTCTTGCCTGGTTATAACACATAAGTCATAATAACAATTAAAGAGAAAAGGAACATTTGCCTTTGCAATGTGATTGTGCCAAGTAGATTAGACAACCAACCACAAACATTACAGGTCAACAGCCAAACGCATGCGAAAGTCATAAGGTAAGCTCCATAATACATGTTGAAACCAAAAGCCTAGAAACCATAAGAAAGGTAGCTCCACATCACAGTTCCACGACAGCAGCATACTGATCATAAAACATATATCAAGTCAGGACAGCTGCACCACTGGGTAAGCATCCATGGGGTCTGGCTCAAGAGCGAAGACTGTGTGAATGCTGCAAAATGTGGCTCTTGCCTCACCCCACCCATACATCTTATCATGGAACCTTACCAAATCAGCATGAATCATCTTGACATAAACATAGCTCCTCTCTCCATGCTGATGGGATTGAACAATGCGCCAGTTGCAGTGCTTCAGCTTGTCAAACAGTATGCAGGAGATAACGAAGCATGCTGGCTGGTCTTTTGTAGTGACAATGGCTTGGAGTAGCTGGTCCTGTGAACCACCCAACTGGATCTTTAGAGCTTGAAGGACAGTCTGTGCCATATAAGCTACCGTTGCTGACTTCAGCTCGGGTTCAGGTGAATGACAGCTGACATCTTGTCCTCGAGATGCAGATCCTTCTTGATCAGATTCAGCGGAATCATCACCACTACTTACAGGTGCATCAGGTTCTACAGAAGGCACATCAGGTACATGCTCCAGTTCATAGGAGTTGGGTGGGACAACACTGTTTGCTGAAATCTCTACAATACCAGCTCCAGGTAGACCACCAGTATCTACAGAGGGTAAACCACCAATATCCACTTCAGAGGATTCTCGTGGCACGACACCTTTCGCTAGAGGCTCTACCCTACCAGCTCCAGGTCCACCACCAGTCAGTACTGTGGGCATAGTCATGACGGGTTCTACCAATACAAAACCTCCTTCGGGTGCAGGATCATCAGTAGCAACTCCAGCATCAGCACCAGTTACATCGGTCTTGACAATAGGTAAACCGTCTTGCTCTAGTTCAGAGAATTCCCGTGGCACGACACCGTTCACTAGAGGCTCTACACTAGCAGCTCCAGCTGCACCACCAGTTTCTACAGCAGGGGGTAAACCCAATCCACAACCTTCTTCATGTGGCACGATGATGCCACGTATAGGCTCATCAGTACCAGGTCCAGCTGCATCAGTCTCCATAGACAGTAAACAAGGTGGCGTCGGAGGTTTAAAAGACTGGCATGCCATTTCACCTTTGTCATCAGACAATATAGAGTTTTCTTCAACTCTATGTTTCTGCAATAATAAGCACATGAACAGAAATTAGACCAGAGCATCTAGCCATCTAACGGGGGCAGCGGCAAAACAAGCGTCGGTCCATATGTTTACCTTGTCATCTGGGATATCAGAACACACAAATTTAGAAGTCATTTCACATAGCATCCGCTTTTTCGTTCCTTCCCCTACGTCCATCTGGAATAAGTAATACTATTGATCACATAAAACTAATTAATCAAATAAATGCATATGTTGAGAAGTTTGCACGGCAAATTGTGGATTCTGCTTTCATCACCTACGAATCATCGTTCTATATATTTACCTTGTCATCTAGGATATCAGAAGTCACAGAATGAGAAGTCATTTCACTAAGTATCGGTTTTTTCGCTCTTTCCCCTCCATCCATCTGCAATAAGAAGTAATATTGATCACATAAAGCCAATTCAACGAATATATGCATATGTTGAGAAGTTTGCACAACAAATTGTGGATTCTACTTCCAATCACCAAGTAATCTCGTGAGAAATGCATGATCAAGATATGTTTCTCCCTCTTGATCGACATCTGCATCTCCATTAAGACTAATCATCGTGCGATGGTGCTCTTCAGAAGAGCGCATACAATTCCAATCACCAGACAAGCAAAAAATTGTTGATTCTAGTAATGATTAATCAGCAGTGGCCATGGAACGACCACAGATCGACCAAGCAAAAAAAATCATCAGCCTACTGACCACCAAGCAAAGGAAACAAACTAGGCCCATACATGGCCTCACAAATCATCATCAAACGTCGATCAAACTAGCAAGTTTGAACATGGATTCCTAATTTATTTTCTGATAAAGTGAGTATATTAATATCGAAAGATATTGATTACACTGAGCCTCTGCAACAACGCAATACCTTACTGGTATTACGGATGCACATGGATTCCTAATACTCCCTCTGTTCGGTTTTAATTAGTCGACACGAGGGAGAGAAGAAAATGAACTGTCGATGCTTTCAACTAGAGTCAATTAAATACGAACGGAGGAAGTACGTAGTAGTATTGACAAATATCCGGATCTAGTATGAAAACTAATTGGCATGTAAATCCTAGTAGTCTACTAAACTAGGATCAATACCCTAGATTAGGGTTGCAAGCGGCGTCCGCGAATCGTCCCGCAAAGCAGAAAATTAGAGCAAATAGTGGTTGAGATTAGAGCAGATTTAAAGCACTCGCACTGAAACTAGCTAGCCCGCTACCCACCCCGCTTGACACCCTGCCCTAGATGTGAATCTACACCAAATATTCAAACAAGGATGAGCAACCGCCAATAAAATTTTATCCGCATCATCATCTCTACGACTCTACCATACACAAGGGTATGGTGATTTCACATACAGCCATTGTTGCCGCGGGACGAGGATGAGTGATGCGCCGCGGAGAAGGTGCCTCACGCCTCTGTCGCCGCCGCCGTCGAAGAGGAAGTCGAAGCCGCGCGATTGTGGTCCGTCGCCGATATGGAGGTGGAGCTACTAGGGAAGAGGTGGAGGTGGAGGTGGAGAGGGAGTGATGGTTTGTACTAGTGGCGGCCGGTGAGGTAGTTATAAATACAGCCTCTCTCTCTCTCTTTTTGGCAAGGAATGCAGCTTCTCTTGGAAGGCAACGAGGCAACGCACTCCAGATTTCGTATATTACTATAATAATATGGGCGGAGAAATTTGGACGCATCTGTGTTGTCTTGTCAAATGAATCACCAGGATTTGCTTTTAGTACTCCAGATTTGGGCGACCCAAGGAAGTAGAGATAGTAATGTACGCCATCTAAATGCACGCTATCAAATCAAATAAATGGTCATGCCATTTACTTTTAAGATGGTGCAGTAGTTATGTTGACCAAAGAAACATTCACGTCTGCTGATTATTTTGATAGTACTACTAGTAGTACTAATATTTCTGATGGGTATACATTTACTGTCCGCTAGCAAAGATTGTTTGGCACATTGTTCTTATGGCTTTCAACATCACACCCCTTAATAATATTATTAAACATTTTTTGGGCAATTAGTTGAGCTGTGTTAATAAAAAATTAAAACCCACAAATCCAACTGTACGATTTTAAGGGCCATATGAAGGACAAGGAATGATTTTAAATGCCATATGGAGTACCTCCAAGCTCCAACCATGTGAAATCTGGTTCTTTCATGCAGGTGATACCCATGGCTTCGCATTGGATCCGTGTGTTGTCCTACAGACAGTCAACTAGTAGTATGAAGTACCACGATATGGTTTTTGGGTGCAACCGGCTAGAGAATGATGCACGGGTTTGTACAGCCAGTACAATTCAATTTAAGATTTTCTGATAGCATGTTGATGTGTATATGTAAGAATCATACACCAGAATGTCTTCAATGTTTAGATGGCTGATCTACGTTTATACTTTCTGTGAACCATGAGGTTAAGACCTTTGTACTGTGATAAAGATTGCTAAATAACAATATATATGTATGCCTCTAGGGACACTGAAACAGCCAAACAACCATGCATGTGTATAGACCGTATTTGATCAAATTACAAGAAGCACCTGGGTTCATGCAAATAGCATCAATTTATCACCTAAGTACATTAGCTATAAATAGTTAAATAGGAGTCAAGACCAACTGAGCTAGCTAGTAGTATGATCCTACTATTACATAAATATCCCTAACTCTGCTTGTCTTTGTTCCAGTCCAGCGCGTTGGTGTAGCTTGGGATGAACCAAAACCCCGTCTGCAAGTCGGCCCCTGGACCGCTGCTTGAGAAAGAGATGCTTTGGTGGTCTTCGCCATTCAGACTGAAGCGGAAAATTTCATGACGTGCTGTGTTAAACTGAAGGCCAATGGCCTGGGGCGTGGTGTAGATGCAGTTTCTTCTTGTCAAATATCCTGGGGGAAATGTTGCACCACCCACTGGCATGAAAATCGGATAGTTCAACCCAAGGAACATAGAATAGTCTCCAAGATTAGTAACCCTTTCCCACGGGTTGGCTGGAAGTAACCGACTAGTGTCATTCGAGAATACAATGCAGGTATACCCCGAATAGCTGTGAACAGCGC
The DNA here is from genome assembly GCA_030979885.1 of Lolium multiflorum. Classification (NCBI taxonomy): domain Eukaryota; kingdom Viridiplantae; phylum Streptophyta; class Magnoliopsida; order Poales; family Poaceae; genus Lolium; species Lolium multiflorum. The sequence goes on from CM061749.1 coordinate 106,417,443, forward strand.
GACCGCAATGGACAGAAGGGGTACTATCATAATAATAAGTTGGAGCACCGTCAGCGTCAAAATCCATTACGCCACGTGCATAGACCAGGAGAAGTCTAGAACGATCTTGAGATCTTGCCAGCCACCACGTACGACTATTAGAGTCAAAATCATCATAGCCATCAAATCCAGCCGTCCACGGAATGAATGGAGCAGGGAGCACTATAGGACCTTGAAAAAGGAAAGAGCACGTCACATGAAAATATATTTCATGATTTATCTACTAGTGATATTGATTTGATATTGTAGATGCCAATACTAGTACTTTATAAAATCATGGTCGAACATAAGATGATTTGAAATATATTTCGAACATCTTGGTAAAATTCATATGGATTTAAAACATGTTCCCCAAAATATTGGTCCAAATTTTAGATGGTTTGACTATAGTACTCCTTATTCTCTAGAACCGGGGGAATATAAACAAATGAAAGTCTTTATCAATATTGCATGGCACCTTTATTGATTCTATTTCTACTCTACCTTAAATTTTCCAGGGAGTAATAATAAAGAAACTTAATTACTAGGGGGCCTTTTTCCTACGGAACAACATGCACATTAGACCATACTAAAATTCCTATAGATGTTAAATTCTATAAGTATATATGTCCATACCACAAGAGGGTTATGGTGTGCGCCTATGGAATTCCTTTAAGCCAAAAGATGCCAAGACAGTTCAGCAAATAAGAGGTGAAATGCTATATAAGTTACGTATAAAAAAGATAGGGAGGAAATGTTACCAAATTGATGAGGATCCCATGCATAAACATTTCCAAGCTCAGTAACGGCGAACACAAGTCCGTTATGTATAATTGCATCGCAGTATCTGGAGTCGTTCTCAAACTGGTTTTCAAGAATTATCCATGTACCAGGATATTCGGCATGGAGGTAGGCAATTGCAAAGTCGAAGATTGCGACAAGGGAGAAATCTTCATACCGCCGAGCAGCTGTAGGAACTTGGCAAATAGCTATCTTCTGCAGTTGAATAACATAACCCTTATACCCGAATATAAGTGGATTGCGTGTGGTTTCAAACTTCTTCCTCAAAGATGGAAGTTTGATCTTGCGATGAGTGTAGACATTGAGGAGGTTCCACTTGCATTCGGGGCCAACCATGGCGATCCAATCTCCATTGGCACCTGCCCGCTCCTCATCCTTACCGTGTGGCACTAGGCCATCATAGGAGAACCTGTCCAGCGGCACTAGTTTGCACTTGCTGTGCACCGGCAAATCCTCCTTGAACACCCATGGTTTATCCGCCGGGTCACAACAGAGAACACACGGAAGGCCAAAAGGCTGAGAAGCAGGCAGAGTGGCACTGTATTTGGCTGACTGAAGAATACCTTTGGAGGAACCGACTAGGGACGCGGCGGTGATGGCGTCGCACTGGCTGATGAGCACTTCAAGGGGGCCTTCCGTAAACACCTTGTGAAACAGCCCAGATCCACAGACCCTGCTCGATTTCGCCATCGCAATGAGGCAGGTGGTACAATGGGGTTGGTATTTTCTTGGGAGATTTACTGATTCGAACTTTGGGAGAGAGATGGCGATCAATGGCGGCAGGTGGGGGTTTGAGTTGGAGAACAGAGGCTCTCAAACTGGGCACTGCTGGATAGGATGCGAAAGCGCCATGGCGGAGACGCAGGCGCGTGCTATGGAAGCTGGGCGGAGTGGGGATAGACGACGGAGGTGAACCGAGACGCTCCTCCTCTTATGCATATACTGCCTACTGCAGTTTCGAGGAGAGTGTGAATGTGTTCAAAAAAAGAGGAGAGTGTGACTGTGACCCGACACCCGAGTAGGAGCCGAGCAGACGGACTATAGGAGTAGCCCCATCATTACAGTCCATTAATCGTGCTTCCTACAATAAATAAGTGAAACGTCCCAGGCTTGTGTTGTCTAATCAAATACACCAACCTTGTTCTTTTTGCAACGTACACCAACCTAGCAAGGCATCAACCTTCTCGCCATCAACTAGGACTCCGTGGCTCCGTCCCACCAAATTTATCTCAACTTTGTCAAAAAAAAATAGATGGATACATCTATCCATCAACATTTTAACAAAGTTGAGACACTTTTGGTGGGACCGAGGGAGTACCAAAAAAATTACTACTCCATGCTAGTATCGGGCACTTTCGAAAAGTAATTCAAATTTCAACTGAAGGCGTGCTATTTTATGGTCCTGAAAATTGCCAAAAAAATACAACCAAAAAATGCAACAGATCCATGTTAAGGGGGTACACCCTACGCAATATACATTAAGAAACGAAACTTCAGCGACCTTGTAAGAATGCCCATGACAGTGCAGTTTTGCCAAATTAGGAAGAGACGAAATATGAATTCAACCTAAGAAATCTAAACGAAGCCTTAGACAATAGCATAGTTAACACGTTCAGAAAAAATGATGACTCCAAGAGAACAACATTAGCAAGAAATACTCCATTTTAGTTTGAACTTGCAGTCACATATATATACTAGTAGACTACTAATAGTACTGCCAAAATACTAATACTCCGAGCTGCATTCTAGCACTCCAACTAGCTAGCTAATAGTTCTGGAGTAGTAGTACTACTATACAAGTCCAAAATACATCCGAACGAACCCTATTTCGAACTAAACTACTCCCTCCGATCTTCGAGTAACTACATTGCAGTATGACTAAACGAAGATTATTGTACAACCTTCTTGTTGATGCAAACGCAGATAGGCAACACACGCTGCCCTCCATTCTGCTTCGCGTAACGGGGCGGCACCGCCAGGAAAGAAGTGAGCTGCTGCAACATGATCGAGCTAGGCATCGGGGAGCTCGTCGGCTCGATTACCGCCATCAAGGTGTCCGTCGAGAGGTCACTGGTCCCAGCCGGCGCCGGCGCCGGCGGACCAATCACCAGCAGCTGCGCCTTGTACATCGGAAACAAGCACGCGGCCGACCTGATGCACACACATGACACAATGGTGGTCGGGCCGAGCGTGCCAACGGTGATGGCGAACACGGTACCGTCTTCTTCCCCGCTGCCGATGAACAGGTGTCCCTGCGGTTGTACCGGAACACGAACTATGCACCAGGCGGGTATGCCATACTGGAACGTAAACACTGGGATGCAGTGGGATGCTTGGAGGTGTACCAGGAGCTCCCGCGGCGGGCCGGTGAAGCTGCAGCCGGTATTGATGGCCTCTGTGCAGCCGCACGGACCATGCGGGCACGCGATACAGTGGTTGTAGGACTCCCTGGAGGCGACCAAGCTCTGGCAGCCGACGCACTTGACCATTGCCCCAGATCGATTCGACGGCGGCAACCTCGCCGGCTGCTCGCACTTCTTGCACGGGTTCGGCGCAAGCTCGCCGACGCAGCGCCGACAGCCCATATGACCGCCCTTGCACTGCACGGAACAACGTAAGTGGCATCAGTTGTCATTGACATTTCTCACAAGTGAACCTAAGAATGAAATCGGAAGGGAGCGACCTTGGATATGGGGGGTTTGAAGGGCAGCATGCAGAGGGGGCACAAGAAGAGGGCCTCCTCCATCTTCAGAGAAGAGTGATCGGGAACACGAGAACGGGATGGGTTCTTCTTTTTATATACATGCCTTGGAGTGGAGTATGAATACTACTTATAGGAAGAACTTGCTTGCTAAGAATCGGCGTCGGCCGTACGCAAGCATAGATGCACCAGCGGCTCTGCAGTTTGTCAAAATAAAAGGACAGAGCTGCAGTGACTTGAAGCCTCCAAGTCTCGTTGTGACTTGGTGCCACCATCTACCATTCATTTGAGATCCAACGTTCCAACTATCTCTTATTTCGAACCTAAAAACAAAAACTATTCAGAAAATTTTGAAAAAATTCCAGTAAAATGTAGATCACTTGTTCTAAAATCTGTGAATATTTCATCCCACTCGGACGACTAGCTTGTGATTAAAGAGCTTTTTACGTATACGAGCACTAGTTTAAACTAAATATATATTTGCTCACAAACCTTTGATTCAAATCGAATGAAACTTCACCAAAATATAAATCTAAATATTCATGATTTACTCGAAGTTCTTCAAATATGTCTGAGCAATTATAATTATTTAGTTTAAATTTTGAGTCGATCGCATACGTTGGATCTGAGATGGATGGTGGATGGTGGCACCAAGTCACTGTGAGACTTGGAAGTATCAAGTCGGTGAAGCTCTATCCCAAAATAAAAGCTTCGTGAAGGGGGCAGTTTGGTTCAAAAAAAAGACATGACTCAACTTTGTATTTTGCATGTTAAAGGTTTTTCGTAAAACTTGGTCAATCTTAACATAGTTTGCCTTTCTAAAAATAAATATAAGCCCTAAGGCTCCTTTGATTCATAGGATATGATGGGAAAACCATAGAAATATGAAAAACATAGGATTGAGATTTAATGGCTAGTTGAATCATATAGGAAGATGAGTTGTGTTTGATTGTGCCAAAGGAAATTTTCCATGAGGTATGACCTAATGTTTTATTCTTATAGGATTTGCACTGCAAGATTCCTATAGGATATGTTCCTATGAATCAAACAACTAGTGCGGGAAAAATTCACATGTGATCTAAATCCTACATAATTCCTATACAAATCCTATATATGAATCAAATAAGCCCTTAAGCTTTGGGGTGGAGGTTGTGCTACTACCTCCGTTTCGATGAATAATGCACACACGTGTATTCCAAGATGAAGTTTGACCAAGAAAAAGCGCAACAAAATCTTCATTGTATTGTAGGTAATTAGTATCTTTGGATTCGTTTTGAAAAACACTTTCTAATGATGCTAATCCGTACCACTAAATATTGTACAAATAACTTTGAATATCAATTGTTGGACATATAGATAGGCAAATCCCAAGATTGATGATTGAAAAACACCATATCTGCAACATGGCCCACATGTGCATTCGACGGGCATCTTTTCCTAGAAAAAGGCAAGCGATGGTGTTCTAGACGTTTAGAGGCACCTAGACAATTGCGATCATGCAGAGCCCTGGCGAGTCCCTCTAAAGTTAGTCGTTCGAGATTCTGGAACCCATAAGGTAGGATTGATGCTCTAATGCACAGTTAAAAACTACCATATTATATTGTATTTATATTAAAAATGGGTGTATAGGGAACTGAACCTTAGCACTAAGATGGGACCCACAAATGATATTGGTGTACCCTCATGCTTGAGAGAGGAAGGAGAGAGAATTTATTTTCTATTGCTTATGGACAACCCACACAAGCTGCTTGTAAGTCACCCAATAAGAATTTTTCCTGGCAACCTCCACTAATGTACAATATATATATAACCTATCTACTACGTTTTCCTTTGTGGTGGATAGGTCTAGTGGACAACATATATAGTGTGGATGACCTTAGGGCATCACCTATAGTGTGAACTTTTGCCATAAGATATATCCCGCCACACTTATCTTAATTATGATGTCTCCCGCTATAGGAAGTCAAGGTTAGCATTAAGATGGGACGCCCCACACACACAAACTCACGTGCTTTGCACGTTAAAAATAAATCATTACTTCACGAATACTCCACCAATTTCTACTCAAAAATAACATTACAGAGAATCAAATTTGAGATGATTATGTCTTAATGAAACATTGGCGAGTTCAGAAAAAAATGATGACTCCAAGAGAACAACATTAGCAAGAAATACTCCATTTTAGTTTGAACTTGCAGTCACATATATATACTAGTAGAAGTGTAAATTGATGCCATGTATGTGCACTTGGATATACCGGTTGAACTTTGCACGACTTTTTTCTAACTACCTGCAAAAGCTCCGATCTTCCTTAGATTTCTTCTCCATACATGCCACTAATGGGGCATGGCACTGTATGTATGGCCCCTAGCGCACGCCAACAAATTGCATGCATAGAACAAACTCGTTTACCTCTGCCCAATGATGCCGCCACGCTACCCATACGTCTTATATTGATGGAAAATGCCCTGATCAAACATTGAATTTGTAGGTGCTAGATAAATTGGATCCTGAACTTAGATCCTCGAAATTGGCATCCCATACGTATCAATCTGGATCGAACCCAGACCCTAACCTGTTTGTAAGGGCATCTCCAGCGGCGCGACGCAAACGGACGCTGAGCGACCGTTTGCGTCCGCGCGACCGGAAATGCGTCTGCACCCTGCTCCAGCGACGCAGCGACGCAAATATGCGGCACGTTTGCGTCTCCGCGGACGCTGCGCGGTCGCGCCAAGCGTCCGCTCGCTTCCCCACGGGCCCGCCTGGCAGCGACCCTGGTCCTATTGGCGTCGAGTTAGACCACAGGAAGCGCGCGAATGGCACCCGCCGGAGTGGCAACCGCCGGCGTGGAGCGCCGAACCGCCTAAAATGCAACCGCCGGTCTCTTCCGGACATTAATTTCCGCAGAATGTAACCCTGTGTCCATTGTAATTCACGTCCAACCGCGTCCTTCTTACGCTTCTTCTTCTTCTCCAACACCGGCGAGCCATGAGCGACTACACCCTGCCGTCCGACTCCGATAGCGAGGGCAAGCCGCCGGGATGGAAGCATTGGTGGGAAACTGACGCGACGCCAAGCGACCCGGGCTCCACGCCAAGTGACCCAACCTCCACGCCGAGTGAGGAGGAGGAGGACGGAGCCGGCAATGCCAGCGACGGCCAGGAGGTGGACGGAGGCGCCGCTGGAAGCGACGCCGAGGACGAGGAGGAGGAGGGGCAGGAGGAGGACTCCGACGCCAGGTTCTCCCTGCTGGAGGCGCAGGAGCCAAGGTCGCTGGCGCGGGCGGCGCGGCATCGTCGTCGTCGTCGTCCGTTCAACGACGACAGTGACTCCGACTCCAACTCCTCCACGGACGCGTCGTCCTCCAGTTCCTCTTCCGAGGAGGAGGTGACAAGCAAGAGGCGCAGGAATGAGGACGACGAGGCAGGGCCTTCTAACAAGAAGGCCAAAAATTAGTTTTATATGTTTTTAAATTTTTTATTTGTAGGCCAAAATCGGATACCGTAGTTGGATTTTTTTTGCAACTTGATCTGTAGTACTGGGGAAAACCCTAGTTTAACCTATTTAATAATAGATTCGTAGTCGATTCTTTTACTTTTTTATTATTACTATGCAGCACATGTGTGTTTGCCCGTCGAGTGAAACTCGGAGGAAGAGGAATCACACGGAAGGAGAAGAAGGGAGAGCAGTCACGGGGCCCCTCTTATTGATGGTGTATATTCTTTTTCTGGTGATGTTGACTGTTGTGCAGGGTTTGTCAGTGCGCAGGACGTGCGAGCGAGCGAGCGAGCAAGTCGAGCGAGGAGATGAGAGAGATTTTTTTGTGTGTGAGAGGGACAACCGAAGGATCTGAAGGACCCAGAGACTTTCCGATACGCATCTGATGCGTCTTCTCTTGACAAAGAAGATGGCTGGGAGTTTGCGTACCTACCGCACGTGACTTATGCTCACTGAAATGTGGGACCTCACGCATGGGCACCACACGTAAGTGACAGACCTGTTGGTGTAAAAACTCGGGTGATTATTATACTGCATTAGTACAAAGTTTCCTACGGATTGAAGGGTAGGAAAGCCAAGTTAACTCATTTTCATGACTAAGAAGGATCCAGGCTTACTTTTTCATTTCATGTTTTTAAACTTGTTTAAATCTGGTCAAACAAAGGATTTGACCAGGATTCAAATGGGCATAAAAATTCAAAAAAGAAATCAAAAAATCAAAAACCAAAGCACATAAGCTTCTTATGTCATATAGTAAGCATTCAAGTTGATCAATGAAGTCTAGACATATTCAAGCCAGAAAAATCATGTATATACCCCCTAACCCTAAACTATGTCTTATGAAGTCAAGCATGAAGAGAAGTGGTTTTGGGTTTCAAACATGGAAATTTCAAAAACATCCCAAAAGCTTCATTTTGGAGTGACTAAGAAGGATCCAGGCTTACTTTTTCATTTTCATGTTTTATAATGGTTTAAATCTTTGTCAAACCTAGGATTTGACCAAGATTCAAATGGGCATAACAAATTCAAAAAAATAAGAACCAAACACATAGTCTTCTGATGTCATATAGCAAGCATTCAAGTTGATAAAAAAGGTCTAGACATATTCAAACCAAAAAAATCATGTATCTACACCCTAACCCTAAACTCTATCTTATGAAGTCAAGCACGAAGAGAAGTCGTTTTGGGTTTCAAACATGGAAATTTCAAAACCCTCCCAAAAGCTTCATTTTGGAGTGAATAAGAAGGATCCAGGCTTACTTTTCATTTTCATGTTCTATACTTGTTTAAATCTTGGTCAAACCTGCTAGGATTTGACCAGGATTCCAATGGGCATAAAAATTCAAAAAGAAATAAAAAATGAAACCGAAAACCACACTTCTTCGTGCTTGACTTCATTAGACAGAGTTTAGGGTTTGGGGGTATATATATACATGATTTTTATTGTTTAAATATATATAGACTTTGTTGATCAACATGAATGCTTAATTACTATATGCCATAAGAAGTTTATGTGCTTTGGTGTTTCATTTTTTTATTTCTTTTTGAATTTTTATGCCCATTTGAATCTTGGTCAAATCCTAGGTTTGACAAAGATTTAAACAAGTTTGAAACATAAAAATGAAAAAGTAAGCTTGGATCCTTCTTAGTCACTCCAAAATGAAGCTTTTGGGTGGGTTTTTGAAATTTCCATGTTTGAAACCCAAAACCACTTCTTCTCTTCATGCTTGATTTAGGGTTAGGGTTAGATACATGATTTTTCTGGTTTGAATATGTCTAGACTTTGTTGATCAACTTGAATGCTTACTATATTACATAAGAAGACTATGTGGTTTGGTTTTTGATTTTCTTGATTTTGTTTGATTTTTTATGACCATTTGAATCTTGGTCAAATCCTAGGTTTGACCAAGATTTAAACAAGTTTAAAACATGAAAATGAAAAAGTAAGCATGGATCCTTCTTAGTCATGACAATGAGTTAACTTGGCTTTACTACCCTTGATGAATCCATAGGAAACTTTTTGTACTAATGCAGTATAATATTCTGGTTTGAATATGTCTAGACCTTGTTTATCAACTTAATTGAATGCTTACTTTATGACATAAGAACGGGAATAAAAATAGAAAATGAAAAAAATGAAAAACCAAAAGCATGTACTCTCCTTAATTATGTCATATAAATAGTAAGCATTCAAGTTGATAAACAAGGTCTAGACATATTCAAACCAGAAAATTCATGTGTCTAGCTACCCCCTAACCCTAAACTCTGCACGAAGAGAAGTGGTTTTGGGTTTCAAACATGGATATTTCAAAAACCCTCCCAAAAACCTTCATTTTGGAGTTAATAAGAAGGATCAAGGATTACTTTTTCATTTTCATGTTTTAATCTTGTTTAAATCTTGGTCAAACCTAGGTTTTGACCAAGATTCAAAAGGGCATAAAATTTCAAAAGAGAAATCCAAAAAAAAAAAGCACATGGTCTTCTTATGTCATATAGTAAAAGCATTCAAGTTGATAAACCAAGGTCTAGACATATTCAAACCAGAAAAATCATGTATCTACCCATAACCCTAAACTATATATATATATCTTATGAAGTCAAGCACGAAGAGATCGAAGGTTTTGGGTTTCAAACACATGCAAATTTCAAAAACCCTCCCAAAAGCTTCATTTGGAGTGAATAAGAGAAGGATCATCCATGCTTAGTTTTTCATTTTCATGTTTTAAACTTGTTTAAATATCCTGGTCAAAACAGATATAGGATTCGACCAAGATTCAAATGGGCATAAAAATTCAAAAAGAAATCAAAAAATGAAACCCAAAACCACTTCTTTTCGTGCTTGATGACTTCATAAGACAGAGTTTAGGGTTAGGGGTATATATATACATGATTTTTCTTGTTTAAATATGTATGGACTTCGTTGATCAACTTGAATGCTTACTAACTATATGACATAAGAAGCTTATGTGTTTTGGTTTTTCATTTTTTATTTCTTTTTGAATTTTTATGCCCAATTGAATCTTGGTCAAATCCTAGGTTTAACCAAGATTTAAACAAGTTTAAAACATGAAAATGAAAAAGTAAGCCTTGATCCTTCTTATTCACTCCAAAATGAAGCTAATTTTGTGAGGGTTTCTGAAATTTCCATGTTTGAAACCCAAAACCACTTCTCTTCATATGCTTGACTTCATATGACAGAGTTTAGCGTTAGGGGTAGATACATGATTTTTTGGTTTGAATATGTCCAGACCTTGTTTATCAACTTGAATGCGTAATATATATATGACATAAGAAGACTACATGCTTTAGTTTTTCATTTTTTGATTTTTTTGAAATTTTAAGCCCATTTGATTCTTTGTCAAATAATAGGTTTGACCAATATTTAAACATGTTTAAAACATGAAAATGAAAAAGGTAAGCCTCCATCCTTCTTAGTCACTCCAAAATGAAGCTTTTTGGAGGGTTTTTGAAAATTCCATGTTTGAAACCCAAAACGACTTCTCTTCGTGCTTGACTTCATAAGACAGAGTTTTGGGTTAGGGGTAGATACATGATTTTTCCGTTTGAATATGTCTAGACCTTGTTTATCAACTTAAATGCTAACTATATGACATCAGAATGGGCATAAAAATTTAAAATTTTTAAAAATGTAAAACCAAAATTTAATTGGGAGGAAGGGTACATGAATTACAATTAAAAAACAAGGTAACTTAAATACTTGGATGCCCCAAGATGTGTGGAAGCCCAAAACAATGGCAAAACATATCATGTGCGCATGCTGCATCCAATTCAAGTAGAACACATAGTAGGCACCGATAGTTTGACCTAAATTTGAAATCAAAGAGAAGGTGGTTAGAAAAAATCAAAATTGGCAAAGCAAAGCATGAAATCAAAAAATTGTGATGCACTCTAGCTATGAAAATTATCAAACAATGCAAACCAAAATGATTTTTTAGAGGAATACTAGTTCAACTTATTTAATTTTTTATTTGTAGGCCAAAATCAAACCCCGTAGTTGGATTTTTTTTTCAACTTGATCTGTAGTACTGGGGAAAACCCTAGTTTAACCTATTTAATAATAGATTCGTAGTCGATTCTTTTACTTTTTTATTATTACTATGCAGCACATGTGTGTTTGCCCGTCGAGTGAAACTCGGAGGAAGAGGAATCACTCGGAAGGAGAAGAAGGGAGAGCAGTCACGGGGCCCCTCTTATTGATGGTGTATATTCTTTTTCTGGTGATGTTGACTGTTGTGCAGGGTTTGTCAGTGCGCAGGAGGTGCGAGCGAGCGAGCGAGTCGAGCGAGGCCGAGAATGAGAGAGATTTGTTTTTTTTTGTGAGAGGGACAACCGAAGGATCCAGAAGGACCCACAGACTTCCAATACGCATCCTGATGCGTCTTCTCTTGACAAAGAAGATGGCTGGGAGTTGGCGTACCTATTGCATGTGACTTGTGCTCACTGAAGTGTGGGACCACACGCGTGGGCACCACACGTAAGTGACAGACCTGTTGGTGTAAAAACTCGGTTGATTATTATAGTGCATTAGAACAAAGTTTCCTATGGATTCAAGGGTAGGAAATCCAAGTTAACTCATTTACATGACATTATTTTTTCCATGAAGCAAAGTTAACACTATCAATTGGTACATTTTGGAGTGACTAAGAAGGATCAAGGCTTACTTATTCGTTTAATTTCACGTGTTAAACTTGTCTAAATCTTGTTCAAACCTAGGATTTGACCAAGATTCAAATGGGCAGAAAAATAATTAAAAAACAGAAAAATGAAAAACCAAATCACATAGTCTTCTTATGTCATATAGTAAGCATTCAAGTTGATAAACAAGGTCTAGACATATTCAAACCAGACAAATCATGTATCTATACCCCTAACCCCTAAACTCTGTCTTATGAAGTCAAGCATGTGAAGAGAAGTGGTTTTGGGTTTGGGGGTATATATATACATGATTTTTATTGTTTAAATATATATAGACTTTGTTGATCAACATGAATGCTTAATTACTATATGACATAAGAAGTTTATGTGCTTTGGTGTTTCATTTTTTTGATTTCTTTTTTGAATTTTTATGCCCATTTGAATCTTGGTCAAATCCTAGGTTTGACAAAGATTTAAACAAGTTTGAAACATGAAAATGAAAAAGTAAGCTTGGATCCTTCTTAGTCACTCCAAAATGAAGCTTTTGGGTGGGTTTTTGAAATTTCCATGTTTGAAACCCAAAACCACTTCTTCTCTTCATGCTTGACTTCATAAGACAACGTTTAGGGTTAGGGGGTAGATACATGATTTTTCTGGTTTGAATATGTCTAGACTTCGTTGATCAACTTGAATGCTTACTATATTACATAAGAAGACTATGTGGTTTGGTTTTTGATTTTCTTGATTTTGTTTGATTTTTTATGACCATTTGAATCTTGGTCAAATCCTAGGTTTGACCAAGATTTAAACAAGTTTAAAACATGAAAATGAAAAAGTAAGCATGGATCCTTCTTAGTCATGACAATGAGTTAACTTGGCTTTACTACCCTTGATGAATCCATAGGAAACTTTTTGTACTAATGCAGTATAATATTCTGGTTTGAATATGTCTAGACCTTGTTTATCAACTTAATTGAATGCTTACTTTATGACATAAGAACGGGAATAAAAATAGAAAATGAAAAAAATGAAAAACCAAAAGCATGTACTCTCCTTAATTATGTCATATAAATAGTAAGCATTCAAGTTGATAAACAAGGTCTAGACATATTCAAACCAGAAAATTCATGTGTCTAGCTACCCCTAACCCTAAACTCTGCACGAAGAGAAGTGGTTTTGGGTTTCAAACATGGATATTTCAAAAACCCTCCCAAAAACCTTCATTTTGGAGTTAATAAGAAGGATCAAGGCTTACTTTTTCATTTTCATGTTTTAATCTTGTTTAAATCTTTGTCAAACCTAGGTTTTGACCAAGATTCAAAAGGGCATAAAATTTCAAAAGAGAAATCCAAAAAAAAAACCAAAGCACATGGTCTTCTTATGTCATATAGTAAAAGCATTCAAGTTGATAAACCAAGGTCTAGACATATTCAAACCAGAAAAAGCATGTATCTACCCCTAACCCTAAACTCTATATATATATCTTATGAAGTCAAGCACGAAGAGATCGAAGGGTTTTGGGTTTCAAACACATGCAAATTTCAAAAACCCTCCCAAAAGCTTCATTTGGAGTGAATAAGAGAAGGATCATCCATGCTTAATTTTTCATTTTCATGTTTTAAACTTGTTTAAATATCCTGGTCAAAACAGATATAGGATTTGACCAAGATTCAAATGGGCATAAAAATTCAAAAAAGAAATCAAAAAATGAAACCCAAAACCACTTCTTTTCGTGCTTGATGACTTCATAAGGCAGAGTTTAGGGTTAGGGGTATGTATATACATGATTTTTCTTGTTTAAATATGTATGGACTTCGTTGATCAACTTGAATGCTTACTAACTATATGACATAAGAAGCTTATGTGCTTTGGTTTTTCATTTTTTTATTTCTTTTTTGAATTTTTATGCCCAATTGAATCTTGGTCAAATCCTAGGTTTAACCAAGATTTAAACAAGTTTAAAACATGAAAATGAAAAAGTAAGCCTTGATCCTTCTTATTCACTCCAAAATGAAGCTAATTTTGTGAGGGTTTCTGAAATTTCCATGTTTGAAACCCAAAACCACTTCTCTTCATATGCTTGACTTCATATGACAGAGTTTAGCGTTAGGGGGTAGATACATGATTTTTTGGTTTGAATATGTCCAGACCTTGTTTATCAACTTGAATGCGTAATATATATATGACATAAGAAGACTGCATGCTTTGGTTTTTCATTTTTTGATTTTTTTGAAATTTTAAGCCCATTTGATTCTTTGTCAAATAATAGGTTTGACCAATATTTAAACATGTTTAAAACATGAAAATGAAAAAGGTAAGCCTCCATCCTTCTTAGTCACTCCAAAATGAAGCTTTTTGGAGGGTTTTTGAAAATTCCATGTTTGAAACCCAAAACGACTTCTCTTCGTGCTTGACTTCATAAGACAGAGTTTTGGGTTAGGGGTAGATACATGATTTTTCCGGTTTGAATATGTCTAGACCTTGTTTATCAACTTAAATGCTAACTATATGACATCAGAATGGGCATAAAAATTTAAAAAATTTAAAAATGTAAAACCAAAATTTAATTGGGAGGAAGGGTACATGAATTACAATTAAAAAACAAGGTAACTTAAATACTTGGATGCCCCAAGATGTGTGGAAGCCCAAAACAATGGCAAAACATATCATGTGCGCATGCTGCATCCAATTCAAGTAGAACACATAGTAGGCACCGATAGTTTGACCTAAATTTGAAATCAAAGAGAAGGTGGTTAGAAAAAATCAAAATTGGCAAAGCAAAGCATGAAATCAAAAAATTGTGATGCACTCTAGCTATGAAAATTATCAAACAATGCAAACCAAAATGATTTTTTAGAGGAATACTAGTTCAACTTATTTAATTTTTTATTTGTAGGCCAAAATCAAACCCCGTAGTTGGATTTTTTTTTCAACTTGATCTGTAGTACTGGGGAAAACCCTAGTTTAACCTATTTAATAATAGATTCGTAGTCGATTCTTTTACTTTTTATTATTACTATGCAGCACATGTGTGTTTGCCCGTCGAGTGAAACTCGGAGGAAGAGGAATCACTCGGAAGGAGAAGAAGGGAGAGCAGTCACGGGGCCCCTCTTATTGATGGTGTATATTCTTTTTCTGGTGATGTTGACTGTTGTGCAGGGTTTGTCAGTGCGCAGGAGGTGCGAGCGAGCGAGTCGAGCGAGGCCGAAAATGAGAGATTTGTTTTTTTTTGTGAGAGGGACAACCGAAGGATCCAGAAGGACCCACAGACTTCCAATACGCATCCGTCTTCTTCTGACAAAGAAGATGGCTAGGAGTTGGCGTACCTATTGCACGTGACTTGTGCTCACTGAAGTGTGGGACCACACGCGTGGGCACCACACGTAAGTGACAGACCTGTTGGTGTAAAAACTCGGTTGATTATTATAGTGCATTAGAACAAAGTTTCCTATGGATTCAAGGGTAGGAAATCCAAGTTAACTCATTTACATGACATTATTTTTTCCATGAAGCAAAGTTAACACTATCAATTGGTACATTTTGGAGTGACTAAGAAGGATCAAGGCTTACTTATTCGTTTAATTTCACGTGTTAAACTTGTCTAAATCTTGTTCAAACCTAGGATTTGACCAAGATTCAAATGGGCAAAAAATAATTAAAAAACAGAAAAATGAAAAACCAAATCACATAGTCTTCTTATGTCATATAGTAAGCATTCAAGTTGATAAACAAGGTCTAGACATATTCAAACCAGACAAATCATGTATCTATACCCCTAACCCCTAAACTCTGTCTTATGAAGTCAAGCATGTGAAGAGAAGTGGTTTTGGGTTTGGGGGTATATATATACATGATTTTTATTGTTTAAATATATATAGACTTTGTTGATCAACATGAATGCTTAATTACTATATGACATAAGAAGTTTATGTGCTTTGGTGTTTCATTTTTTGATTTCTTTTTTGAATTTTTATGCCCATTTGAATCTTGGTCAAATCCTAGGTTTGACAAAGATTTAAACAAGTTTGAAACATGAAAATGAAAAAGTAAGCTTGGATCCTTCTTAGTCACTCCAAAATGAAGCTTTTGGGTGGGTTTTTGAAATTTCCATGTTTGAAACCCAAAACCACTTCTTCTCTTCATGCTTGACTTCATAAGACAACGTTTAGGGTTAGGGGGTAGATACATGATTTTTCTGGTTTGAATATGTCTAGACTTCGTTGATCAACTTGAATGCTTACTATATTACATAAGAAGACTATGTGGTTTGGTTTTTGATTTTCTTGATTTTGTTTGATTTTTTATGACCATTTGAATCTTGGTCAAATCCTAGGTTTGACCAAGATTTAAACAAGTTTAAAACATGAAAATGAAAAAGTAAGCATGGATCCTTCTTAGTCATGACAATGAGTTAACTTGGCTTTACTACCCTTGATGAATCCATAGGAAACTTTTTGTACTAATGCAGTATAATATTCTGGTTTGAATATGTCTAGACCTTGTTTATCAACTTAATTGAATGCTTACTTTATGACATAAGAACGGGAATAAAAATAGAAAATGAAAAAAATGAAAAACCAAAAGCATGTACTCTCCTTAATTATGTCATATAAATAGTAAGCATTCAAGTTGATAAACAAGGTCTAGACATATTCAAACCAGAAAATTCATGTGTCTAGCTACCCCCTAACCCTAAACTCTGCATGAAGAGAAGTGGTTTTGGGTTTCAAACATGGATATTTCAAAAACCCTCCCAAAAACCTTCATTTTGGAGTTAATAAGAAGGATCAAGGCTTACTTTTTCATTTTCATGTTTTAATCTTGTTTAAATCTTTGTCAAACCTAGGTTTTGACCAAGATTCAAAAGGGCATAAAATTTCAAAAGAGAAATCAAAAAAAACCAAAGCACATGGTCTTCTTATGTCATATAGTAAAAGCATTCAAGTTGATAAACCAAGGTCTAGACATATTCAAACCAGAAAAATCATGTATCTACCCCTAACCCTAAACTCTATATATATATCTTATGAAGTCAAGCACGAAGAGATCGAAGGGGTTTTGGGTTTCAAACACATGCAAATTTCAAAAACCCTCCCAAAAGCTTCATTTGGAGTGAATAAGAGAAGGATCATCCATGCTTAGTTTTTCATTTTCATGTTTTAAACTTGTTTAAATATCCTGGTCAAAACAGATATAGGATTTGACCAAGATTCAAATGGGCATAAAAATTCAAAAAAGAAATCAAAAAATGAAACCCAAAACCACTTCTTTTCGTGCTTGATGACTTCATAAGACAGAGTTTAGGGTTAGGGGTATATATATACATGATTTTTCTTGTTTAAATATGTATGGACTTCGTTGATCAACTTGAATGCTTACTAACTATATGACATAAGAAGCTTATGTGCTTTAGTTTTTCATTTTTTTATTTCTTTTTTGAATTTTTATGCCCAATTGAATCTTGGTCAAATCCTAGGTTTAACCAAGATTTAAACAAGTTTAAAACATGAAAATGAAAAAGTAAGCCTTGATCCTTCTTATTCACTCCAAAATGAAGCTAATTTTGTGAGGGTTTCTGAAATTTCCATGTTTGAAACCCAAAACCACTTCTCTTCATATGCTTGACTTCATATGACAGAGTTTAGCGTTAGGGGGTAGATACATGATTTTTTGGTTTGAATATGTCCAGACCTTGTTTATCAACTTGAATGCGTAATATATATATGACATAAGAAGACTGCATGCTTTGGTTTTTCATTTTTTGATTTTTTTGAAATTTTAAGCCCATTTGATTCTTTGTCAAATAATAGGTTTGACCAATATTTAAACAAGTTTAAAACATGAAAATGAAAAAGGTAAGCCTCCATCCTTCTTAGTCACTCCAAAATGAAGCTTTTTGGAGGGTTTTTGAAAATTCCATGTTTGAAACCCAAAACGACTTCTCTTCGTGCTTGACTTCATAAGACAGAGTTTTGGGTTAGGGGTAGACACATGATTTTTCCGGTTTGAATATGTCTAGACCTTGTTTATCAACTTAAATGCTAACTATATGACATCAGAATGGGCATAAAAATTAAAAAATTTAAAAATGTAAAACCAAAATTTAATTGGGAGGAAGGGTACATGAATTACAATTAAAAAACAAGGTAACTTAAATACTTGGATGCCCCAAGATGTGTGGAAGCCCAAAACAATGGCAAAACATATCATGTGCGCATGCTGCATCCAATTCAAGTAGAACACATAGTAGGCACCGATAGTTTGACCTAAATTTGAAATCAAAGAGAAGGTGGTTAGAAAAAATCAAAATTGGCAAAGCAAAGCATGAAATCAAAAAATTGTGATGCACTCTAGCTATGAAAATTATCAAACAATGCAAACCAAAATGATTTTTTAGAGGAATACTAGTTCAACTTATTTAATTTTTTATTTGTAGGCCAAAATCAAACCCCGTAGTTGGATTTTTTTTCAACTTGATCTGTAGTACTGGGGAAAACCCTAGTTTAACCTATTTAATAATAGATTCGTAGTCGATTCTTTTACTTTTTTATTATTACTATGCAGCACATGTGTGTTTGCCCGTCGAGTGAAACTCGGAGGAAGAGGAATCACTCGGAAGGAGAAGAAGGGAGAGCAGTCACGGGGCCCCTCTTATTGATGGTGTATATTCTTTTTCTGGTGATGTTGACTGTTGTGCAGGGTTTGTCAGTGCGCGGGAGGTGCGAGTCGAGCGAGGCCGAGAATGAGAGAGATTTGTTTTTTTGTGAGAGGGACAACCGAAGGATCCAGAAGGACCCACAGACTTCCAATACGCATCCTGATGCGTCTTCTCTTGACAAAGAAGATGGCTGGGAGTTGGCGTACCTATTGCACGTGACTTGTGCTCACTGAAGTGTGGGACCACACGTGTGGGCACCACACGTAAGTGACAGACCTGTTGGTGTAAAAACTCGGTTGATTATTATAGTGCATTAGAACAAAGTTTCCTATGGATTCAAGGGTAGGAAATCCAAGTTAACTCATTTACATGACATTATTTTTTCCATGAAGCAAAGTTAACACTATCAATTGGTACATTTTGGAGTGACTAAGAAGGATCAAGGCTTACTTATTCGTTTAATTTCACGTGTTAAACTTGTCTAAATCTTGTTCAAACCTAGGATTTGACCAAGATTCAAATGGGCAGAAAAATAAATAAAAAACAGAAAAATGAAAAACCAAATCACATAGTCTTCTTATGTCATATAGTAAGCATTCAAGTTGATAAACAAGGTCTAGACATATTCAAACCGGACAAATCATGTATCTATACCCCTAACCCCTAAACTCTGTCTTATGAAGTCAAGCATGTGAAGAGAAGTGGTTTTGGGTTTCAAACATCGAAATTTTAAAAACCTCCCAAAAGCTTCATTTTAGAGTGACTAAGAATGATACATGCTTCCCTTTACATTTTCATGTTTTAAACTTGTTTAAATTATCTTGGTCAAACCTAGGATTTGACGAAGATACAAATGGGTGGGCACAAAATTCAAAAAAATCAGAAAAATGAAAAACCAAATCACATAGTCTTCTTATGTCATATCGTAAGCAATCAAGTTGATAAACAAGGTCTAGATATATCCAAACCAGACAAATCATGTATCTACCCCCTGTCGATCTTATGAAGTCTAGCATGAAGGGAAGTCGTTTTGGGTTTCAAACATTGAAATTTCAAGAACATCCCAAAAGCTTCATTTTAGAGTGACTAAGAAGGATACATACTTCCCTTTTCATTTTCATGTTTTAAACTTGTTTAAATATTGGTCAAACCAAGGATTTGACCAAGATTCAAATGGCCCTAAAAATTCAGAAAAAATCAAAAGAATGAAAAACCAAAGCACATAGCATTCTTATGTCATATCTATAGTAAGCATTCAATTTGATATACAAGGTCTAGACATATATATTCAAACCTAGGATTTGACTAAGATTCAAATGGGCATAACAAATTCAAAAAACAAAAACCAAACACATAGTCTTCTGATGTCATATAGCAAGCATTCAAGTTGATAAACAAGGTCTAGACATATTCAAACCAGAAAAATCCGGTATCTACCCCTAACCCTAAACTCGTCTTATGAAGTCAATCATGAAGAGAAGTCGTTTGGGTTTCAAACATGGAAATTTCAAAAACCCTCCCAAAAGCTTCATTTTGGAGTGAATAAGAAGGATCCAGGCTTACTTTTCATTTTCATGTTTTATACTTGTTTAAATCTTGGTCAAACCTAGGATTTGACCAGGATTCAAATGGGCATAACAAATTCAAAAAAATTAAAACCAAACACATAGTCTTCTGATGTCATATAGCAAGCATTCAAGTTGATAAACAAGGTCTAGACATATTCAAACCAGAAAATTCATGTATCTACCCCCTAACCCTAAACTCTATCTTATGAAGTCAAGCACAAAGAGATGTCGTTTTGGGTTTCAAACATGGAAATTTCAAAAACCCTTCCAAAAGCTTCATTTTGGAGTGAATAAGAAGTCAAGCACGAAGAGAAGTCGTTTTCATGTTTTAAACTTGTTTAAATCCTGGTCAAACCTAGGATTTGACCAAGATTCAAATGGGCATAAAATATAAAAAAACAGAAAATGAAAAACCAAAGCACATAGTCTTCTTATGTCATATAGTAAGCATTAAAGTTGATAAACAAGGTCTAGACATATTCAAACAAGCAAAATCATGTATCTACCCCTAACCCTAAACTCTATCTTATGTAGTCAAACATGAAGAGAAGAAGTGGTTTTGGGTTTCAAACTTGGAAATTTCAAGAACCTCCCAAAAGCTTCATTTTAGAGTGTCTAAGAAGGATCCATGCTTACCTTTTCATTTTTCATGTGTTAAACTTGTTTAAATCTTGGTCAAATCTACAAATGGGCATGAAAATTCAAAAAAGAAATCAAAAAATGGAAATAAATGGGCATAAAAATACATTTTTTGCCAACATTGTGAATAAGTAAAATGGTACACTGATATCATTTTGCATATATAGGAGTAAAAAACTTGAGTATTCAAAGTTGATGGCCGTGAGAAGATTCACATACAGTATGTGCCAAAATATGTCTTCACAAGAAAGTTCGCTACAGATCCTGCATGAACCCTTCCCAAGTGGGTACAAAAACAAGCAAACTCATACAGTTTAATTTTGAATTCATTAGGATAAAGCTCAATTATAAAACCATATGTAGATGTGGATCGAGATAAAACACTGCAACTTGATTTGGACATCTTTCAGGGTCTAGCGTACATGTGAAAATTGAAGTGGTTGTAGATTGGTAGAGACACTTCACAAAAGACCACTCGTTTTGCCCTCCTTGTGCACAGATGAAATGGGGAATCCATTTTTTATTGCCAACACATGACCCAAAAAATCTACTACTACATCCCCGTTTGAAAATATATAGGTGTCTCACTTATGTCTTGATACATGCATTTTAGTCAGAGATACATATGTATCCATACAAATTTGAGATGCATATTTTTAACCTAGGGGCATATATGAATCTTTAGCAGGTGCGTTTTTTTACTAATCCATATGGAATATTTTGATAAAACCCTTTTAGAAGGCTTTGTTAAGGCCTCAAGGACAATGAGTTGGGAGGAGGCCAGGTAGACTGTAGCTAGGCATTGATTCGGAATTTATGATGCTTGCGACTTGCTTGCGTGGCTTGTTGATTTCCCAGGTGACGCAGCTTTTTTTGACTGCCCAGCCATGGATAGGTCATAGGAGTGCAGAGCTGTAGGCGGTGCGGATAAGTACGCGGGGCATTGATGATGTAGGGTTATGCGAGTAGGCCTTTAAACTGGGAGGTGGCACAAGAAGATTTTAGTAAGGAATGGTTCCTTTCCAGAGGAATGGAATGGTTCCATCCCCGCGTTCGGTTTGGACAAAAAGGAGGTACAGAATGGTACTGTTTTTTTAAACTAAACTTTTGTCTAAGAATCGTAATTAACAATGGCAAATAGCCTTTTAAATCTTAAAATCGTAATTAACAACGCCTAATGGCCTTTTTAATCTTAAAATCGTAATTAATGTTATTTTTTGTATGGTCGGGGAATTTGGAGAGTAGAACGGAATGAAGTTAAAGTTTAATCTTTTGTCTAAAAATCGTAATTAATAGTGGCAAATGGCCTTTTTAATCTCAAAATCATAATTAACAACAACTAATAATTTTTTGGTTGGATTAGTGAAGTGCTTTGTAATTAATAGCGGCTAAGTAACAGCCGTTCCACCACATTCCACCGATTCGGTGGAATGGGTGCATTCTGCATATGGGGAGAATATTCCCTTTCGAGGAACCACTCGGTTCCGTTCCATTCCACAACCGAACACAAGAATGGGCTCTAGGTGCGGAACGGTTCCATTCCATTCCACTTGGTTCTGGAACCGAACACACCCTAAATGTGTTGCAATGGAAAATGACAGTGTGTGGTGGCCTGATGGTGAAGAAGAAAGGTCGGGCGAAGAGTTGTTGGCTAGAGTCGGTTTTATACGAATCGACGAGGTGCGGGATAGTTTGATTTTAAGGGCTCCTTTCATTCACAGGATAGGGAAATCATAGGAGTAGGAATGTAGGATTGGGATTTGGGATGACATGTGTAGTTAAATCCTATAGTAAGATGAGTTGCGTTTGATTGCGCCAAATGAATTTTTCCATGAGGTAGGACCAAATATTTAATCCTATACTAGGATTTGCACTACTTGATGATTCCTATAGGATTATTTCCTATTGGATATGTTCATATGAATCAAACTACTAGTGTAGGAAATATTCCTATAAGATCTAAATCCTATTATCTTATACCAACCTAATATGAATCAAAGAAGCCCTAAAGGATTTTCGAAGGAATCATGTACGAAGTATGATTTTTCTAAGTCACCCAACATATATACTAGGAATAGAACTAAGTAGTACCATATACTTAGGCCCACATGCACAAATATTAAGTGTGGATTGAGGAAGTCGACAACTTGGGAAAAAACTTTCGCAACTGCACACCTATGTTACCACCCATGCGACGCTAATTGTCGTAGAGCTGACCTAGAACGAACTCTTGTCTCGGTTAACATGAGAGAGATAAGGGATAAATACAATTGTGATACACTTTCCTAATATTTTGTTGAATGAGATAATCTTGTGTTTCCCTAATAGGGTTAATTAAGTACACATTTGGCAGCTCGTGTGTTGCATACGTTGGTGAACTTTAGACCCCAACTATATATTATTATTTGAACTCACCTCTAACACTTAATTATGTATAATAAGGTCCCTAACTGACCTCAAACACAATTAGGTATAACAGCGGTCCATAACTAACCTCAAACACTTAATTAGGTCTAACATTGCCCCCTTAGACTACCCACAATGGGAGTATCATAGGTAGTACACTATCATGCATCTCATGCTTGCAAAAAAGCTGATGTGGCACTGCAATTAAAGATGAGAGAGAGGATTATAATATCATAGGTAGATACCGTATCATAGCACGTAGTACTAGAAAATTTAATGTTAAATAATCTTGTACATAGATCTGCATTGAGATTCTACAAATCAATTAATATAAGAAGATTATGATACTAGTACATGATACCATGCATCGTTGACATAGTAACATGTAGTATTAATTGTATCATACACACCATACTTTTATATATGATACTATGCATTGTGACTAGTATTACTGACCTCATATATACGCTTACTTAGGTCAAACAATGGTCTTTTAAGTAGTATCGGTTTAATGAAGGTTGACCTATTTTTAACTTCATTTGTGCACTAGTAGATATGATTTGGCCCATTTTTATCCATAGGCTCATCTGATGTGATGTCTGCTATATATATTGTCTTCGATGAGTATCACGCGCATTACATACTCATACCATAGAACGAAGATGAAACCCCTTACCCTCAGCGACGTACGCAACATGGTGTTTGGGTTGAATGGCCCACCCTATTTTAAAATGTTTTAGTTAGTTATTTATGTAAAAAATTATCACATATAAAGTGCAAAAAAGAAAATTAGTAAGGTGTGCCCACCTGGCCTACGGTTGTTTTGTGCGTCCTCCACTGCGTACTCCTCTTGATCTGTGACGATGAACATAGTTCTTTAGAACACATGCAACACTTACAGTTGATAGGCCGTTGCAAAGCTAATCAATGATAAAACCTGCTTTTATAATCCATTGTACTTTGATTTAATTAGTCCCTCTAATGGACCCCAACTATGTGTGCTTGAGATTTGGCAAAATGCTTTGCCGCCGTGCCACAGAACAAATAATAAACAGACCAATCAAGTTTTAATCATTGCTAGACCTAACTAAGTGTTCAAGTGCTCAATTTTGACCACATTAGAGTTGAGGGGCCAAACATAATTCTTAAATACTTGAGGGACCGAACATATACTTCTAAACACCCGAGGGACAAGACAAATTTGAGTACTATTGTTATTATTAGACTAGTCACAATGGGGAGTATCATATAATAGTATCATGCATATGATACTAATGTACGATATTATTTTCACAATCCATAGTATCATCATGTAGTAGTATAATATGTTACATGTATTTAGTGATTTGTAGAATCTCAATACAAAAGTGTGTACAAGATTTGTTTGGCAGTAATTTTTCTAGTTCTACATGCTATGATACGATATCTACCTATGATACCACTATCGTCTCTTTCATCATTAACTGATATGACGCATCAACATTTTGCATGCATGTAGTGCATGATACTACTTATGATATTGCCATTGTGAGTAGTCTCCCTTTGTCCTAGAGTACAATGCCAATTTGTTTTCAGAGGCAAACTTAGACTAATACTTGGGCCCGCCAATTATGAGTTGCATGTCATTCAGAACTATATCATCGGATGCTTGTTTCGATGAACTTTCCAATGGTATATTTTGTGGATGTCATAAAATTAGGCTGGTCATACTATTTCTATAGTGGGTAGTATCATGGAGTAGTATCATAGTAATGCTACATTTATTATTTTTTAGAATCTCAATGCAAATTTGTGTACAAGATTTGTTTAGCATTAAGTTTTCTCGTTGTTTGCGCTATGATACAGTATCTACCTATGTTACACTAATCTCCTCTCTCCTACTTAATTAGCTGCCACATCAACATTTTTGTGGGACCAATGTGTATGATACTAGCTATGATACTAGCACTATCATGTGGGTACCTAAATCTCGAGTCAAAGTTTGACACGAAACCGATGTGGACTTTATTCATGGTGGAAGGGAGTAACAATCATAAGCACATTATTATTATTGATTGAACAACATTTTATTTGATGTGCCATAAGAAGTTTAGAAACTCCTAGCCCCCGGAGGTGGCGTTTTGGCACACGCGTGCATATGCACCAATTATAGAAAATGATTAAAAAAATTATATAAATGTTAATTTTTTTGGTATACATTGTGACATCATATGTTCGTTCACAAGTTTTCGTGGAAAAACGACATTTTGTGTGGCGTGTACAAAAAAGGCAAAAAATGTACTGTACGTAGTCGTGTTACAACATCAAAATTTGTCTTTTTTACAGGAGCCACATAATTTTTTTGTGAGAAAACTTGTGTACCAACATAAAATGTCTAGATATACATGTAAAATTTTAGTTTAGAATTTTTTGACACTTTGAAATATGGATTCACATAATGGGAGCATATGCTCCTATGAGCCAAAGTGCATTTCCGCTAGCCCCCGCCATTTCTTATATCTCTATATTGTCTATATATCTATACCTCTACCTCTACCCCCTTGGATTCCTGAACAGACGTACAGTACTAGTAGGGCCTACTATTTATTATTATTATTACCTACTGCAGCCAAAATTTAATATCATCGAGCGGTAAAATTCCC
Organism: Lolium multiflorum; assembly: GCA_030979885.1. Classification (NCBI taxonomy): domain Eukaryota; kingdom Viridiplantae; phylum Streptophyta; class Magnoliopsida; order Poales; family Poaceae; genus Lolium; species Lolium multiflorum. The sequence continues at coordinate 106,443,030 of CM061749.1, forward strand.
CGCCAACGCCCAAATATCTCGCGCCGCAAAGTTTCAGATCTGCGAATATTTTTTTCCTCAAAAGAAGGACTGCGAAATTCCCTTCTACTCCTCTATCGCCCAGCTTCGCCCTAGTTTCGCCCGCAAGCCCTCAGAGAAACCGCCCCTCTTACCTACCTCCAGACCTTCCCGGCCGCCGCACTTCGCCGTTCAAGCTGCCACGGCTTCAAACCCCGAGGCTGCCCTATCCGCTTGATCCGCACCTACTCCGGCGTCCACCGCACCGTATCTCGTTCGCCGACTCTATCGACCACCGCACCTGACCAGCTTCGCCGACACCGACGCCCCCGTGCACTGCACATCATCTGCTTCACCGACCTTCTAGTTCGGCCGGCGCGCTGAACACTTCATCGACCGCCCAGCATGTCCTTCTCCGACCCCCCAAGATCTGCTTCCCCGGCACCCACCGCAACAGCAGTCCCCTCGCCGACCTCCACGTCACCCGTAAGAACGCGGAACACGTCTAAACGCCGCCCAGAAATAGGTAACCAGACATCCCTGCGCGTTTTGTTCTGTTAGGAGTATTGCAGCTGACTGTATTTCTGAATTCGTGCTATATTTCTAACTTACAAGTGCTTTCGTTGATAACCACCTCATCCTTTAGGTTTAAACACGACGCATAAGTATGTTTTTCCGTGACCAAACCCACCCATTCGCTGAAACTCTACATGGTATCAGAGCCTAGGTTTCCTTCCTGCTAGCCGCCACAAACAGTACCAAACAAGTTCTTCCTTTGATCACAAAACCCACCGTTGAGATGTAGAAATCCAGGCGGCGGGAGGCCGCATCAGGTGCTCTGCGTGGGTTGCGGCTATCACACACAGCGATGTGAGCTGTGTGAGATCGGCGGCTGCTCGCGCGGGGAGAAAGAAGAGGGTGAAGATCGTTTTGGTTTAGAAAGGAGAGAAGAGGAAGTGAATCCGTGGCAGAGAGATCTGGATCCGTGTGAGGGGCAGAAGTTGGAGGCGTGCGGAGTGGGGCGAGCCTTTGAGCGCAGGGCGGAGCCGGAGGTTGGTGCTGGACGTTGACCAGCGCGAGCCGGTCGATGTGGCCAGGTGCGGTCCGCCAGGTTGGCCAGGGCGCGCAGACGAGGCGCCATCCGAGTGGAAGTGAGGAGAAAATGGAGATGTGAGGCTGTGAGGATATGTGGTGATGGAGTTGATGAGGCTGCGGTTGAGTCGTGATGGAGTTGATGAGGCTGCGGTTTAGTGGTGATGGTGATGGTTGTGGATATGTCCAGGGGAAAGGCATGCGTGCCTGAGGTGAGACTGGTTGAGGCCTGACCGGGGGATAGGCATGGGTGCTTGAGGAGTGGATGGTTGAGGCAGGAGTTGGCTGGGGGTTTGTGGGAGAGACGGAAGAGGTCAGTGGCCGGGCAGAGTGGAGAAGAGAGGCTGAGGACATTGAGGCGAGTGTGGATGGTTCTGCGGAACTTGTGTGGTGAGGCAGCCGGGGTTGTTGAGGACGTGTATGGTTAGGAGTTGTGCGTATCCCAGATGGTTGAAGCTGGATATCTTCGCTGCTGATGAAGAGATGAATCGAGATGACAAGATGATGGAAAGTGCAATGCTATCATGTATCCTAGGAGTTATGCTGAATGTTCATTACTGGTAGTTGTCATATGTGTCATGTTGTTGTTGCAAGATGGCCATGGTTGTTTACCCATGATCATCTTGAGGGGGTGTGTTGGACCATGAGTGAGTTTAGTAGTAGCGCTGTAGTAATATTGTATCCAGTGTGAGGCCCATAGAGGCCCATGTCCAGTAGTATTGTAACCCTAACTCAGATGATATAAATACATAGTGTGGTGGTCTGAGTAACCTAACCCACCCATTCGCTGAAACTCTACAAAATATGAGCCACCAATCATGAGCCGTTGAATGCTCTACATGTCCACGATTGACAACAACAACAACAACAACAACAACAACAACAACAACAACAACAACAAAAGTTGGGGTAGGCTATACAAGTCCACAATTGACACGATTACAATTTCTCACTATTTGGCCGTAGGCTACTGCTCTAGTTACATCATGTTTGATATCTTTCTGCGATCCTGTATTACATGTTTATGCACGTCATAATGCTTCTACTACTATTTGGTGTCAATTTAATTATAGCAAAGCCGTGACTCGTAACTGTTTGTTGTTATTACACGTGCAGCAGACACATCTTACACTCATAAACGTAGAGTAAAGCTCGCCTATAATCATGTAAGTACCTGCTGTTTTTTGTATATTGCTTAATGCAAACTTCTATATCTTGGACCTGTTTCTGTTTACAATTGGCCTCTCCTTCATGCAGAGGAGAAACAGTGAGGCACCAGGTTCTTCTGTCCAAGTACCCGATGAGGTCCGTGTGACTCAAAAAAAAGCTCACGTAAGTTCCCTGTTTTTTTTGGAATGTTAATTTACCTCCTGTGCATAGTTCAATTGCATCATTTTCTGTATGTTGCACTACCTAAGTTGCCTAATGGAATCTAATAAAATATAAACAATGACCATATGGAACATTGCACACTGCCTTTGACCCATCTGGCATCCGGCATGCCTGGGTATAAGTTACATGATTTGGCTATGTTAATACAAGTCCTGAAATTCTATTATGTTAATTTTTTGCCTGTTGCTTCATTGAGTTTGCCTGTTGTTCCATGGCTAGTGCATGAAGTTTGATAGAAATGATCCTAGCTGAAATGATGCACTTCGTGTTTTTTTATTGCTTTATTCCTAACCTAGCTTCCTATTCTACTTGAAACATGATTGCTTTATTCCTAACCTAGCTTCCTATTCTACTTGAAACATGGTGAAAAAATAGTTATATTACTTGTTTAAATGTCTAGCTTTGTTTTTCTGAGTCCCATTGACATGATGTGGTATATCCATATTCAAATGATCTGGCTGTTTATATAATACGCTCCATGTTCAATTGCTTCATTCAGTTTCTAGTAATCTATTATACATGATGCACATGGTGCTACTTGTTATATGCCCTTTTTTGTTTGAGTTTGATCATGAATTCAAGATTAAGCATTGCCTAAACGTTGACCAACGTAGGAAGATTCCCTCCCTTGTCTATACGTTGTGAGATAGATGATGAGACCTCTCTAGCAGCGAATTTATACGCGCTAGATAACACCCCGTTTAATTCGGTCCTGTTGGGACTCGAACCCGGGTGGGCTGGCTGCGCACTCGCAAGCCTTGCCACTGAGCTAGCACTCAGTTCTCAGATTAAGCAATGCCTCGTTATGCTTAATTTAAATGTTATGGCACTTCATACAAGCCATACAATTAATTGTTGCATTGACCTTCTGCGATGTCGAAGGCACTATCTGAGTCATGCTTAAATCAATCATACATTATTTTCCTAATTGTATCAAATCCAACATGCACATCTTTTGACTGTATTTGGCTATTTGCTAGATTTCTTCTGTGCAGTGACCTGGCTTCGTTATTGGGCACATGATGTCTAGTTGCTTGGTTCATTGTATACATCATCGCCATGATCTAGTTTGGTTTGTTCTAAGAGGCATGTGGCTTAACTGGTTTCTTTGTTGTATCTGCCCATGGTTCTTTCAAAATTATGTCAACAATGCTGTTTGTTTGCCTTGTATTGTATTGCATTTTAACTTGTTTTGTCTTAGTTTCAGCCTGCAAACAAAGCTGTAATGTCAGTAGGGACAACCCATTTATCAAGTGTTGCGGTCATTTCACAGAGCAACAGTGACAGTGGCACGTGCTCTCATTGGTCCACTGAGTCCAGTACACCAACCATTCCAGAAGAAATAGATGTACGAGGCTCTATTTTGGATTGCTTGTTGTGTTATATCAGCTCAATGATGTTCTTGAAATTGGAGGTCTTTTATTGCATCATATGATGTTGTAACTTGTTTTATCTAAATTTCAGGCTTCAAATAAAGCTACAATGCCAGAAGCAAGGGCCAATGCCTCAAGTATTGATGTTTCACAAAGCAGCAGTGAGAGTGCATATTGCTCGCATAGGCCCATGGTATCTATTGGTCAACTTAATCCGGCACAAAGAGATTTGGGGGATGCACTCCAAGAGGCAGTTGATATATTTGGGCGGGAAAACAAAGATGCTGATGAATTAATTGCCAAGACACGCCAAGAGATACATGAATTGAAAAATAGGCAAACTTTGACAGAAAATGTTCTAAAGAATCTCCTATGCACTTGTCATGGTAAGCCAGTTGTGATGTGTCTGGGAATTGAAGGTGTCTAAATAAACTTTGATTCTGTTGTTCAGTCAAGTGGACTGCTGATGCCAATGCTGTAACTAATTACTGCTCAAAATTTCGTTCAAAATTTCGTGGTCTGTAATAATTGCAAATTTTGTTGTTGTACTAAAATTAGATATGTTCCATGTGGCTGCTGTATTTTGTGTGAAATAATATCCTGATGTGTACTTCAATTAAACCATAAATCGGCTGCATGCTAAAAATTTGAATCTGAGCGCACGTGTGAACTATTTTCTGCTCGTAATGCAATAAAGGCTGTTTCTTCGAAGGACTACGTACATGGGGAACGGGATCCTCTAACTTGAAGGTGAAAAGTTAGAGAAGCTACAGTACTCTAACTTTCCTTCCTCCAAACCATATGTCTAAAATCCAAATAATTTAAATTAATTTGCACAATACAAACTTGTGTCTTGCATTTGAAGTAATTACATGCAGAGAAAATTATGGTGTAATAAAATTTAGTTTAGTTTTTAAACATCTACAGTAATCACCTTTATTAGTTAAAGACAGTGCATAACCTTGTACTTATGCTACAGAAGCCTGACTTTGCTTCTTTATTTTTCCTGACTTAGCTCCTTCACGTTAGAGGATACGGTTCCCGTACATGGTAGCCCATTAATAATTATGCCTACTAGCAAGATAGATGGTCCTTATTATAGTCAGGCATGTCAACTTGTATGATTAAAAGTAGTTCGTACACATTAAATCTACCATCTGCATTTTTCTCTGTAATAACTTTTCTTTTTACACAACTCAAAACTTGTCTGGCTAATATGAAATTTGAGATGGCAAAACCCGGGAAAGATAAAGATATCACCAAAAACTCTTTCCTGCGAAATGCTGGGTTTTGAAGCCCAAGTCCAAGTCTTTCTCTGCTCAAGTTTTGGAGGAACAACTCCAAGTAGAACGAGTTGCAACAGCTATGCTAAGAACAAAAGTTGACATGTTGAGATCGAGATTAGAAGCATGTGATGCCCTACTGCACGAGGCCAATCAAGTTCGTTATAATCTCCCAAAGACTAAGAAAATGCCATAGATAATTGGAGATGAACACTAACATAGTGAGTACATTGGTCTTGTGAAATGTTTCCTTAGATTAAGGCACCGTTCAGACTTTTGTTGGTGGATGCATTTATCTGCGGTTGGGATCAACTTGGTAGTTGTTCCTGTGGATGTTATATAAATTAATTGCCTAGCCTTTTTTGAATCAGTTCAAACTTAAATGGTATCATAGCCAAGGTCTCAAGTTTGAATTGTCGAACGTGTGGTTTAATTTAATCTCTGTCGGGCGGCAAAATCTCCCACCAATCCTGAAATATTTCAAACGCATTTTTGAATGGGATTAAGAAGATAGATCATGATCATGGTAGTGACCTATATTCAACGTGATGATGATTTGATTTTGCACTCGGCCTTGAACAGAGGTACTAGTACGGTGTCACAATTTTTTATCATTATACTTGGACAGTAGCCAAATTCAAAATCTCATAGCGGCAAAACTTCCCGCCCACAAAATACAAATATTTCACACGCTTCCAAATTCCCATTCTACCCCTGTGGAGATGACAGCAAAGTCGGTTGGTGAGGGGTTTGCCCGTCATTTTTTCGATCACCACCTCCCTAGCCCGGAAACCCTCCAAAAAAAACATTTCCTTCAGTCTCTCCTCTGAGATCACCCAGAACTTCTCAAGTCCCTCTCTACCACCTCCACGACCACCGCACCGGAACATCCCCGCCGGACTTCCCTGGCCTACCCGAGGCCTCGCAATCCTCGACATCCGTCTGCCTGCCGGAGCCGCTTCATCGACGCTGTCATCAACCGGACCGGATCATCCCCGCCGAACCTCGAAACTATGTGCTCATCCAGCAGTCGCTTCAGCTACGGTATCGTCCACCCCGCCGGAGCCGCCGGATCCGTCGTCCACCGCATCGGATCTTGCTCACCGACACCGTGTGCATGAACCGGATCTGCTTCACCGGCGCCTTGCATGATCTAAACTCTTCTACTGTCGCTTTTCTATTGCTTGCAAGTTCTTTTTAATCTTGGGGAACCTGTTTGTGCTAACGACGCGTTACGTCTTTGCAGATGAGATGAGTAACCATGAAGTGTAATGGTCGTCTCTCCAACCCCAAGTAGCACATGTAGTGTACTTCATCACCGGATCTATCAACCCCAGGAAGATCTGCTGTGACTCCCACAGAGTGCTTCTCCTAATGTAAGTCCCTTGTTTTAGCGCCATGTTCTTGGTTCAGATGCTTGTTTGTCTGAAGCTCTTTTAGTTCATTCCTAGCTATGACCGTAACACCTTGCTATTTTCTAGTTCATTGCTAACTTTAAGCGATTGAACATTTTGGTTTGCATTCCCTGCTCTGTAGATGTAGCCATCATAACTTCTATCTTGCTCAGTCGTTGTTACAAAAATTATAGGCTGCTACTATTTTGTTCATGCCAATATTGTTCTTCAAAAGCTGCTATCACTCTGCTATCTAGCTATGACCGTAAGTATTTAGTTTGGCATGCTATCACTCTGCTATCTAGCCTGTAGTACAAATAAACTTGTCATACTACTAGACAATAATTTTGTGTGCCATCTTGTTCTTCAAAAGCTGCATCATTGACTTGTTTCTCTGACTTGGCATGACGCTCACATATGGAATGCTGAACATATTGGTTTGCATTCCCTCTTATACAAGTTCACAGGTGATCCCACTATATTCTGTATCTGGTCCATCCTAAGCTCCAGCATTAACTATCCTCTATGTGTTGCTCATTACAAGTTTATATCCCGAAACATCTTGATTTGCATCCCCTTCACTATAAGTTCAGGAGTATTATTTAGTTCACGGCCAATTTGAAGTAATTGCACTTGGCACATGTTGGTTCACATTTCCTCCTCTTTAGCTTTTGCCATCGTAACTTCTATTTTTGGTTTACATTCCCTGCTCTGTAGATGTAGCCATCATAACTTCATCTTGCTCAGTCGTTGTTACAAAATTTATAGCCAAATGTTATTCCCTGAACATGTTGGTTTGCATGGGACTCGACAGTAGTAAGTCTGCTGTTTCATTTTAACGTGCTCTGTTATATTGGCTGTTGGTATGCGGCATGCACTCTTTGTTTGCTTATTGTGCGCATTACAATGATCTTCTTATAACGACGAAATGATGAGTTCCAAATTCTTTGGCAAACAATATTGTAGTGTCTTTGCCTTTCCATTGTTGCTGTCTTAACTTGTAAGGTCTTTGTTTCAGATATAGGTGGTGCATGGACAACTTAAAAGATTGCCGAATGGCTTCATTGTATTGCTAGGTTCAATTACCATTCAATTTCTCTGGGTTCTGTAATATTTTTTCAAAGCCTGATGTAATATTTAGTTAGTTTTTATAGTTCTTTCGCGCATTTTTTCTATGGTGCTTGTGGTAAGTGAGGCTATCCGACAGAAATCATGTGCTGCGTAAATATTCTCAGTATCAAAATCACAAATTCCCATCCCTTAAACGGCCCAATTAAGCGAAATCACATAAGTGCCGGCGCAAAATCCTAAAGCGCCTATTATGCGGCAACTAAACGAGTGGGCCAGCACACTTGATTTATGGTGGACCCCACCGTCTAATTCGGCCGGTCCACATCTGGGCCGGCCCTGACTGAAAATGGGCCCCACAAGCTTATTGGGCCAGCCCACTAACTTGTTGGGCCAGCCCCGCTTTATGCGGGCCCCACATTTATTATTGGGCCGGCCCACTATCTTGTTGGGCTAGGCCACTTGCTATATGATGGAACCCACATACTAAATGGGCCGGCCCATTAACAGGAATGTGGGACCCACTTGTGTGTTTGGCCCGGCCCACTACCTTGGTGGGCCAGCCCACTTGATATATGGTGGACCCCACATACAAAATGGGCTGGCCCTTTAACAGGAAAGTGGGGCCCACCTGTGTTTTTGGCCCCGCTATTGTTGGGCGGCCCTTTAAAAAGTGGGTCCCACATGCTAATTGGCGGCCCACTTGCTATATGGTGGACCCCACACCCTAAATGGGCCGGCCCTTTAACGAAAGTGGGACCCACTGTGTTTGGCCGCCCACTATCTTGTTGGGCCGGCCCACTTGCTATATGGTGGACCCCACATACTAAATGGGCCGGCCCTTTAACGAAAGTGGGCCCCACATGCTAATTGGGCCGGCCCACTAACTTCTTGGGCCGGCCAGTTGCTTTAATGTGGACCCCACTTGGTAAATGGGCGGCGATAACAGAAAGTGGGCCCCACATGCCTTGTGGGCCAGCCCTTTGCTGTTGGTCAACGTCATACCCGGCCCATGTGGTGCCCGTTTAAATTTTGACCGTCAACCTTAGAGGTTAGGCCCGCCCATGTACTTAATGGACCAGCCCAGCTATAGTTGACCGGTCAAACTAAGTCAGCTGGCCCGGCCCGCAAACTGGCCCGCTTAAGACGTGGCAGGCCTCGTGTGGGCCTACCATCTACCACGGGGTTTCAGGGTTAACGTGGCCGCAGGCGTCCGCCACGTGTCGGTTGCATGACGTCGCGATCAACGGGCTCCCGAAACACTTGGGCAACGGTCCGATTTTCCCGGAAGGGCGCCAAGCGCGACGGACCGAAAAATCGTCGTAGGACTTTGCCTGACGCAGTTTTCACAACAGAACCCATATCGTCGGGTTAGGCCCATAGGCGACGAAAAATACCCCTTAGCGGACGATTTTGAGACGTTGTCTATCAGAACTTTTCTTGTAGTGAGGGGTCGAGTACAGTTGGGAATGTTGCACGAGTTTCACTATATCTGTCTGCAAGAAAGTACAGGTGTAAGGTGTGTCGAGTACAGCGGTGATGGGTGCACGAGTACAGCTTCGTTAGCAAGAGGAGTACAGTAGTGTTTGCATATGTTTTCTGCATGTTTTTTGTTCTATGTGAAGAGACAGATGCCAGCAGGGGTTGAGTACAATTGGGAATGTTGCACGAGTACAGCTTAGGCAGCAAGAGGAATACATGAATGCTTTTTCTGGGATTAATAAGTACTGATACAAAAATATTTCAGTACGTGCGTACTATGCTTTTTTGTACTTACGAATCAGACTACGCCGTACTTGTTTGTATTATCCCTAGTGTAAAATCGTGTAAGTAATGCAATTAACTACTTGCATATGCATTTCTCTGTATGTGGCAAGTGCTGGTAATTAAGAACGACACGTTTTATTGTACCTTGCACGATAATACATAGTGGCACACGTACACACACTATATGGTTGCAGAGAAACACATACACTACATGGCTGCAGAGACACAAAACACTATTGCTTCCTTAATTTATTTCTCACCCTAGTCAACCATCTCTTCATGGCCCTTTTGACCTTGCACAGAACAATTGAAGCAGTTACTTCTTTCTCCGTCTCAGGAGGTACCAATGCATGAAGGTACTGTCCTTCAAGAGCCCTTTCCAAGTGTTCCAGCGGAGGGTACTCCCCTGCACAAATATGCCGATTTCTCGCCTCCCTAGGATGCAATCCATCGACTCTTCTTGGCAACTCAGCCATCGATGGCATGCTAGGTCTACAAGCCCTTCTAATGTTAGGTGGAGCATTTGGAGAAGGGAGTGCCATGATAGCTGTTCTCACAAGACACTCACCTAGCTGCTCCAAACCATCCACAGCTTCCTGCTCCAGGAATGCTCTATTCCTCTCATCTGCCAACTCCCTCTCTCTTGCACTTCTTCTGTGGTAAACTAGGAGATTGGCAGGAGCAGGTTCTTGTGTCCTGGAACCAGTGGATCTCCGAGAATACTGCATGGCTTCTATCTGCAAACCAACAATGCAGTAGCTACTATTTATATGAAAAAAGTAGAAGTCACTACAAGAAATCAGTGGAATCAGTGGAATCAGAATCAGTCCATTTTTTAATTGCATTGTCACTCAGTCAGAGAATGGTCACTCAATTGCTTGTCGCTGCATGCTTTTTATGATTTCTAGGCTGCATTTGTCTTGTCATTCTTTGCAGAATATATTCACTCGAAACACTGACAGGGCACAGGACCCAAGCCGTAATCATCAACGCAAAGCAACTACTATAAGCCGAGGAAGATAGAGAAAGATTCCAGGATTGCACAGGAACTAAATAAATGTTTCAGAAGTGCTGTCATAGAACGTTGGTTAATTACATAATTTCAACAAGCACCCAAAACATAGGATAAATAAATAAGTAACACAGTAAGATGGTGTAATCAGAGTGACTGCATTTTATATTAGCATTGCCACAAACTGTCACTGAGTGTCAAAGAATTGTCACTCAGTTGCTTGTCGCTGCATGCTTTATATGCTTTATATGCTTTTTATGCTGCCACTGTCGTGTCATTCTGTGCAGAATATATTCACTCGAAAAACTGACAAAAGAATATATTCACTTGAAACCCTGCCACTGTCGCAGTACTTTTTGTCAGCATGTTTTTTAGTTCACTGGGGAGGGACAGGTGTCAGATGTATCGAGTTCAGCAATGGCACCAAGAGGAGTACAGGAGTTTTTTCTATATGTTTTCTGCAAGATTTGAGTTATCTGGGAATGTACAGGTGCCAGCTTGGCTCGAGTACAGCGGAGAAAGTTGAAAAAGTACAGATTTCACCAAGTAGAGTACACGAGTGTTTCTCCAAGTTTTCTGCAAGTTTTTTGTTCCTTGCGAATGGACATGTGCCAGCAGGGTCGATTACAGCGGTGAAGGGTCCACAAGTACAGCTTAGGCAGCAAGAGGAGTACATGACTTTCTTTCTATATTTGTCTGCAAATTTTGGGTTATTCAAGAAAGTACAGGTGTAAGGTGTGTCGAGTACAGCGGTTATGGTTGCAGGAGTACAGCGGTGAAGGGCACACGAGTACAGCTTAAGCAGCAAGAGGAGCACATGACTATTTCCCTATGTTTTCTGCATATTTTTTGTTCTTTGGGAATGGACATGTGCCAGCAGGGTCGAGTACAGCGGTTAAGGGCGCACGAGTACAACTTAGGAAGCAAGAGGAATACATAACTGTTTCACTATATTTGTCTGCAAATATCGGGTTCTACAAGAAGGTACAGGTGTAAGGTGTGTCGAGTACAGCGGTGATGGGTGCCCGAGTACAGCTTCGTTAGCAAGAGAAGTACATGCGTGTTTCCTGTGTTTTCTGTTGTTTGTTCTTTGGGAAGGGACATGCGCCAGCAGGGTCGAGTACAGCGGTTAAAGGCGCACGAGTACATCTTAGGCAGCAAGAGGAATACATGACTGTTTCTCTATATTTTTTTTGCAAATTGTGGATTCTACATGTAGGTACAGGTGTAAGGTCCGTCGAGTACATCGGTGGTAAATGCACGAGTACAACTTCGTTAGCAAGAGGGGTACAGTAGTGTTTCCCTATGTTTTCTGCATGTTTTATATTCTCTGTGAAGAGACAGGTGCCGGCTGTTTCGAGTATAGCGGTGAAAGGTGCACGAGTACATCTTAGGCAGCAAGAGGAGTACATTACTGTTTCACTATATTTGTCTGCAAATATCAGGTTCTGCAAGAAGGTACATGTGCAAGGTCTATCGAGTACAGCGGTGATGGATGCACGAGTACAGCTTCGTTAGCAAGAGGGGTACAGTAGTGTTTCCCTATGTTTTCTCCATTTTTGTTGTTCTCTGTGAAGAGACAGGTGCCGGCTGTTTCGAGTACAGCGGTGGAAGGCGCACGAGTACATCTTAGGCAGCAAGAGGAGTACATTACTGTTTCACTATATTTGTCTGCAAATATCGGGTTCTGCAAGAAGGTACAGGTGTAAGGTGTATCGAGTACAGCGGTGATGGGTGCACGAGTACAGCTTCGATAGGAAGAGGGTACAGTAGTGTTTCCCTATGTTTTCTCCATTTTTGTTGTTCTCTGTGAAGAGACAGGTGCCGGCTGTTTCGAGTACAGCGGTGAAAGGCGCACGAGTACATCTTAGGCAGCAAGAGGAGTACATGACTGTTTCTCTAAATAAAAATTTGCAAATTTTGGATTCTGCAGGAAAGTACAGGTGCATGAAGGTACAACATCGTTAGCAAGAGGAGTACAGTTGGGAATGCTGCACCAGGAAGAGTATATGACTGCTTCTATGGGATTAACAAGTACTGATACAAAAGTACACCTCCAGCATATTCACAAGTACTAATAAATCACAATGTAGTGAAGTTTACTATCTGACGGTTCACGGTGCGGTTGTATTAACCAAGATGTTTCACATCTACTAGTACTAAATTTACGCAAGCGCATCTGATGTACGTGCACTGTCCACCATTCACCATAGGGAATGTGCTACAAAAGACAGTAGATGAAAGTAATTAATAAATACATGAGACAAGTCATTGTCTTGTTAAAATTCATTGCTGAACATGTGAACATGCTTACTATGACAGCATCATCCGTAAAGTGGGGTAGTTGGTTGTAACTCTTGGATTCCATGTGGCAAAATCACCTTGTTGCGCAGGGTGAATATTAAAGCGTACAGATACTCACCTTTGATGGAGTTTATCTTGGGCTGCAATGAATGGAGACGACAGTAGTTACAATTACTGCATATCCTACAAACACTGTATCTTATTAACAAATGTGTATTTCAGTAACACTTACATGATCCTTTTCAATTGGCTCATATCCGTCTTTTTCATCCAATAGACGAATCCCATCATATAGGTACGCACCCTTCAGAACATAAAATGCACACTGGTTTATTCCTTGGTGTGGGCATGGGATATATCTTGGCTTTTTTGCACAGGCAACCCAGCTCTTTGGTTGATTACTTTTATTGTATTTGTCTGTACCGTAAACATGCCTGAGTACAAGTTCCATCCTTGCCATCTGTAGGAATCAGGGAATAAATGATTGTAAAATAATGGTTGACAACAACAAATAGTATTATTTGAAAAGCATGCATCTGGAATTTTTCTCTACTTACTATTTTCCCGCATTCCGTGTGGAATCTGCTCTTTGTATAAAGTTGGACATCACCTTTTTTCACACCATAGTTTCTAGAGTCCAATATTTCGAACTTTTGTGTATATTTGTTCATCACATACAAAATATGGTGAGAACTTTTGAAGTACGTCATCATTATCTGTTTGGAGATTGGACATATAAGAACAAGATGGAAATAGTAGATATGTACGCTGTAATGATGTTGCACCTATAGAGGCAGGGAGCTTACAAGTTTTGCATCGAGAAGGCACTTTGTTATGGAAAACATCCGATGCAATATCCACGTCGAAACCTTCTGTGTAGCTAGATGAATCATTCATTTTTTGAACGGATTCTTCTACTTCCTCTTGTGTCTGAGACCAAACAGTCACCCCGAGAACATGCTGCATCATACATATCAAACATGGATTACATCAGTAGTTAGTGCACAATATAACCATTGTTATAGTGCAGCATACATTGTTGAATGCAATGCATACCATGATAAATCCTTGGCTTAACAACACACGTTGTCCAGTAGCGTACAAATCGGACGTACTCCTCATCTCGTCAATGATGTAGTCCATGGAAGTACCATCCAGTAACTGATTAACACCAAATTGTTTTTTAATTTCAGCGCCCGTGTAAGAGCAATCAAGGCCAGGAACAACACTGTGCATAATTGGTGCATTGAATACCTCAGTCCTGCATGATAATCCAGAGGTTAAAAAACAACAAGTTGAAGAGATGAACATTATGCAGTGCAAGATGAAATACTTACTCATCATATTTCTTTCTTTTCAGTATGATGTCATATAAGGCGTTTGCTTTTTTCTGGTGCTTGAACTTCCTTGGTCTATGATTTGGCACAGGCTCGCAAAACCTTTTTGCAGTAGCTCTCGGTCTCTTTGTTGTCGTGACGTTGGACGGAGTAACAATGTCCCTCTTCAGTTTGTCTAAATTAGTTCTATGCTCAACCTCTACGTAACTGGAATTTAAAACCTTCGGTTGAGTCTCAAGACTTTGTGACCCCGTGAGGCTACAGTACTTATCTTTATCAATTTTATAACCAGGCGATGAAGAAGAGGTTCTGTTTATTGGAGTAAACAAAACTTGGTGCAATCTTGAGGGATCGTCAACTCTTGCTTCTCTAGTCCTCAAGTATTCAGTGCTGTTGTCTTCATAGTTTATGGCGACAACAGATTTCTGTTGCTTCTGATTCTTGTCTTCTTCGCCGCTCTTTGTTGTTTCTTTGTCTTCTTTGCCGTCCTCTGTTGTTTCTTCCGCTCTGCGTCTTTCCTTCAAGCATTCCATGCTGTAGTCTTCCTGGCTACCGATGAGTATATATTCTTGTTCTTCAGGATAGTTTTCTTTTCCATCATCGATCTCCCTAGGTTCTGGTATATTGACATCAGGTAGGTCCACGATAACAACCATGTTTGGCCTCACAGTTGTTATCTTCCTGATTAATTTGTACTCTCCCGAAACGATTTTTTTAAGCTTACCTACAACAAACAAAAAAACAAGAATATAAATATGTCGTGAAATTTCTATATGCGCAGTAAATCTTTATTAAGAAATGCGCAGTACTAACTACCTTTGTCGATTGTTTCAATCAGACCAAAATTAACATCCAAACTTTCCCACATAAGGATCATGTATAATAATCTTTTTCTGATGTACAATACATCGTCCGGTCGAATGAACATCAGAGACTTTCCACTCCAGAACATGAGGAAAATCACCATGTAGACTCCACAGTTTAACCTGCGTTGATCACCATGTAAATCATTAGCATGTCTTTATATATAAATAAAGGTTCAGCAATTCTTATTTAATAAATGTCCAACAATTCTTACGTTTCTCCCTGAAGTGGAATAACTTTAGGCCTCTGGTACGAAAATTCGTCGAGGTTTTCAGGTGACAGCTTTCCGTTGCTTTGTTTGTACGCTTCCTTCCAAATTTCCTTGAACACGTCAGCAGTGTTAACAAAGTGCTGTTCAGCTCCTGTCCCTCCAAGTGAGTCTAGAAGTTCAAACCGCTTCTTCTTTAAATTCACGGACATGACGAAATAGTGACCCACAGGACACTCTTCATCTCCTTCTTGGAAACATGGAATTTTTATCTGCACGAACAAAAAATGCAATCCAACTATTTGTTTGAGGCACTCTTTTTCTTTTAAGATAATTATGGACACCACACTGAAACTTACAATATCGTATTTGTCCAACAGGAAACAATCTTCAACCGGATTAATTGCCTTGACGAGATTTACCAATTTCCTCGTATTCATTTTGCCATCATTGTTCCTATTAATCCTGTTGCACCTTAACTGTTTGGGTGTTATATTTTTATGTTAGCGCCGCCTCAAATTTCCGCATACAAACATGCATGAAGAAAAAAAAATTCTTACCACTGCCATGAATGGCACTATTAGACGTTTGGTTTCAGGGCTTAGAAAAATATCCCGCGCTAGATCTACCATGATTGTCATGATACTAGTTTTAATAGGAGCACCATCTTCAAAGGAGTCAGCAACATCACCAACTGTAACATCCATCTCACCATATCCAATAAACTTCTGATTCCTGTAAAAATTTAATAAATTATTTGTCAGGCAGTGTTTTTACATTGACGGTACTTACATATGCCAAAACACGATACCTAAATTTTTCCATGCGTTCCCTGCTGGATGGATCCTGATTCTCAGTGATACATGATCTGGTACTGTACTTGCATACTTCTTGATAGACAAAATCAGTAATGGTATCATACCCATCTTCAGGAGTTTTGTCAACAACTGCAGCGAATGATCATACTTTTTTTCACACCGTATATTCTAACATATGTTTAGTTTATGGGAAAAATAGATTACGAACTTTGCAAAATTTTAAATATGCAACAGGGGTTTTTCGACTCTTGCCTTCACTCGTGTAATTATCCATGATGATTTTCAATTCGTCCTGAATGGTCATGGTTGGATCTGATGTCTCTTCTGGTGCAATGTTGCTGTTTTCATTCGCTTCAGATTGCACCCACAACGTCTCCTTGATAACTTGCTGGATGACACAATGAACAATACAACATAATGGTGTCTTGCTGTATGTCTCTTATACAATTAAAAAGATAGGAAAATCACCTGCTCTTGTTCATCGCGGTGACCTGACACGACGTTGGTTTCCTCTTCCCCATCAGCTGTGTTACCACCAGTTTTGGCTGACTCGTTCTCTTCCATTCTGTTACCTTCATCGGAGACATCTTTCAAAAAAAAGGTAAAATACATGAGCTGGCATGAATGTAATCAAATCTGGGTGTGCATCACATGGAGAGACCAATATACTACTTTTAAAGTATTTATTCCATGATTGGGTGTGCACCTTTGATAAGAGCATCATCTGCATTCTGGTCAGCAGTAGCACATGGACCCTCCATGATTTCCTTAGGTTTTGCATCTCCTGACTCCTCAAACATAAGTTCGCTTGGCACAGAATGAGTAGTTTCTTGTACTGTGGAAACATGAATTGGTGGACATTTCAGTGTACAGTTTGGAAAAAAGGTAAGAATGTATTTTCGGTACTTGCCTATGTGCTGGCCATCCTCAAGCGTTTGTCCATCCTCAGGTGCTATAGCCGTTGAGGGCTCCCCCACAGTGGTTGCAACTACAGATACGTCACAGCCATCGCCATCTGAGCCCGTCGAGGTTTTAGAATCCTGGTTGGCAGCATTAGGAGATGCACTAACATCAAATTCCATACAACTTTGGTAGATCGATGGACTTGTATTACATTGCGACAAGTTACCGATAAGAAAGCTCCTCTGGCTTCTTCGTCAATTTGTTCAGTCGTTGGTGGAGATATTTTGAGCTGGTCATAATTGCCTGAAAGAAAATAAAAAGAAATTGTATTATGTAAATTAACAAATAGCACGGTAAAAAAAAAAAAAGGTCCCATCCATGAACTTGCCTGTGCACGCAAGATCCATTTGTTGGGTAACTTGCACATCATCGTCTGCGCGTGTATTCTCAACGACCTTATTGCATAGCTCCTCTGCGGCTGAGTTTTCATCTTCTATTCGTGCTTTTGAGCCCTCCACGCAATCTTCCAACAAATTGTCTGAAGTGCACTGGTCTGCATGTGCTACGTCAGGCACAAGATCATGTTCCGCCTGTTCTCCTTCCATGTAATCCCCTGGGTTATGAACTTCTTCACTATTGGTTGCACTTGCAGATTTTATGTTTTGATCCTGCTTTTCAATGGAATTCTGTTGGCTAAAGTTAATGAGTTATATAATAAGTTATCTAACTAGAATGATAAAATGTTTGATGGTTTACGTTTCGATCAGATGACTCCGCTATCATATCAGCACTTTTCTGACTAACAGTAGCAGCACTTGTTTCAACGTATGGCGCATCAGCTTCGGCATTAGCATTCGAAGTTCCCGCATCCTGTACAAGAATTTAGAAACATTTATATCTGAGAAACAAAAATAGTGCTAAATTTGAAAATATATAAATTAGTACCTCTTTACCAGACGTTTCAGTGGCTGGTTCCTTGATGGATTCTTCTGTACGTAGAAGAGGTCCAATAGTTTGCTCTGGAGCAAGAGGGGGTTCTCTCAGCTGCTGTTCTCCGATGCATGCTTGTTGTTCGTCAGTCGCCTGAAGTTACGTATAATAGAGATGGCAAAATAAAGTTAATACATGAAGCACATTTATTAATACAGTTAACACATGGATGTGCGGATGCTTATATTTATATTTTTTTCCAACTAGTCTGGATTGCACCGATGATATTAAACTTCACCTTAAGGTTATACAGAAAATTATATATATCCATAATTTATTACAAAGCTGCCGTGTACATGTATTGCAATTGTGTCTCCATATTGCACAAACACAGTGATATATAAAAACATATAATAGTGTACCTGGATTCCTTCCTGCAAGTTATCCGATGGGTTATGAACTTCTTCAATCGTGGTTTGGCTTGTACATGTTTTTTCTTGATCCTGTTAATGAGTGGTTGGCCAAAATTAATGAGTTGTATAATAATTTATTTCATAGTATAATGATTAAAAAATTATGGTTCACTTTTGGATCGAGTGATTCCGCTAGCTTATCGGTACTCATTTCAGTGATTGTAGCAACACTTGTTACAATCTCTGGCATGTGAGCTGCAGCACCCTGTTTTGGGCAATTTAAAAATTAACACTGAATTGGTTATTTTGTAGTTAGTACCTTTTCACAGGACATTTGGATGGCTAGATCCTTATTGGATTCTTGGATGTTCTCGGAGATATCTGGGAGAAAACCAGCCTGATGCTCTCTGGGGTCAGGATGGGTTTCTTCTAGCAGCTTGTCTCCAATGCTGCCTGTTTTACTCGAGAGTTTACGTTTTTTCTTATTCCTCTTTTGTTTGACTACTGATTTGTACTTGCAGCCTTCTTCTACTATTTTTGCCTGCTGCTCGCAAGTCGCCTGACAACACATGGAGTACAGTTAGCAATGAATAATGAGTACAAATACTGAATTCCACACATGCTTATGCTTTTGCCAATTAGCCTATTTCTCACAGGGAAGGTACATCATATATTGTGTAAACATACAAAGCTATACAAAAATGTGCGAGTGTATTAAAGGATTACCTTCCCTACATCAACCTCCACGGTTTGATGTGACTTTTTCGCATCAGGAATTGATGTCAATTTGTTGGTTTCACTGACACGTCCATCTGTACGGTGTCTATCAAGAAAATATCTCTGCTCATCTCCAAACAAATCAAACATCGATAAGAGGTTGGCTGTTTGGACCTTGAGGTTTTCAATCTTTCTGTCATCATTATCCCCGGGTATATCTCTATCTAGCAACTGCGATGTAGTCTGCAGACTGCCTGTAAAATTTAAAGCCTGTTGCATCAGGTTCTTGATGCTGTTAATCGTATCGCTCTGGACAGTATAGCTGTTTCCTATCATCAGGGCTCCTTGTTGCTCAGGTGCGGTTCGCGCAGGCATGTCATCGCCACCGTGAAATGACCTTCCTGCAACGGGAAAGCAAATGGATCTGTGTCTCTTTGCCATTGTTTCCTCTGCTTTTTCTTCTGATATTGTCCTGTAAACTCTATCATCTTGTGCCTTCCAAGTCTGATAAAAAGATTAAACTTACATTACAATGGCAAATAGATAGATCGAAACAAACTAAGAAACAAAATATGAAAAATGTTTGTTTCAAGAGCATGCTTACAATTATTTTTCCAAAAGCCCAGTCTTCGCTCCCTTTTTGCGCTGCCATGTCCCTGTCAGCTCTTGAAATTGCTGTTAATTTTTGTTCATCAAGAACCAACACCCGAGGTGTCTCCTTTCCCATATGAGCTAAGTCTTTGTAAATAAGAGAATCCAGGTACATTATTAGCGGTGCTACAGCTAATCCTTCCAAGTGCTTATTTGCTAACACCTTGTAACTCTGCCAGTGAGTCGCTGAAATCTGCAGCTCATCCACCACTAGCTGACAGAAATCCATATCTTTCATTTTGCCATAATCAAGTCCTTTAACCATGCTTGCTTCTTTTGCAGTTATGCGTGATCCAATTCCAACGCATAAACCTTTATTAAACAATATGAGATAGAAGATCTTCAGTGCAAGGTCTGTATTGATTTCCACTGGATTGTTAGGACTAAAATGCTCATCGAGCATAGATTTTAGCTTAACAAGAAGTTTCCTTGCATTGATATTTTCACCTGATTTGAACCCAAGTTCTTGCCTGAGTTCTGCCAGGACTTCTCTGGTTTCATTCGGCCTTGGAGCTGACACATTTCCATTTGGTATGCCATATATATGATGGATAGCGTAGCGATTTATTTCTATCTTCTTCTCTTCAGAGAATGTCACCGTCATTGTAGGAATATCTATATTCTTTAGAATGAAAGAAATGCACTTACGGTTGACTGATCCCTTTATTTTAGTGTCTATGAAAGGACCAAACCCTGCATCTCTAACACTCTCTATAAGTTTAGGGATCCTCGCCAGTTCTTTTGCAGCATCAATAATTGTTTGGATTGACATCTGACTCATAACATGGTCCCTGTCCGAAGGATCTTCACTGTCTTCGCTAGGCAAAAGATCCTTGTTTACCTTTATCCTTTTTGCAGGCAAAACTTTCTTTCCACTGTCTTTGCTTGGTAAGGACCTTTTGGTCCTTTTTTCAACCGTTTCCTTCATTGAAGTGTCTACTTCACACCTTTCAACACGAGGATCGTATAATACAACCTGGGATGAAGATGCCGGATTAGCTCCGTCATTTGTTCCTTCATCTCCCTTCCCCTCTGTATGCAGAACTACAGATTCTCTAGAATGCTTGGCTCTTTTAATTCCCTTCTTCTTACGCCCAATTTCCTTCTTCTCACAAGCAACTGTTATGTCTCTGTTATCTGTGCTAAACGGCTTGGGCACCTGACTACCCTTCTTGATATCAGCAGCAGTCAGTGAAGTGGCACACTCCTCTGCATTTTCAACAGGACGAGCAGCTACTTCATCATCTGTACAATTGGTGTTGGAATTATGCATCTTGTCGTCGTTTCCAGCCTTCCTTTTCGGCCTTCTTGAGAAAACAGAAGTAAAAGTTTTTTCCTTCCTTCTCGGGTTCAGAACTGGAATATCTGCAGGATCAGCTCTATCTTCAACTGGAAGACTCTCTGCGAGTGGGTATTCCGTGTCTGCCTCTTGCGTGCTTAAAAGAAACAGTGTATCACCAATGGTCCTGCTTGTTGGAGATCTTGAGAAATTATCTGCGTAACAAAAATAAAATATCCACAAAAAATTGTGTTAGGTTCTTGCATCAAAGCATATATACACAACAGCAAGAAGAAACCAATGATTTTCAGAAACAGATTACAAGCAAATACTGACTAAAGTAGCTTTAACTATTAATTCTAAATAGTTGACGAGTACAGGCACAAACGCAATCAATCCGCTGCACTGCAAAAATAAATGAAAACACAACAACAGAAGAATGAACAAGAACAAATTAACTACTACCGGACTGTTTTGTCCCAGGACTAAAGTTTGAACATGGGGATAAGTACAAGTACAGAAACAAACGAGGCTGAAGTACAAATCAAGGCGGGCCTCAAGTATTAACAAACCAGAACACAACATACAGCCAAAATCAAATTGCCGATCAAGCGAATCTGAAGCACCGTAGAACTAAGGAAACCCTAAAGCAGTATTGGGAATATTCAACAGTCCAAAAACTATTACGCCCTAGGGTTTCTTAAAATTATACAACGGAGCAGTGTACCAGGATTTAACGGCGGGGATGATCGCGAAAATGACGACATCTCGTTACAGGTGCAGACCTTGGACTCAGGCGGCGACTGTGAAACCCTAGATCAGCAGCGGCGGGACCGACAAAACAATTCCAGCACGATAAGGGCCGACGCGAACGGAGCAAAGCAGCAGAGTAGGTACGGGCGAATCGGCTGATACCCTGCGCAACAGTTATGGGAGGCAAAGGACCCTCTTCCTCGGCGCGGCGGCTTCTCCGGCGACGCTCTTGCGGTTTTCCCCAATTCTAGTCTGCTTTCAAAACTGGGAAGTTTTGCGGGTAGGGGAGGAAGACGGTGGGCGTAAAGACGGAGGGGACGAAACGGCACAGAGTAAGGCTGACACGTGGGTCCCGAATAAGAGACAGATTTTATCAACCATGATTTAGTTAATTAAACAAAATGTGCGTTATTTATTTTTGCAATAAAATAACACCGTAGTTACAACACTATACAGTTATTATAGTAGTAGCATTTCCTAATATACGATCATTCACAAAATCTATCTCATTGGACTGCCCATCTTGGTCGTCCATTTCTTCCTGTAACTACGCTAGAGAAAAAAGAGAGAGACACAATCCTGTACTCCTCTTCATTCCTAGACTGTACTCGACTAGACGTCACCGCTGTATTCGACACGTTTTTACACTTGTACCTGCCCTAGAGCAAACGGAAAGAGACAAAATCATGTACTCCACTTGGTGCGAAACATGTACTCGACTAGCCTTCTACGCTGTACTTGCCACGCCTTTGAACTTGTACCTGCAATAGAGAGAGCGGAAAGAAACACAGACCTGAATTCCTCCTGGTGCGGAACCCGTACTCGACTAGCCGTCATCGCCGTACTCGACACCCCTTTGAACATGTACCTGCGCTAGAGAAAACGAAATTCTCCCAGATAAATCAAAAGAGAAACACAATACCGTGCTCCTATTGGTGCTTCACAAGAGTTGCACATGTACCTGCCCTAGAGAAAACAGAATTATTTCCAGAGAAACAACTCTTACCAAACCCTTGTTTCACCTTTACTCGACTAGCCGTCATTGCCGTACTCGACGCCCCTCTGAAAATGTACCTGCGCTAGAGAAAACGAAAAACAACTCCAGGATGCGGGATCTACATCCCATTATTCATTGGCGGGAAAAAGATGAGTCCGGGAATACTTTCCCGCCAAACGCTGTGGACTTCTATTTATGCTACATGTCGCTACGACACACGCCCACGCGTGAAGGAAGACAACTCTTACCAAACCCTAGTTTCATCTCCATATTCGACACAAAACTCCTCCTCCCATCGCAAATCCGTGAGCAAAATCGATGTCGCGGGTAGCTATGGATGGCCGATGGAGGAGGCGATCTACCACACCGATCCCTCCGCGCCATATTCCGTACCTCCCATCAATCATACAGATCCCTCGCCGAATGAATCCATGCCGCCGCTCCCGCGCGCAAATCTGCACCCATGTCTTGCCATACCGCCGCTCAAGAACGGGAGTGTCCACACGAGCGTACCCTGACCCCCCCAGATCAATCAATGTAAGACCTGCATCGTTCATCGGCTTTTCTCCCTTCCTAAGGATGGCATCCCTCTCCTCCTGCTCGACAATCAGAAGAACTTCCAGACGCGTCCCTGCTGTGGTTCTCCCCAAAGAGTCATGTGCCCGGGAGACAGCTCATGAGGTAAAACGAAAACAACGGCTCAGTATTATATGTTCTTGTTGACCTTTTAAAACAAAAACTGCTATGTTGATTAGTTACAGTTTCAGATAATATTGTTACAATTAAACAGGATAAATTTATGAGTAAGTGATTTTATTGTACCTCTAGAGTATATATTATATGAGTTGTTTTCTCCAAATATAAAATGCTACATATAATTGTTCTGTCATGTTATATATATTACATTGTGATGTGGTGAATTTAATCTACCTGTCTGGGAATTAATGTACATCACAATGCAGTTAGATCAGATGTGTGGGTTCACTATCTACAGTTGTACAAGTGGATACTAAGACAAACTAAAATAATTTATATAAACTACAACTGCTATTCAATAAATGCAGGCAATAGAATCAAGCTTGAACAAGGATCAGTACGCCATGGATAAAAAGAAAGAGGTTGATAAAGATGAGGAAATCATGAGCACCCATCATGAACACGAGGAGGTTGAACTGATTGTTATAAGTGATGAAGAACAGGAACATCACTCAGATAATGTTGTGCAAGGAGGCAATGCTGCTGCTGATGATGATGATGGTGATGATGGTGATGGTGATGAAGCAATGCTAACAAGGGACAGTGAATCAGAATCTGACGATGATGAAAAATACAGAGACTTTATTCACATGGAGGATCTAATTCCAGTGGACGAGGATGAGAGGAAACTTTACTATGCCAGCCTAGAGTCACTGGACAACCTAAACTACCATGAAGCAACTCCTGGTGCAATACAACAGAGGAAAGATGATGTTGTCTTCACCATTGATATGTTGATGGGAGTTGCACAATCCAAAAAACAAGCAATCAATGATAGAATCAACAGGGACAGTGGACGTGCAAGGAAATGCATGTGTGACACGCCAGGTAAAAGCTGCAATGAAGTGATTGTAGTTTCCGACGATGAATGAGGAAGAATACATAAGGATGGAGCTTTATTTATAACCTGGTAGCTTAAGTTATGTGCGTATTATATTTGCCGAATATGTTGGACATATTTTATTGTGTACACCGATTACCTTAAATTATACAGCTATTATGTGTGTTTCTGTGTGGAATACAATGTTGCTCTCTGATCTATACCTACTGCGCGGGTTGCGTAAATTAACCTAGAATCAAGCTAGTAGTACTAAACCAAAATGGGGAGCAGGAATATTAATGAAATTCATCATAGACATTCTAGTAATCCTCTTTGTGCCAAACGTGTAATCGTCTCAGTAGAACCATTTTGTACTCCTACTCGTGCCGCAGATGTACTCGTCTCAGTAGAACCACTGTAGTCTACACCATAAAGCTGCACCTGTACCTACAATATACAATAGAAAACCTGACAAGAAACAAGCAGAAATTATCTGGCACTCCTATTCATGGTAAAGCTGCACTTGAATCTACTGCATAAATTTACTAGATACACTTAGCACCAGTACCTATCCCGCAGAATCGAAAGTATTAACGAAAACCACCACAGATAATCTGATACTCCTACTCGTGCCGCAGATGTACTCGACTCAGTAGAACCACTGTACTCTACACAATAAATCACCTGTACCTATGTTTTACAACAGAAATCCTGACAAGAAAACCAACAGAAATTATCTGGCACTCCTATTCATGGTACAGATGTACTTGTATCTACTGCAAAAATGTACTCGATACACTTAGCACCAGTACCTACCCCGCAGAATCGAAAGTATTAACGAAAACCACCACAGATAATCTGATACTCCTACTCGTGCCGCAGATGTACTCCTCTGAAGAACCACTGTACTCTATACAATAAAGCACCTGTACCTATGTTATACAACAGAAATCCTGACAAGAAAACCAACATAAATTATCTAGCACTCCTATTCTTGATACACATGCACTCGTCTCTGCTGCAAAAATGTACTCGACACTCCTAGCACCAGTACCTACTCCGCAGAATCGAAAGCAATAACGAAAACCACCACATATAATCTGGTACTCCTACTCGTGCTGCAGACGTACTCGTCTCAGTAGAACAACTGTACTCCATACCATAAACCACCTGTACCTACGATGTACAATAGAAAACCTGACAAGAAACCAACAGAAATTATATAGCACTCCTATTCATGATACACATGCACTCGTCTCTGCTGCAAAAATGAACTCGACAATCTTAGCACCAGTACCTACCCCGCAGAGAAACGGAAATATAAAGATAAAACAACATAGATGATCGAAAATATGAGCAAAAAACAACAGACTGGCAGTCCCCATAATAGTACATATGTAATTGTGTAAATTCCACAGATACTAGCTAAACTGAACTATAAACCATAGATAAATACGAGGTGAGTACAACAATAAACAGAAGATAATTAAAGTCAAGTACCACGTACATGGTACATTACATTGTACTCAACAACATAAAGTCTTACAAGATAACATACCGTACACGGCACAATAAAGTCTTACAAGACAACCATAACCAACACGGCACAATAAAGTCTTACAAAACAACCATAACCAACACGGCACGATGTAACAATTTGCCACACACAACTTCAGAAGTTGGATTTGGATGCAAAAGCATCTAAC
The DNA here is from genome assembly GCA_030979885.1 of Lolium multiflorum. Taxonomy (NCBI): domain Eukaryota; kingdom Viridiplantae; phylum Streptophyta; class Magnoliopsida; order Poales; family Poaceae; genus Lolium; species Lolium multiflorum. The sequence goes on from CM061749.1 coordinate 106,468,864, forward strand.
ACCTCTGCATAATCGGTAGGTTGAGCTTCAACATAGTAAACTTGACTGACATGGAAGGGTCCAAAAAAGTCATAATTGAATATGTGGCCAGTAACTTTCTGCAGGTCACTAGGATCTTGGAACTTGACAAGAACACTTCCATGATGGTAGTTCTCCATGGCAAGGAACTTTGTGTGACCAAGAAACTTGCTCAAAGCATGAGCGACAACGAATGTGCTGGTAAAAAACCTGGATATACTAAACGTAGCTTTTCCAATTGTATCGACAGGACCAACATCAATTCCAAGCATATCCATTGTAATCCTTGGAAGTTCCGTACTTTTATACTCTAGAAAATTGAATTACAAACAAGAGGGATCAAAGTTAGTAAGTGCGTATATTCCTGTGCAAGATGACTGAAAAAATAAGAACTAAACAAATACCTTGGCAATATCTTCGAACTTACGGATTTTTGAAGCATCTGCGACATCAACTGCATCTTCAACCTTAGGCTTTTTTGAAGCTTCTCCGAGATCAACTGCATCCTCAACCAAGGGCCTTTTTGAAGCTTCACCAGAATCCATCACAAACCGTGCTTTGTGTGTTCCAGCTTCTACAACACCACAAGAAAGAATAATGAAAATAAAGAACAAATATCATTTGGACCCATACAATCAACCGAACAAAATAATGTTCTATAAGAGCAGGAAATCTTGCAACAAACGAGCATGCTATAAATATAAAAAGGATAATTCTAGGGTTCGTAGACTCATCATCTACAAAAACCGCAGTTTAGAAATAAGAAATAGATACAGATCTGGAAGAAATAAAGAAAAAACCAATACAATCGACCGAACAAACTAATGGTTTGGAAGAGAAGGAAATGATGCCTCCAACTAACTTGAAAAAGAAATCTTGCAACAAACGAGCATGCTATAAATATAAAAAAGATAAATCTATGGTTCGTAGACTCATCATCTACAAAAACCGCAGTTTAGAAATAAGAAATAGATACAGATCTGGAAGAAATAAAGAAAAAACCAATACAATCGACCGAACAAACTAATGGTTTGGAAGAGAAGGAAATGATGCCTCCAACTAACTTGAAAAAGAAATCTTGCAACAAACGAGCATGCTATTAATATAAAAAAGATAAATCTATGGTTCGTAGACTCATCATCTACAAAAACCGCAGTTTAGAAATAAGAAATAGATACAGATCTGGAAGAAATAGACGAAAAGGAGGTAGTTAGAAAGCGAGAGAAATAGAGGATGTCCGAGAAAAAGTTTAAGAGGAATAAAGAGGAAACAAAATAAGAACTACACCAGAAACAGAAACAATATATCTATAGGATTAGAGAATGAATTTACGAGGGAAATTAACAAACAAAGAAATGAACATATTACGGAAACCCTAACCAGGAAGGGAAGATGGTGAGCAGAGAGCGGAGCGGAGACGGGAAGGGTGAGCGGAGCGAAGACGGAAACCCTAACCAGGAAGGAACAGAATATAAAACCGGCGGAGTCGGAGCGCAAACCACCAGATGCTTCTAGTACGACGACTGAACGGCGCCATTTTACATACCATAGAGTGGCTTCAAGTCACTAACACGCGGCACCCACTTTATGTTGGCCCACTCATCAGTGAGTAAAAGTAAAAGAAAAGTCGGGAATGCGAAAGGAAAGAATCTCACTCGCAGGACTATCCCACGCTCCACGGCACCAGCCACCAGTGCAAATTCAATGAGAAGTAAGTAGATTATTGACTAATCGTTTCCAGTTCCCCATGCAACATGCGCATTACTCGCTCATTATTTTATTAATAAATTCAATCACCGCCACAGGCATCAAAGTGGTACCAAAGAACTGTGAATGTTCCCCATCATACAAAAACAAGGCGTAAGTACAACGACAGAAGAGTCCCAAGTACGCCACATTTTAAGGCGTAAGTACAACGACAAAAGGCATAAACACAACACCTATCAAGAATAAAGTACATTTCTATCGCGGAACAAGTACACAAAACAAGTCTTGAAAAACTATTAGCCAATAGTACTCAATAGTTCCCCATGTAAAATATCAGTCCAGTACAGCGGTGAAAGGCGCACGAGTACAACTTAGGCAGCAAGAGGAATAAATGACTGTTTCACTAATTTTGTCTGCAAATTTTGAGTTCTGCAAGAAGATACAGGTGCAAGGTGTGTCGAGTACAGCAGTGATGAGTGCACGAGTACAGCTTAGGCAGCAAAAGCAGTACATAACTGTTTCTCTATATTTGTCTGCAAATTTTGTGCTCTGCAAGAAGGTACAGGTGTAAGGTGTATCAAGTACAACAGTGGTGGGTGCACGAGTACAGCTTCGTTAGGAAGAGGGGTACATATTGTTTCCCTATGTTTTCTGCATGTTTTTTTACTTGCGAATGGACATGTGCCAGCAAGGTCGATTACAGCGGTGAAGGGCGCACGAGTACAGGTTAGCCAGAAGGAACATGACTGTTTTTCTATATTTGTCTGCAAATTTTGGGTTATTCAAGAAAGTATAGTTGTAAGGTGTGTCGAGTACAGCGGTGATGGGTGCACAAGTACAACTTCGTTAGCAAGAGGAGCACAGGAGTGTTTCCCTATGTTCTCCGCATGTTTTATGGTTCTCTGGGAAGGGACATGCGCCAGCAGGGTCGAGTACAGCGGTTAAAGGCGCACGAGTACATCTTAGGCAGCAAAAGCAGTACTGTTTCTCTATATTTGTCTGCAAATTTTGTGTTCTGCAAGAAGGTACAGGTGTAAGGTGTATCGAGTACAGCAGTGATTGGTGCACGAGTACAGCTTCGTTAGGAAGAGGGGTACAGTATTGTTTCCCTATGTTTTCTGCATGTTTTTTGTTACTTGCGAATGGACATGTGCCAGCAAGGTCGATTACAGGCGCACGAGTACAGGTTAGCCAGCAAGAGGAACGCATGACTGTTTTTCTATATTTGTCGATGAAGCAATACTACCAAGGGACAGTGAATCAGAATCTGATGATGATGAAAAATACTGAGACTTTATTCACATGGAGGATCTAATTCCAGTGGACGAGGATGAGAGGAAACTTTACTATGCCAGCCTAGAGTCACTGGACAACCTAAACTACCATGAAGCAACTCCTGGTGCAATACAACAGAGGAAAGATGATGTTGTCTTCACCATTGATATGTTGATGGGAGTTGCACAATCCAAAAAACAAGCAATCAATGATAGAATCAACAGGGACAGTGGACGTGCAAGGAAATGCATGTGTGACACGCCAGGTAAAAGCTGCAATGAAGTGATTGTAGTTTCCGACGATGAATGAGGAAGAATACAGAAGGATGGAGCTTTATTTATAACCTGGTAGCTTAAGTTATGTGCGTATTATATTTGCCGAATATGTTGGACATATTTTATTGTGTACACCAATTACCTTAAATTATACAGCTATTATGTGTGTTTCTGTGTGGAATACAATGTTGCTCTCTGATCTATACCTACTGCGCGGGTTGCGTAAATTAACCTAGAATCAACCTAGTAGTAATAAGCCAAAATGGGAAGCAGGAATATTAATGAAATTCATCATAGACATTCTAGTAATCCTCTTTGTGCCAAACGTGTAATTGTCTGAGTAGAACCATTTTGTACTCCTACTCGTGCCGCAGATGTACTCATCTCAGTAGAACCACTGTACTATACACCATAAAGCTGCACTTGTACCTACAATATACAATAGAAAACCTGACAAGAAACAAACAGAAATTATCTGGCACTCCTATTCATGGTAAAGCTGCACTTGAATCTACTGCATAAAACTACTAGATACACTTAGCACCAGTGCCTATCCCGCAGGATCGAAAGTATTAACGAAAACCACCACAGATAATCTGATACTCCTACTCGTGCCGCAGATGTACTCGACTCAGTAGAACCACTGTACTCTACACAATAAATCACCTGTACCTACGTTTTACAACAGAAATCCTGATAAGAAAATCAACAGAAACACTCCTATTCATGGTACAGATGTACTTGTATCTACTGCAAAAATGTACTCGATACACTTAGCACCAGTACCTACCCCGCAGAATCGAAAGTATTAACGAAAACCACCACAGATAATCTGATACTCCTACTCGTGCCGCAGATGTACTCCTCTGAAGAACCACTGTACTCTATACAATAAAGCACCTGTACCTACGTTATACAACAGAAATCCTGACAAGAAAACCAACAGAAATTATCTAGCACTCCTATTCTTGATACACATGCACTCGTCTCTGCTGCAAAAATGTACTCGACACTCCTAGCACCAGTACCTACTCCGCAGAATCGAAAGCAATAACGAAAACCACCACATATAATCTGGTACTCCTACTCGTGCTGCAGACGTACTCGTCTCAGTAGAACAACTGTACTCCATACCATAAACCACCTGTACCTACGATGTACAATAGAAAACCTGACAAGAAACCAACAGAAATTATATAGCACTCCTATTCATGATACACATGCACTCGTCTCTGCTGCAAAAATGAACTCGACAATCTTAGCACCAGTACCTACCCCGCAGAGAAACGGAAATATAAAGATAAAACAACACGGATGATCGAAAATATGAGCAAAAAACAACAGACTGGCAGTCCCCATAATAGTACATATGTAATTGTGTAAATTCCACAGATACTAGCTAAACTGAACTATAAACCATAGATAAATACGAGGTGAGTACAACAATAAACAGAAGATAATTAAAGTCAAGTACCACGTACATGGTACATTACATTGTACTCAACAACATAAAGTCTTACAAGATAACCATACCGAACACGACACAATAAAGTCTTACAAGACAACCATAACCAACACGGCACAATAAAGTCTTACAAAACAACCATAACCAACATGGCACGATGTAACAATTTGCCACACACAACTTCAGAAGTTGGATTTGGATGCAAAAGCATCTAACACCTCTGCATAATCGGTAGGTTGAGCTTCAACATAGTAAACTTGACTGACATGGAAGGGTCCAAAAAAGTCATAATTGAATATGTGGCCAGTAACTTTCTGCAGGTCACTAGGATCTTGGAACTTGACAAGAACACTTCCATGATGGTAGTTCTCCATGGCAAGGAACTTTGTGTGACCAAGAAACTTGCTCAAAGCATGAGCGACAACGAATGTGCTGGTAAAAAACCTGGATATACTAAACGTAGCTTTTCCAATTGTATCGACAGGACCAACATCAATTCCAAGCATATCCATTGTAATCCTTGGAAGTTCCGTACTTCGGTTTATACTCTAGAAAATTGAATTACAAACAAGAGGGATCAAAGTTAGTAAGTGCGTATATTCCTGTGCAAGATGACTGAAAAAATAAGAACTAAACAAATACCTTGGCAATATCTTCGAACTTACGGATTTTTGAAGCATCTGCGACATCAACTGCATCTTCAACCTTAGGCTTTTTTGAAGCTTCTCCGAGATCAACTGCATCCTCAACCAAGGGCCTTTTTGAAGCTTCACCAGAATCCATCACAAACCGTGCTTTGTGTGTTCCAGCTTCTACAACACCACAAGAAAGAATAATGAAAATAAAGAACAAATATCATTTGGACCCATACAATCAACCGAACAAAATAATGTTCTATAAGAGCAGGAAATCTTGCAACAAACGAGCATGCTATAAATATAAAAAGGATAATTCTAGGGTTCGTAGACTCATCATCTACAAAAACCGCAGTTTAGAAATAAGAAATAGATACAGATCTGGAAGAAATAAAGAAAAAACCAATACAATCGACCGAACAAACTAATGGTTTGGAAGAGAAGGAAATGATGCCTCCAACTAACTTGAAAAAGAAATCTTGCAACAAACGAGCATGCTATAAATATAAAAAAGATAAATCTATGGTTCGTAGACTCATCATCTACAAAAACCGCAGTTTAGAAATAAGAAATAGATACAGATCTGGAAGAAATAAAGAAAAAACCAATACAATCGACCGAACAAACTAATGGTTTGGAAGAGAAGGAAATGATGCCTCCAACTAACTTGAAAAAGAAATCTTGCAACAAACGAGCATGCTATTAATATAAAAAAGATAAATCTATGGTTCGTAGACTCATCATCTACAAAAACCGCAGTTTAGAAATAAGAAATAGATACAGATCTGGAAGAAATAGACGAAAAGGAGGTAGTTAGAAAGCGAGAGAAATAGAGGATGTCCGAGAAAAAGTTTAAGAGGAATAAAGAGGAAACAAAATAAGAACTACACCAGAAACAGAAACAATATATCTATAGGATTAGAGAATGAATTTACGAGGGAAATTAACAAACAAAGAAATGAACATATTACGGAAACCCTAACCAGGAAGGGAAGATGGTGAGCAGAGAGCGGAGCGGAGACGGGAAGGGTGAGCGGAGCGAAGACGGAAACCCTAACCAGGAAGGAACAGAATATAAAACCGGCGGAGTCGGAGCGCAAACCACCAGATGCTTCTAGTACGACGACTGAACGGCGCCATTTTACATACCATAGAGTGGCTTCAAGTCACTAACACGCGGCACCCACTTTATGTTGGCCCACTCATCAGTGAGTAAAAGTAAAAGAAAAGTCGGGAATGCGAAAGGAAAGAATCTCACTCGCAGGACTATCCCACGCTCCACGGCACCAGCCACCAGTGCAAATTCAATGAGAAGTAAGTAGATTATTGACTAATCGTTTCCAGTTCCCCATGCAACATGCGCATTACTCGCTCATTATTTTATTAATAAATTCAATCACCGCCACAGGCATCAAAGTGGTACCAAAGAACTGTGAATGTTCCCCGTCATACAAAAACAAGGCGTAAGTACAACGACAGAAGAGTCCCAAGTACGCCACATTTCAAGGCGTAAGTACAACGACAAAAGGCATAAGCACAACACCTGTCAAGAATAAAGTACATTTCTATCACGGAACAAGTACACAAAACAAGTATTGAAAAACTATTAGCCAATAGTACTCAATAGTTCCCCATGTAAAATATCATTCGAGTACAGCGGTGAAAGGCGCACGAGTACAGCTTAGGCAGCAAGAGGAATAAATGATTGTTTCACTAATTTTGTCTGCAAATTTTGGGTTCTGCAAGAAGATACAGGTGCAAGGTGTGTCGAGTACAGCGGTGATGGGTGCACGAGTACAGCTTAGGCAGCAAAAGCAGTACATAACTGTTTCTCTATATTTGTCTGCAAATTTTGTGTTCTGCAAGAAGGTACAGGTGTAAGGTGTATCAAGTACAGCAGTGGTGGGTGCACGAGTACAGATTCGCTAGGAAGAGGGGTACAGTATTGTTTCCCTATGTTTTCTGCATGTTTTTTGTTACTTGCGAATGGACATGTGCCAGCAAGGTCGATTACAGCGGTGAAGGCGCACGAGTACAGGTTAGTCAGCAAGAGGAACACTTGACTGTTTTTCTATATTTGTCTGCAAATTTTGGGTTATTCAAGAAAGTACAGGTGTAAGGTGTGTCGAGTACAGCTTCGTTAGCAAGAGGAGCACAGGAGTGTTTTCCTATGTTCTCCGCATGTTTTATGGTTCTTTGGGAAGGGACATGCGCCAGGGTCGAGAACAGCGGTTAAAGGCGCACGAGTACATCTTAGGCAGCAAAAGCATACGTAACTGTTTCTCTATATTTGTCTGCAAATTTTGTGTTCAAGAAGGTACAGTGTAAGGTGTATCGAGAGTGATTGGTGCACGAGTACAGCTTCGTTAGGAAGAGGGGTATAGTATTGTTTCCCTATATTTTCTGCATGTTTTTTGTTATTTGCGAATGGACATGTGCCAGCAAGGTCGATTAAAGCGGTGAAGGGCGCACGAGTACAGGTTAGCCAACACGAGGAACACATGACTGTTTTTCTATATTTATCTGCAAATTTTGGGTTATTCAAGAAAGTACAGGTGTAAGGTGTGTCGAGTATAGAGGTGAAGGGTTCACAAGTACAGCTTCGTTAGCAAGAGGAGCAAGAGGATACAACAAAGTTCAATTCTAATACGGGAAAATAACATCTACATAACTTGAGGGAAACATAGCAAGGAATAGTAAGTGTCTCACAGTCACAATAAAGGCGTAAGTACATCAGGAAGCAAATATCAAGTACGTAAGACATAAGAGTACAAGTACAGACAAATATATGCCAGAAAAGCGAAACCACAGATGTTCAACACAAGGTGACAGTACAAAACAGGAGATTCTTGGGTTCAGTTACAAATAGTTAAAGCACAAACTAAAATATAAATAGAACCATAACGGAGAATCAACGATACTGTCGGAATACAAACAGAGAAACATGTTTCTTTCCGAACGGGTTTGTATATCCTTATCGAGCAACATTCACCGTCTTGCATGCTTTCTCATTATATCAACGACTGCAGGCATTTTCTTTGCATTACCTTGGAAAGTTAGCATATAGAACACCAGCTGCTCACGCAGCTTGATAACATCATTCTGCAATTAACAAATGAAAATTATATGCAGACCAACAATTACATATGCCAAGAAAAACATAGACAAAGACTTACTTCTCTTATCTTATGCTGGAAACCACCGCAATGTTGAAGAATTACTTTCATAGCTTGAGGTCCAGAGTCGTTCCTAAAAACAGTTTGAGTAAGAACAAGAAAATAAAACTATATGAATTACCACAGAACAAAACAAAGACACATAGAAACACACTGATAAATACAATCTCTTAAAATTTTACTTACTCATTGATGTTGTCAGAAACGATTTGGGCAGGCATCACCTGAAAGTTATAAATATCATAACGCTCAGAGTAATATGCTGCTGTATAAGCCTTCTTGAAGTTATCAATAACAGTCATTGCAATATTTTCTGCTACAGTAGCATCATAATAAGGACAATATGTCTCAAACCGCAGTCGGGCGAAATTAGCGACAACCACAATCCAAAAGTGATTATCTCTAACAGGAAGAATTACCTGAAAAACAACCAAATTTTTAAAAATAGCTAAAAAATAAAATTAAAAGGACAAATGTAATTTTTAAAATACAAAAAATCAAATAGTTGCACAAGAGTTGAAATAGCAGTTGAAACCAAATTCAATTATAAAACATCAAAGGAAAACTTTTGGCATACTAGACAATATATATATTCAAGATACAAATATCATACAAAACAAAATACTCACAACATCAAAGTGATATATCCTGCAGGGTAAATTAGGCTCCATAATGTAATTCTTCAGTGCGTTCGGATCAGCACCCAATTCCCTGAATGCCCTCTAGCAAAGTAGAGAGAAAAAAAACACATTTTACCATTCTGCCAAACAATTATCCATAAAAAAGTAGAAAAATATCCATATTTAATAAACAAAAAAGAAATAGTAAAAACTTACTACACTCTCACTGTACATTATGTACTTTAGGCACTGGGGACGCTGTTGATTAAGGAAGACACTGTTGTCATACTGCTCTTCCATTACAGTGGCAGCAAATACATTCATAACGTAGTCATGAACATAACCACCAGGTTGCATTGACAACCCAAAATTTCTGTGAGTGGCCCATCTTCCCCTTGTCTCAACAATTCTTGGGCTGCACAACGAAACAAAATCACAACATAGCAAAAAGATTATTTAAAATGATTAAATAAAATGGAAAACCAGTGGCATAAAATAGTAGGATACCTTCTTCCAAATTGCGCTGGTAAATACTTTCGCACCCACTCCATCATATCAATCTCAGCCTGCGTCGAATCTCTAATTGAGAGGAAGGGGCGATGATTTCCATGATGCAAAGGTTGACTTTGTGAAAGCCCTGCTGTTGATCCTCTATTATATGTGCCTTGTGACAGACTCGTGTTAAATCGTACCTGCTGTTCACCATAATTCCTCTGGTGATACTGCGGCGTAGCACAAACACGTGGGGATCGAATCATGAATTCCGGAAAGGGAGTAACCACATAACCAGCGTTCCCACCCACATCTTCATCGTCATGTTGGCTACTATTATACCTCCCTGCACTTTGAGAGCTCTGAAAATTTTGCTGCCCAAGCGTGTTGTAAGAGCTGTTATGACCAGTGTTGTAAGAGCTCTGAAGAGAAGACCCTTCATAAGCAATAGATCTCTCATGTCTATAACCAGCAAACCCAGTGTTAAAACCAGACACAGATATTGTCCTTCCAGGTGTGTTTACTGCTTGCAAAGAAGAATGATTTGACAGGTGCAAACCATCAATGTTAGAAATAATAGCTTGGGAGGCAGGAGGGTCTGCGAAATTAACAGTCCTTCGCCCTCCATGGAATGTTCTTCCATTTCGATCACGGAGAATGCCCTGATAACCAGATGACAATCCTGGTTGGGATGGCTGCGACATACCAGGGACTCCGTCTAGATACTGGTGTTGAGTACTAGATGGCATACAAACACTTCCAACAGGCACCAAATGTTCAGCCAACAAGACATCTGAGGGTGATGAATATGAAAATTTCTTCATTGCAAGCGTTTTCGTCCTCTCAATCCTTTCTATTTCTTCCCAAGCAGAAGGTTCATCCAACGGGTCACATGGAACAATATAACTAGTTTGGTCTGCTCCACTTGCCATCTTTGAGCTACCCTCCTCCAGTACAGACATCTTTTGTTTCTTCGCAGATGAGTCATGCTGGAAACCGAGAGACTCAGATGAATTTCTCTTCGAAGACGGGAGTAGAAGAGAATCTTCAAGACCAGTAGCTGGATTATTAGAAGTGGAAACCTTAGCATGCTCATCAGCAAAAGCAGTGGGATTAATTGGAGGTTCTGCAGCTGTAGTGCAATAAGATTGAGTTTCGACTGCCAGTTTCTTGCCAATTTGTTTAACTTCAACTGTTGGATCGTTAGAATTACCGGATGAGCCATCTTTGCAATCTACTCTATCAGCGTTAACACAAGCCAGAGAGTCGGCCTTGCAGGTTTTCGTAGTAGCACCCGAAGAACACGCAGCTGAGCCGCTCCCTTTGCTAGTGGACTCAGGAAAACCAACCTCGATCTTACCAAGGACAGCTTCATTTCCTACAGATGCATCAACTTGTCTAACATTGTCATGCACCTTCAGGGGGGTCACAGAGGGCATGTTTAACCTCTCACCAACTGCGCTCTTACCAGTATCTAAGGCAACCGAGCAGTTGCAAGTTTCAGAAGCAAGAGGACTATTCAAAAGTCCACAACAGTTGCAAACAACTCCCTTCTGCACAAGCAAATCCAACGCTCCTTCGGATGGGAGTATTGATGGAAGATCCTCCACGACGCGATCAAGATACGCTTCGAGATTCAAGAGATACTCCTTATACAATGCATTTGGAGTGTATTTGCAATTAATAGGAATGAGCTGTTGAAGCAACCTAATCTGTTTATAAACATTCTGACTAATCGGCATGATTTGCTCACGCCACATGTCATCGCACATCTCAGCATTAGTAGCAATACCCTTATTCCTGTTCTGGCTTTCTGGCAAGCTGTATGTTTGGTCATTCAATACGGAGACTTCTTGATTTGATTCAGTTCTAACGACAGATGGGCTATCACCCGTTCCATTCGAGCGGTATATATGATCAAAATCATTGAGTATACCCAGACAATTCGCCATATTACTGAACCATGGCCTTGAACAAGAACCACCCTGTTTATCTTCAGATGCGCAAAATCTTCGTTCATTATAGTGGCTCGCAAGCTGCAAAACATTGGCAATCTTATTGTTGATGATTGGCTGAATTGCAGAAAATATTTCAAAGTACAAGCCCTGCTGAATTTCTTTCAGGTCATCAACAGCCTGTTGCAAAATCAAAAACAAAACAAAACAAAAAATTAGTAATTGCAGACAACTGCTTCGAACTATAAAACATTACACTACAGATGTCAATTAAAACAGAACATCACAATAAACGTACCAACGGACGCATCGCAGGCTTCACAAAGGAGCAAAGAAACGTCTCGAGACCGGGATGCAGATCTCCAATACAGAAAGTGGAAGACCCACTCTGATGAAACGGAGTACGTCTCACATCCTTCAGCTAATTATAACACACACAAAGAAAAATAAAAAACACAGTTTAGGGACAACACATAAACATAAAATTTTAAAACATGTATTGCTCATCATCAGATAATGAAATACACTAACCGGTATTTCGCCATAGGTTCCATCCTCCGCAGAAACCAAGTCAAGTTTTTCAAATTCACTAACTGTCACTGAATCCCATACACTAATTCTTGGAACAACACTAGCAAGCTCTTTGACTTTTATATCAAGATATTCTAAGTAAGTCATCTACAAAGAACAACAAAGCAAAAAAAAATCAGGCACTCAGATAGAATTAATCAATAACATGACAACAGCAGCTGATGAGAAACTAAAGGAGTTACTAACCAGAGGAACTAGCAAGCAACCACAGAGGGCACCCTGTAGACCACAATCAACGAACGTTTTCATGGAAACTGAAAGTTTCTGAAACACTGCTGAAGACCAATCATACGTGCGGATTTCCTCAGAAGGACCCTCAAGTGCTGAAAGGTAGTCAGGACTGACGCACTCATACGTCGTTGGACATAGAAATGCAGTAATACAGAACATCATCCAATATATCTTGAAATCTTCCTCTTCCAAGTCAGAAGACAGCATATTCATTAGCTCATTTATAGTTGGGGTACTGCCTTCACAGCATGACCGATTCCTAACAACATCCCTGAATTGCTCACTGCACTTGATAGGGATGCGCCGTCCTCCAATTGGTGTGCCTAATACCTTATGGACACACAGTGCATTGAAAGCAAAGTCAAAGCCATTTTTGAACACAAACATCCTTTTTGAAGAAACATAGTTGCTGACAATCCAAGCAACAAAAGCCCTTGGTATCTCTTCAAGACGAATATCAAGGAGAGATCCTTGACCTATATCAGCAACATAACCCCTTTGTTTGGGGCTAAGGGACTTGCAAACAGAAATGAACTTTGGAAGGCTAAGTTTTGTACTAAATTCTGATGAACCATTAGGCATAGATCCAGAACTGGAAAACAGAAAACAATAACACATAAACACATGATCATGACATGAAAATAATCCACAAGCATGAACAAACATATATAGGAATAACAAACAATATAAACTAACCAAGATTTTCTCAATCTGTGCTGTTCAATTTTTTCATTATTAGCAGATACTTTCTTCTCCATCCTCATCCTATCCTGCTCAAGCTGGTCACGCACCATGAATTCCTGAGTCACCAACTCAGTACCATCAACGGAAAAAGACTGCGTATCAGATAATTGAGGGGTGACCTCATCTTCACCATCACGAGGTACAGCAGCTTCGTCATCCATTGAACAACGCAGGCTACGAGAAAACAACGAGAACTCACAAAACCAGCCGAAAAATCCACGGGGCTCTTTATTGAGAACCCGCCGCCTACATTCAACAATCGAAGAAAGAAATCAAACGATAAATAGGGTTAGGAAGCATTCCAGACGAGAGGTTTCAAAAACAGATCTGAGATGGGGGGCGCAAGCGTACGAAGAGGGCAAGAGGGAGGAAGAAGATGGCTCACGGGATCAATGAATGACGGCAAAAATTACGGAGACGTCACAGAAGAAAAAATGGGAAAGTGAAGTAGAATAAATCCTCCCATCCACAGTCCCACATGTCATCCACGCAGAAAAGGAATGATCAGAAAAAGGAGGACCCACATGTCATACTGAAACACCAACTCCCATTTAATGAAATATGCTGGCCCACAAATGCAGGAGAAGAAATATCTCGAAGGTAGATATCTTAACTAATCCTCCACTTTTGGTGGACAACAGGATCACGCTTTCCATCTCCTCCTCTCTCTCCAACAGATTCAAAATTCAAATCAAGATCCAGACGAGGGGAACGACGAAGCCACCAACGAAGACGAAGGAAGACGAACGATCACGAACTCAAGGTAAACATCTAAATTCCACGTTCGTAGATTTGAAACGTAGTATTCCGTACCCCGATTTTTCTCGCTCGACAACTGGAACCCCATCCACAACTAACATGTACTTCAGTGAATCGCAATTTTTCATCAATATTTTTTTTCCAACGATTCAAAATTCGGACGTGCAGGACAGAAAATATCAACACAAGGGAACGAACAAGGGATGAGAGAGACTGAACTCGCAGATCTGCAGGATTAGGCAACGTGCAAAATACATCTGATCGGAACAACCACATAGGTAAATTCACCAGGTTTCTTTCTCGTTGGTTCTGGAATCTAAACAGACACAGACTAACCACTCAAACACGCACTAAATAAGTTCAAACACTGGATACTCATCAAAACTAGTCGTAAATTCAAACTTGCACATTTGCTTCTGAATACTTGTCAAAAGTAGCACTCAAACTTCTCAACCTTACACGCTTGCTCTTCATAGTCTTGAACTTCAACACTTCATACTCCTGCAGGGCTGGAGAGGAAAAAAAAAGAATCATCAGAGAAGATGGATGAAACATGGGCACCACAAAACAAGGATGAAGAACAAATAATGTGGTTGAACAAGCTGCCACCTGGAGTAAAGATACCACTAACTGCAGAACAGATGGCAAAAGTTGCAAAAATGGTAAAACTTATCAAAATCCAATCTACTTACAAGCACCTCCCCGTTATGCTATAGTGCTAAACTTTGTGGTATAGGGAACTACCAAATCACCATGTTAACAAGTACTAGTAACACTGCATGGAGAAAACAGACTAACTTGTGCCTATAATGATTTCTTATTAACTATTACTAGTAACTAATCATATTAACAAGTACTAGTAACAATTGCTTGGAAAAACAATTTCCATGCTGTCAAACAAAAGCAACAGTATTATCGTGCCTATGTTGTTCAAGAAGTACTAGCCCATAGTAGTAAGAAGCACTAGAAACAATTCCAGGCAATAACAGCTTACACATGTCAACAGGTACACAACTACTAGTACTGTGCCTATAATTTGACCTTATTGTGATTTATTTTGTAATGTGATCATATATCTGCATTTAAAATGTACACAAAATAAACTATTATTCTTTTGTTTTGACATGCATGTACACAAAAATTTATAATCATTTTTTTTCAGGCAAGAATACACGCATGGAAGAATAAAAAGGAGAAAATGCAACAAAATAAACTTAAACAAGCTGAGTCACAGTACAGAGTGCAGTGTGCTCACCTTAAACGATCTCTAATAGAAGTAAAGAAGGAAGAAGCTTCCAGCAACAGCTCAACAATGGAATTGGATAGAGGGATGAAGGAAAAAAATTGCTAACCTCTGAGAATATCAATAAGTATGCTCCCTCCTACGCTTGTTCAAGAGAGTGTCCTTCCCTGCTTGCAAGCAACGTCAAATCATATCAATCGCAAAACTTCACAATGAAGGTTGGTAAAATTAATTAATACACATGGCACTGAAAATTCATTACTAGATTTTATTGAATCAATTTAATAAATATATTTAAAACTAATTATTTTCTGTGATAGTAAAATTACTGACTGTCAATCTTCTTACAGGATGCTGATGGCAACAATGTGAGACAAAAACATCACGAACAAACAGGAAAGCATAATTATGTGTCAGCAACAAGCAGCCAGAACAGCTCAGCTACACCAGCGGGAAAATACATGCAAAGAAGCTCATCAAGTTACGAGGTAAGTAACAAAGGTTATAGAAGTAAAGTACAAAGTCAAAACATTTTTAGGATAAATCCTGATAATTATTTATCCATTTCTCAGGGTTTATTCAAAGAAATCGAGGACGATGATATGTCTGACGACAACAACGATAACAACCACACACAGATCAAGCTAGTAGACAAGCACGAGACCTCCCGACAACAATCTCAACAAAACAAAGAAGACATCAAAAAGGCATGTAGATTACAGTTGATAAACACTTATCGCAATGACGAGAACAGAAACTGTGATTAAAAAATAGCCTGACAAAATTAAATTTATATCTAATTTACAGGAGGTTTACAGCAACCAGGCAGGAATGAAACAACATGCAGGTCTGATACGTCTCCGACGTATCGATAATTTCTTATGTTCCATGCCACATTATTGATGTTATCTACATGTTTTATGCACACTTTATGTCATATTCGTGCATTTTCGGAACTAACCTATTAACAAGATGCCGTGCCGTTCTGTTTTCTGCTGTTTTTGGTTTGAAATCCTAGTAACGAAATATTCTCGGAATCGGACGAAATCAACGCCCATGTTCCTATTTTGCCGGAAGCATCCAGAACACCCGAGAGCGCGGAGAGGGGCACGGGCCCCCAGACCATAGGTCGGCGCGGCCGGGGGGCCCGTGCCACCCTGGTGTGGGCACCCTTCGACCCTCGCGCCGCCTCTTCGCCTATTTAAAGCCTCCGTCGCGAAAACCGATGCGTTCGACGAAACCCACGAAACCTTCCGAGCGCCGCCATCGTGAAGCCAAGATCTGGGGACAGGAGTCTCTGTTCCGGCACGCTGTCGGACGGGGAAGTGCCCCGGAAGGCTTCTCCATCGACACCGCTGCCATCTTCACCGCCATCTTCATCACCGCTGCTGCTCCCATGAGGAGGGAGTAGTTCTCCATCGAGGCTCGGGGCTGTACCGGTAGCTATGTGGTTCATCTCTCTCCTATGTACTTCAATACAATAATCTCATGAGCTGCCTTACATGATTGAGATTCATATGATGATGCTTGTAATCTAGATGTCGTTATGCTAGTCAAGTGAATTTTACTTATGTGATCTCCGGAGACTCCTTGTCCCACGTGTGTAAAGGTGACAGTGTGTGCACCGTGTGGGTCTCTTAGGCTATATTTCACAGAATACTTATTCACTGTTATGAATGGCATAGTGAAGTGCTTATTTATATCTCTTTATGATTGCAATGTATTTTGTATCACAATTTATCTATGTGCTACTCTAGCAATGTTATTAAAGTAGTTTTATTCCTCCTACACGGTGTAATGGTGACAGTGTGTGCATCCGTGTTAGTACTTGGTTTATGCTATGATCATGATCTCTTGTAGATTGCGAAGTTAACTATTGCTATGACAGTATTGATGTGATCTATTCCTCCTACATATGCATGAAGGTGACAGTGTGCATGCTATGTTAGTACTTGGTTTAGTCGAATTGATCTTTCATGCACTCTAAGGTTACTTAAATATGAACATTGAATTGTGGAGCTTGTTAACTCCGGCATTGAGGGTTCGTGTAATCCTACGCAATGTGTTCATCATCCAACAAGAGTGTAGAGTATGCATTTATCTATTCTGTTATGTGATCAATGTTGAGAGTGTCCACTAGTGAAAGTCTAATCCCTAGGCCTTGTTCCTAAATACCTGCGTTACTACCTTGTTCTTGTTTCACGTGTTACTACTGGCAATACTACCACCATCAACTACACGCCACAAGCTATTTTCGCACCGTTGCTGCTCATATATATTCATACCACCTGTATTTCACTATCTCTTCGCCGAACACCTATTAGGTGTGTTGGGGACACAAGAGACTTCTTGCTTTGTGGTTGCGGGTTGCATGAGAGGGATATCTTTGACCTCTTCCTCCCTGAGTTCGATAAACCTTGCGTGATCCACTTAAGGGAAAACTTGCTGCTGTTCTACAAACCTCTGCTCTTGGAGGCCCAACACTGTCTACAGGAAAAGGAGGGGGAAGTAGATATCAAGGTCCAAGCAGCAAATATGGTATACCAGACAAACAGAATGACTGGAAAATACAAAAGCAACCAATACCAACAAAAATTAGCAAGGTACAATGATTATGCATTATGGAGAAACATCAGTAAACCAGGAATCTAACATAAAGTTTACTTGATTTACTTATTTTCAGGAAATGAAGTTTGCTACAGCCAACACCAACTCCAGTGATAGCACAACAAGCAATACAAAGGTAGTAACTACATGTATGCACTAAAATTATCAAGTTCATTTAAAACAATGCATTAAAAAAATTAACTGTATACCTTTAATTTACAGGAAACATATGAAGCATACACATGTACAGAAACATCGGGAAATAAAATCATCGATCAACAGGTACGTAATTTTGATTTTTAAAACAGTCCACGCTGTGTTATATGTGGAAATAAACACTAAAATATCTAGACCTCTGAAACACCATCTTACAAAACTGATGCACAATGTAAATGTTATGAATTCAGGAAACCAGAGGAATGGGAAGTACCGATGAAGAAAAAAGTGCCTCAAAGGAAACAAGTCAAAAGGAAGCTTATTCATCATCGCAGAAACACAGCACAGGACAATCAAACTCGTCCACAGAGGAACAAGCTACTAAACAAGAAACAAAAGAAGAACTGAAGGATGATGATCCAGAAATAAATCCAGATCCTCCAACAAAGATGGAAGAGGAAATGGACAAGATGTTCAACACAGATGACTACCCAGCAGTTGAAGAGATTATCAGTGCAGCTATACCAAAGGAAGGTGCCCGCTTCAAAACAAGAGACGATGCATTCTATAGATACGCTCTGTATGCAAGAAAGGAAGGATTTGCAGTGAAGAAGTTCAGCAGCAAGAGATCAGGAAAAAACGGAGAAATTTACATGCAAACATTCACATGTAATAAGGAAGGATGCACAAACACAGATGCCAAAACATCGTCGCAGAGGAGAACAAATATACTACTGAAGACTGGTTGTAAAGCACACATAATTGTAAGACAATTTGATGGATACTGGTACATCAAGAAGGTTCACTTAGAACACAACCATCCGCTGGAACCAACAGACTATCTCATTAGGTTTGCACACTGTCACAAAAGGATGACTGATCTCGACAGGAGATTAATTCATCTACTACAGATGGGACGTCTGCCACCAAGGAAGATGATGTTAATCTTCCGGTCAATCAGAGGGAAATTCCGTGGAATACCCTTCGATGCTGTCGATCTAAGCAACATAAAGAGTCAACAACAACAAATTGAAAAGGACCATGACATTCAGAAGTGCCTGGAACGCTTCAAGACACTGCAGAAAACAGTACCTGGCTTCTATCATGACATGGAGATAGACAGTGAAAAAAGAGTTCGCAGCCTGTTTTGGATGGACGCAATGTGCGTAATGAACTACAAGCTGTTCGGTGACTACATATCTTTCGACACAACTTTCAGCACAAATAAGTATGGCCTACCGTTTGTTCCTATAGTTGGGGTGAACAATCACGGATCCACAGTACTGTTTGCCGTTGCTCTGCTCAAGGATCAAAAAATAGATACATTCATATGGCTGCTGGAAACATTTGTTCAGGCCATGGGTGGAAAAGAACCAAAGACAATAATAACAGACCAAGACAAAGCAATGAAGAAAGCAATACAAACAGTTCTAAAGTCTACAACCCACAGGAACTGCTACTTCCACATCGTGACCAAGATGAGTCAGAAAGAGAGCACCTTCTTTGCAAAAAATCCAGGAATGTCGGAAATGCTAATGTACGTTGCAAAGAACGCATTCACACCAGCTGAGTTCGAAATGGGATGGAATAAAGTGATAAACGATTACAATGCTGGCGGAGAAAAACACCTAAGCAAGTTATACAGGATAAGACACAGGTGGGTACCAGCGTACTTCATGGATAAATTTTACCCATTCTCATCAAGCACAGGAAGGAGCGAGAGCACAAATAACATGTGGAAATGCTATAGCCAGCACACAGACACAATAACAATGTTCCTTGAACAGTACGAGGTTATACAAGACAAGTGCTTATCCGCCCTGGACAAGAAGAAGCTCATATCAACACTGAAAAGAGCAAAAACAGTAACAAGACACCCGTTTGAGAAGCAAGCTCTTGAACAATTCATACATGACATATTCGAGAAGTTCCAGATCGAGATCACAAACAACACGGCATTCAAGGTAGAAGGATCACTTGAACCTGGTCGCCACCTGCGGCTGAAAAGAATAGTGAAATCCTACGACCACATGGAATTCAAAAGGGAGTGTTTTGACGTCACGTTTGACGATGAAAAAAAAACTTCATGTGTTCCTGCAAGAAGATGCAGAGGGATGGTATACATTGCTGCCATGTAATAAAAGCAATGGTTCACATGGAGATCAATGATTTGCCAGAGAGTTTTGTGATTCAAAGATGGAGAAAAGACATAGACATGGAACTCGCAACATTAGGAAATGTCGCAGATGCTTCTTGCGGAGACGAAACACTAAAATTTGCCGGTGTGATGAGCCATATGGCAGAACTTTGCAACATAGCGTGCCCAAATGACAAAGCATATAATGTCATGATTCAGTGTATGCGTGATATGGAAACAAAAGTGTTGGCAGCAATAAGAGAAGATGAAGGAGCCAAAAAACTACACGATGAAGAAACAGCTAGCAACGAAACATTTCGTGACCCACCAATGCCTAACAGAAGAGGAAGAAAAAGAGGAGACCGAATGATGCCAGGTTCAGAAAAAAGACAGAAAACTAGACAAATAAATTGTAGCCACTGCAAAAGATCAGGACACAACAAAACAGGATGTGAAACACTGAAAGCAGAAATTGCAGCAAAGGCAGCAGAGGCAGCAGAACAAGCAGCAGCGGCAGCACAGGCAGCAGCATCACAGCAAAGGTATACAAGCAATACATCACATGTTCAATCAAGAGACAGACACACAAACGATGATAGTAACACAACAGAAAGAACAACACAACCAGGAAACACGTATGGTATGTACTATCACAACGGAAGAATAAGATGCAACTTGGAATATCTGGTATTTGGAACACAAAACATATTAACAAGGTAAGTGTGCCCATGAAATTACTTTTGTCAGTGATGAAAACCTACTGATGCAAATAATCTGCTTTTTCCGACAAGCTAAACATAAATTTGAAAACTATTTATTTTGCAGAGGTCGAAGATGAACAAAGGATATCAAAGGAGAGCAATAAAAGTAGGAATCACACAAGGAGGAGGCCACAGGAATTTTTAGAATATATGATACAGACAATAGAATGAGTATGTAATGTTCTTATGTACTTCATTTCCTTATTTTGTACAATCAAGTTCACTTCATTGACTTCACTGGACGAAAAAAGGATAACCATTGTAAAACAGTTCTTACTTTCGAATTCTTCAATCTGTTCGCGAACGAAACTTGCCAAATAATCAGGAGAATCATAAGTGAGCATCATTCCGGCGAAGAACTGTCGAAAACTTTCGATGTCAGCCTGAAAAACACGAAACAACACAATGGTTAATGATCTTCAACAAGAATGCACAAGCTCCAAACGAAAAAGTACACAACGACTAAACAAAAAGATGCACAAGTACTAAAAACAACCATTGACATGTACTATTTATACAGCGAACAAGTACTAAAAACATGCCTTAAATACTATTGAATAAAACTATGTACACAACACATTACCTACCTTGAATACATCTGGGTAAAAATTAGCCTTGAATATCCAAATAAACCTCATTGCATAGATACCACAGTCACGCCTCGCGCTTGTCCTAATGGTCAAAAAGAAAGAAACAATTAAATCCAAACACAGTAAACAAAATAAAATCATAGTTCACAGTAAGAAAAGATGATTACTCTGAACAAGAAGGGGTGCTGCAAACTTTTATCTTGAATGATGAGATATTTAATCTCTCGACACCATGAAGATGACTGTAAAGTTTCTTAAATGATTTGCACTGAAAGAATAAAAAATAAAAGTTATTGTTGTCATGTGTAAATAATTATTTAATTAGCTAGATTACAACGAAAACCATACAATTCTTTGAGTAGAAGCCATCTGAGCTTCAGTCAACTCCAGCGAGCTAGACACTCTAAATTTCCTGAAATGGAAGTCGACAAAGATAACCCACCAATGGCTGTAATCGCAACAAGTAATGTAGACCTGTTTGAAATTAAACAATCACACGAGAAATAAGAAAGCATCCACGATACTTGTAGTAGAAAAAATATAAGTGCCAAACAAAACATGACAAACATGCCTCTTCCCTATCCAAACTATAGTACTTCAGATCATGTTCAGCAAAGCTTGCAGCAAGATGAATAGGGTCCGCCTCATCCACATCAAGAATATGCTGGAAAAAACAACAAGAAGATGTTTAAAAAACTAAATGCTAAAAACATTTAGTTAAAAAATAAATAAATCTAAAACATATACACATGACGTACCGCCAAAGAGCTCGGAATAAATAAGAAATCAAGACCATCATCAACACACTTAAGAAAAACATCCATAACAGAAGGATCCATGAAACCACCACCCTTCATAGCAAGGTAGAAACTATGCCAGCTGACAGACTTACCACCAACTTCAAGTATTTTCTCGGAACTGCAATTGTTAAAAACAACAAGAATAAACATCCGTATATACAAAAATAGATGAAAAATAGATGGAAAATTGAATTCCAATGGTTACCCTTCAATGTAATTCCTAGGAGCCTCAAGTACATCAGCAAACAACATTCTATGCAAAGCAGTTACAGGGACATCCTCTTCCCCACTTAGCTCCTTAAGCTCAAGACAATCATCAGAATCGGTGTCTGCATAGGCATCATACTTCTGGGCCATAGAACTATCTCCAACAACATTTTCAGTTTCAGGCTCCTTTCCCTTGCATGTACATGGCCCCGAACAATCAAGACAACAATCCTCAAGACAATAATCAGAATCAGTGTCTGCATTGCCATCACCCTTCTGTGCCACAGAACTACCTCCAACAACATTTTCAGTTTCAGGCTCCTTTCTCTTGCAAGCACATGGCTGCTTCTTCAACTCAATTGACAAAAGAGAAACCATATCACGCATCTGATCAGCAAGACCACGTCCCGTTCTTATCATCGACGAAATGAAGATAGTCTTCCACATTTCTTTCAGCTTAGAACGTAACTGTAAATAAAAAACACAATTAAGAATGCAATTTACAATAACACAATAATTAAAAATCAAAAGACATAATAAAAAACCTTACATCATTATGCATTTCACCAGGAAACATATCTGAGATGTGACGATCGACTGCTTCACGAAGATGGTCAGGAATATCAGCACGAGAGTGAAAACCTGGATCTGCCATCTTTTCCAACCTGAACAAGCACTGGAGAACACTAAAATTAGTTCAGGTACAATGTGTGCAGCTTATCACTTTCGAAACTAGAAAAAACAGGACAACAAAAAAGATTACAACAGAAACCACCTTTGTCGTCGCAATTGCATATATTCACTACACATCTAAAACGATACGCGCCTCTGGCGCAAATACATCGACAACCAAACAAACCAAAAGAAACCAACATAATTTACACGCATGCACTGGCGAAGACGTGTAATAGAGCAGCGCCTTTGCTGCCGCTAAACTCTACAACAAATAGACCAAGGGAAACTAGACAAAGAAAACAACCAGGTAAACACTAGCACAACCGAAAACTCTAGAAAAGAAACAAATTGTACAAGTTTAGACTGCACGACGCCGACAACATACCTTCCAAAACAGACAAATATGAATTTACCAGTGCACAATTACAATATAAGTCTGTGCACAAGTACAAGTACAACAGATATAGGTGCACAAGTACAAAACATATAGGTGCAGAAGTACAAGAGATATAGGTGCAGAAGTACAAGAGATATAGGTGCACAAGTACAAGAGATATAGGTGCACAAGTACAAGAGATATAGGTGCACAAGTACAATAGACTAAGCTACGCAAGTACAGAACAAATTGCCACACGAGTACCAAGGACAAACACGAACAAGTACCAGACACAAATGACAGCAAGTACCAGACAGAAACGGGTGGACACACATAAGTACAAAACCATCTTATGAACAAGCACTGGACAAACCCTAGAACTAGTTCAGGTACGATGTGTGATAAAACTAGACCAAACAATCGAAAACTCTAGAAAATACACAAATAGAAGTCACAAGAACCACCAGAGTCGTCGAATCTGCATGTCAACACGACACGGGAAACTCAGCGGCTCCTCCAGAGCGGGTAAATCAACAAGAAAAAAGACCAAGAAACCCTAAATAATAAGATGCATGTCATCACGAAATGTGGAATTATGCGGCTACTCACAAAGGCAAACCCTAACTAATGTTCCTCAGAAGGTGTGTAACCAAGAAGCGGCGGAAGAAATCGATGAAAAAAGCACGACTTTACTGAGAGAAAACGCATCTGCATCCAACTTCCGCATATTTTCAATTTGAAAGTGCTACCTCCCTCCCATTAATTCCCCAGAAAACTCACAGCCCGGAAATACAAAGGGAAAAAACTGATTCGATCTAATCGAATCAAAGGGAAAAACCAAGATCTTAGAAACCCTAAGCAGGCAGAAAAACGCGACAGCGCTTACCACTGGAGCAGGAAAAACGTCGGCCGACGATGAGTTGCGAGAGGTTCTCGACAGCAACGGAGGAGAAGGGAAAATAGCAGCGCCGCCGACGAGACGACCAGCCGAAGGAACCAGAACCCAAGAACTTCCCAGACGACAGAAGAAGAATAAGGGAAAAAACGGAGATAAAGCCACACGCGAAACGGGTCCCCGTAAACCCGTTAAGTGCGAAGCGGACCCGTTACGAGAAGTGGACGGTTCGCAAAATCACCAGAAAGCAACACGTGTCGAGCGCGGACGCAGTCCACCGACAAATTCCGCGTCCCACGTTCAACCACGTGTCGCGCGCGGAGAAAGTGTCTTCCCTTCTCAGAGGTCGGCCTTTTTCTAGAGTTTTCGGAGGCTCTACAAATAGGGATACAAAGATTCAAATACAGGGAGACTGATGGGTTAGACTTTGGTGGACTTCATTTGCGAGTTCCTTCCTTTTTTGATGGAGAATATAATGTGACGTAGTCTGATGGGAGATGAGAGACTTGGTACTATGTTTTTTTTTTCAAATACTAGGTGAGCTAGGGCCTGCCCGGCCCACTCGTAGGCCCTGCACATGATTTTCTCGAGGTCTTATGGTGTTGTTTATTACGTTTAAGCATATAGTGCATTGCATGCATATATTTTATTCACGCAAGTGTACTCAAAATATGAATTGCTGGCTTGAAATTTGTAGCAAAAGTAATTACATATTTTTCTGTTTAAAATCATCTTACAGCTATCCGTAAATTATTATTCCCAAATAGATTGTAATAATGCAGCTGGAATAGTTGATAACTATACTGATCAAATGGGGTTCGTAGAACCAACGGATATGGAGTAGTTGCATAAGTATAAAGTTTGAGTTTCTTGAAATAGGCTTTCGTCCCGCTATATTAATATAGCAACCAAGATACAACAAGCTTGATGGGACCGCAGCATAACCAAACCCAAACAAAAAACACAAAAAAAGATAAGAGAAACAAATGCCGACTACGGCTGAGCGACGAACACAAAAACAACTCGTAACCGCTGTGCCCTCCGAAAAAGTACCACCACGCTCCTCGCAATCCGAACTCGCAACACCTTCAACAAGGAAAACGACGATGATGCCGCTGCTGCCCGGACAAGTCCTAGGGTTTCCCCCGGTACGCGGAGGTGATGGGGCAGAGGTACACGCGACACCCTTCAGGAAGGAATGGCGGCACCCACAGGCGTCACCGCGTCGGTGTCGGACAAGCCGACAGGGATTTCTCCCGACCCATACCGCCACCACCCCGAACAATCCGAACTGCTCCACCCCACCTGTCGTCCACCAGCGTACGCCACTACGGTCTTGAAGTCATCCTCGCCGTCGCTCAAAGGTCACCAACGCGAGGCCTAGAAGCAGACAAGGCGAGCGCAAGGTCGGGGATAGCGGCAACACAACCACGCGGGAGGGAACAGCCTCCACCGCCCGATCTGGCGGTAGTCGACCGGACGTAGCAGCAAGAACAAGCCAGACCCGAACTGGCCTGGCAAAGTGCTCGCCGCCACGCTGTAGCTGGCCGGTTGTGCACCGCCGTCGCCAACCACTGCCACCACACCTTCGCTGCTACCAGGGGAACCGACATCGAGCTAGGGGCCAGAGGCCCGCCCCAACCCAGATCGGGCCCAGATCTGGGCAAAGCGAGCGCCACCAGCCGCCCGGCCAACCCCGCCGCCGCGCCATCTCCCAGCCGACATGCGGAAACCACGCCGCCAGGTCGACCGCCGCCGGCCGAAACGCAACGCCGCCATCGAGAAGCCACCCGCGTCGCCTTCACGCGACGGGTAAAGGCGGCCCCGCCGCTGCCGGCACCACACGGTCAACGCCCGGCGGCGGCGGAGAGAGCAGGGGGAGGAAGGTGAGAGAGGGAGGAGCTAGGGTTTCACCCGTCGCCCGCGGGGGGGTGGGGGGGGGGGGGAGGGGAGCGAACCGTTTTCGTTCGAGGCGTTTCACTCAAAGTTTGAGTTCAACTGGTGGCCATTAAACTTTCACGAAAAAATGCATCTTGCTCCGCTGCTTATCACTATAAAACGACACCAGTTCAATAGAGATGATACCAATATTTCTCTAGTCACTGGAGCTCATTCGTCCTCTAGCTATGGAGTGTCTCATCTTTGTTTTGGTATGGTCTCTGAGATCTTGCGTCCTCTTGGCAAGTATAGATAGACCTGGCTAGGTGTGAACTTGTGATCCTTGGGTTCAATTTTTCTTATTTGAGACCTCCTGGATCAGAATGATTTTGTCCTCACTGATTAAGCCAGGAAATCGGATGGGCATGCCTGATGTCATGAAAGGAAAGATGCTTTCAAAATCTGGATAATTCGCTGACAAAATTATTCTTAGAATTTTTCAGAGATTTGGACATGCACGGGGGTGCACGTTCTGCCTACACTGTCAATGAGCTCTTTTATATATCCCCTCAACAGTCCCACACGTATCGAGTTTTTATTGGTCTGACTGATTTGTCCTTCTCACTGTTTCTGTACAGAACACTGATAGCTTCGCCTCTTGGTGAAAGTTTCGTTTTACCTGCTTAATTATTATTCACAGTAACTACATACTTGCATCAAGCAATTGCAAAAGAAAAATGAACACGAATAAAAAAGTAGAATAGGACGAAATTATGAGAAAAAGGTCAGAAGATACAATCAACTTTGTGAAGCTCTCAACAAAATCGACGTTAGGAAAATTTTAGTGGTACTTTTCACAAAATCAAAATAAGAAATTTCGTAGCTGAAACCGCAAATGTAGCTCAGGCTACATGTAGCTCTTTTTTTTGAAAAATTCAAAAATGATATTTAGAAGTTTCAAAAAATATATCTAGATGTAGACAATCTTGTGTTATAACAACGTGCAGAATTGCAATTCTAAATACATATATTCGAGGCTGCGCAATAATAAAAAATTCTGAAATTTATAATAGTGAACATTACAAACTCTCACAATCTCAAAATCTATCAGATTTTGTCATTTTTGTGCAGCCTCGAATATATGATATCTTGAGTTGAAATTTTACACAGTGGTAGAACTCAACATTGTCTACATTAAGATTTTTTTCAGAGTTTTTCGAAACTTCAGAATGCTATTTTTGAAATTTTGAAAAAAAAAACGAGCTATGTGTAGCTCGTCCTACAAAAGTCGAAGTCAATAGTCTCACCGCTCCCTAGTGGCCATGCATGTACAGTGCGGGCAAGCATGTTCCGTTAAATAATTTAAGAAAAGGTAATACATAAATTTTTATTTTTAATATATAGGCACTTTACAACATTTGAATTGGTTCGTAGGGCGCTAAGCTGGAAAGTAAATTCCATATAAAAAATCTCTACACATGGACTTGAAACAACTTAATGAAATTGCACATTTTGTTGAGAAGGCTGCCTAGATCGCTGGCAAACCGACAATCACATCATCAAGGTCAATATCATGGCACCATATTGGCACGGACATGCTTTTAATATCGTGTTTTTACATGCTCGGAAATCTCTCTTAAGCATGCAAGAATGGAGAACTTTTGCATATCATCTTTGAGAGGAGCAACAAAAGCCGCCACATCATCCACGTATAGAGAGGTACGAAGGACGGTACCCCTCCCTCTAATCTTGTGAAGGAGATCGTGTTGGGTGGCTAGATCGAGGATTTTTTTTCAAGAGGATCAATGGCAAGCACAAAAGGACGGTTGAGAGAGGGTCCCCTTGTGCAACTCCCTCCCATGCTTGATAGTGCCTCTGGCAACCCCATTGAGATACACCCTTGATGACGAATGCAAAGCGGTAATCCAATCGCGAAATTTTGGTGCAAAGCGGTAATCCAATCGAGAATGAAACCCCATCACACGGAGCCGAAGGCCTTGCGGATATCAAGCTGGAGTACAAGAGTTAGGATTTTGCTTTTGTAAAGCCTTCTACCAAGGTTCCACACATAGATAAAATTATCATGGATGATTTTGTTTTTTATGAAAGCACTTTGGACGTTGGAGAAAAGATCGTTCATGAGAGACACAAGCCTAAGAGAAATCATCTTGGCTATGATTTCAGTGCATCAACTTAAAAAGGGTGGACTACCAACCACTTGAGGATAAAATGGGAAATAAGTTATTCACTTGGGATGGTAAAAATATTAATGTGGACCTTTGTGAACCCCTGTTAAATCTGTCCTCACCTCGCAAGTGGTCTTTTACATCACACCACTCAGTATTCCACTGGGTTGCCTCAGAAACGTGAACAAGACTGCTCGTACCTTTCGTTGGTCTGGCACAAGAGATAATTTGTAGGCCTACACACCTTGGTGGACTAGGGATCCTGCTACACCTTGAAATTTTTCAAGAGCTCTTTGACTTTGTTGGCGTTGGTACGAATGCAAATTCCCCAATATTCTTTGGGTGGGAATTTATGGGAAACCCTTGTGGCTCCATGGACATGGCCTTTTTATGCTTCTACCACTATCACTATTGGCAACGGGAAACTCGGATCACAAATCCCCTTGTTCCTTTCATGGTATCCGTATCAAAGCTAGCGCGCCTTTCTGAGATTCTCTTTGGAACTATGGGAGAGTGCCTAAAGACATCACCCAACTAATCTATCAAGATTCCACTAGAAAGAAGTGGAGTGTTATGCAAGCCACCCAAGATAATGCTTGGATCTCAAAGATTAAAATGGACATCAACCTCAACATCCCTCATCTCCACGAGTTTGTTCATTTTTGGGAAGAGCTTCAGAGCGTAAATATTCATTATGATGTGGAGGATGCAATCTTATGGAACCTTACGGAGAATGGAGAATACACAACAACTTCGGCTTACAAGGCCCAACTCTTTGGCTCCAAACTCACAACTATGAACAAGATGGTTTCAAAAATTTGGGCCCCTCCCAGAATAAAATTCTTTGCTTGGTTGGCCATCCAAAATTGTCTTTGAACAACAGATCGTCTTGACAAAAGGGGGACTCAAATTTTGGCCGTTGCCCACTTTGCAAGGAAAATTAAGAGTCGGGGGCGCACCTCTTCTTCCAATGTCCCGAACGAAGATGCTATGGGTAATGATAAAAGAGTGGCTTGGACTAGCATATATCAACATCTCTAAGTGGATGCCGGATCTTTCCATTCACTCTTGGTGGACCGACATGCCGAGTAAAGCTATCCCAAATCGTAAGGCAATGCCGTCTCTCACCTTGCTCGTCTCATGGACAATTTGGAATGAAAGGAATGAGAGTTTTCAACAACAAATATGCTCCTACGACTATCCTCCTAAGCACCATCAAGAGCGAGACAAAGCTTTGGGTCACCACGGGTGCCAAATGTTTGGGTGTTGTAATCTCGGGAGAGTAATCACTTTCTGTACTTTTTTATGTTTTGCTTTCTTGTCAAAACTCTATCCTTAATTAATCGAAGGAGGCAAGTCTTTGCCTCCTTTTTTTATATAAAAATAACCCATACATTTTTTTTACAGAAAAAGGCTTTACATATTTTTATATAAATTATATAAATATTCTATATTGACGGAGACTTCATATTTTAAAATTCTAGGTCTCACATTTAAATCCAACACTAGTAATGAAACTCAGTTCACATGTCAAATTCATGGTTTTTAGGAGAACTCCATTATGCAGTAATCCAAGACAACAAGCTTGATGTGGGTTAATAAAGTATGAAAATTTACAATGCATGGATTATGCAATAAATATGATGCTAGGTCTTGGCGTTTATGAATAAGTGATTGATGTAGGAATTTCTCAAAGTTTAAATAGAATATGTACCTTGAATTTTTACAAAATGGATTTCCATATGTTCTTCTTTCATTTGCATAGGAACATGCCATTTCCCATCCAATCTAAACAAGACGGTTGCGATAGAACGATGCCCAAAAGATACCCCCGTTCCGCTAGGATACTAGGCACCATGGAAAAATAACTACTACAATGTTTTTGTTGCAATAGAGAAGTGTAATGAAAATTTTGCGTTTTCTTCACAATGGGGAAGCAAAGCCCCAACCTCGGCTTATACAACATTTATTCAAGAAGTATCAAAGTCACCTTATTACGTTCATGGATCACATAAGCCCATAGATGTATCAACCATGTGAAATGTGGCAAACAACAAAACATCCGACAAAGGATCAACATGATGTGAGCACGTGATCAAGATGCTAGCTGCACCGGCTGAATAAGTCCTGAGAAACTATCTCCAAACGGTTGCACCGAAAATCCATGTCTTGGTGTTTCTCCTGTGTCTGGAGACATAACCACGTAGGCATCCAATGAATATCAAGAGGGATAACCTGCAAAAAGGAAGTATTTTTTTTGTTAAATATATAGTCATTTTTGGAAATGCCACATTTCCCATAAGAGACACGTATACCAACTCTAATTTGGTTTTTGACTCTCTTTTGTATACCATGAATCCAATTGCTGAAAAGTGTATTGTTTCATGTTTGTCAAATAACATGACTTATTAACTTTCCATTTTCTCTTAATGAGGTTATCTTTTGTAATATTTTTTTTACGATGCAAGAACCACATAAAAATTCTTTTTTCAGTGGTGTTCTAAGTTTCCAAATATATTTCTTAGATAAATTGTATGCCCATTCAATAGGTCGAGATACATATACTTAACTGCATTCCCTCCTGATACAGTAAAGCCCCAAACAAAATCATCATCTTAATTGGATAGGTTTACATGTAATAATCGACCCAACAAATGCAACCATCTTGTCCACTTAGATTCAGTAAGATTTTTCTAAAGGCTATATTTGATGGAAACTATGCCAAAACATTTGCAACTAAAACATTTTTATGTATTACAATATAGTATAGAGATGGATACTCATGTGCTAGATGCTTACCTCATAGCCAGCATCCTCCCAAAACCAAGTACATATGCCATTCCCTACCATAATTAAAGAAACCCCTACCAAAGAACTCTTCATTTACTTTCATCTAACCTTTTTAAAAAGACGAGCTGAAAAGTTTAGGTTGGACTTGAGATAGGGTACTAGAATGTAAATATTTATTGTGCTGAAAATATTGCCACACTCCCTTTTCGTTTAAGAGTTTAAATAATTGTTTGCTAAGTAAACTCTTGTTTTTTATATCTAAGACCTCTACCCTAAGTCCCCCCTGATCCTTAGGTCGGGATATGATTTTACACTTACTTAGTGTACTTTTTGTGTGTCCATTACTTCGCCACAAAAATCTCGATCTAAAGAAATCCAATCTCTTGCACACCACAATTCTCGTATCTCAAGAAAGGATAGAATAAACATGAGAAAATTAGTAAGAAATAAATTAATAAGTAGTAAGAAATATCCGTACGATAGTAGCTTACCAATCAAATTACTCAACTTTTTCTCAAAGCGGTCTTCTACTAGTTTCCATTCGCCATTCGATATTTAGATTTCTAAAATGAATGGGAATCCCAAAATACCTGAAAGGTAGAGAGACAATCTCGCACTCAAAAAGGTCTTCATATTGATCTTCTATTTCTTTAGCCCGGCCAAAACAGAAAAGCTCACTCTTGTGAAAATTAATCTTCAATCCCGAAAGCTGTTTGAAGATACAAAGAATCAACTTCATATTTAAAGCCTTTTTCTAAATTATGCTCCATAAAAATGATGATATCATCAACATAATGTAATATAGATACTCCTCCATCCACTAGGTGAGGTATTGACCCATCAATTGTGCCATCCTCCTTGGCACATGCAATAAGAATGACAAGCACATCCCCTAATATATAAAAAAAATACCAGAGAAAAAGGATCTCCTTGCCGAAGACCTTTTGAGTTTAAAGGTAATGCCCTATGGCATAATTAACCCTAATCCCAACACTTCCATTTGTAACAAAATCATTAATCGGCGTACACCATTTAGGATCAAATCCTTTCATACGAAGCGCTTATTGTAGGAAAGACTAATTGACCTTATCGTATGCCATTTCAAAGTCTATTTTGAGAAGAACACAGTCAAGGTTTTTGCGAAGCAGCTCGTGAATAATTTCATGAAGAATAACTATCATAGTTGTCAGAATCATGATTCTACTATGTGATTCTACGACTTTACGATCCAAATTGAGTGAAACGATTCACCGATTCTGCTAAGTAGAATCTAAGATTTTACAATTCTAAGAGTTAAGATCCTACGGTTTGCGATCCTACCAGACAAGTTACGATCCGATTCGGAATCACAATTTCGACAACTTACTCCTTCCAAAATGTGTTGCTAGGCATAAAGGATGTCTGGGTGGGTCAAATTACTTTATGGGCTATGCTTGTTGCAAGATTTGTTCCTACCTTTGTGAATGTTTTGAAACTCACATTAAGTAGACATATAGGCCTATATTATTGAATTTGAATCGCGTTTTGCTTTTCTGGGAGCAGAGTTACAGTGCCATAGTTGAGCTAAAAAATAGGTAATTCACATCGATGAAACATGAAAAACATATTCATGAGGTCCTTTTCATAATTTTCCAACAAAATTGATAGAACTCAGCTGGGAACCCCTATATGGTCCCGGTGCCTTGTTATTGTCCATTTGTATAATGGACTCATATATAAACTTCTTCCTCAGTAAACTCAACCGTAAGCATAGAATTTTCTTTAGCTGAAATTTTGGGTATGTCATGAATATGCAATTTTATAAGCGAAAAATTATTGAAGAGTTAAAACCTACCAGCATACCCCCGATCTGCCAATAGGAGGCAAACAATACTGAACATAATCCAGCCCACCCGACAATTGATTTAAAAACGACGTGGAGAAACTTGGTCTCTCAATTCTATAAAAGCAAACAAATCAAGTTTATATTCTCTTATCGTCTCATGTATAAAATAATGTTTCGTCATTTCCCTAAAACCATATGTATTCTGGAAGCTTCCTTTCATCTCGTAATTACCTTTTCTTGTTTATCCTAGCACTTTTTACGAACATCAAATTGTTCTTGCGGAATTTTTTCTTTATTGCCCGAGGAATCTTTATCTTAGATATGGTTGAGTCCTTACTCGGAACCTGGCTGTTCCTCTATCTCAAGATCATCACTTAAAGCCTGGTTGAGAAGTAAACCACTTTCTTCATCAACTTGTTTACTAATACTCTCTTATTTTTTTCTTGTTAAGCATAATTAAAGTTCTATGAAGATCAACTTTTTTAATGGATGAAGAGACCAGTCCATGCAATTTAACCATTTCAATGGACAATATAAATTTCCTGGTGGTGTATTTGTAGTGCATCCTTGTTTCCTGTTGTGTAATGTACGTAAATAGTTGGACTATTGCAGTATATAAATTCCCAACAAATTTGAAAATGTTGCAATAACTTATAAGCATGCAATCGACCATTACAATTGCACTTGCATTTAGCCACAAACTAATTGGTTGCAGCAGCTACCTATTGCAACGATAGTGGTCTTATTGCAACACTTGTGCGTGTTACGTAAAAACTTTCCCTTGTAGAAATTCCCTACCGCTATCACTTTACCTGTTTCTATTTTTTTATGCACATTCCAATGTTCCAAGCGGGTTCTACGACCGTCTGCGACACTTGTCAAGGAGTGGCACATGATAAGAGATTTTATGCAGCGTGCATGCACCAAAGCGTATCTACACTTCTCTAGATATGAAAACTTAGATCAAAAAGCACATTCACACACGCACACAAAAATTAGTGCATTTGTTTGCCCTATCATTTCTGATTTCGACGACGACATGTTTATTCATCTCGGAAACTCGCAAGTGCTAATTAGGAATCATATCGTGATCAGCAGTTCGAGAGGTCGAGTCCACTCATCAAAGCCTCATCGTCCTCCTCTCTCGAAGACTTGTCTTGTTGTTTTAACAAGTCAATCCAAGACCTTAAACCACTCGCGTTAGGCATCCAAAGCATGCATCTACCCATGCATACATAATGCATATAGAAACAACACCCAAAAGTCATACACACACTGCCATGCTGTTGGACACAGAAAGACAAGTACACATAGTTATAAAAATATATACACACAGCTAGCTTTTGGACTAATCCTTTAATTCGATCATAACCACCATTACATTGCAGGTTCAATCTTCAAAGTCATCCTCTGAATATCGGTAGACCCTAGCTAGTAAGATGAAGAACTTCATATAATATCCGGCCAATGATAGGTACTAGCACGTACGTAGTTTATAGCAGCTAATTAAGCTTGAGCTTGACATTAGAGTCCACACAAAAGCCATGAGAGATCACACACACAGACACACACGGACCGATACACTTACGCCGCAAAAGTAGTTGACTATAGTAGCAACTGATCAACTCCTTTGGCTTAGTAAACTAAGCTTCTCTAGCTACATAGCTATAGGTGATGCCAAAGCATCGGTACAAGCATCTCCCTCTCTCTATCATCTGGTTGATCAGGCAAGCTCCTGGTTCTTCTCCACCACCCTCACCTCCTTTGCGGACCTCAGCACGGTTGCCTGCATCAACAATTAATATCGATCGAGTATGTCATCTATCAGGGGTGTAGGAGAAGATTCACACACATATATATGCACCGGTCAGTGGTGACCATTTAGAATATGGCTGCACATCCATACGTGAGGCGAGGCCCGGCGGTGACCTACCTGAGCGTCAGTGATCTCGACGGCGAACCCATCGACGATGGCGAGCGAGGACTTCTTGCAGTAGGTGTCCGGCGGGAGGAGCTTGGCGAGCAGCTTATCGTGCTTCTGGCTCAGGTACGCGTCCAGCGTTGCCGATCCCTGCTTCGACCTGCACCCAACAAAGAACAAACCATCAATCAAAACCACATTATTATTGATTACAAAAGTGCTAGCTACTGCCTACACAGATCGATGATCAGTGATATCAATGTCTTGTACATATACAGACCGATCGGCTCTTAGGCGCTCGTAGACGGGGTCCAAGTTCATGAACACGAAGTACACCTCCTGCAGCGGCTTCGCCATTGCTCTTGCACAGGAAAGCTTCCTAGTACTAGTACTAAGGTTGTCAGTGTGCGACTAGTGAGAGGAAGTGAGCAAGTGCTTGGTTGGTTCCATATCATTGCGATTGGCCGCTATTTATAGCCGGGGTGAGAAGAGAGATGGCTCGGAGCTAGCGTGCACCTGCAAGCTTTCCTACTGTGCCCAGATTAGCCTAGATCTAGAGTGATTAGTCAAATTAGCGAAAGCGCGACGCAACTAACAAACATGCAGCCAACTATGTATAGGCTTGAACTTGGTCAAGGGAATCTCACACCTATAATATGCACAGTCACATGCCTGCGTACGTCAGAGTCAGACCACTAATTATTCAACTCTTATTACTTGTCCATGTGACCATGTAGCTAGCCTACTGGTACTGTATGGTACGCCATATGGAGCATGCAAAAACATGGTGAAAAATGATGAATTTGACCTCTTAACAGAAATGAATCTGTTTTGAAAAAATATCACAATCTGACCTTTTGCATGCTAAAAAAACCGGTTCATTATTTTGCATTGAAGTTTTAGAAAATGGTCAAATTGGTCCATTTTCACAAAAGCATGTGGTTTGCAGTTGCTAATGCTGCAGAAGACATATGTACATCTATGCATGGTTCATTATTCAACTCTTGCTTGTCCGTGTAGCTAGCTTGCTGGTAGTACTATGTATGGTACGCCATATATATGGAGCTAGTTAAAACAAGCGAAAAATGATCAATTGACTCTTTTCTTAACTTAACACAAATGAATATGTTTTTTTTTTCACAATCTGACCTTTTTCATGACGTCAGTTCCCATGGCACCGTGATTACATTGCACAACGTCATAAAATAGGGCGCTATGGTGTACCTACGGCATCATGCAAAACCATGGCATCCTACTCTAGATCGAACGCCATGCAATGTAGCGATGGGTAGGGCGTCATGCTAAAGGGGTTAGTTGGTGTTCATTATTTTGCGTTGAAGTTTTAGAAAATGGTCAAATTGGTCCATTTTCACAGAAGCATGTGGGTTTGCAGTTGCTGCAGAAGATATATGTATATCTATGCATGGCTCATGAGCAATATCCAATAGAATGTTTTTGATGGTTCGGCCGGAGGGGGCACGGCCTGGATATGCAGACATGCGTGCAGATGCAGTGGATATGTGCGTATGGAATCTTGAACAGGGCTGGTAGAGGTCAAGGACTCGAGATCGCTGCACTGCACCTGAACCCTGAGGCTCGGACTCAGAGATGGCGCTGTTGGCTGGGGACTGGCCAGATTGTACGCATGCATGTTGGTGCTGGCCAGAAATTCAGAACCAGGTTCAGATGGGATGTGAGCAGTTTGCAGACTCGCAGTACGCACGGTCGCATATGCATGCAGTGATGCAGAGCTCGCTACTGGCCGCTGCACCTGAATGCATGGCTAGAACGAGAGGCCCCGGACGGATCGGATCCGGCGCAAGGACGGCACTGGCCGGCGAGGATCTCGGCAGCTAGCTGGCTGCTAGCATGCCATGCCATTTATGCACATTTTTGGTATGTACCTTGTACTTCTTCTACCTCGCCTCGTCGCATGCATAGATCATAGATGTTTCATCTCTAGTGAGGATCTTCTTACCTACATGCATGCCCTTGTTGTCATTGGGTTGTTGTCAGAGAAATGTATTTCTACCATGCATGCTATCTACAGGTGTGCACACTGTTTCTTTCAGTTTCATTGCGTTTTAATTTGTCTAGTTTTCCAGCCGTCTATACAAACTTCATGAATCATCACGGTACGAATCTTGGAGTAATAAATCAACGGCGGAAACATGCATGCACCCTAGCTAGAAAAATCACTTGTTGTTTTCATGCACTAGAACATATTTTTAGTTTAGGGCAGTCAATCCCGCCGTCTGATTAGATGAAATAGAATGTTACTTATGGAGTTTTATGCATAGCAGAAAGTGGCCGGCCGGCCGGAGTCGGATACAAAGGGAGAAAACCTAGGTAGTTACCGCTGCTGTGGACACGAGGATTTCCAGTCCTCTGCTCTATCAACTGAGCTATCCTGACCTTTTCTTGTGCATCATCCTAGTACAGTATTTGTATCTATGTCAATTAAAGGGACTACAAAATAAATTAAATAAAGGATTTCAAATTCGAAATTGTAAAATGGAGGGGGGGTAGTCCTATGCATTGATCCTGCGTGTGGGCATAAGGTCGCTGCGCAATCTCCTCCCAAAACATGTGAGCAACCACATCTTCCTTAGCACTAGAGCATATGGCTAGCAAGGCATGCATGTATCATGTATATGCATCATGACATAGCCCTGCTTGTTGTGTAGAGATGATCAATCTCTTCTTTTGATCGATATATGTGCATTATCAAGCTAGCTAGCTAGATTGTCTGGTAGCTGCCTCCTGTACATATTATATATATATTCTTTCTCGCGCTGCATCAGTCGAGAGTGAAGCACAATCAGTTTAGTATTGGTGACATGACCCTTGAAAGAGCGAGGAGAAATGATATCTGATACTGACGTCCAAATTGGAAACCATCGATCGGGCGAACGGCAGAACTGTTACCCAAAGGCCTCATCATTCACTCCCTCGAGGTTTTGGCTTTCAAGTACAAGAGGTACTCGGGCTATAGCTAGTTTACGACAAGTAATGGCGCTGCCGGCCCCGGGGATTGATGAAGGGGCTCGCCGGATCAAATGTTGGACACCTACCATCGATCCCGCGCGCGAAAGGTCGTCGGAGCTGTGGGGGACTGGTTTCCCACCGGGGCATCACATGCTCGCTACGCTACCTACTTCCCATATGGCTGGCCACTTACCACGACCTCTACTTCGATATGTGATCCAACTTTAGGGTCATTTCCGGGGTCCCATGCGGCGCCAAGAGGAAGACTTTGGAGCGCCTCTTTCTTTGTCGTTCCGTGGGCAACAAATTCTGTCGTCATGCATGCACGTATAGGCATGCAGGTGTACGGCCCTCAAGCCCAAAGCTTCGTATGGAGGCACGTGCATGTTTGTGCCAACCTAGTGTTAGATTGCAACCTCCGTTTGAAATTGTGCACGCTTTTCAAAGTTACTTACTCCCTCTGATTCATATTAATTAGTTGCATCTAATATAGCGGATTTGCTGGAAATCAGGCGCCTAATACTTAATAAGTTTAAGTCGAGCGCTTGGAGATTCGTATTTTATGCTTGTAGATTCATGCTCTGACTTTTGGGGTTGTTTATGTTGTTGTTGGCCTGACGCGTAAGCAAGCTGACTTGTTTTTTGCGGGCCTTGCGGAGTGGGCTTTGTGGAGTGGGTTCGCGGAGTGCGCTCGTGGTGACGCTTCCTATCTACAAGGTGTCTTTCTCTCTCCCATGGAACCGCTTACCGCGCATTCCAGTTGTGCGTGTGTTGCAAACGACATATTTCCAGTTGCATATGTGTTGCAACTGAGATTTTTTCGGTTACATGTGGGTTGCAACTGATTTTTGTTCTTCCAATTGCATGAGCGTTGCAACTGAGATTTTTCCAGTTGCGCATATGTTGCGACTAAGAATTTCCACATACATGTGGGTTGCAATTGGGATTTTTTCCAGTTACGTCTGCGTCGCAACTAAGAATTTCCACTTACATGTGGGTTGCAACTGATATTTTTTTCCAATTGCATAAGCGTTGCAACTATGATTTTTCCATTTGCGCATATGTTGTAACTAAGAATTTCCACATACATGTGGGTTGCAACTGAGATTTATTTTTCCAGTTACGCATGCGTCGCACCTAAGAATTTCCACTTACATGTGGGTTGCAACTGAGTCTTTTCCAGTTACACGTAAATTGCTTCTAAGATTTTTCTTATGTCTTAAATGATTGCACAGATTATTTTTTCTAGTGAAAAATGCGAAGGCATAGAACTGAATGACAGAAGTAAAGTAGTACACGGCTTAATAAGCTACTGATGTCAGCGACTGGAATTTATTAAGTCTCAGGCGACTGATCTCTAGGCGCTCTCCTAATATAGATGTATCTAGATATTTTTTAGTTCTAGGTATATCCATACTAGTGTCAAGTAATATGCATCGGAGGGAGTATTTACATTTGACTTCTTTGCCCCTCGTCCATCTCGGATCATTGACCACTTCTTTTTGCAAGAGCTTGAGGTTCAAAGAAGCCTCGCTCCATCAAGTTCGAGAATTAGTGGGCCAAGCTCCTGGGCTTCAAAGAGGTGGTCTTTTCATCGTGGGAAGATCCCACCTCACACTTAAAGCCTTGTCATGCTCTCTTCCACAAGCTTATCGTCCTGGCAAGGCTGACAAGGGTTGGTCGGCTTGGGCCAGGCCGACCAAGCCCAATAGGATTGGTCCAGGACGAGGCCGTAATATTTCTGGAATTTTTCAAAGACACATATTATTTCCTAAATTAAATAAAAAATATTATTTAATTTTTTATAAGATTTCTAAAAGTACTTCTTAAAGAGACGATTGATTAGGAATTTAAGCAGATAAAGGAGCGAAAAGAAATATAGCAACAACAAATATAGACGTGGAAGAACAAACAAAGCAGATCCATAGCTTCACGTAATCGAGGAAACAAAGAGAGGATCGAACATATCCATATATTTCCTGGAGTTCAAGTTGTTGTCATCAGCTCAATGTCTTCGTTTACAGAGGCTATGCACGTATGCACCCTAGTAAACCAGCATTACCTGCTGACCCTCAAGCATCACACGCTTGTGGACAAAATTAACCTTATTCTCCGCTAATAGCATATCTTCGAGGTGATCTCAAAAACTTCACAAGCATGCCGCTGCAAGTACACACGCTAGATGCTCGACGGTGACACCTAGCCGTTTAAGAGATTCCAAATCTCCATGAGTAATAAGAGGATCTTGTTGTCAGCACAACACACTGTTTTTCGATGCTCAATCAAAATCAAACTCCAACTCAAAGTCTTAAGAATTGTTCGCAAGAAAAGTGTGAGAGAACGAGAAGAGTTTGTAATAACAGATCTTGTAGATCTAGGAATTTAGTCCAAGGCGCTAACCTTACACACTGGGGCCCATGTACTATTTATAGTCGTTATTTTGAATTATATTCCAGTACGAATAAGTCCAAGAATCCAATCTTCAACGGAGGTTTGAGATGAGGAGCCTCGCGACCGCAAAAGTTGCACTAGCAGCACCATCACCATGATCTGTCGAGGAAGCAGAAGAACCGGCAAGGAAGAACATGAGAAGTCGTGCCGAGACACTCCCCAAAAACCTTATCGCCCGCCTCCCGATGCACACGATCTCGACGGACGTGGTTTCAAATGCCTGCTCTTCCGCACGGCCATGCACGCTATCGTCGGGATGGAGAATACTAGAGGATGATGCAGCAAAAGGAACTGGATAAAACAGAGATATCAACTATTCATGAGATCTTGATGCATTTTGTC
Organism: Lolium multiflorum; assembly: GCA_030979885.1. Lineage (NCBI taxonomy): Eukaryota > Viridiplantae > Streptophyta > Magnoliopsida > Poales > Poaceae > Lolium > Lolium multiflorum. The sequence continues at coordinate 106,509,635 of CM061749.1, forward strand.
CCTCGTGTCCTGGTATATCCTGAAAAGGGAGCGACGCCCTAACCGCCTTGCGTAGGAAGCCATGGACACACGGCGAGCTTGCACAACACATGCCTACACGTACGCAACTTAGTTGGCGCACCAAGGAAAAATTTAGGCTTCCACAAAACCAATTTCGAACTCGGACTCAAGTCACGAAGCGTGACGCGCGCGCATGCATGTGAGGCGGGTGGCGGAGGAGCAGGAGTCTGCAAGGACTCCTTCTCTTCTTACTTCCTTTCAAAGACTAGAATAGCAACCCTTATAAAACCTTCCAACTCTATCCAACTAGCAATGTGAGACTAAACCTTAGTCCCCAAATCTATCCCAAACTGCCACCGTCAGAGGCCTTGAGATTTCAGATTTTGTAGGCTATATGGGATGCTTTTATGGGTTGTAGCACATCTACATCCAACAATCCCCCACCAAATCAAAGAAGCCCATCATGTGGCACATTCGGTCCATTCCCTGGTCAATATGCATGCACTTCACCGGAGACTGTTAAATTGAACTTCCACCTAGACAAGGAGCTATGCTTGGGTACAACTGAACAATAGACTAGGCCTTAAATTGTCAGTCTTGTGCAACAACTTTCACTCAATGCCAGCACAGTACTAGACTGCCATAGGCTTCCCCTCAGGTGGAGTTTATAGGTCATACTCCTCGGCCCTTCATGAGCTTGGTAGAGATTTACACAAATCTCACACACTATAACCAGCAGTGTCACTTGTTGGAGCTGCCACATGCAACTCCTCTTGTTTTCTCAAAAGCGCTCACGCACACACACTCACCAAGGAGAAACGAGCTTTGCCTTTTTCTCCCGGTGATGACACATGAGCTATAATTTTCTCCACTTTTTCATTACTTCACTCGTCTGATTATATGGCTTTATATAGCATACAACACACACACGGTCAGGCTCACGGTTGCCTGATCCGAAGATTACTCCACTAGCTGGTATCTAGGCCATGAGTAATAGCTCTTTCACGTAGCCACGCGAATCAGCTAACGCCCCACTCAGATGCTGAATACTCGGTCCTCAACTATGCCTAACTAGCAGCTGGCAATATAGTCTCATACGTGCATGCTACTCAAACTCCTGGATGCCCGCACATGCACCCACACTCCACCATGCATGATCAACACAACTATCTAAGCATAACACAAATGACAAGATTAGTTCCAACAATATAGGTGTGTTCTATCAAGATCACCTTATCGGACATCTTTGCTCATCATGAGCCAAATAGAACACATTAAGACATTGGCAACCTTCCTTAGAATTAGTTTTGAGAGAATTTTGCTTATGCGGTTGGAGTGAGAGTATAAATTTTCTCTCAACTTAGCAGCTCCGTTTTGTTTACCCAGGTCCTAATTCACATGATCTATAATCACATAGGTTGGCTTACCCCCTCGGCAACTCACGTGGGTCTCAAACCCAGCTCCATTGATGCAAGCAGGTCTATCATGTTTCTTGATACTTGTTTTGTGAAAGGATCTATCAGATTCTTAGCCGTTTTGACATAATCTAATGCTTTCACTCTGGAGTTTTTTATTTTTCTGACAGAATTCAATCTCCTCTTGACATCTTTTGAACTCTTCAAATTTTGACTTTGATAATCACAGTTCAATTATCGCAATTCATGAAAAGAGCCGGTATTGGTTTTCCAGCCATTGGAAAGCCTGTAAAGAGCTCGTGAAGCCATTCCGCTTCGACAACAGTTGTATCTAATGTTGTGAGTTCTGTTCATTTTTTTACTTCGTTAAGATGTTCTGCTTGTAAGACTTCTAGGAAACAATGCCACCTCCAAGACAGAAAACATATCCATTTGTGGCCTTCACTAGTAGGAAAAGCCTCATCAGTGGCGCACGAAAATGGGATTCTGTGGCGCATGGGAGGTGCGCCACAGAAACGTCGCCACAAAAATAAGGTTTCTGTGGCGCACCTGGCCGTGCGCCACAGAATTAAGGTTTCTGTGGCGCACTAGGTCCGGTGCGCCACAGAAATAAAGTTCTGTGGCGCATGTGATATAGCTGCGCCACAGAAATAGGTGCGCCACAGAATTATTTTTGTGTGCGCACAGAACAATCTACAGGTATACTCGATTTTGTGCTCCCTGGTGTATTATACAGGTTTTATACTGGTTTTATACACCATATACAGGTTATATACTGATATAATATAGACAGATATAATATGGACATATATAATCATCACATCATCATCACATTACTTAGAGCCCGATCGAGTTATACATATAGCTCCATACAACTCATAATCCATGCAAATTAATTAAGTTCTCATCATCTCTAGATACAACCGAAGTGACACCGGCCGCCGCCTACACTAGGATGAAATAGAGTACCGCCGCGACGATGGTGAGCAAGAACGAGAGCACAAGGAAGGTCTTCATCTTGCTCTTGTTCGCTTGGTGCGCCCTCCACTTGGCAACCGCCTCGTGTCTAGTCGGGTACCCTTTGTAGCAGTTGCCGCTGAACTTGTGCACCTGTTTCTTGCACTCCTCCCACTCCTCGTATACTCCTGGAACCCGCCCCTCGAACACGACGTAGTACGTCATCTCTATGGACACAAGACATATTAGTATATAACGCAATGGAAAGAGTTAGAGGGTTCACATGCATACATATTCACAAGAATTAAAGCAAGGAAATAATAATAAACCTAAAAGACATATAGCATCGGTATCACATAAGTAATATGGTTCAACGATAACGACTACAATAGTAATTGAAGTACAACAACGACGACCACCGTTTCGAGCAAATTAAGCAATTTTAGTTTACAACACGGTACAAATTGTCCATCGATTCAAAGTAATGCTAGACACACCGGCCTCGGTCAACGAGACGTCTTCTTGAGCGGCTCCGGGAACGGCTTGTACAAGTCCTTCGTCGTCCACGTCCTTCCATAACCCTGCCTATGTAGGCGGTCTTCGATATCCCTCTTAGGCAACGCTCTGGCTGCATGTAAGAGCCCCGATGCGTTGGATACATCTTGTAAGATAATTTCCGAGAGCTTTACTTGGATGCGATGGAAGTCTTCTCTAAGATCATCATCATTGATTTCCCCCGACATTTTAATGGGGTCTCGCTTACTAGGTGGCAGAGACATCATCTCTGCATCCTCGACAAACCCTTTAAGGTGATGGAGGACATAGAAGGCCTCCTTAATGCTGCCAGCTGGCTGCTTGATACAAGGGAAGTTGATCACGTGCTTGAACCCGATCTTTTTAGTGTCCGGCCTGATATATTGCCCATTCTTGTCGAAGGTGCCTCCATTTTTGGAGTAGCCAAGGATAGCCTCATCGAGAACACCCCTTATTCTGTTGTAGTCTTTCTTCGTCGTCGTACTCGACGAGTCGAAATACTGGGCTAGTGACCACTTTGGATCTAGGATGATGAGTGTGTAGTATTTGTCCCTGCTCAACACATGCAATTGAAATGGAATGTTGGAAATGATCGGCAATGGAAGAAATATATAAGAAAGCATAAGTTACGACGGCCGTGAGCGGATGTGTACTTACTCGGGAAAGACAGGCAGAAGAATGGTGTTGTTCTCTTTGTGCATGAGCATGAAGTTCTGGAGGTACCGCACCGCCTTGGTCCGTGTCCTTGAGCCGTCCCGGAGCTGGCTATCACGCATGTAGTAGGGATCCGCTACCGCGATGTGGCGGGGTCTTTCTCTGTTGATCTTCATCTGAAGATTAATCGCGTATAGGCGGACCAAGTTATAGTCGAGCCGTTTCGAGTGAAATAGATTGAAGACGTCCTAGAACGCTATGAAGAAGATATCCGCGGGGTCTTCATTGACGAAGTTCTGGTCGGATGGCACCTTGACCGAGAACACCGGGTAATTTGGATCCTTTTCTTTAAGAAGGACGCTCTCTTGATAATTAATAGAGTGCTGCAAAGGGAGCATTTGTCCACTTGCAAGATGTTCCATGTCCGGAGGCAGTATAGGTTTACCAGCTTCATGACACCGGGGCAAGCCATCCGGTGTAGGTGGTACCATGTCGTCGGCCCGGATCCTCTTAGGAGCAGGCTGGCTCGAAGATGCGCCCTTCTTGGCTCCTCTCTTCCTTCCCTTCTTCACCTGACCTACTGGGGGTGCTTGTGGTGCTGATGGTGGTGCTTCGGGTGCTGGTGGTGCTTCTGAGGTTGCTCGGGTTGATTTGGGTGGCTCCCCGATGATCGTCTTACGCAGCGTGTTAGGGCTGAAAACGGTAGCAGGCTTGACTTGAGCTGGATTGCCAGCCTCCGGAGGAGTGTCTTGAGAAAAACCCGTGAAGACCAGGCGCTGCTTCATGACTGTAGGGGGACGACCAAGTTGATCGCCGTGTGTGCGAAAGGCTTGTTCATCCATAGGAGGCATGTACATATCTTGGCTGCAGGCGCCAGTGTTGATGTAGGCATCGATGGCATCATCATCATCTACATCGTTGCCATCAAGTGGCGCCATGTCCTGGACCTTAGGTGGTGGCGGTTGCGATGCCGCCTCTTGGCGTACCGTGCATCTAGTTGACGGTCGTTGCGGTAGCGCTCCCAACAGCTGTTTGTGGCGTCTGGTGGTGACGGCGATCGTCGGTTCCTTCCGGGTGGCGGCGGCGACCGCCGGTTCCTTCAGGGTAGTGGGGCGGCGACCGCCGTTTCCTTAAGGGTGTCGTCGGCGCTGGCGATCTTGGGCCGGATGATAGGGGAGGTGGTGCCGGTGCTTTTCTTAGCACTCGGAAGACCCCCAGACAATCTGGTTCTTCGGCCATTTCATAAGCCATGAGGTGCAATCCCCAAGGGGCAAAACGTCGCCTTCGTCTGTGCCCGGAGGTTGAAGGGGGGATGGCTTAGCGGTACTCCGGCACTACCATTACCAACTTGACCTTCGCCACGTCTTCCGCCAATCTAGCGCCGTGCATAACGCGGGAAGCCATGACAAGGCCGCTAGCAACTTCCACCAACTTGCCGCCGGGCTCCACCGTTTGCAGAAGTATGCATGGTTCATCCTGAGTCAGGGCGCCATGTTGGGCATCGTGAGATGGCAGTCACGAAAGGCATATATAGTTAAAGAAGATGACGCGAAGGAGTAACTAATGAGTTTACCTCCTTGATGGCGTCGATCTCGGCTACTGTCGATACAAGGGCGGCGGTTGGGGGCGTCGATGCGACCAGTTGGAGGCGGCGGCGGTTGGGCTGCGTCGTCGGGTGGAGCGGCGGCGTCGGGTGGAGCCCCGCCGGGCGTCGGGTGGAGCGGCACCGTCGGTGACACGTGGAAGCTTGAGTTGCTGCCGCTGCTGGGCACATGTATCGGCCCCACTTGACCTCCCGCATTCCAAGCAGCTAACCCCTCCATCAACCCAGGGGGGATGATCTGCCGGATCTTCTCGTCCAATAACTTGTTCATCATCTCCGTGTTCTCCACAGGCTTTTCGGCCACCAGCTTCTCTAGTGACTCCACCTTCTTCTTCAGCTCCTGAACCTCGGATTTATTGAACCATGTACATCAACAGAGTAGTAGTAGCTTCATTTTAATTTTCATTTAAACAAACTTCATTCTTTTTCAGAGAGAACTTCAAGAACTTTATTAGCTCTACTGCAAGCAATGAATTAAAAAAAACAGCAAGCAATGAATTAAAAAAATAGCAAGCTTGACATCATTTATTTTGCATTATTCTTGACAACATTTATTTTGCTACAACATTATTCTTGATAGCATTTATTTAGATATATGGTTTATTACTCCAAGTCAGGAAGCAATTCAACAATAGCAAGTAAAAATCATAAACAAGCATACAAGCATAAACAAGCATACAAGCATACAAGCTTATAGAGCAAGCCAACCAGTAGCTACTGCCAACATGTGACCACGAGCATCATTTATTTCCTAGCATCTGCATAGAAGCATTACATAAACCCTTTTATTCATCATTGCATGGAAGCATTACATCAACCCTTACATTACATAATTATTCAGACAAACTAAGACACATGCACTAAAACTAGATGCACTAAAACTAGATGGCTGAAACTATAATTATTCGGTAGAAGGCATTTTTCTCTGTGCTTCAACCAGTTGAGTTTGCTTGAACCAACGCGTGAAGCTGGAGTTGTGCTTTTTGGTTACGTCTCCCATCTTCCTCGGCCGGCCCATATCCATGTAATTCTGCTCTACCATGCTTTTGTGCTCTTGCACGAAAGGTTCGATCAGTTTTAAGTGTTGTAGCGCGACCCGGTGAGCCCTGTCAAAGTCATCGCCTCGATTGTCAATGCCGACATGGACTGAGTGGTAGCCCTCGCGGTGACCGACTCCAGCGAGCCTCCCGAGGTGTGTCCTGGGGGGTAGACCAACATGATCCTCGTCGTCCTCGGTGCTTAGATAATTCTGGCAGAAGGAGATGCACTCGTAGGTTAGAAACCCCTTGGCCATGCTTGCGTCTGACGGGCCCTATTGCGAACGTATCCTTTCATGACACCGTTCTGCCTTTCGAAAGGCATCATGTTGTGGAGGAACGTTGGGCCGAGCTGCTTGATGTCTTCAACGACATGGAGAAGGAGATGGACGCATATATCACAGAATGCAGGCGGGAAGTAAATCTCGAGCTCACATAGTATCACCACGATCTCATCCTGTAGCATCTTGAGCTGCCTCATGCTGATCGACTTCCTGGTGATAACGTCAAAAAAGTTGCATAGGCCAAACAGCGTATCACGGACGTGCTCGAGCATTATGCCTCGGATCGCAACGGGAAGTATCTGCGTCATTAGCACGTGGCAATCGTGAGACTTCATCCCGGTGAACCTCTTCTTCGCTACGTCCAGATATCTGCTTATATTCCCTGAGTAACCGTGAGGAACTTTCACTCCTAGGAGGCACTGTTGCTCGAGCTCCTCCGGACTCGTTGTGAAGCAGGCAGCGGGAAGCTGCACCGCGTTCTTCTTAGCCCTTTTACGGAGACGTTGAGTCCCTTCCGTCTGATCATCATCATCATCATCATCGTCAGTATCGGGGCTTGAAGATCTTTCCCGATGCCAAAATGTTTAAGATCGTATCTTGCTTTCGGTCCATCCTTGGACTTTTCTGAGTTGCAAAGAGTGCCAAGCGGACTCTCGGTAACGTTCTTCGTAATGTGCATGACATCGAGGCTGTGGGGCGTGTGGAGGACCTTCCAGTACTCCAAGTCGTGGAAAACAGACCTCGCTTTCCATACACCGAGCAGCGGCTCTGGCTTCGGTCGCTTCTTTCCCGGCGCTGGGCACTCCTTCCAATTTTTCGCGCCGCTCCTCGGGCGTGGGGGTCCATCGGGCTCATCTTTACCATTGAACATATCACCGCGTTTTCTCCACGGGTGATCCAAGCGAAGCCACCTTCGAGCACCTGGGTAGACGGTTTTCGAGGACCCGGGATCCCTTGGTAGTTGTAGATGCGGGGTATCGTCCATGCACTTCACACAGCCGTTGAATCCGTGGCCCACCTGGGCAGATACATATGCGTAACCAGGATAGTCCGTGACCGTCGTGATCAACGCGGCTCTCATATCGAAATAAGTTCTAGTGTAGGCGTCCCACGTACGGGGTGGCGTCTTCCACAACGTGTCTAACGCGTCTCTCATACCTGAACAAATGCGCCACAGAATACCTTATTTCGTGCGCCGAGCCAAGCGCCACGAGAATAGCTTATTTTGTGGCGCGCTGTGCGCCACGAATAGCTTATTTTGTGCGCACCGTGGCCGTGCGCCACGAATATCTTATTTTTGTGGCGCACTGCGGTACATGCGCCATAGAAATAGTAAAACCAATGATTGGGGGTGTCAGCTGGTGGGGCCCACCAAGTTTTTGTGGCGCAGGGTTCTTTGGTGCGCCACAAAGTTTCTGTGGCGCATATTTTGTGGTGCGCCACAGAACTAAGCTTTTGCCTATAAGGGTTTTCCTACTAGTGAGATAGCTCGTGTGAAGCTCCTCCTAGTGCTTCATGCCCGTTGTTATCTCGCACTCCTACACGAGGAGGCCAAGATAGTCCAGGGTGTCGTCGCGCGGCTCCTCGGTAGGGATGTTGTTTGCGGCGATCTGCAGCTCCTCGTCCATGCCACAATCTTCCAGCCACGTACGTACATGGTGTCACCCAGTTAGGCGACAGGGTGTCCGTTTGAATCGCCCCGCGGGAGCATCTTCACTTGTGTGTCTTTCGTACTACCACTAGTATATTGCTTGATGCGAGGAAGGTGTGTGTATATTTAGCCGCATGGAGCTGATCCTACACTAGCCGTCGCTGGACTGTGTGCTTGATGAGAAGGTGGCAACTAGGTAAGATCGGAGCTGTACGCAGTCCACCCATCGAGCAAGCAAAGCATAAATACATGGGTGGGAACAAGTTAGAGATAGATTGTTCTTTCCTGCTAATGGAGTGAACATATCTAAAGCTAGCATGGATCGGTGGTATCTGCAAATGTGATGGAGGTTCGTCGATTCTTCAGGGAACCAACAGATCGAGTAGGTAGCTTGCGCTCGCCGCGGGCAGAAGACCTACGCTACGCTAGCTTCATTCCAGCCGTGGATTCGTTGGACGGCACGCACCGTTGCGGTGAGGTGAGCGTACAGCTGGGGCCGCTCGAGCTGTGGTCGCGAGTTGCATGCTTCCGCCGCACAAAAGCTAGGTCGAGAGTGAATGCCTCCTTGCTTGCTTTTGCTAGCGTCGGGTTCGTTCTCTGGTACGTTGATTTGGCCTACGCGGCTGCGCGGGGTCCGTGGCCTAGCTACGACGCGAGTGAGGTGAGGGATCATGAAGTTGCGTTTTGCAACTTGGGCTACAGGCGGTATGGGCAGCTCCTAGATGGCAACGGACTCCATCGTATATGCGTACCGTCGTAGAGGGTCCCGAGTACCGACAGCGTGTTTGTTTCCCACATAAACAGAATCTCAACTTTTGTGTGGGTCTGTTTTGGAAAACAAGTTGGCAGAGCCGTTCACGCTCCTAACATACGGCCGGTTGGTGTATGTATAACCTAGCACCCTCTCCTAAAAACATAGCCCCGTCTCACCTCTGCCCTCCTCTATATGCCAGTCTTCCCTTCTCTGGCCGACCTCGCTAAGGAGGTGGTGGGGAACCTGGTTTATGTGTGAAATTTTTAATAAAAAAGTACTTTGAATATACTATGTTTTGGACTTTGATATTCTGTCTTTTTTTGCCTCCGACTAAATAGAGATGACATCGTCTATAATAACTGATTTTTGGCCTTCTTTACACGAGAAGATCTCGGATCTCGTTCCCGATGTTAGTAGTGCCGATGTTAATAGTGGTGTTGTAAAATATAAAAATTCTCTGGGTATGGGGCTTCATATCTTGCTACGCAAGACTGATTTTGAATGTTTTATCATGGGTTTTGCGAGCAGGATTGTTGTCGAAATATCTTTCTTGGTTGTTATGTCCACAACAATGGTGATTCGTGGTCTCGGCTCCACATCAACGTCGACTAGGATGTTCAGTTGTTTTCCCCTGACATTCCGGTACCGGTGTCGGTACTCTTGTCGATGATGATCGACTAATTTAATGTCTGCATGTATGCATGTAACCTTGGTATTGCTGCTCAAATTTAAATTATGGGAGATCCTTCATTGGGATTTACAATTTCGTTGTCATAATTTCATCGATTGCCTTCAGAAAAATACAAGATTACTTTAAAAAGAAAAGTTTGAAGACCTCAAAAAATCACTCATTTCTTTTAGACTTCATTTTGTAGTCGTTCGGGACAATTCGTATATCCTTAAGATGTACTATTTGTTGCTATAAATATATATGGTATCAAAAAAAACATCTAATTAATGAAACTAAACTACGCGATGATGTTGTCAAGGTAAAAGGTGTGTTCAACAACCACGTTGGTGGGCATCGGCAGTGCAGAGCTTGGGTTGCTTCTTGGCCAAATGAACTTGCTACTGTTTGAAAAGCCCAGGCCATGGCCCAATATGGTCAACCCGTAGCTCCGCCTATAGGAATAGACATTAGAATGTGTAACATGATTTTTTTGGTAATCGGGTTTAGCATCAACTTACAAACAAGAGGGGCCTAGTCCCTTTTTTTGCGAAAATTCCACCAATTTATTAATAATCATCAACAGAAGTACAAAGCGGATTAAACGTAATAAAATTACAAAGTAATAAAAAACAATACGCATATCTATGGTCGAGTTGAAATTTGGAGAAAATATTCCACTCGAATCATACGGCCAAAATAATCACCTTGAAAAGGGACAAATATGAAACATGCATGATCAAAGACCGGCTCATAATCATTCGCTTAAACCGGACGCATGGCCACAGCCATGCTCATCAGCCTTGTATACGGATGAACTTGCGACTGTAGTTTTTGCTAAGATCGATCAAATCAGAAACGGTGCTTTGTTTTGAAAAAAAATAGTCAAAAGTATATGATCGTCTCTTCGTTTATACATGTTATTTAGAATCTAACCGCTAATGCAACGAAATATGTTCCGATTTGTCACGTGCAAACTCTATACTAGATCTATGACATTAAAATAGTCAGAGGCGATCGCATCGAAGCGTTTCGTCCTGCCTGCTCCCGCGAGCGGCAGGGCGGAACCCTAGCCTCCACCCGGCGACCACCCCTCCCTCCGCCTCCTCCCTCCCTCGCCGCCGCCGGAGGGCGTCTCCGGGCAAAGCTCTGGGGCGCCGGCGGCGGCGGGGCCTCCTCTCCCCCTCGTCTGGCGGTGGCGGCGCGGGCCGGCGCAGTCAGCAGGGGCGGCGTCTCTGCGCAGGAGGCGACGGCGCCCGGACGGTGCGAGGCCTGCGTGGTTCCGGCGAGGTGGCGGCGCGGCTGGCTCCTTGCTGGCGCGTCCCAACGCCGGCGCGTCCGTGGCCATGGGTGGCGGCGGCGGGCCTGGATCTGGGCCGGTGGGCTTAGATCTGGGCCGGGCGTGGACTGGCTCGGGCTGGGTTGGCCTGAGGGGTCTCGTCCCTGGGCAGCCGGGTGTTGCCCAGTGCCCCCGACGGCAGAGGTTGGTGCGGGTCGAGGCCGTCGCTGGAGTATGGCCGGGCTGGCAGTGCTCGTGCCTCCTCTGAATTCGTTCTTGGTAGGGACCAAGATGCCATCTCCGGCGTGCTCCGGCCGGAGGATGGTGGGGTTTGGTGGTTGGAAGGGGGTGCTCCATTGGTGCGGTGGCGGTTGCCGACATCGCCTTCTTGTTGCCCTCCGGCCAACCTTGACCACCGGGGAATGGTGTGTCTCGGATTTTTGTTCCGCAGGTCTAGTGTGGCACCACTGGACTCCCTGACCTTCAGGGACGCTGGAGGGCTCGTTGGGGTGTTTGCGAAAGCAAAGCAAGGCGTTTGCCATTGCCGGCGACGACGACGTCCTTGGACGCCGTTCACCTTCTTGGAGGCGTGGCCACGACACACAACTTGTCGCCGGTTGCCTGCCCCTGGGCTCTGTCTGCTACCCTAGTTACTAGTGATCCATCCGAGCTCCTCCTCGAAACCCCTTTCGTTGAGGCCATGCGTCAGGCAGTACCCGGCTCCATATAGACGGTGTGTCTCCCCTTTGCGCGACCATTCCCGAGCCTAGGGTGGCTGTCTGGGGTGCGTCGTGGCTGGAGGCACCCCGGTGTTCTTCAACAGCTGGTGGTGTGTCGTGATTGGCATGCGTTGAGACTTAGGCGTTCTCTTGGGGTGGGTGCCGAAGCCTCCGCGAAAGCATTGCACAGCTGGTCTGTGCCGACAACGATGACGCTCGCGAGCGCCATTTTCCTTCCTGGAGGCGCTGTCATGAAGCTTCCCCCTTTGAGCTCTGGAGTTTCGCCGGCTTCACTAGCGTAGTTAGCCAGATCTCGGGGTGTTGGTGGTCCTCTGTTTGACAGGATGTTCAGTGTGCTAGTCCTGCATGGTTCAGATCCGCGGAGTGGCGGCTCGGGGCTGGGTCTCAAGCTGAGCCGCCGGTGTTTTGCTGAAGTCTTGGGCGCTCTTGGAGATCCTGTAGTTTAGGGCTTAGCCCTGGTCTGCTTGTTCCTTTGTAGTAGGCTTTAGCTCTTCACCACCTGGGCTTGTATCTAGAGCTGGTATCCCCAGTTTTTCTTTTCTTTTCTTTTTTCTTTGTCGCATGCTACCTTGTACTCCTGGCCGGTTGATGGCTTTGTTAATTCAAAGCTGGGCTCGTCGAGCCTTATGTTTAAAAAAAGAAAGTCTCCTCTTCCATCTAACTATTATGCTTATAAGAGTTGTAACCAAAAACATAATAATAGAAACATGGCTGAACAGTTTTCCTTCAAAAGAGAGGAAGTTCTGAAATGTTACCACAATCATGTGCTGAGGAATCTTCATACCGGTACCATTGTTTAGTTTCCTACGCTCTGTGTTGAATATGCATGGAGACCGTTTCTGTAGGATCTTGGAATACCAACTTTAGCCCCCAAAAGACATAGGATTGGGATCCTATCTTCAATCATACTATATATTGCCTTGAATAGAAAACGTAAAATTTAGGTGAACAAGGTAGTGCTGATCACACTGTTGCTATATACTAGAAGTATGGAGAAGTATTAGACACACTCCTCACGGCGTATGGGTTGCGCCCATACGGAACTTCCGTGTGCATCCGTTTAACCATCGTTCAGACACACTCTCCATTGCAAATGGGAAATGCCATTGTGTTATTTTCTGAGATTGCCGCAGTGAGATGCTTAAAGAAAGCAAATATTTCACGGTCAATGCATGTAAGAGCTTGATCGCCTTCCACCGTTTGGGCTGGAATCAAGCAAATTATTTGTGATTCTGAGAATAAACTTGTTTGGCTGCCACGAAACTGGTAATCAAAGTTAATTAGGAATATCATGGATTTCATCTCATGTCCAACCTTAATTAATTCCACTTTCTATCCAGTCATTTCTGTACATTCGCCGAACTGAATAATGTTATCAATTTCATTTCATTTCTGCAAATGAGACGGTGGTGCCAAACAAGCTATAAAACACAATACAGCTCCATTAAGGCTCTGACAAATAATCGCTCTCACTGAAGTCTATACTTAAGAACGGAGGATATCTCCTGTTGCTCTCAAAAGAAAACGGAACACTGGAGGTAGATATGCTTTGAGCCTTTGAGGAATGTGCAGACTGCGGAGGAAATGCGCTGTGAAGTTCAGAGGTTTGTTCTGTGCTCGCATACTTTTTTAAACATAAGGCCTAAGCCCTGCTTTAAATTAATAAAGCCGCGAAACCGGCAGATACAGAGTGCATACAAAGCAAACACAGCGAACAGGACACAGATACACAAGCAAACAAAGGATAAAAACTACGAGCTTCGCTTGACACGCCGTGTCCATCGTCTTCACGAACGCCGACACCAGGAGAAGCAGGGGCAGTAGGGAGCATCATCCGCAGGCACACTGCATGCATTTCTACCACAAGAACGAAAGGAGGCCAGCACACGGTCTCTGACTCCGAAGAGGGATCCCTTCCCTCTCGCCCCGGATCGCAGGGCGCCGCACCGTCGAAAGGCAGAGAGGTTCCCCCAAGAACGCACCATCGCTGAGACTACCCAAAGCTCAAAGGAGAGATCAAGACCAGCCGCCGCACCAGAAGCCACGCCACGGCCACTGCCACCCACATCACCGTCCAGAGGACGCACGCTGATGAACGAAGGCGCACTAGGAGGATCGGCAGACAAAAAGCAGCAACCACCACCAGACCCAAGCTTGCTTGGTGCACAGCCACGGGGGTAGGTTGTAAGGCCATACAAACACAGGCCAGGTGCTATGCTTGCTACTCTGGTTGCCGAACGGATTGAGTCCATCGGTGCTCATACCCAGCCTGATGTTCCTTGCGTCGCCCCCGAACCTAGGGAAGGCGATGTCCAATGCTTGCCAGCGTCTGAAGGGTGTGTTAGCATATAGCCCATCTCCGGATCTTCTTCGGGCTTCTGCCTTTCCGCGTGCCATTGCATGAGCTTTGCTTCCTTAGGGTCCACGAAATACCGCTGCAGACGGGGAGTGATAGGAAAGTACCATACCACTTTTCAAGGTACCTTCTTGTTCCCAACCTTGTACCGTCTGTGGCCACACACCGGACATGTGGTTCTGTCCTTGTACTCGCACCTATAAATCACACAATCATTAATGCAGGCGTGGTATTTTTCGTGCGGTAGGTTGATACGTCTCCGACGTATCGATAATTTCTTGTGTTCCATGCCACATTATTGATGATATCTACATGTTTTATGCACACTTTATGTCACATTCGTGCATTTTTTGGAACTAACCTATTAACAAGATGCCGAAGAGCCAGTTGCTGTTTTTTGCTGTTTTTGGTTTCAGAAATCCTAGTAACGAAATATTCTCGGAATTGGACGAAATCAACGCCCAGGGTCCTATTTTGCCACGAAGCTTCCAGAAGACCGAAGAGTCAACGAAGTGGGGCCACGAGGCGGCCAGAATACAGGGCGGCGTGGCCTAGGTCTTGGCCGCGCGGCCCTGTCATCGGGCCTCCCCCTGGCCTGCCCTTCCGCCTACAAATAGCCTTCGTCGCGAAACCCCAGTCACGAGAGCACGATACGGAAAACCTTCGAGACGACGCCGCCGCCAATCCCATCTCGGGGGATTCTGAGATCTCCTCCGGCACCTGCCGGAGAGGGGATTCATCTCCCGGAGGACTCTTCACCGCCATGGTCGCCTCCGGAGTGATGAGTGAGTAGTTCACCCCTAGACTATGGGTCCATAGCAGTAGCTAGATGGTTGTCTTCTCCCCATTGTGCTTCATTGTCGGATCTTGTGAGCTGCCTAACATGATCAAGATCATCTATCTGTAATTCTATATGTTGCGTTTGTTGGGATCCGATGAATAGAGAATACTTGTTATGTTGATTATCAAAGTTATGTCTATGTGTTGTTTATGATCTTGCATGCTCTCCGTTACTAGTAGATGCTCTGGCCAAGTAGATGCTTGTAACTCCAAGAGGGAGTATTTATGCTCGATAGTGGGTTCATGCCTCCATTGATATCTGGGACAGTGAGAAAGTTCTAAGGTTGTGGATGTGCTGTTGCCACTAGGGATAAAACATTAGTGCTATGTTCAAGGATGTAGTTACTAGTTACATTACGCGCAATACTTAATGCAATTGTCTGTTGCAACTTAATGGAGGGGGTTCGGATGATAACCTGAAGGTGGACTTTTTAGGCATAGATGCAGTTGGATGGTCTATGTACTTTGTCGTAATGCCCAATTAAATCTCACTATACTCATCATGATATGTATGTGCATGGTCATGCCCTCTTTATTTGTCAATTGCCCAACCGTAATTTGTTCACCCAACATGCTGTTTATCTTATGGGAGAGACACCTCTAGTGAACTGTGGACCCCGGTCCAATTCTCTATACTGAAATACAATCTGCAATACTTGTTCTACTCGTTTCTGCAAACAATCATCTTCCACACAATACGGTTAATCCTTTGTTACAGCAAGCCGGTGAGATTGACAACCTCACTGTTTCGTTGGGGCAAAGTACTTTGGTTGTGTTGTGCAGGTTCCATGTTGGCGCTGGAATCTCTGGTGTTGCGCCGCACTACATCCCGCCGCCATCAACCTTCAACGTGCTTCTTGACTCCTACTGGTTCGATTAAACCTTGGTTTCTTATGAGGAAACTTGCCGCTGTGCGCATCACACCTTCCTCTTGGGGTTCCCAACGGACGTGTCAACCACACGCATCAAGCAAATTTCTGGCGCCGTTGCCGGGGACCAGAAAGCTACACAACAGGGATTTCCTCCCTCGTCAACCACGCGCCAGACCTGGACAGCAAGCAAATTTCTGGCGCCGTTGCAGGGAGATCAAGACACGCTGCAAGGGGAGTCTCCACTTCTCAATCTCTTTACTTTGTTTTTGTCTTGCTTAGTTTTATTTACTACTTTGTTTGCTGCACTAAATCAAAATACAAAAAATTAGTTGCTAGTTTTACTTTATTTACTATCTTGTTTGCTATATCAAAAACACAAAAAATTAGTTACTTGCATTTACTTTATCTAGTTTGCTTTATTTACTGTTGCTAAAATGGCCAACCCTGAAAATACTAAGTTGTATGACTTCACAACCACAAATAATAATGATTTCTTATGCACACCTATTGCTCCACCTGCTACTACAGCAGAATTCTTTGAAATTAAACCTGCTTTACTAAATCTTGTTATGAGAGAGCAATTTTCTGGTGTTAGTTCTGATGATGCCGCTGCCCATCTTAATAATTTTGTTGAACTATGTGAAATGCAAAAATATAAAGATGTAGATGGTGACATTATAAAATTAAAATTGTTCCCTTCTCATTAAGAGGAAGAGCTAAAGATTGGTTGCTATCTTTGCCTAAGAATAGTATTGATTCATGGACTAAATGCAAGGATGCTTTTATTGGTAGATATTATCCCCCTGCTAAAATTATATCTTTGAGGAGTAGCATAATGAATTTTAAACAATTGGATACTGAACATGTTGCACAAGCATGGGAAAGAATGAAATCTCTGGTTAAAAATTGCCCAACCCATGGACTGACTACTTGGATGATCATCCAAACCTTCTATGCAGGACTAAATTTTTCTTCGCGGAATTTATTGGATTCAGCTGCTGGAGGTACCTTTATGTCCATCACTCTTGGTGAAGCAACAAAGCTTCTTGATAATATGATGATCAACTACTCTGAATGGCACACGGAAAGAGCTCCACAAGGTAAGAAGGTAAATTCTGTGAAGAAACCTCTTCCTTGAGTGATAAGATTGATGCTATTATGTCTATGCTTGTGAATGATAGGACTAATATTGATCCTAATAATGTTCCGTTAGCTTCATTGGTTGCACAAGAAGAACATGTTGATGTAAACTTCATTAAAAATAATAATTTCAACAACAATGCTTACCGGAACAATTCTAGTAACAACTATAGGCCATATCCTTATAATAATGGCAACGGCTATGGTAATTTTTATGGGAATTCTTACAACAATAATAGGAGTTCACCCCCTGTACTTGAAGCCATGCTTAAAGAATTTATTAGTACACAAGCTGCTTTTAACAAATCTGTTGAAGAAAAGCTTGGGAAAATTGATATACTTGCTTCTAAAGTCGATAGTCTTGCTGCTGATGTTGATCTTTTGAAATCGAAAGTTATGCCTAATGAAAATCATCATAATAAAATTGTTACTACAGCAAATGCCATCCAAGTTAGAATTAATGAGAATATAAGATTAATGGCTGAATTGCGTGCTAGGTGGGATAGAGAAGAAAATGAAAAACTAGCTAAAGAGAAGAATGTAGCTAAAGTTTGGACTATTACCACCACTAGTAATGCTAATGCTACACATGTTGCTGCACCTCCTACTATTAATAATAAAAGAATTGGTGTTAGCAATGTTTCCACTTCTAATGCAAAGCGCGAAAAACTGCCTGAAACTGCTAAAACTGCCTGTGATAAAACTGCTGAAATTTTTTCCAACATTGGGGATGATGATCCCATTGCTTTAGATTATAATGGTTTGAATTTTGATGATTGCCACATCTCTGAAGGTATAAAGTTCTTGCAAAAACTTGCTAAAAGTCCTAATGCTAGTGCTATAAATTTGGCTTTCACACAACATATTACAAATGCTCTCATAAAAGCTAGAGAAGAGAAACTAGAGCGCGAAGCCTCTATTCCTAGAAAGCTAGAGGATGGTTGGGAGCCCATCATTAAGATGAAGGTTAAAGATTTTGATTGTAATGCTTTATGTGATCTTGGTGCAAGTATTTCTGTTATGCCTGAGAAAATTTATAATATGCTTGACTTGGCACCGCTGAAAAATTGTTATTTGGATGTTAATCTTGCTGATCATTCTACGAAGAAACCTTTGGGGAAAGTTGATAATGTTCGCATTACCGTTAACAATAACCTTGTCCCCGTTGATTTTGTTGTCTTGGATATTGAATGCAATGCATCTTGTCCCATTATATTGGGAAGACCTTTTTTTAATTGTTGGTGCTATCATTGATATGAAGGAAGGTAATATAAAATATCAATTTCCTCTCAAGAAAGGTATGGAACACTTCCCTAGAAAGAGAATGAAGTTACCTTTTGATTCTATTATGAGAACAAATTATGATGTTGACACTTCGTCTCTTGATAATACTTGATACACACTTTCTGCGCCTAGCTGAAAGGCGTTAAAGAAAACGCTTATGGGAGACAACCCATGTTTTTACCTACAGTACTTTGTTTTTATTTTGTGTCTTGGAAGTTGTTTACTACTGTAGCAACCTCTCCTTATCTTAGTTTAGTGTTTTATTGTGCCAAGTAAAGTCGTTGATAGAAAAGTTCATACTAGATTTGGATTACTGCGCAGAAACAGATTTCTTTGCTGTCACGAATCTGGGCTGTTTTCCCTGTAGGTAACTCAGAAAATTATGCCAATTTACGTGAGTGATCCTCAGATATGTACGCAACTTTCATTCAGTTTGAGCATTTTCAATTGAGCAAGTCTGGTGCCTCGATAAAATTCGTCAATACGAACTGTTCTGTTTTAACAGATTCTGCCTTTTATTTCGCATTGCCTCTTTTGCTATGTTGGATGAATTTCTTTGATCCATTAATGTCCAGTAGCTTTATGCAATGTCCAGAAGTGTTAAGAATGATTGTGTCACCTCTGAACATGTTAATTTTTATTGTCGCTAACCCTCTAATGAGTTGTTCTAAGTTTGGTGTGGAGGAAGTTTTCAAGAATCAAGAGAGGAGTATGATGCAATATGATCAAGGAGAGTGAAAGCTCTAAGCTTGGGGATGCCCCGGTGGTTCACCCCTGCATATATCAAGAAGACTCAAGCGTCTAAGCTTGGGGATGCCAAGGCATCCCCTTCTTCATCGACAACATTATCAGGTTCCTCCCCTGAAACTATATTTTTATTCCATCACATCTTATGTGCTTTGCTTGGAGCGTCGGTTTGTTTTTGTTTTTTGTTTTGATTGAATAAAATGGATCCTAGCATTCACTTTATGGGAGAGAGACACGCTCCGCTGTAGCATATGGACAAGTATGTCCTTAGTTTCTACTCATAGTATTCATGGCGAAGTTTCTTCTTCGTTAAATTGTTATATGGTTGGAATTGGAAAATGATACATGTAGTAATTGCTATTAATGTCTTGGGTAATGTGATACTTGGCAATTGTTGTGCTCATGTTTAAGCTCTTGCATCATATACTTTGCACCCATTAATGAAGATACATAGAGCATGCTAAAATTTGGTTTGCATATTTGGTTTCTCTAAGGTCTAGATAATTTCTAGTATTGAGTTTGAACAACAAGGAGACGATTGTAGAGTCTTATAATGTTTACAATATGTCTTTCATGTGAGTTTTGCTGCACCAGTTCATCCTTGTGTTTGTTTCAAATAACCTTGCTAGCCTAAGCCTTGTATCGAGAGGGATTACTTCTCATGCATCCAAAATACTTGAGCCAACCACTATACCATTTGTGTCCACCATACCTACCTACTACATGGTATTTCTCCGCCATTCCAAAGTAAATTGCTTGAGTGCTACCTTTAAATTCCATCATTCACCTTTGCAATATATAGCTCATGGGACAAATAGCTTAAAAACTATTGTGGTATTGAATATGTACTTATGCACTTTATCTCTTATTAAGTTGCTTGTTGTGCGATAACCATGTTTAGGGGACGCCATCAACTATTCTTTGTTGAATATCATGTGAGTTGCTATGCATGTCCGTCTTATGAAGTAAGAGCGTTCTACCACCTTATGGTTGGAGCATACATATTGTTAGAGAAGAACATTGGGCCGCTAACTAAGGCCATGATTCATGGTGGAAGTTTCAGTTTTGGACATATATCCTCAACCTCATATGAGAATAATAATTGTTGCCACATGCTTACGCATTAAAGAGGAGTCCATTATCTGTTGTCCATGTTGTCCCGGTATGGATGTCTAAGTTGAGAATAATCAAAAGCGAGAAATCCAAAATACGAGCTTTCTCCTTAGACCTTTGTACGGGCGGCATGGAGGTACCCCATTGTGACACTTGGTTAAAACATGTGTATTGTGATGATCCGGTAGTCCAAGCTAATTAGGACAAGGTGCGGGCACTATTAGTATACTATGCATGAGGCTTGCAACTTGTAAGATATAATTTACATGATACATATGCTTTATTACTACCGTTGACAAAATTGTTTCATGTTTTCAAAATAAAAGGTCTAGCACAAATATAGCAATCGATGCTTTCCTCTTTGAAGGACCATTCTTTTTACTTTTATGTTGAGTCAGTTCACCTATCTCTCTCCACCTCAAGAAGCAAACACTTGTGTGAACTGTGCATTGATTCCTACATACTTGCATATTGCACTTATTATATTACTCTATGTTGACAATTATCCATGAGATATACATGTTACAAGTTGAAAGCAACCGCTGAAACTTAATCTTCCTTTGTGTTGCTTCAACGCCTTTACTTTGAATTATTGCTTTATGAGTTAACTCTTATGCAAAACTTATTGATGCTTGTCTTGAAGTACTATTCATGAAAAGTCTTTGCTTTATGATTCACTTGTTTACTCATGTCATTACCATTGTTTTGATGCTGCATTCATTACATATGTTTACAAATAGTATGATCAAGGTTATGATGGCATGTCACTCCAGAAATTATCTTTGTTATCGTTTTACCTGCTCGGGACGAGCAGAACTAAGCTTGGGGCTGATACGTCTCCGACGTATCGATAATTTCTTGTGTTCCATGCCACATTATTGATGATATCTACATGTTTTATGCACACTTTATGTCATATTCGTGCATTTTACGGAACTAACCTATTAACAAGATGCCGAGAGCCGGTTGCTTGTTTTCTGCTGTTTTTGGTTTCAGAAATCCTAGTAACGAAATATTCTCGAAATTGGAGAAATCAACGCCCAGGGTCCTATTTTGCCACGAAGCTTCCAGAAGACCGAAGAATCAACGAAGTGGGGCCACGAGGCGGCCAGACTACAGGGCGGCGCGGCCTAGGTCTTGGCCGCGCGGCCCTATCATCTGGGCCCCTCGTGCCCCCTGACCTGCCCTTCCGCCTACAAATAGCCTTCGTCGCGAAACCCCGGTACGAGGCACGATACGGAAAACTTGCGAGACGCCGCCGCCGCCAATCCCATCTCGGGGGATTCGGAGATCTCCTCCGGCACCTGCGGAGAGGGGTCATCTCCGGAGGACTCTTCACCGCCATGGTCGCCTCCGGAGTGATGAGTGAGTAGTCTACCCCGGACTATGGGTCCATAGCGTAGCTAGATGGT
Organism: Lolium multiflorum; assembly: GCA_030979885.1. Lineage (NCBI taxonomy): Eukaryota > Viridiplantae > Streptophyta > Magnoliopsida > Poales > Poaceae > Lolium > Lolium multiflorum. Next base: position 106,530,974 of record CM061749.1, read on the forward strand.
TGTCTTCTCCCCATTGTGCTTCATTGTGGATCTTGTGAGCTGCCTAACATGATCAAGATCATCTATCGTAATTCTATATGTTGCGTTTGTTGGGATCAGATGAATAGAGAATACTTGTTATGTTGATTATCAAAGTTATGTCTATGTGTTGTTTATGATCTTGCATGCTCTCCGTTACTAGTAGATGCTCTGGCCAAGTAGATGCTTGTAACTCCAAGAGGGAGTATTAATGCTATGTTCAAGGATGTAGTTACTAGTTACATTACGCGCAATACTTAATGCAATTGTCTGTTGTTAGCAACTTAATACTGGAGGGGGTTCGGATGATAACCTGAAGGTGGACTTTTAGGCATAGATGCGGTTGGATGGCGGTCTAAGTACTTTGTCGTAATGCCCAATTAAATCTCACTATACTCATCATGATATGTATGTGCATGGTCATGCCTCTTTATTTGTCAATTGCCCACTGTAATTTGTTCACCCAACATGCTGTTTATCTTATGGGAGAGACACCTCTAGTGAACTGTGGACCCGGTCCAATTCTCTATCTTGAAATACAATCTGCAATACTTGTTCTACTGTTTTCGCAAACAATCATCTTCCACATACAGTTAATCCTTTGTTACAAGCTGTCAGTTGACAACCTCCTTGTTTCGTTGGAGCAAAGTACTTTGGTTGTGTTGTGCGGGTTCCACATTGGCGCTGGAATCTCTGGTGTTGCGCCGCACTACATCCCCCCGCCATCAACCTTCAACGTGCTTCTTGACTCCTACGGTTGATTAAACCTTGGTTTCTTACTGAGGGAAACTTGCCGCTGTGCGCATCACACCTTCCTCTTGGGGTTCCCAACGGACGTGTCAACCACACGCATCATAGGTCAAGGGGACACACGACTTTCTTGGCCTCCTCGATACTACTTGGCAATGTGTTCCCCTCCGGGAGACGATCGTGCCAGAATTTTAAGTTCTTCTTTGAAACAGGTCCACTTGTACGCGTCTTCATCCAGCAGGTAATCAGCGTTACATGCAAGCCGTATCCTGCGGACGACACCAGGAAAGATCGGAGTCATCCGTCTTCCTCCATTTGCTACAGCTTGGCTCTCTCTCTAGTTGCAACTCTATCGTTGCTCTCCCTGGAGGAGAAGATCTTGAACATGAGAGTCCCGCAAGGCCGAAATTAGCGGGGTCGCGGGAATCTTCTTCTTCATCATGATGATCTTCTCCACCGTCTTCTTCTTCATGATGATCTTCTCCGCCGACTTCTTCTTCATGATAATAGTCCCCGTCGGCATGATGATAGTCTTCTTCATGATGATAGTCATCTCGCTCGACATGGTCTTCATGCGCACCATTTGATGGGGCCAGCCGCGCCTGGTTGTCTTGCATGAAACCGCGCCTCAGCAGGTGCTCCTCCTTGTCCGGAATCAGGGTTGATCCAACGCTCGAGTTTGCATGATCGACACGGACATCTTATCTGGCGCCTATTGTTCCGAATCATGTCCTCCTTCGCGTCTATCTTGTATCTAGAGATTCGAGCGGAACTCATCGAGAGGACCATGCTTGCCTGCAAATGGTATACATAGAACAAGAAATTAGAACCGCAACAAATGCACACACATGCATGGGCCGTACCTCTCCTCAAGGTATTACATGGAGCGGAAAAATTCGGCATGACCTCTCCTCAAGGTAGGACATATGGGTAGTGCAAAATTTGCCGAAACGGAAATGAATCAACATTTAGGAAAACATCCATGCACCACGGCACACACACACGCTACTGCAACAAGCATCCATACACACGACCACAAGATCTACAAGCATATGCATGTCTCCTCCAAACATGTATGTCTCCTCCAACTACTCACCTTGCAGATTCGATACAGGGACGAGACTGATCGATGAGTTCGAGAGGAGGAGAGAGTGCGGAGAGCCTTCTCTCAACTCCAATTAAGTATCAAGCAAGTAGTGCCACATACCCAAGCAAGTGAAAAGTAGAGCCAAAATGGTATGAGAGAAGGGGACGAGCTAGATGGAGGAAGAAGAATGGCTTGTGTAGTGTGGTATGTGGGAGGTTGGCTCACTTTTGTATATCTGGTTCGCTATTTCTGTGGCGCACCGAACACAGTGCGCCACAGAATACCTTATTTCTGTGACACACCAGGCATAGTGCGCCACACAATACCTTATTGTTGTGGCGCACATTACCATGCGCCACAGAATAAGGAATTTCTGTGGCGCACGGGTCGTGCGCCCATAGGAAATAATAAAACCAATGATTGGGAGTGACAGTTGTGGGGCCCACCAAGTTTTGTGAGCGCACGGTTCCAATTCGCCCACGAAATTAAGCTATTTAAACGACGCACCTTGCCTGGTCGCAAACAATTGGCGCATTTTTAATGGTGCGCCACAGAACTAAGCTCTGCCTATAAGGGTTTTCCTACTAGTGCTTCATCTAATCGGCATTTGAAATCCAAGGAATCATTGTACCGTTCAAGTCCTCTTGGATACCTAGTATAGTGAATTACATAGCTCGTTATTCCCTTTAGATAGTGCATCACTCTCTCAAGAGCATGCCAATGATCGTCTCTCGGGTTGGCCAGAAACTGGCTAAGTTTGCTTATAGAAAAAGAGATGTCAGGCCTCGCTGCGCATGCTAAATACACGAGTGAACCAATGATTTGAGAGTATCTCGATTTATCTCTAGTTGCCTTTTCATTATTAGGAAGCAATACACTAGGATCATAAGGCGTGGGAGAATATTTGCAATCAGCATAGCCAAATCTGCTCAACAACTACCCAACATAATGATATTGCACATGTGTAATCCCATTATTCTCATCTCCCAATAGCTTGATGGTCAAGGTAACATCAGCTTCTCCAAGATCTTTCATCTTGAAACACTAAGATAGGAAGGTTTTGACCTCCTCAATCAATTTGAGACTTGTCCCAAAAAAATTATGTCATCCACATACAAACATAGGACAACTCCCTCGCCCCCACCATGTCGGTAGTACACACATTTGTCGGCTTATTTGCAACAAAGCCCAAAGATGTCAAAGTTATTTCAAACTTATCAGGTCATTGTTTCGGAGCTTGTTTGAGGCCATACAAAGATTTCTGTAATTTACACGCATTTCTTTCTTGACCTTCCAGTACAGAAGCATCAGGTTGATTCATGTAGATTCCATCGTCCAACTCTCCATTTAGGAAAGCCATTTAACATCCATTTGATGAACGAGATGACCGTGTGAGGTAGGTATCGAAGAAATCTCCGTCTTCCTTTTGGGTACAACCTTTAGGCACAAACCGAATTTTGTGCTTCTCAATATTGCCATCAGCTCAAAGCATCTTCTTAAGTACCCATTTACATTCTATAGGTTTGCACCCATAAGGATGTTCAGTTAAGTGCCATTAGCCAAGATGGAATCCATCTCGCTTTGAACCGCTTCCTTCCAGTAGTCTGCATCATGAGTTGCAAGAGCTTCTGAAATGGTAGTGGGAGTTGATACGTCTCAAACGTATCTATAATTTCTTATGTTCCATGCTAGTTTTATGACAATACCTACATGTTTTGTTCACACTTTATATCGTTTTGATGATTTTAGAACTAACCTATTGACGAGATCTCGGAGTCGGTTCTGCTTGTTTTTGGTTTTAAAATCCTAAGGAAATATTCTGGGTGGGCGAAATCAACGCCAGCATCTTATAATTCCACGAAGCTTCCAACACCCGAGAGGGACCAGAGAGAGCCACGGGGGCCACGGAGGTGGCGGGCGCGTCCCAAGGGGCCCGCGCCCCTTATTGTGTGGCTCTCCTCAGCCTTCCAACTCCGCCTCTTCGCCTATTTAAGGTCACGACCTAAATCTTCGATACGAAAAAAAGCCACGGTCTGAGAAACCTTCGAGCCGCCGTCGCGGGCCAAGATGCGGGGACAGGAGTCTCTGTTCGACAACGGGTTCGGGGAAGTGCCCCGGAAGAGCTTCTCCATCGACACCGCCATCTTCATCAACGTGCTGTCTCACGAGGAGGGTAGTTCTCCACGAGGCTAAGGGCTGTAAGCTATGTGGTTAATCTCTCTCCTATGTACTTCAATACAATGATCTCATGAGCTTACATGATTGAGATTCATATGAGCTTTGTATCACTATTAGTCTATGTGCTACTCTTGTGATGTTATTAAAGTAGTCTATTCCTCCTACGGTGTAATGGTGACGGTGTGTGCATCGTACTTGGCGTAGGTTATGATCATAATCTCTTGTAGGTTATGGAGTTAATTATTACTATGATAGTATTGATGTGATTTATTCCCCCTTCATAGTGTAATGGTGACAGTGTGTATGCTATGTTAGTACTCGGTTTAAATTGCAAAGATCTATTATGCTCTAAAGGTTACTTAAATATGAATGCCGAATGTTGTGGAGCTTGTTAACTCCGCAGAGGGAGCTCTTGTAGCCCTACACAACGAATGGTGTTCATTATCAAACAAGAGTATATGTACAAAGGAAGAGAACTTATTTATTATGTGATCAATGTTGAGAGTGTCCACTAGTGAAAGTATGATCCCTAGGCCTTGTTTCCAAATATGAATCATCGCTTGTTTACTATTTCTTTGCTCTCTGCAATATTACTACCATCATTTGCACTGCAAGCACTTTTTGGCGCCATTACTTGCTCATATTCCATCATACCACTTGTATTTCACTATCTCTTCGCCGAACTAGTGCACCTATACATGACAAGTGTATTAGGTGTGTTGGGGACACAGAGACTTCTTGTATCGTGATTGCAGTTCAGAGGGATATCTTTGACCTCTTCCTCCACAGGTTCGATAAACCTTGGGTGATCCACTTAAGGGAAACTTCTTGCTGTTCTACAAACCTCTGCTCTTGGAGGCCCAACACTGTCTACAAGAGAAGCACCAGACATCAAGCACTTTTATGGCGCCGTTGCTGAGGAGGAAAGGTAAAGGCACTCATACTCCGGTCCAGTCTGAGTACTTTCTTTGCCGTTGTGTGTGTGCTAGAAGCTATTTCCTTTAGATCCTGCAATTGCATCTTTTTGTTTCTTGTTAAACACTAGTAAGGCATAATCGACTATATGTGAGCTTTTAAACTATTTCAAAGGTCAGACATGAATGGTTTACTTGAAAATTAAAAAGCCTATGGAACCTTATTTGCATGCTAGTAGCAATGATAGTAGTATGAACAGCTTTAGAACACCATTGTTGCTAATGATATAGAAAATTCTAAGCTTAGGGATGCCGGTTTTGGTGAAAATGATCTCTTTAGCCTTCCGGTGAGGGGAAAGTTTATGTTGATTATGATATGCCTCCATATATGATGATTATAATTATAGTAGGTCTTTTGGTGCAGCCTACTATGGAGGATAAAGTTTAATTATGATTACAATATATCTCTATTTGATAGTGAGAATAATAATGATAGCTACTTTGTTAAATTTCTCTCACTACAACTAATAAAATTGATTGTGCTTATGTTGGGGTAGTAATAATTTTATGCATGAGACTCATGATAAAGATGCTTTATGTGATATTTATATTGTTGAGTTTGTTCATGAAAATCTAGACAGTTATTATGAGAGAGGAAAATATGGTTGTAGAAGTTTTTCATGTTACTGAACACTCTCTCTATGTTCTTTGAAATTTTTGATTACATTGGTTTATCTTCCTATGCTTGTTACTTTATTCTTCATGAATTTATTTGTACAAGATTCCTATGCATAGAAAACATGTTAGACTTAAATGTGTTTTGAATTTGCTTCTTGATTCTCTCTTTTGCTTCAACTCTTATTTCTTGCGAGTGCATCATTGAAATTACTGAGCCCATCTTAATGGCTATAAAGAGAACTTCTTGGGAGATAACTTATGTGTTTTTTGCTACTGTTTTGTTGTGCTTGGAAGTTGTTTACTACTTGTAGCAACCTCTCCTTATCTTTATTTTATTGCATTGTTGTGACAAGTAAAGTCTTTGATAGTAAGTTCATACTAGATTTGGATTACTGCGAAGAAACAGATTTGCTGTCTGTGGAATTTGGGCAGGGTTCTACGCAGGTAACTCAGAAAAATCTGCCAATTTACGTGCGTGATCTTCAGAGTATGCAGCTTTCATTCAATTTGAGCATTTTCATCTGAGCAAGTCAGGTGCCATTTTAAAAATTTACGTCTTTACGAGACTGTTCTGTTTTGACAGATTCTGCCTTTTATTTAGCATTGCCTCTTTGCTGTGTTGGATGGAGTTCTTTGTTCCATTGACTTCCGGTAGCTTTGGGCTAAGTCCAGAAGTGTTAGAATGATTGTGTCACCTATGAACAGTGAATTTGATTATGCACTAACCCTCAATGAGTTTGTTTCGAGTTTGGTGTGGAGGAAGTTTTCAAGGGTCAAGAGAGGAGGATGATACTATATGATCAAGAAGAGTGAAAAGTCTAAGCTTGGGATGCCCCGTGGTTCATCCCTGCATATTTCAAAGACTCAATCTAAGCTTGGGGATGCCCAAGGCATCCCCTTCTTCATCAACAATTTATCGGGTTTCTCTTGAAACTATATTTTTATTCGGTCACATCTTATGTACTTTACTTGGAGCGTGTGTTTGTTTTTATTTTGTTATTTACATTCTCTGAATAAATTCATGATTATGTGGGAGAGAGACACGTCCCGCTGTTCGTATGAACATATGTGTTCTTAGCTTTACTCTTAATGTTCATGGCGAAGGTTGGAACTGCTTCGTTCATTGATATATGGTTGGAAACGGGAAATGCTTCATGTGGTAGTTGGTATAATGTCTTGAATAATTTGATACTTGGCAATTGTTGTGCTCATATAGATCATGTTTAAGCTCTTGCATCATGTACTTTGTACCCATTAATGAGGAACTACATAGAGCTTGTTAAAATTTGGTTTGCATGATTGGTCTCTAAGTCCTAGATATTTTTAAGTTGGGTGTTTTGAACAACAAAGGAAGGCGATGTAGAGTCTTATAATTGCTTCCAATATGTTCATATGTGAGTCTTGTTGTACCGTTTTATACTTGAGTTTACTTCAAACAACTGCTACCCTAGCCTTGTATTGAGAGGAATTCTTTAGTGCATCCAAATCCTTGAGCCAAAACATGCCATTTGTGTCCCTCTTTCACACCTACTACATAATTGTTCTACCATTCAAGCAAATACTTCCATGTGCTACCTTTAAACAATTCAAAAGCTATTATCTCTTATTTGTGTCAATGTTTTATTTCTCGTCTCTCACAATGGTTCTGCAGGGTTCTCTGTAGGTAACCCAGTCTTACAATTTACGTGCGTGATCCTCAGATATGTACGCAACTTTCATTCACTTTTGAGTATTTTCATCTGAGCAAGTCCAGTGCCTCTAAAAATTCGTCTTTTCGGACTGTTCTGCTGCTTTGGACAGATTCTGCCTTTATTTCGCATTGCCTCTTTTGGCTGTGTTGGATGGATTTCTTTGTTCCATTGACTTCCGCAGCTTTGGGCAATGTCCAGAAGTGATCAGAATGATTGTGTCACCTCTGAACATGTGAAATTTTGATTATGCACTAACCCTCTAATGAGTTTGTTTTAGTTTGGTGTGGAGGAAGTTGTTATTAAGAGAGGAGGATGATATACTATGATCAAGAAGAGTGTAAAGTCTAAGCTTGGGGGATGCCCCGTGGTCCATCCCTGCATATTTCAAGAAGACTGGATCCAAGCTTGGGGATGCCCAAGGCATCCCCTTCTTCATCAACAATTTATCAGCTTTTTCTAGTGAAACTATATTTTATTCTGTCACATCTTTGTGTACTTTACTTGGAGCTTCTTCTGTGTGCTTTTCGTTTTGTTATTTTATCTCTGAATAAATTCATGATTATGTGGGAGAGAGACACGCCCGCTGCGTGTGAACACATGTGTTCTTAGTCACTCTTAATGTTCATGGCGAAGGTTGAAACCGCTTCATTCATTGTTATATATGGTTGGAAATGTGATGCTTCATGTGTGGTAGTTGGTATAATGTCTTGAATAATTTGATACTTGGCAATTGTTGTGCTCATATGATCATGTTTAAGCTCTGCATCATGTACTTTGTACCCATTAATGAAGAACTACATAGAGCTGGTTAAATTTGGTTTGTATGATTGCCTTCTAGAGTCTAGATAATTCTAGTATTATGTTTTGAACAACAAGGAAGACGACAAAAGTCTTATAATGCTTACAATATGTTCATATATGTGAGTCTTACACCGCTTTATACTTGAGGCCTGTTTCAAACAACCTTTGCTAGGCCTAGCCTTGTATTGAGAGGAATTCTTCGCGTCAAATACTTGAGCCAAAAACTATGCCATTTGTGTCCACCATACCTACCTACTACATGGTATTTCTCTCCGCCATTCCAAGCAAATACTTCATGTGCTACCTTTAAACAATTCAAAAGCTATTATCTCTTATTTGTGAATAATGTTTTATAGCTCATGAGGAAGTATGGTGTTTTATCTTCGATCTTGTCATTTACTTCACCAATTAATTGACTAGTGGCTTCATCCGCTTATCCAATGATTTTGCAAAAAGAGCTGGCAGTTCCCAGCCTCAATTAATCAACCTTCATTAATAATTTCTTCACATGTTTTGCTCTGATATCATCAGAAGCAACTTAATTTTGCAAATAGACACTCCTTCATGGTATGTGAATGTTGAAGGCACCCGAGATTCGGTTAGCTATGGTTTGTGTAAGCAAAGGTTGGGAGGAGTGGTCATCAATAATGAAACTAAAATACATGTAAACAAAAGAGAAAGAGGATGATCTACCCTTGTCGGTACGTATAACGGCCCTTCATGGAGTCATTTTGGAAACCTGTTCATAAGGTAGTTAGAGTACCCATTACCATTCGTTGACAACAATAAACACCTCTCAAAACTTTACTTTTATGTTCTCTATATGATTTCAAAACTTAAAAAGCTCTAGCACATGATTTAATCCCTGCTTCCCTCTATGAAGGGCCTTTCTTTTACTTTATTGTTGAGTCAGCTCACCTATCTATCTTAGCTAAACACTTGTGTCAACTCTGTGTATTGATTCTTACATGTTTACTTATTGCACTTGTTATATTGCTTTATGTTGACAACTATCCATGAGATATACACATGTTACAAGTTGAAAACAATTGCTAAAACTTAATCATCCATTGTGTTGCTTCCATGCCTTTTACTTGAATCTATTGCTTTATGAGAGTTAACTCTTATGCAAGACTTATTGATGCTTGTTCTGAAAGTACTATTCATGAAAAGTCTTTGCTATATGATTCGCTTGTTTACTCATTATCTTTACTATCACTTCATTCACTTCATATGCTTTACAATAATGTTGATCAAGATTATGTTGGTAGCATGTCACTTAAGAAATTATCATTGTTATCGTTTACCTACTCGAGGGCTAGTAGGAACTAAGCTTGGGGATGCTTGATACGTCTCAAACGTATCTATAATTTCTTATGTTGCATGCTAGTTTTATGACAATACCTACATGTTTTGTTCACACTTTATCGTTTTGATGCGTTTTCGAACTAACCTATTGACGAGATGCCAAGTGCCAGTTTTCTGCTGTGTTTTGGTTTCAGAAATCCTAGTAAGGAAATATTCTCGGAATTGGACGAAATCAACGCCCAGCATCTTATAATTCCACGAAGCTTCCAGCACCTCCAGAGGGACCAGAGAGCCACAGGGGCCCACATTGGTGGCGGCAGCTGCCCAAGGTGGCCCACGCCCCCATTGTGTGGCTGCCTCATCAGCTTCCGACTCCGCCTCTTCGCCTCATTTAAAGGTCCCTGACCTAAATCTTCGATACGAAAAAGCCACGTACGAGAAACCTTCCAAGCCTCCGCCATCGCGAAGCCAAGATCCGGGGACAGAGTCGTTTCGCACGCCGCCGGACAGAAGTGCCCCGGAAGGCTTCTCCATCGACACCACCGCCATCTTCATCAACGCTGTTGTCTCCCATGAGGAGGGAGTAGTTCTCCATCGAGGCTAAGGGCTGTACCAGTAGCTATGTGTTAATCTCTCCTATGTACTTCAATACAATGATCTCATGAGTTGCCTTACATGATTGAGATTCATATGAGCTTTGTATCACTATTAGTCTATGTGCTACTCTTGTGATGTTATTAAAGTAGTCTATTCCTCCTTCACGGTGTAATGGTGACAGTGTGTGCATCGTGTAGTACTTGGCGTAGGTGAGTTAATTATTACTATGATAGTATTGATGTGATTTATTCCCCCTTCATAGTGTAAAGGTGACAGTGTGTATGCTATGTTAGTACTCGGTTTAAATTGCAAAGATCTATTATGCTCTAAAGGTTACTTAAATATGAATGCCGAATGTTGTGGAGCTTGTTAACTGGCTTGAGGAGCTCTTGTAGCCCTACACAACGAATGGTGTTCATTATCAAACAAGAGTATATGTAGCACAAAGGAAGAGAACTTATTTATTATGTGATCAATGTTGAGAGTGTCACTAGTGAAAGTATGATCCCTAGGCCTTGTTTCCAAATACCGCAATCATCGCTTGTTTACTCGTTTTTATCGCATCTTACTTCCTAATATTACTACCATCAATCGCACGTCAAAGAAGCACTTTTTCTGCGCCGTTACTACGCTCATATTCATTCATACCACTTGTATTTCACTATCTCTTCGTCGAACTAGTGCACATCTGACAAGTGTATTAGGTGTGTTGGGGACACAAGAGACTTCTTGTATCGTGATTGCATGGTTGCTTGAGAGGGATATCTTTGACCTCTTCCTCCCTGAGTTCGATAAACCTTGGGTGATCCACTTAAGGGAAACTTGCTGCTGTTCTACAAACCTCTGCTCTTGGAGGCCCAACACTGTCTACAAGAATAGAAGCACCCGTAGACATCAGGAGTATCATATACGAGGTACACAATGAAGTCGGTACCAAAATTATTTGCAGTACTTTGTATATTGCTCCTTGTGGGAGCTTCATTGTAATCCTCATGCGATCTTAACTCTCATTATCATATTCCTCACCAAACTCCATAAGAATTTCAGGAATTGGATAAGATCTGCAACTAGACATGCTATACATATTTGTAATAGGAAATTATATCCTAAATGAACGTAGCTTCTCTGGACTCAAAGATGGTACCAAAATTCATGCCAACCACTCCAGGTTTCACCACAAGAAATCTATAAGCAATGTTATGGGAAACATAGCCAAGAAAGAAACAATCCACGATTTTCGGTCCAAACTTTTGCTGCTTGTTGATTGGCAGATTCACCTTTGCCAAACAATCCCAAGTTCATAGGTAGGAGAGTGTTGTTCTTTTCTTTTTTCCACTCCTCATATGGGATAATCTCTTATTCTTAGTTGGAACATGTTTTAGGAAATGACACAAAGTCAATATAGCCTCCCCATGGCCCCCACCATTTTTCTGGATAAACCGAAGTATCTAACATGGCGTTAACCAAATCTGTTAGAGTATGGTTTTCCTTTCCGCAATCCCATTGGACCGACGAGAATTGGGATGCATCCTCCATTGGATTATACCATCTTCCGGACATAATAAATTGAACTAATTATAAAAGTACTCACCACCACGATCGGACCGAACCCTTTTTTTTATCTTTCCTTCAAGTTGATTTTCAACTTCACCCTTATAGATTTTAAAGAAATCAAGAGCCTCATCTTTAGTTTTCAGCAGACACACATAACAATACCTAGTGGAATCATCAATCGAAGTCATGAAATATTTCTTTCCCACGTCTTGTCAACTCACCATTCATCTCACATAGATCTTAATGTATGAGCTCTAGTGGTGCCATGTTTCTTTCCTTCGCAGGCTTACGCGAATGCTTTACTCGCACACAAGCATGGCACTTAGAGCCTTTGCAAAAGGTAAACTTCCGAATTAAACTCATATCAGCAAGAAGTGACATACAACCAAAGTTAGTATGACAAAATCGTGAATGCCAACCGTTAGTCTCGTAAACACTAGTGCTGACATGGTTCACAACATTACACAGAAGCCTTCCAAAGAGAAGCGAAACATGCCTTCGCATTCTTAACCCTTTCCAACAAAAGTTTCATACTTAGACAATACAACTTTATTAGACTCAAACACCAACTTCAAACCATCTTTCATTAGGGATCCACTAACGAGATTTTTATTGATAGAAGGAACATGGATCATGTTCTTCAATTGCAAAATCTTGCCTGAAGTAAACTTCAGATCTGCCGTGCCAACACCAAGAACATTAGCATGAACCTCAGGCCTGGTAAGAAGTAAACATAGAGATGTCAACACACACATGAATATTAGAACATGTATATACCCACCATTCTATGTGCTGAAACACGAAAATAACAATAGGTAATAATTTACCGTAACATGAAGTTCCTTCCTCAGTGTTGCCAACGATCATATTGAGAGAATTTGAATAATGTCCAACCTGGCTTTTCTTCCCCTTGCATTGTGTACAATGATGAGCCAAATGGCTCATCTCGCCACACATCTAGCAAGGATATTTCTTCTCCGTTTTCCCCTTATTTTTGAAGTTGGTTGTTTGCGGGACACCTTTGTTCTTTCCCTTGGACTTGCGGGTATTTTTCTTCACCATATTGGCAGCTAAACGTCCCTCGGTTCCACTGGTGTGTTTGTCTTTTTCCCTCGCCTTCTCTTCAACATCCAGGGAGCCAAGAATTGGGAAAGTTCCTCCATGAATGGGGGAGCTCAGTGAAAACGCATCCCGCGACAAACTTGTCTGGTAGCACACACTTGAGGAGCTCGAGTTCCTTTGCCATGATCTGCAGCTCATGGGTGTGTTCCACTACAGACTGGTTCTCAGCCATTTTGTAGTCGTTGAACTGCTCCATAGCATACAGTTCACCTCCAGCATTGGTACCACCGAACTTACCGTCCAATGCATCCGATAGTTCCTTACCGTCTCGGATGTGCAGATAGGCATCAACCAACTTATCCCCAAGCGAACTTAGGACACCACCCACAAAGAGCACATGGGCCTCCCTGAATGCTTTATCTTCATCAGGAAAAAACGGACCTCTAGGAGTACCATCCGAAACCCAGTGCATGCCCATAGCAGTTAGCCACAAGATTGCCTTAATCTACCATCCTTTGAAATGCAAACATGTAAACGGACTCGGTTTGAACGCAACAGCAACACCAAACGGTGAAAACTGCCTAAGCATATAAGATTTTTGGATTGGTATATTGTTAAGCAATTTCTGAGTGAGTTTAGTACCCAAAGCAACATCACATATACGCTAGTATAATTAACCATAGACATGAAACTAATCACATGCAATAGTCTGCATATGTAACAAGTAGTAGCGCAAGGTTTGCGATGAGAAGCACATACATAGCGACCGGGAAGGTCGCTTCAGCAGCAGCATCACCATGGTCGTTGTTAATGTTGCCCATGGTGTTGTCGGAGATGCTGTATCTGTCGATGAAGAGACAAACTGGCGAGGAAGAACACGGGCAGCAGCAAGTAGTCGTGCCGATACACTCCCCAAAACCCTTATCGCCCACATCCCGGTGCAAGATCTCGACAGACGGGGTTTCAGAGGCCTGCTTTCCCGGATAGCCATGCACACAACCGCCGGGATGGGGAAGACTAGAGGAAGGCGCAACAAAAGTAATTGAACACACGAGAGAGAGAGAGAGAGAGAGAGAGAGAGAGAGAGAGAGAGAGAGAGAGAGAGAGAGAGAGAAGCGAGTCGTGAGATACGCCGACCGAACCCCACGAGTAGAAAGCTAGGGAAACGCGACAAGTGTCGATACGTACCCAATTCAGTTGGTGCACCAAGCAAAAATTTAAGCTTCCACAAAATCGGTTTCAAACTAGAGTCACGATACGTGACGGGCAGGTGATGGGTGCATGGTGAGGCGGGTGGGGGAGGAGGAGGAGGAGTGTGCGAGGACTTCTTCTCTTCTCATTCACTTGCAAGGACTAGAACAACAACCGTTATAGCCATTCGAACTTAGTCCCAGCTAGCAATGTGAGTCTAAATTTAATTTAGTCCCTAAAACTGTTCACCAGCTGCCATCGTGATGGATGGAATTGTGAGCTATATGGACTGCTTTCCTACATCTAACATAAATCTAAATCTCAAGCAGCCGGCAGCCACGTCGCCCATGGAGCATGGAATGAGCCGACCTAAGTCCAACAGCGCGCCAAACGCGACAGCCACTATAGCTCGGCCCAGTATCTTGACACAGACACACAGTAGGTGTATCTACTCTAGTATAGGATGATCATATCCATCCAGAACAGTAGGTTTAATTTGAGCCCTCAGATTCTTACAGCAATCGACGGTGCTCTTCGTTTGCCGACACATAGAGAGAACACTGCCCAACTCCCGTCGTCTACATGGACGTGCTGTAGCTAGCTTTGGAGCGATGCGGATTAATTTCTGGTGAGCGTGGTAATTAACTAGCGGAGGTGCTGCTGCTGTACGGGCTCACGATTACTGATGTGAGGTGTATATATTGTGCCCACAGTCCACTGATTGATTAGTTAGTTCAATTCTCGAAAATGCATGCTCATTCGTGTTTTGTCAGCTTTACTTGCTACGTTGCTAGACTAGTGAGCCCAGGGGGTAGAAGGGTAAGGTTAACATAGTACTCTGGATAACATGCGTGGATGCACGCAAGTCAACAATGGCGACGCATGCAAAGCTTGGCATGGCCGGCTGATGCATGAATCTGGCCGCCGGCAATAATGTGACTGTGTGAGGTTGGATGGATAAATCAGTAGTATAGGACCTTGTAGTATGTTGGGTATAAATCCGATTTATCGTGCACCTCCCGGAACCGCCATCTTCTAACAAGATTTGTCTAGATGACTAGCTTTATAAATAAATCCAAATAGCCGAACAAATATGAAGCATGGAGGAAATAATCATAGGCTGGGCCACCAGATTTTTTTTATACAAAATCAGCCAAGCACCCTAAAAAAACACAAGATTGCAGTACTAAATGCCCCCTTAACAAAGTTGCCGACATGAAGCATGGGAGACACATCTCCGTGGTCGTGAAACACCCAGGCTCATCGACATCATCCCCAAGACGGACACACCACAAAGCGTCGTTGCTGCCATCCAGCTGAGGCAGACACACATTTTCACCCAAAGCGTCATAGGGAACCAAGGCGGCGCCCCAAGAGGAAAGTGACCCTTGTAGACATCACTGCCGCCGACGCTGAGGCGCAAAGCTTTCGCTCGGCCTGGCCCCACCCTAAACACTATGATAACATGCCACACACACCCGCAACGGATCGAGGACTCCAGATCCAGAGCTTTGTCGACACGATGACAACTTCACTAGGATCACCCACCACGACACACCTCGCCACCCAAGTGGCCAAAGCACACCGTCAACACCTTTCACAACATTGCTCTCTGAGCCAACCATGTAGCCTGCTATCCAGAGCCTCCGCCTAGACATCCACGGGCCCGAGTTTGTCATCGCACCTAGCCTACATCTACCAATCACCAAAGTAAAGGGTCGAAAGGCCCCTCCTTCCCCACCCCTGTACTACGCCCCAACCCGATGCCCAACAACGAGCATTCCCTGATCTATACATCGGCAAAGCCCAACCTGGTGGCCACCAACCGTTGCCTACAACAACGGCCATCATGTCACATAATTAGTGCCGCCCACTACAGAGCCTAGATCTAAACGGGGCTCTGATACATGTAAAATGCATCTATAAACTTTCTACTTTACCAATTAATATTTCATCATATATAAGGTTCAAATACCTTGTTTAACATTGATTTATAGGATTTTTCATGAAATCCCAATTATTTGTTATCTAACCCTAGGAGGCAAAAAAAACCTTCTGTTAGTCTTCTTAACTTACGGAGACCTATGGTACTACAGAAAGGGGGCTAGGTCAAAAATGTTGGTTGGGAGATTTTTATAGGAATCCAATGAGCTAAAGTAGGACCCCGGAGGCCCAACGAGCTGAAAATGGAAGGCCCAACAAGTCAGGTGGCCACATCATGAGGATCTAGAGCCTCGAGCATCAGATATCATCGGCTCCACTGCCATTGGTTTCTTTTTCCTAAAATGTTCTTTATATATCTTCAGGGACTTTATTTCGCGAAGGACAGAGAAGGAGATCGAAAACCAGGAAACAAAGTCTGTAGTGCGCCGCTGGAGGAAGATTGGATGCCGAACTGTGGCCGGGGTCAGCCTCTACTTTCTCTCCTCATTCACTAATGCGTCCACATCATTATCCACCATGGGGTTAGTCCACTCCATGTACTTGGTGTTTATGTAGTAGCTTGATCAAATCTCTCTATGTGATTTCATGTCTTAGATCCTTATGGGCCGCCCCACATGATTATGAACATATTTTGTAAAACCTATGATAGATATTGTGGTATGAGATGACAAGTGTTATGCATTTGTTTCACGTGGAGATGTTTAATAGATACAATGTTTTGTTATCATTACCTTTGTGTGTAGATAGGTTGCACTATGGCTTGTTGATGCAAGTTATATGGGATTTATGGGGACCTCTGAACTTTATGTAGTGGTTGGACATTAAGTCTTATGAGAGTGCATTTGCTACCCGCATGGGTAGCTACACACCTCTGTGTTAAATGGTGATTCGAACCCTATGAACCTCTTTTAGCTTGTTTTCTTAGTAGAACACATATTTCTGGTGTACAAAAGTGGTTTCAAAAGTTTGATATGAGTATTTTTTGGTCAAAGTCAACTTACCAACGTATTTTTTTTGTTGACTTTTGAATACTGAGTTGACTTTGACAAAAAAAATCAAATCAAAATTCGGAAACCACTTTTGTACACTAGAATTTCACATTCTACTAGGAAACCGAGCTAAAACAAGTTAATATGGATTGAATATTGGTATGTGCGTAGCTACCCATGCGGGTAGCAGGCTTCATTGCATTTGCTACCCGCATGGGTAGCTACAGACGTCTCTGTTAAATGGTGATTCAAACCGTATGAACCTATTTTAGCTTGTTTTCTTAGTAGAACACATATTTCTGGTGTACAAAAGTGGTTTCAAAATTTTGATATGAGTATTATTTGACCAAAGTCAACTCGCCAACGTATTTTGCGTTAACTTTTTGAATACTGAGTTGACTTTGACAAAAAAAAATCAAATCAAAATTAGGAAACCACTTTTGTACACTAGAATTCCACATTCTACTAGAAAATCAAGCTAAAACAAGTTAATATGGATTGAATATTGGTATAATGCAGGGGCGAGTAGCTACCCATGCGGGTAGCAGACTTCATCCCTAAGTCTTAGAGTGTATTTGCTACCCGCATGGATAGCTACGCCCGTCTGTGTTAAATGGTGATTCAATCCGTATGAACCTATTTTAGCTTATTTTCTTAGTAGAACACATATTTCTGATGTACAAAAGTGGTTTCAAAATTTTGATATGAGTATTTTTTTGGTCAAAGTCAACACACTAACGTATTTTGTGTTGACTTTTTGAATACTGAGTTGACTTTAACAAAAAAATTCAAATCAAAATTCGGAAACCACTTTCGTACACTAGAATTGCACATTCTACTAGCAAACCGAGTTAAAACAAGTTAATATGGATTGAATATTGGTATAATGCAGAGTTGCGTAGCTACCCATGCAGGTAGCAAGTTGCTACCCGCATGGGTAGCTACACACATATGTGGTAAATGATGATTCAAACCTTGTTTGTGGAGCAATGGCCTTGGGAACTGCCACTAGAGGTGTGTTTGTTCGTTTACTCGGTCACACCTATTCATGGCTTCACCGTTATTGCAATTCATCTACGATTAAGTGCAACAGAATCATGAGCACAACATGCATTAGGTTGTTGCGATAACGAGAGATGTGGCCTAGTGACAAAATAGATATTGTGTAAGTGGCCATAGCACCGCATCTCTTGGTACATGCACATCTAGGGATAATGGAGAACAAGTACTTGTGGCCAATGTGACACAAGTGTCATGCTAGTGACATGCACCCATATGGTACTTCACTTCTCACCTTCATGTCTTATTTACATGTTGCTGATATAAATATTTACCATTCAAGCATGGCCATTGTTTGTGCATTATAATTTGTAAGATGGTTACCACTACTATGAGAGAGAGAGAGATCAAGTGAACCCATGTTCATTATTTACATAAGAGTAAAACCATCATCCTATCCTCTTGCATTGTAGAAGATCAGAGTGGGACATCTGAAAATTTGCTCACGTCAATTACTTTGTTGCATTAACTTGAAAGCAACCAATCAACCCTTGCATCTTCAAATTGTTCAGTGCATAGATAACTAAAATTATGACACTCTAGTTTAAGAAAATAATCTTTTATCTCTAAATAGTAGACCCCCACTACCTGATTTTGCTGCACTGTGGTGCCTCCACGTCATCCTTATTACCCTGCGCGAATTGCTGTCGTCCACGTCTATGTTAGTTCTCTCCATCTCCCGACCTTTTCTCCACTTGGGCTGGTAGTTCATCTTTTCTACATTGGCTGGGCACCCTAGGTGGGTTGTTGGCACCCTATGTGGGCTGGACAAGACCCCAGACGACGCATGTCACATTGACACTCTCGATGTTTGTTCCTGAAAAAACCGGCTGTACATGTTCCATGGTGGTGCCGCCATTGCGACCTTCTGCTTTCTCGCCATAAATCGCCCACCCAACAAATTACTCGTGAAACCGATCGAATGGAGCCAAATATTTATCAACCATCATTGCTCTGTAAATGTGCAAGAAACTGCTCGGTTGAACTGAGCGGCTAGTGCTACGTCATGTCTGTGTGCTACTCGATTCCGAAGACATCCTGAACGTTTACTGACACTGGACGTACAGGATCAAGAGGGCCCGTCCCCTTCTGTAAATTTTGCATTTTGCACCCTTAGTATTTATACCTCGGATAAACGAAGAACAGACTCTCCCAAATCCTCGTCTAGGATTGTCTTTTAATTAGATCCGGCTGCAGCTTGATGCGCCGCCGCAGGCCTGTCCGATTCTTCCGGCCGTGAGCCTCCTGCTGGTTGAACCAGTAACACCAGAGGAGATGCGTGGTTGTTGCTCGCCGCCGATGTTGCCTCCCTAGATCGACCACGAGGTTGCCTGTGTGCTTGTACCAATCGTCCATGGCTAGCTGAACTTGACCAAAGATTGTCTCCTATGCATCCGTGTGTTCCAGGAATCATGCGGATTGCAGAAGGTTGGCCCTCGATGCAGAATTCTTTAGTAATTTAGTAGTTTCGATGTCGATCTACATGTCACTCGTGCTACTGCATTGCCATGAGATTGGGGAAGAAGACAACGGAAATTGCGTTGTTCTTGTGATAGAGTAAATGTTTAGGGGTCCAGATGTGTATTTTCCTACAGGGTAAGTGGGTAGCAGATTGATTATAGGGGGTTCAGTCCTGGCCGTCCAATTCAATCCAACGCCCCTCGTGCGTGGAATCCAGTAGCATGCAAATGGGCTGTAGCACTAGATACTTCCTCCGGCCACGGCGTCCATCCTTAAAAACCTACGTACGTAGTACCAGTAGAGCTAGGGACATCCAACGCTCCTGTCTGCTCGCTTCGACGTCTCTGCTATCGGTATCCACGTTGGTAGCGGTCCGCTTCTGATTTTGCTTCCCCCTTCTTTTTATCGCCTGGACATGTTTGTCAGTCTGCAATGTTTTGCTCCGGCTCAAAGGCACTCGGCGTTTTGACTTCCCGATTTGACTGGATTGTGTTTGCTGCTTGCTGAAGTTAGGAAGAAGCTGTTGTCATTTGGGTTCTGCATGCTGCTCGCTGAAGGTAGGAGTGGGACTCTAGGAGGAGGCGCCTATCAGCACCAGTACGGCCTACGCAGTAGCTGCTTGTATCAGTACATAACCTCCCTTGCCTTACTCTTAATTTTATTTTACTTTGGATGAGCAAATGCATATTTATTTTCTTATTTGTCTGGCTGGTCGCATGAATTTGTTCTGTACTAGGTGTTTGTTAGAATGTCTAAAGGCCCTTCTCTATTTCAGATTGACATTGTTGTTAGATATTTCATGACAATATATTCGCCAGTTGAGGAGGACATCTTTTCGACAACATTGGCCATCATAATATGTGGCAGGTTTCCACAGGGCTAATTTACCTCAATATCCTTTTTTTTATCATTGGCAAATTCTATTCACCCTGCCATTAATAGTATTATAAAGTGTATATATTGCTGAATGATGAGCCTCTACTTGCTTAGTCTCTGTTTTTAGATAAAAGAGCGATAGCCCCAGCCTCTGCATCAATTGATGCACACGACACTTTATTAAATATCACGAAGTATCAAGTACGAGAACAAAAGTATAAAAGAGAATTACAATCATGGATCTGACAAGGTTGCAACATGAATCAACCAACGGAAGCAACGACATCTAAATAGGCTAGCCATACTCTATCATATTACTGTGTCGCTATCCAGTAGTCCGGTAATAGAAATCCTGCGTAATCATCAGCAGCTTGTTGCAGCCAGTATCCATATCCTTGCGCTGATCCTCCGGTAGCAGGAAAGCCCATAACTGTATCCAATGCACAGCTCGATGAATAACCTGCAAAAAGTTAGTGCCCTTCGTATTACTAAAAATCATATCATTTCTAGTATTCCATACTGTCCAGCATATAGCAGATATACCAATCCTAATTTTATTTTTATCTTTCTTCGGAACTCCATACAACCAGTTCCCAAACATATTATTGATACTCATTGGTGGCGGAATGTTATAAGTAAAGTAAATCATCCTCCAAATGATAGTAGTAAAAGGGCATGCAAGGAACAAATGCTCAACAGTTTCATTTGCATCACAGAAGCAACACTTTTGAGACCCTGTGCATCTACGTTTTGCCAAATTATCCTTGGTAAGTAAAACCTTGTTGTTAAGAAACCACATGAAAATCTTAATCTTTAAAGGAATTTTCAGTTTCCATAAATATTTGCGCAGAAATCTAGTATGACCATTCATATAATCAAGATACATAGATTTAACTGTGAACAGTCCCGAATCTGTAAGCTTCCATACAAACTTATCAGGTTCATCGGTAAGGTTGATGGTAATTAGTCGTTGACACAAATGCAACCACTCAGTATATTTGACTTGCTTAAAGCATCTCCAGTCGCGTCCCCCAAAGCGTCCCCCAAAGGAATTTGTGGCGCGCCGGACAAAAGCGTTCCAGCCGCGTCCCCCAAAGCCCATTTTTGTCCGGCGCGGCCCGATACGGTGTCCGGCGCCCCGCCCGTCCCCGTCCCACAGGACGCTCCGGGGACGCCGGACACAAAAAAGCGAGGCGGGCTCCCACATGTCGGCGACTATTTGCATAAACCGTTGGTTCGCGCCTCTTCTCGTCGCTCCTTCCTTCCCGCGCTCCCACCCCACCGCCGCCGCTGGATTTCCCGGCCGTTTGGGCGTCTGATCTCTGAGAGTCGGCACCGTTGTCGCGGCCGGGCTCCCGCCGGTCGTGCCGCCGCCGCCGCGTCGCCGCCGGCGCGCACGCGCCGTCAAAGCCGCCCCACCTCCGCGCACACAAGGTGCTCGACGACTTGCCGTAGGCGCGATTGGCCGCTGTTTGTTGCGTCGTCCTCGGCGCAATTTTAACCATTGATTTTGCTTTAGCCATGGACAGCGACGATGAGATGGTTGCCCTGCTGCTGGAGGACGAGCAAGCGTTCGACGACGACCTGGGGAGCATTTGCTGATCATCGCGTCCCTCCAGGACATGCTTGACGCCGGCGGAGAAGAGGAAGAGGCCGCGCCGCGGAGGATCAAGGCCGGGAAGAAGGAAGTCGAAGCCCCGGCAGAGGATGGAGGGGCATGCCATGCCGCACAACGACTACTTCGCCGACGGGGCAACACATGCCGACAATTTTCGGCGCCGGTACAGGATGAGCAAGGGCCTGTTCATGAATGTCCTCCACGGCGTTCGAGAGTTCGACCCCTACTTCAGGCTCAAGGTCGACGCTGTAGGCGTTCTCGGGATCTCGTCCATTCAGAAGTGCACCGCCGCCATGAGGATGCTTGCATACGGAGCACCTGCCGATACACAGGACGACTACCTTCGCATGAGTGAGTCTACTGCCATTGAGTGCATGTACAAGTTTTGCCGAGCTGTGGTGGAAAAGTTTGGCAAATACTACTTGAGAGGGCCAACCGAGGAAGAGACCGCAAGGATCATGGCACAAAATGCTGCCAGAGGATTTCCTGGAATGCTTGGAAGCATCGATTGCATGCACTGGGCATGGAAGAACTGCCCGTTTGCTTGGCAATGTATATACAAAGGGCGTCATGGATATTGCAGTGTGGTGCTTGAAGCTGTGGCAGATTATGACCTGTGGATTTGGCATTCTTTCTTTGGCATGGCGGGATCACACAATGACATCAACGTGTTGCAGCGGTCTCCGGTGTTCAGCAGACTAGTGGAAGGGCATGCTCCACCATGCAACTATGAGATCAATGGCCACCAATATACCAAAGGCTATTATCTAGCCGATGGTATATATCCAAAATGGGCCACTTTTGTCAAAACAATCTCGAATCCATCAGGTCTGAAGAATTCTCACTTTGCTACACGACAGGAGGCTTGCAGGAAGGATGTCGAGCGGGCATTTGGTGTGCTTCAAGCACAATTTGCCATTGTCCGGTACCCTGCTCTAAGCTGGTCTCACGACCAAATGTGGGAGGTGATGCAGGCTTGTGTGATCATGCACAACATGATCATCGAGGATGACCGCAAGAATCATGTTAGATCACATGTTGGTCCCTATGAGTGTCAAGGCCCTCTCGCGAAGGTTGATCATGAGTTGCCTGCAGATTTTGCTGATTTTCTCGCCATGCACGCAGAGATTCGTGACAGCAATGTGCATGAGCAACTTCAAGCTGATCTCGTTGAGCATTTGTGGAGGATCAAAGGAAATAGCGTGGCACCTTGATGTAGCATCTAGCCCTATTTATTATATTTGATTACTTGTTTTATTGTTTGTTGTAATTTAATTTGAAAACAATCCTCGCAAACATTTTTATTCATATGCTACATTTGATATAAATGGTTTATGTGTTAAAAAATTATTTTAAATGTTTGGGGGCGGCGTTTGGGGGACGCGGCTGGGGAGCGACCCCCAAACGCGGCACGAACAAAACACGTCCCCCAAACGCTCAATCCGGCGCGGTTTGGGGGACGCTTTGGGGGACGCGGCTGGAGATGCTGTATACGCCAAAGATACTACCATCTGAACCGACATGCAGTTTCTGTTCAGCAGTAGTATGTTACATACACGTTCTCTCAACTCTCAGATATATGTTGTAATCTTTGAGTTTGTGCCCTGTTCATGCCACATATATGGATGACGCTTGGAAAGGGGCATCAACCTGACATGTATTTACTCCCATCTTATGTTCCGGTGAATTCAGCAAGTGATGTCTGCGCTCTGTATTTTTATTTGAAAAGTGTTATTCCGGCCGGGTATGAATCTGATGCTATGTCTCAGTAGGCCTGACAGATGTTTGAGTAAATTGCCTGCTACCTACTGTATTAAATTTGAGAGGCTTAAGGTATGGATGTTTTCTTTCTTTTGTAAGAAGAGTATTTACCGGCTTGCTCTCTTATCTTTAAGATTATATTGCTGCAATGACTAGCCAAATTAATTATCTCTATCTCAATGATATTATATTCAGTCAACTATATCATGCAATATTTCAAACGGACTTCTCATACGGCTCTTTTAACTGATAGTAATTTGGGTATATCACAACAGTTTAATGTTATTAGATTGCAGCAGATATACGGAGCATCAGTAAGCATGCAATATTTTAAACAGATTTCTGATACGGCTCTTTTAACTTATAGTAACTCAGGTATATCACAACAGTGTGCTGTTATTAGTTTGCAGCAGGTATAAGGAGCAGTAGTAAGCCCAAATTAGGACACACAAGTGGTGACCGAAGGAAGCTTTGGTTTCATCAATCTCCTTTTCCCAAATATGATAGCAACTTTCTTTTTATATAGCATCCATGTAATATTTCCTGCAGCAGAATGAGAGATAGGCAAAAGAATTTGGTACAGTTGACAATTTATTTCACTCATTTGAGGTCTTTAGGATGTGCCTGTTTCATTCAAGTTTACAAGGCTGAATGTACTTCGGATTTTGCAGGCAGCTTCAGGTTGAGTTTATGCTGAGTAGGTCAATTTTTGTTTGCGCTTTATTGTGGTTCTTGATTCTTGGACGACATTTAATGACTCCCAAAATCTACTTTGGCATGTACACAATATCCACAGATATATCATACTTTATTTTTACTTATCATAGTTTCTTCAGACGACTTGAACAAAATTCTCCATGTCGGTTTTGCTTGACGTCATTTGCCATCGCATGTATAGTATAGAGGTGATATTTATTCTATAAACATTCTTTGCTGAAAATCCCGCCGCAACGCGCGGGGTATCCTCTAGTTTGCTTTACATTCTTCTCCTGCGGGCGCAATACCATATACTTCCATATAGATAGGTGCTACAAATATCCCTGCCCTTGGAGGCTATCAGGCACCGTCCATCACTGGGAGGTGTCCATTCTCCAAAGGCGGCCTGGTAGGGCCTCGAGTAGCGCCTCCCTCAGATCGATGCCACCAATGGGAGCAACAGGGCAGATCTCGATGCCACAAGGGCCCAAGCAACCACCGACCATGGCCACCCAACCTCACCCGTTGCGGCACACCATCCACTGTCGTTTAGAAACAATACCATTTTATCAATTTTGCATAGATAAGAATAAATCGCACACTCCAACCCTAATTTGAGCCTTAAGTTTTTTACTACCTTCATCCTGAAACTTAAGGCTTATATTATTTTTAGAAAGTCGTGTCAAGTTTGACTAATTTTTTGCAAAAAATTATTATCATGCAAAATACAAAAGTAATATCATTAGATAGATAATGATGAAATCTTTTGGTATGATATCTACAAAATATTATATTTGTTGATATATTATTCTAGAAATTTGGCAAAACTTTACTGCATTTGACTTTTCAAAAAAAAAATTAATCTTTGGGATGGAGGTAGTAGTAAATATCGTGCAACCAATTTCCAAACATTCTTAGATGACGGGGAGACATTAAATGAAACAAAAAGAAGTATGCATAATAGCTTTGCGGTAGGACAACCAAGAAACAATTGTTATAACGTCCCAATCTCCTTAACAACAGTTCTTGATGTTTACAGATAGTACTTTGAGTTTCCACATGTATTAGTGAGGGTTTTCATTAGTCAAGTGGGCATACATACAGCCTGTTTGGTTCCCATGCACACTTAGCTAGATCTATGTTTGGTAAGTGTGGCTGAAAAATTAGGCGCCATAAAGTGTGGCAAAGGAGGCAAAACAAATCACAATCTGGCAGATGAACCATATTTTTAGATATGGGAAACAGAACTCCAGCCTCTGCATCAAGCATGCACACGTTCTTTCTTCATTATTAAAACAACAAACTCTGGCAAAAGCCATTACAAAGATCATACAAACCAAGGCCACCAGAAAAGACCATCGATGATGACGATGGCAGTCCATCGCCAGGTCCTCGATGAAATCTAGAAAACCTCCAACCGGTCCATGCAAGCCAGGAGCCTAAATTCGCCCAGCATATCCATGAAACGACTCCAACGCACTTGCTCCGGATGTCGCTGCCTCCATCGTCTTCCGCGAACCCATCTTCAGCATGCAGATCGATGAGCAGACTCTCGCTACACTAAAAACAGACACCACTGTGGTGCCAAGTAGGACAACATCCCTGCGCGCTAACTTCAAAGCACATTGTGGTTGCCGCTGGTACACCACAACACCATGCCGCCAAGTACCAACAAAAAACAACTTGAAGTCTCTGGAGGATCCGTTGTGCGTAGCACCTGCCAAACCAAGGATGAGTCAGCGTAGCACCTGCCGTTCAAGCATGACTTAACATTAATTGCTGTCGAAGCTCCGTGCAAGACAAAGCCACTCCACCTCCCGCCTCTGCCATCCAGCGTTGCTCCACACACGATGCTCCCAGAGAGAACACGACACTGCTGCACCACCATCGCCCTATCCGGAAGCTAGATCCTAGGGTTTCCCCTAGAGCAGCACGAGTGGATTGACAATAGTTGCACAACAATGCCTCATCAAGGAAACGGCGTAGAACGCCTCCACCGCCCGCCAAGAAAGTTGGCTCAGTTTTCACCGGCAACTATGTCTCCCTGACTCACCGTCGGGACTAGATGACGGAATGGATCCACCAAATCCAGCCACGAACCCAACCGCCTACTTTCGGCGAAGAAAGAGACCACCATCACCAAGCCCAGGGTCGCCATCCCCAAACTCTGATCCAACTAAGGATGCACACATCCATTAAGCAGGAGTACTAGGTTTTCTAATTTTGTTTAAGATTAAAGCATAGTACTCAAAATAAATTGCATGAGTACCAGGTCCAGCCTGGGACTCAACTATAAATAGGAAACTAATTCGCGTCCGTGGAGATTTGAACTCAGGTGTTGGGTTTGTACATCCACCCCCCAAACCCGTTGAGCTAAGCAGATGAACCATATAAATAATAAAGTGTGGCAACAACCAAATATATTTGCAAAAAAAACAAATATATGTCAAATTTTTGAACAGCATGGCAAATTGTGGCTACAAACAAAAATATGCTCATATATTTAACAATGGAAGAGCACGATGGAGTATCTAACTTCATGAGGAACACATCTAGTTTTTTTTTTTTTGACAGGAAACATAGCTTTATTGATTAACTCTCATAGACTAAATTCGTCGACTATGGATAGATCTTCTGTTGGGATGTTGGTCGCTGAGATCAAGGCTTCTGGGCGAGGCTTCACGTCGATCTCGTTCCGATATGTGAAGCGTGTTTTTAATTAGGCAGCTCATTTGTTAGCTGAATCTAGCTTGGATGTAAACTCTAGTTGTGTTTTTTATTCTGTTCATCTAGTTTTTGTCAAAGGTTAACTGACGTACGCTATTGTACTAAATGAAGGCATATGTAACCATGTTACCCACAAGTATCGGTCTAAAACTAACATTTCAAGGTCTCGTGGATATATTTGTATCACGACTTTAAAAAATCTATAAAAAATACACAGTAGAGTCCTGCTTATTCGGTAAAAAAAAGTTGTATGCAATTGGTTACAACTCGGTCATTATAACATATATACCAGTCAGAACAATTATTGGAAGAAGAGTAGAACAATTATAGGAAGAAGAGTGAAGATCTTGTTTGACTTAGATGAACATTTTCCCTATATGGTTTCAAGGAAAAAAATATTTACTGTGATTCTTTATCGGTAGAAATATTTTATTTCAAAAGTAGATGTAGTATTATTTCATGTAGCTAAAATGTTTATATAACAATTATGAACATTTTTCATACATGGTGGAATATTCCTAATTGTCTGAACTTCTCGAAATGGGCTTTCGTCCCGCTATATTAATATAGCAACCAACCGATACAAGATAGCAAGCACCACTGGGGCAAACAGCACATCAAGCCCAAAAGAAAGAAGAGAGAAAAGGTAAAAGAAACTAATGCCGACACCAATAGATCGAAGAAAACGAAGATATCCCGCAATCGCTGCACCCTCCGGAGAAGTCCCACCGCTTCCTAGCACATCAAGTCGCCGCATATAAGCAACACCTTCAACAAGGAAGCGACGATGTCACCGCTGCTGCCCGGACTCATCCTAGGGTTTCCCCCGGTATGTGGAGAGGATAGGGTAGGGGTACCCCCGACGCCCTTCAGGAAGGAAAGGAGACACCCGCAGGCGTCACCGCGTCGGCGTCGAACAGGCCGGCAGGGATTTCTCCCGATCCCCTAAACCACCACTCCCTCAGACGACTCGGAGTGCTACACCCAACTGCCACCAACCAGCATGCGCCACCACGATCTTGAAGCCATCCTCGCTGTCTCACTGTGGTCCTAGACACGAGGCCTCGAGGGAAGGAAGGGCACAACAGGGTAAAGGGAAGCAGCGCCACAACCACGCGGGAGTGAACATCCTCCACCGCCAGCGCGGTAGCAGACCAGACGTGTCAGCAAAAACACACTGAGCCCAACCTAGCCTAACCGGGCCCAACCTGGCCCGTAAGGTTTCCGCCGCCACGCTGCAGCAGGCTGACGTGCAGCGCCGCCACCCACCGAACCCCACCGATGCCCCACGTCCACCTCCATGGAATAGCATCCGGGCCTGAGGCAGCCCTCCCTAACCCAGATGGGGCCTAAAAGGTCTGGGCTACGAGGGTGCATCCAGCCGCATGTCGGCGACCGGCCGCCACCAAGCCACCGCGCTGCCCCGGCCCGCCGCCAAGGAGCAGCACCTTCGCCACAGGAGCCACCTGGCCGCTCCGGACCAGCAACTAGCCTAGGAACACCGCCGCGGGCGCCGAGCTCCGCGCCTCCTTGCCACGCGCGCGGGGAATGGCCGGTCGCCGCCGCCGGCACCGCACGAGCAACGCCCGATGGCACGCGCCGACGGCGGCAGAGGGGAGGGGGAGGAGAAGGGGGACGTGCAGCGGTGCGTAGGGTTGGCTCCCTCTCGCCCGCGCGGGGGGGGGGCGAGAGCGAGCGAAGCGGTATCCTTGTTCATGAACTTCAAATACATGTTTAATAGAATTCATTATTTTGGTAAGGTTACTTTATGAATTACATTATCTTATTTGTAGCATATAGCATGATACTCCCTATGTAAATATAAGGCGCACATTTTTCGCACGATCTTTGATGCACAACTTTGACCACTAATATATACTAAATATGTTGAGTGAGAATGTATAAATAATTGTTGGATTCGTCTCGTAATTCTTTTTCATTTCATAAATATCTATACAAATTTTGTGGACATATTATAAATATAAATCATAGTTAAAATCGTAAGACATTGACCAACGAAAGCTAAGAATACTTTATGATGAACGGACTACAAAATATGCAAAAAAAAATCATAACACTAGATGCGCCAAATGGGCTTTTCACATCAGTCCTTCTGGCTTCGCTTTGTGCGACGCTCTACAAAGAGATCCTCGGGGCCCTTGGCGAATTGGCTGTCGTTGTAGTTTCAAGCAGAATAAAATCAACACTAAGACTTCTCCCATAAAGTTGACAGATGAATTCGTGCACGGAATCGTGTTAACGAATGATTGTGAAAAACACCAAGCAATCTGCAAACTGAAGGAATACATCGTAATTATAGAGTTCAAAGAACATCAGCTCAGACCTAACCTTCAGTTCAGGTCTAATACGCACATAGTAGAAAGAATTGTAAATTGCAGAAGCTATGTTCAGGTCTAACAAGCACATAGTAGAAAGAACTGTAAATTGCAATGTTCAGTTCAGTGCCGAGGATGATCTGGTTTACTTTGCGAAACGCTCATATGGGCCTTACCGGTAACCGGTTTCGGTCTTCTTTTCTTTTCGACCACTCCGTCAACTTTCGGCGAGTCTATTTTCCGAATTTGAATACGTCCAAAAAAAAATATTTTCCGAATTTGAACGAGGCTCGGACATCAGCTGCGATCGAGGCATCGAGCGCCCTGCTCCAGTCGGAATCGAATTTTCTGGCCGCGTCTTCAAATAGGAGCGTGACCCGTACGCCTCCTCTTCCTCAACACAAGTCCAGAACAGGAACGCAGCAAACACTGATCGGAGTAATACTACGAGACAAGCACATCGAATCGAGATCAACGATCCAGAGGCGCTGAACACGATGTCGGCCGCGCCGTCGAAGAAGGCCGCGAACCGGCTGGTGGTGGAGGAGGCGACCGACGACGACAACTCCATGTGCAAGCTCCACCCGGCCACCATGGAGAGCCTCTCGATATTCACTGGCGACGTCGTGCTGCTCAAGGGCAAGCGCCGCCGCAGCACGCTCTGCATCGCCATCGCCGACGACACATGCGAGGAGCACAAGATGAAGATCAACAAGGTGGTCCGCTCCAACCTGCGCGTCCGCGTCGCCGACGTCGTGTCCGTGCACCAGTGCCACGACGCCAGGCACGGGACGCGCGTGCACGTCCTGCCGGTGGACGACACCGTCGAGGGCATCACCGGCAGCCTCTTCGAATCGTACCTCAAGCCCTACTTCATGGACGCCTACCGGCCCGTCCGCAAGGGCGACCTCTTCCTCGTGCGCGGCGGCATGCGGAGCGTCGAGTTCAAGGTCATGGACATCGATCAGGGCGAGGACCTCGAGTACTGCATTGTGGCTGCCGACACGGAGATCTTCTGTGAGGGAGAGCCCGTGAAGAGGGAGGACGAGGAGAGGCTCGATGACGTCGGCTACGATGACGTGGGTGGTATGCGCAAGCAGATGACGCAGATAAGGGAGTTGGTCGAGCTGCCGCTCAGGCACCCGCAGCTCTTCAAGTCCATCGGCGTCAAGCCTCCCAAGGGCATCCTTCTCTACGGCCCTCCCGGCTCCGGCAAGACCCTCATCGCCCGCGCCGTGGCCAACGAGACCGGGGCCTTCTTCTTCTGCATCAACGGCCCGGAGATCATGTCCAAGATGGCCGGAGAGAGCGAGAGCAACCTCAGGAAGGCATTCGACGAGGCGGAGAAGAACGCGCCCTCCATCATCTTCATTGACGAGATCGACTCCATCGCTCCCAACAGGGAGAAGACCCACGGCGAGGTCGAGAGGCGTATCGTCTCCCAGCTGCTCACCTTGATGGACGGCATGAAGGCCCGCGCGCACGTCATCGTTATGGGCGCCACGAACCGCCCGAACAGCATCGACCCTGCCCTCCGGCGCTTTGGTAGGTTCGATCGCGAGATCGACATTGGCGTACCGGATGAGGTCGGCCGCCTCAAGGTCCTCCGCATCCACACCAAGAATATGAAGCTGGATGTTGACGTCAACTTGGAGGTGGTTGCCAAGGATACGCACGGCTACGTCGGTGCCGACTTGGCCGCGCTCTGCACCGAGGCGGCACTGCAATGCATCAGGGAGAAGATGGACGTGATCGACCTAGAGGACGACACCATCGACGCGGAGATCTTGAACTCCATGGCCGTCACCAATGACCACCTTAAAACGGCTCTCGTCGGCACGAATCCATCTGCACTTCGGGAGACCGTCGTCGAGGTGCCCAACGTCAGCTGGAACGACATCGGCGGCCTCGACGGCGTCAAGAGGGAGCTCCAAGAGACCGTCCAGTACCCAGTGGAACATCCGGAGAAGTTTGAGAAGTTCGGCATGTCGCCTTCCAAGGGTGTCCTCTTCTACGGGCCACCGGGGTGCGGCAAAACCTTGCTAGCCAAGGCGATCGCTAATGAATGCCAGGCCAACTTCATCAGCATCAAGGGACCTGAGCTGCTCACGATGTGGTTTGGCGAGAGCGAGGCCAACGTTCGTGAGATCTTTGACAAGGCGCGCCAGTCTGCACCGTGCATCCTGTTCTTCGACGAGCTCGATTCCATCGCGATGCAAAGGGGCGGGAGCGTGGGCGACGCCGGCGGCGCGGCGGACAGGGTTCTGAACCAGCTGCTGACCGAAATGGACGGCATGAACGCCAAGAAGACGGTGTTCATCATTGGCGCCACCAACCGGCCTGACATCATCGACTCGGCGCTGCTCCGGCCCGGCCGCCTGGACCAGCTCATCTACATCCCCTTGCCCGACGAGGCCTCAAGGCAGCAGATCTTCAAGGCCTGTCTCAGGAAGTCTCCCGTGGCCAAGGACGTCGACCTCGGTGCGCTCGCGAGGTTCACGGCAGGGTTCAGTGGCGCCGACATCACAGAGATCTGCCAGAGGGCGTGCAAGTATGCGATCAAGGAAGACATCGAAAAGGACATGGAGAGGCAGAGGCTGGGGAAAGATAGCATGGAGGTAGACTGTGTGCAGGAAGCAGAGGAGGTGGCTGAGATCAAGGCAGCTCACTTTGAGGAGTCAATGAAGTATGCAAGGAGGAGCGTGAGCGACGGCGACATCAGGAAGTACCAGGCCTTTGCTCAGACGCTCCAGCAGTCCAGAGGGTTCGGCACGGAGTTCCGCTTCCCGGCGCAGCCACAGGCGGCAGAAGCTGCTACCAACACCTTGGCGGCAGCTGATGAAGACGATCTGTACAATTGAGCCATCGTTATTAGAAACTTAAGTAGCATAGTTTCTGGTTTTTGTTCTGTTTCCTCCTGTCTGTTAGCATTTTGTTGGTACTCACTTTTTCGTATGTAGTAAGTATTTAAATCATATAAATAAACTGTCATGAAATAAGAAGCTCCCTGTTGGCCCAAAGAAAACATATGCGCACTTTTATTTTCAGCAAACTCTGAAACTACCCCGAGCCGTTAACTGAAACCTCGCTGTGGCAATTCAGAACAGATGAATTAATGTGAAATGTTTGAAATGACTAAATATGAAGAAACCTGAAGCCAAAGATTGTTTGGATCCTTTTAGTAGGATGTGTGTAAACTCTGAATATTAAAACCTGTGGCTCACAGCAGTCTTAGTTGCAGGGATTTTTTTTTTGTCAAATTATCATATGGGCAGATCATAATATACACTTAGAAATCAGAACCAGCAAGAGGCAAGTTAAGGAGGGGTAGATTGTGCGTTTGTATGTAACTGTTATGAGACATATCTAACTTGGGTATACTGGTTCAAGTTATGGGGTTGGCTTTTCAATTGAACACGGGAAGGTTTACTTTGACTTAAAATTTGACAGCGTTCTTTCTTTTATGCTGATAAAGTGATAAAGTGCGCTAGAGGGAGTTGCAATCTACTGCATTGCTGCATCCTTCTTGCATTAATTCAGTAGTACTACCCGGTTGCCTTCGTGACTGTTTTTCGTGTGCTCCAAAAGATATTCTCATGTTTGCTAGGAATGTGTAGTTAATTGATGAAACTGTGTTCTGACCTCCTGATAGATTTTTCAAGGATAGATTGTGTGGTTTACATGTGTCTGAACAATAAAACTTAATAGTATGACTTTTTCTTCTGAAGTTTCTCTAAAGTAGCTCATCCTCGAGACTGAACGTTTTTTTTTTACATTGTATATGAATCTATCTAGACAGAATTACCTGTTCTTTAAACTATATATGCATGATTATTTTGGTATTTTACCATATAATTTACAGTAGTAAATGAAAAATTGTCTATATGATGTTACATGGTAATTAAAAGTTTCATGTAATAAACTAGCCTATTTGCATAGGATGTACATGCTAATTGTTTTAGTAATTCACTTTTTTTTTGTAAACTCGTGGGCCTTTCAGCCCTTTTATTTGCTTGGGCTATTTGATATTTGACTTGCGGGCCATGAATAAATTGGGCTAGTTTATGGTACAGGAAGAAAAACGGTGGGCTGATTCAACAGAATACGGGTTTTCTCCATTGATCGTTTTTTTGTTCAGGACATATAAATAGAAACGGGGAAAATAACAACATGTGTTCCTATTGATTAAGAAAAATCGACTGTTCACAAATTAGAAAACAACAGAATGTCAAGTAGAGTGCCCCTTGGCTTATCTCTGATGAAAGATTAGTACCTGTACATAGCGTCCCTCGTCACATAACAGTATCAGGAAAAAAAGGTTTATGACCATGCACAACATAATGGAACTAGAAAATCATCCGGGTACAGTAAACGGTGTGGTATGGTCTTAGAGCATCTCTAGCTAGACCCCCAAACCGTAAACCCCAAAACGACATATCTAGGTAACCCCAAACACGTTTTGCGGGCTGAAAAACGGCCCCGCAGCCCAGACCCGTAAAACACGGCCCGCATAACAGCATATTTAGCGCGTCTGGGCTGCGTGGCCATTTTTCAGCCCGCAACCAAAAACCGAAAACAAAGGGTTTATGCAAATCATCCGCTAATTCTCAATGAAGCAAAATAATCATGTAAAATAGATTGTTCAAAGTACTCAATCATACATGAAACACGGCACCAAAAGAAGATCGAACATCGCAGTATCAAGGAGGAAAGTGATCACGTGTCACCGTCGGTTGCCGGCGCATCGACATGGCCGCCACCACTCGCCGTAGCATCTTCACCTCCGGCATTCATCTTGGCAGCCATGGCAGCGCGTGCAGCTTTCCTCCTTCGCGCCAAGATCTGCGTCTTCGTAAGCTTCCACCACTCAAGGCTTGCCTCATCCATGCCAGTCGGTTTCATCATCATAGTGGCATTCTCCGCCGCGATGAGCTCCGCCATGGCCCGGTGCTCATCAGCGCGTGCTCTCCTCTCGTCGATCTCGGCCTTGCTCTTTGCATCCTCCCGGAGCGTGATCCATTTTGCCTCCTTCTCCTTGTTCTTCGACTCCATCATCTCCTTCTTTGCCTCCAAAGTTTTTCATCACCAACAACTCTTTGGATTTGACCATAACATCAATCTTGAGAGACAATGATGCGGCCTCTCCTTGTTTATTGATCTTGTCCTTGGTTGTCTTTGCTCCATCCGGCCTCTTCTTGTTCTTCTTGGTCTCAAGCACATCATCCTCCTCCACATCCTCCAACTCGACAAGCTTATGCCTTGGCGGTGGCGCCTCTTGCTCCCTCAACGTCCATTTTGGATTGTGCTCAAGAAGGGTATAGCAATGAGGGAATTTAAGCGGCATGCCTTTCAACCCCAGCATTTACCGATACCTTATTTGCGCAATAGAATCCCAATCGCTAGCGTTGGTGCCGCTCAGTGGCGCGTTCCTCACGCCCTCAATGCAACCGGCCCACCGGTTGCACGCCGTCTTGATGGTATCCCATCGGTCTTGGAGTGGGCGGTAGGAGTGGGTCGGAGTAGAACAGAGAGGCGACATCAATTGGAAAAACTTGTCCTTGATGCGTTGCCAATACCTCTTTCCGGTTTGATCGTTACAGATCACGGCATCCATCGAAACCTCCTCCCAAGCCCGGATCAAGATCACATCTTCAAATTTGGTGTAGTTGCCGGACCGGATCGCTCTCCCTTTCTCCTTGGCCACCGCCCCATTGAACGCCCCTCTTCTATCTCTTCCAACTCATCTTCATCCTCGTCGTCGGCGTCTTCTTCTTCCTCAAACTCCTCGCACTCGAGTCCCTCCTCCAAACCGTCATTGTAGTCACCGTAATCCGTAACCGGCGGAGAGTCGATGTCGACGGAAGCCTCGTTGAGAACGTCAACGTACGACTCCGGTGAGACATCAACGACGGGTTCGTCGACCACCTTGCGCGCAACAGCTGGTGCCGATGGCGCCTTCGCCATCGTTGCCGTCAAAGCAGTCAGCGACACCATCTTGGATGCGGCTGGCTTCTTCGCAGCCTTCTTCGGCGCCGCCTTCTTCGGTGCCGGCACCGACGCCTTGTTGCCCGGCTGCTTCGCCCGCTTGGGCGGAACAGGAGGGGCAGCCGGTGCAGGAGGGGCAGCTGCAGCGGGAGGCACGGGGACGACGTGCTGCCCCAGCCGCTTCCGCTTTTCGAGAGCAACAGCAGCGGGAGGCGCGTCGACCACGAGGCCCTCTGTGGCGGCTGGCGCGGCGGCACTAGATCCATATGCGGTCGGTGGAGCGGTCCGCGCGGCGCGGTCTGGCCTGGGAGCAACGACGGATTGATGGTGTACATGTCGGTGCGGGCGCACGGCTGCGGTGGCCGGAGAGGAGTGGAGGCGGCGAATCAGGAGCGGTAGGTGGGGTGGAAGCGGGAAAGGAACGAGCCGAAACTTCCTTCGTGCCAACGCGGGGGGAGAAGATGGGGTTCGTGCTCGCACAGCCTTCCCAACCCTGGAACTTGGGGTTTCCGCGGCGCGAAACGGGATACCCTGGAATTTTGGGGTCCGATGCGGTGTCTGAAATGTCCCTTTTTTCCCCTCCGAACCGGAAAACAGCGGTTATTATGGGGATGGGGTCCGATGGGGGATCTGCTAGATGCTCTTATGGGTCAAGAAAAGGCCATAGTCACATTCGCAAAAAAAAAAAGGCCATAGTCAGATTTTTTTATCCTGCACAGGCAGGAGCTCTGCTTATTTTTATTAAAGAAAAGGGAATGTAAAAACCACGTGAATTACAAGGAAGTTTGTAACCACTCACACACCACCTGCTCAAATAAGCAGGGCGAAACCACCAGAAAAAAATAAAACGGAACACCTGCACATTCACATGGGAGAAAGCTAAATCCACCATCTGAGCTTCCTCCCGGATAACAGTAGCCAATCTCTCCACCGGCAAGCTTAAATTCTGAAAAACGCGTCTCCCTATCTCTTCCATATATACCGCACAATGTAGACATAAACCCTTGCATCT
The DNA here is from genome assembly GCA_030979885.1 of Lolium multiflorum. Taxonomy (NCBI): domain Eukaryota; kingdom Viridiplantae; phylum Streptophyta; class Magnoliopsida; order Poales; family Poaceae; genus Lolium; species Lolium multiflorum. The sequence goes on from CM061749.1 coordinate 106,567,267, forward strand.
CTTCTAGCACTTTCACCTTTTTTAAACATAAGGCCTAGGCCCAGCTTTAAATTAATAAAACCATAAGAGTCACTACGGGGAAATCAGGCGCTGCCGTGCAGCATATCATTGCCGTGAGGCACCGCACGGCAAAGACTTCTTTGTCGTGCGACGCCAGAGGCACGCACGGCAAAGAATATGTGCACGGCAAAGTTACAGGGTGGCGCACGGCAAAGATACAGAGCACGGCAACTCACCGTGCCTCACGGCAACGCCCCGCACGGCAAAGTCCTCAAACACGCACGCAAGAAATCATGACGGCAAAGGCAAAGAAGGCCGCACGGCAAAGAAACGTGCTCGGCAAAGGACTGGGACGTTGCCGTGGGCTTCTCTTTGCCGTGACGCTAGATAAAATGCACGGCAAAGGAGCCTTTGCCGTGTCCTTTTTGTCGTGCGCCATACTTCATTTTATTTGTTTTTCTTTCTATTTTATTTCATCTCATACTTATATTTATTTTTTATTAGTTTCACTTTTTGATGAATATTTATTAGTGTTACTTAAGACAATGTGCAATACAAAATTACTCTCCATGTTCATCCCCCACATATATCGGGTTTCGGAGCAATTACGCGCTTCGGAAAATCTGCTAAGTGTTATCGCCCAAATGTGAGGAAGGTCACACCGGGAGCTACTTTTGCACAATTACACCTTGCATCACACTTTGACACATAGCATAGGCCCACATGCAAGATTTGGTGGGGTTCCATTGCTCGGTCGTTCTCCCCTCCTAGCTCCCCCAAAACAGAACGCGTGCCCGCGGGTCTACCCCAGATTTCTCCGCGCGAGGGTGCACCAATGTAACTTTTCATTCTTTTAGGTTTGTTTAGGACATATACACATGGAGAACCAAGATTGGGACCCTTTGGCACATATACCCGCAGCTAGAGCCATTATCACACGATCGAGGGTGTGCCTGATCTACTGGTTAGGGTTTGGTGTAGGGTTAGGGCTAGGGTTTAGGGTAGGGCTAGGTTTAGGTTAAAGGTAAGTATTTATGGTTAGGTATTGGTTTAGGGTATAGGTTTAGGGTTAGGGTTTATGATGCATGGTTATGCATCCGGTCGTGGTTTAGGGTTTTAGAGGGGTTTTAGTGCTCGAAGCCTCCCCGGTTTAGGGTTTAGGGGAGCTACTTTTGCACCATTAGACCTTGCACCACACTTTGACACATATCATAGGTCCACATGCAAGATTTGGTGGGGTTCCGGTGCTCCGGCGGTCGTTATCCCCTCCTTCCCCCAAAACAGCGGAACGGCGGGTCTACCCCCTAGATTTCTCCGCGCGAGGGTGCACCAATGTAACTTTTCATTCTTTTAGGTTTTTTAGGACATATACACATGGAGAACCAAGATTGGGACCCTTTGGCACATATACCCGCAGCTCGAGCCATTATCACACGATCGAGGGTGTGCCTGATCTACTGGTTAGGGTTTGGTGTAGGGTTAGGGCTAGGGTTTGGGGGTAGGGCTAGGGTTTAGGTTCAAGGTAAGTATTTATGGTTAGGTATAGGTTTAGGGTATAGGGTTAGGGCTAGGGTTTATGATGCATGGTTTTGTAGCTCCGGTGTGTGGTTTAGGGTTTTAGAGGGGTTTTAGTGCTCGAAGCCTCCAGTTTAGGGTTTAGGGTACCGGGAGCTACTTTTGCACCATTTGACATTGCACCACACTTTGACACATATCATAGGTCCACATGCAAGATTTGGTGGGGTTCGGTGCTCCGCGGTCGTTCTCCCTCCTTCCCCAAAACAATGAACGTGTGCCCTGGGTCTACCCCTAGATTTCTCCGTGCGAGGGTGCACCAATGTAACTTTCATTCTTTTAGGTTTGTTTAGGACATATACACATGGAGAACCAATATTGGGGCTTTGGCACATATACCCGCAGCTCGAGCCATTATCACACGATCGAGGGTGCCTGATCTAGTGGTTAGGGTTTGGTGTAGGGTTAGGGCTAGGGTTTAGGGGTAGGGGCTAGGGTTTAGGTTAAAGGTAAGTATTTATGGTTAGGTATAGGTTTAGGGTATAGGGTTAGGGCTAGGGTTTATGATGCATGGTTTTGCACCCTGCGTGGTTTAGGGTTTTAGGGGTTTTAGTGCTCGAAGCCTCCCAGTTTAGGGTTTAGGGTACCGGGAGCTACTTTTGCACCATTAGACCTTGAACCACACTTTCACACATATCATAGGTCCACATGCAAGATTTGGTGGGATTCCGGTGCGGTCGTTCTCCCCTCCTTCCCCAAAACAGCGGAACATGTGCCCGGCGGGTCTACCTCTCCGCGCAGGGTGCACCAATGTAACTTTTCATTCTTTTAGGTTTTTTTAGGACATATACACATGGAGAACCAAGATTGGGACCCTTTGGCACATATACCCGCAGCTCGAGCCATTATCACACGATCGAGGGTGTGCGATCTAGTGGTTAGGGTTGGTAGGGTTAGGGCTAGGGTTTAGGGGGTAGGGCTAGGGTTTAGGTTAAAGGTAAGTATTTATGGTTAGGTATAGGTTTAGGGTATAGGGTTAGGGTTAGGGTTTATGATGCATGGTTCTACAGCTCGGCCGTGGTTTAGGGTTTTAGAGGGTTTTAGTGCTTTCCCCTTTAGGGTTTAGGGTTTAGGGGAGCTACTTTGCACCATTAGACCTTGCACCACACTTTCACACATATCATAGGTCCACATGCAAGATTTGGTGGGGTTCAGTGTTCCGGCGGTCGTTCTCCCCTCCTTCCCCCAAAACAGCGGAACGTGTGCCCCGGCGGGTCTACTCCCCCTAGATTTCTCCGCGCGAGGGTGCACCAATGTAACTTTTCATTCTTTTAGGGTTAGGTATAGGTTTAGGGTTTAGGGTTAGGGTTAGGGTTTATGATGCATGGTTTTGCAGCTCCGGTGTGTCAACTCCGGTGTCAGCACGTGTAGTCATGACTACTGCATGCCGGCCTGGCATGACATGATGCGATCTGCTGAGGAGGGTCAAGGTAAAGATATTTGCATAGCCTTTATTCTTGCTCTGCTAATTTGAGCATGCATTCATTCATTTCATAGCATGGTACACATTTTCCTCCTTCTCTTCTTGATCGAGTCTTATTTACGGCTTTCTCTCAAGGATCAGACCCACGTGAAAATGCAATACAATAATTGTACAAGTTAGTAGTTGTATTCTATGTAACCTCCTACAATGGTTTTGAGTGAACCAAAGCATACTATCTAGCCTCAAATCACTTATATCAATGTCAGCACTAAAGGGTACAAAATCATCCTAGCACCCTTATAAATGAAATGGTAAAAAAAAAATCGTTGCAAAGGCGCACGGCAAAGAAGCCTGCCGCACGACAAAGGCTGCCCTGCGCACGGCAAAGACGCCCCGCACGGCAAAGGTTCTTCGCCGCACGGCAAAGAAGCCCGCACGGCAAAGCCTGCGGATAAGATCTGGTCGGGACGCGCCCTGAGCCACAAAAACGCCCGGTCGACTCTCTCCGCTCACCCCCCGCGCCGCCGCCACACGCACGCAGGCCGCACGCCGCCGCCTCGATCTCCTTCGCTGCCGCGACTGCTGCACTCCGCCGCTGCTACTGCTACTCCCCCGCCCCTTCCCGCGCCGCCTGTTGCTCTCACCCGCCATTGCTGCTCCCCACGTGCCATTCATGCTGCTGCAGGCCGCGGCTCGCCCCACGGCTCGCTGGCGCCACCACCCGAGCCACTACTCGCCACCACCCGAGCCGCCACCACTCGCTCGCCACCTCCCGCGGCGGCCACCACCAGAGGAGGGTAAGGTATATATGTGCCTCTTCTTTTTTTTCAAATTTTCATATTACTTATTGTATTTAGGGTAGTTAAAAAATATTATGCATGCTAATTAGTAGTTACAATAAATATGCATGAAAAATAGGGTAGTTTAGTATAGAAATTATTTTAGGAAGTGGAGGGCACAATTTATTAGAAATATTGTATTTACAATAGTGGGATTTAGAGCAAACAAATGGTCATATGATAGCCATATATATGCTTGTAAATATTCATTTTTCCGCATTTGCAGACGATGTTTCGAGGTGGACACAGGGGCCGGCGTTGTCGGGGTGCTTGAGGAGCGTTGCTCAGAGGGACCGTTTTACCGGAGGGGATTTTGCCGGAGGGTTGTCGATCTTCTTCGCCGGCTGTCGATCACGCTTCGAGGGTGAGAATCCGTTTGCCTCTTTTGTACCTAGGTTTTTTGTGTCTAGATCACCAAGTCTGTCGCGATACCTAGGCGTCTCTTCCCGACCGTAAGGGTTACGCGGATAAATATGCATTAGTGGTCTCGCATATTATGAACCGTAACTCTTACGGCATTTATCGGGACAGCCGGCGGATGCGTAGTTGGGTACGTTCTCGTGCTCTACCCCGATCCGAGACAGAATTTCGGTAGCGCCTCCCCGTTGTTCTCCGGATGCACACCCTCTCGGCTTTTTGCCGAGACGTGTATCGGAGAGCAGCGGGGAGTGCCGCCGAAATTCTGTCTCGATCGGGGTTGAGCTGGGCGAACGTACTCAATCTACGGATCCGGCGGCTGCTAGGAGCCCACCTAGTAGAGTTTCAGGTTGATGCACGCGTAAAAAAAATAAATATATGATGCATTTATTCCCTATTTGATATATAAATTCTATTTTCGTCTGTTTTGTTGCTGATTAGAGGATGGATAATCGTGGCTGGATGTACGATGGCAGAATCAGTGGAACTATACTGATGAATGGGGAGAAAAGACCGAGCAGTTTGTGGATAGGGTGTTTGCCATCCCTAGCAGACCTATAAGTGTTTGGTGCCCTTGTAGTAAGTGCGCTAACCGAAAGGCACAGGACAAGGAAACTATGAGTATGCACCTGATCAAGTTTGGGTTCACACCGTCCTACAGGATTTGGACTTACCATGGAGAAAAGGCAAAGAAACGTGCTAGGAAGGAGGTGCGGGATTCAACCTAGGGGGGAATATGACACTGGTTTTGATAGGTGCTTAGAAAACTTGGCTAATGGTAATGTGCCTGAAAGCCCTCATGTAGAGGTGGAGACACCTCAGGATGCGGAGACAAGTGAGGACCCGGAGGAAAACACAAAGGAGTATTATGAGGCTCTGTTTGCTTCGCAGAAACCCCTACATGAAAATACGAGGTTACCCAACTAGATGCCATCGCTCGCCTTATGGCCTTGAAGTGCCATAGGAACTTATGCAGAGATGGGTTCGATGAACTTCTGGTCATCGTAGGCAGCCTTCTGCCGAAAGGGCACCTCTTGCCACAAAACTTCTACTATTCGACCAAATTGCTCAGTGACCTTAAGATGTCATCTCAGCAGATACACGCTTGTCCAAAGGGATGCATGCTATTCGAGAGGAGCACGCCGACACAAATTATTGCATCAAATGCAATTACTCTAGGTACTTTGAGGTAGACCGTAATGGTGATGGTCAAGAGGCAGACCACGGTTGCCAAGAATATCCTCCGCTATCTTCCAGTTCTACCGAGGATCCAGCGGCTCTTCATGACCGAGGATACTACCCAACAGATGAGGTGGGCCGTGGAAGGAAACAGATACACCGACAATATGATACATCCGTCGGATGGTACTGCATGGAAGAACTTTGTCAAGAAATTTCCACTGAAAGCAGGTGACCCGAGGAGCGTAGCAGTTGCGATATCAACCGATGGGTTCAATCCATATGGTATGTCGGCTGCAGTATACAGTTGTTGGCCAGTGTTTGTTATTCCCATGAACCTCCCCCTGGCGTCTCATGAGATCAGAGAACATGTTTGTGTCGATGATAATCCCAGGGCCCAAATACCCGGGTAAGAACATGAATGTGTACCTGGAACCGCTGGTGGATGACTTGGTTCGTGGCTGGGAAGGTCGCGATCCGAACATAAGACGCATCAAAGAAGGAGTACTTCGATATGTATGTGTGGTACCACACGTCCCTGCATGACCTGCCACCACGTGCTTTGTTCTGCGGGTGGTGAAGGGCCTTGCCCACAGTGCAGACAGGCCGTGACTTTCTTCTGGCTAAACAAGGGAGGCAAGTATTCATGCTTTGATGAAGGTCGACAGTTCCTTGAGCGGAGGCATGCATACATGAGTGATGTAAAGAGCTTCAAGAAAGGCCGTGTTGTCCGTGGCCCGAAGCCAATTCCGAAGACCGGAACGGAAATCAAGGCCGAGTTAGATGCTCTTAAGCCTAGCCCTGATGGGAATGGTTTCTTGGGATATGGGGAGACACACCAATGGACTCACAAGCCGTGCTTATGGAAGCTCCCTTACTTTGAGTTTCTCGAGCTCCCGCATAACATTGATGTAATGCACACCGAGAAGAATATCAGTGAAGCCATTTGGAGCACGATTGTGACCGAGAAGATGAAGGATAACATAAAGGCTCGAATTGATCAAGAAATGTGGTGCGATAGGCCGGAGTTGAACATGCAGCCACCTCATGGTGCCAAAAAAACTTGGACTAAGCCACACGCTCCGTTCTGCCTCACAAAGGCCCAAAAAAGGGAGGTCTTCCAATGGATGAAGGACTCCTTGTTTTTCCCCGATGGGTTCGCAGCCAACTGGATGAGGGGTCTGAACATTGAAACGTTGCGAGTACAAGGGCTGAAGAGTCATGACTACCACATATGGCTTGAGCGGATAATGCCGGTGATGATTCGAGGCTACGTCCCTGAGAAGACTTGGCGAGTGCTAGCGAGGTTGAGTTTTTTCTTCCGCCAGATTTGTGCTAGGGAGTTAGACACTAAAGTGATTGAGAAGCTGGATGAAGAGGCACCCGTGTTGCTTTGCGATCTAGAGAAGATCATTCCTCCAGGGTTCTTTAATCCGATGCAACATATGATCCTGCACCTCGCGGAGGAATGCTTAAAGGGGGGGCCGAATTGGGGCCGTTGGCAGTTTGGTCCCGAGAGAGAAACACAAATGCAAGATCGAAGCATCCATAGCCGAGGCAGTCCTGAACGTGGAGGTGGCAAACTTCACCACTAAGCACTATGATCCCAACATTCCCACAAAGCACAACCCGGTCCTCCGTTACAATGCCGCCAACAATGAAGAAGTACCCAAGCTTAGCATCTTCGTGGGCTTGGTGGCAAGTCAAGTGGCTCGAAGCCGTACAGAACGGACCTGCAGGAGCGGACTTGATCCACTCGTATGTCTTGAACACCATGGTCGAGTGAAGCCGTACATCGAGTAAGTGCGAACCATTTAGTTATTCGCAAACATTCACTCGTATTTTCGTGGCTAACTCTTCCTCTTTTCATCGGTATAGGCAATTCAAGGCTATACATTGGAAGAATACCCACAGGAGCCTACCCCAGAAGAATCCAAGCAAATTTTCGATAAGGGCGACGTTTTCGGTTTCAGTAGCTGGTTCTGTAATTTGGTACTTTTCTATCCAAATTAGCTAGCACTTCCGACATTTATCGGTCATTTCTCGTTCTAAACTTCTCGTGCTAAACTTGTAGGCAAGAACTGACAAAGAGATGAAGTCAGCTAAGAAAAACTAGGGGCTTGACCATTCCCTCGAAGCGTTCAACTCTACGATGAACGGGTATCGCTTCCACACCCATAAATACACAACAAGCCGCCCTAACGCAAGACAATAAATAGGGGGTGGTATGTCAAGGTGACGATGGCTCCATTACTATGGAAGAGTCGAGGATATATACGAGCTGAATTACGGGTTTCAGAAAGGGCTAAATCCCGTCGTCTTCAAATGTCATTGGTTTGACCCACGTCGGGTGAGACGGGATCCTAAAATTGGGTTGGTCGAAGTTGAAAGGAACTCTGTTTATAAGGGAGAGGATGTGTACATCTTGGCTACCCAGGCCACAAGTATTCTATCTCCGTACGCGTGCAGTAAACCCGACAAAACGCCTACATGGATGGGATGTTGTGATGACTGCTCATCGCAATAGGCCGCCCCGCCAAACAAGGACGACACGCCAGAGACCTCACAAAGAGTGTCGAAGTTCTATCAGAAGAAGGGCTCCCCGGCATTTCACAATCGCTTTGCCGACTATCGATGACATGGTCGTAGACGATGAACAAGAAGATGCGGGCATGATGGGGACAATGCAGAAGATGAAGCGAGGATGTTTGTGCCCCGGAAGACCTGAGTTTGCTCGAGGCGCTCAGAGCAGGATTGACCTCCATGCAGATGGACCCCCCAGGTTTCATTGATGATTATTGGTTCGCCGAGCCTGATGACGATGAGGAGACACGCGGTCCAATCACGGATGGCGACACAGGCTACTGATCTATGTAGTAGTAATTGTGAGGCTAGCCTATTTGTAATAACTCTGTGTAATAGTGATTGTCTAGCTAGATTATTTGTAAGAACTCCGTGCTATGTTTGAGAGAACTCTATCCTAGCTATTTGTTGCTTCCACTAATTAATGTTCATCCTTTTGCATTATTGTTGCTTTCATTAATGTTCATCTACTTATATTTCTGTTGCTTTCACTAATATTTATCTCTTTACAATATTGCGTACTAATAAACCACTCTCTTCATTTGTGTTTGCAGGTGATTGAAGCATGCCGCCAAAAAAAGGGGCGGCGGTCTTAAAAAGAAGCTCAAGGACTTGGTAGGTGTAGGGACTTCGAGGCGGGGCCGAGCACTACCCCCTCCTAGCCCTCCCACAGGGCGGCCACAGAGGAAGAATGCGACGGGTGACACTTAGTCCTAGCCCCCTCCCGCACCGATGATGATGACGAGGAGGAGGATGCAGAGCACCACGGGGTGGGGAGGACCAGGAGGAGGATGGAGGCGCAGAGGAGGAGGATGAGGAGGACCTCTCGGAGGATGAGGGGTTGGGGAACTTAGTGTTCGATCCGATCAAAGCCTACATTGGAAAGCGCCGAGGATTACCAGTGTTCCAGCTGTGGGAGAGGCGAGGCCACGTGATAGGAAGCCATCGGCGTGGGATAACACAGCTCCTCGCGTCGAAGGACTGGCGCTACAGGCACGTTGTTCTACAGCCCTATGGAAGGAGGTACATGTTAATTTTTGGCATTTCGTTATTTTGTCATTATCAAAATTATTATCACATACATATTGATGTTGTCGTTTCATGGTGCAGCTGTTCCAAGAATGAAGACCCGTCGCAGAGACCGCCACGTGGGTACTCGAACATCCTTGGGGGCCTACTTAGATGGTATTTCCCCGGGATAGTCAATCTCCCTACTGGTGGCTGCGACGTAGCTTGGAGGTGGGCGCACTACAGCCTCGCGGAAGATCCTCTTGGCCGCGGCACCGCGGCGGATTTGGTTGTTGCCAAATTCTGGGTACGTGACTTTTGACTTCTTACCATTCATACACTCTCCTTGGTTCACAATAATTGCACTAATGCCCCTTGTTTTACCTATGTGCATGGTTGCAGAAATACTTCAAGAGGGCCGAGGGCAAGGAGAATGCGTGCGATGATGTCCTACACCAGCTTGCAAGGAAGAGGGTGACTGGCATGCACTACGAGGCACGTGTTCAATGCGTCCGCGATCGGCACGCCGACCGCTCGTCCACATGACTAAGAGGTCGCTCGCGACACGCTCATGCAGCCGTGGCAGTACTTGGTGTATTTTCATTTATGTGTTATTGATTTCTTTATCGCCATGTAGTTTATTTTACCATAATGGGTTTATTCTTGGCATGTAGAACCCTCCTCAGTACGTCGGCAACGACGAGAGGTGTTTCTTGCGATGGTCATGTGGTGGACATGCCCCCAACACCTGAAGAAGCACGAGGAGGGCAAGAAGAAGCGGGCAGAGCGCGGTGGATCGCATATCCAAGGCAGCATCCCCATCTCTCTTCACCTGCAGAAGGAGGCGAGCAAACTAATGGTTCCTTCATTCTTTGAATTCATGTTATATATTTGTTAACTCCGCAAGGGTGTGTCACTTCACTCAATTACATGTTCTCTTTTGCAGGAAGTCAGGACAGGAGCGAAGCCTAACGTCTTTGCCGTGCTAAAGAAGATGAAGCAAAGGAAGACGCCTGATCCTGAGACGGTCCGTGTGGGTTAACCCGCAATCCGAGACCCAGGTGCACGTCGTATGTCTCCAAGTTCAAGCAGAAGTACTGGCGAGGACGCCAACCTAGAGGCCGAGGACTTTGACCCGAGGTCGCGGTGCTTGCGGGAGAAGGCTTGAAGCATGGCCGCCTATGGTTTGGTGACGGGTGCGTCGACCTGAAGGTTCCCTCTCTCCGCCAGATCCGTCGTGGTCGTAAGAGCGGCCAGCCTGAGGTAGAGCCCCGCCACGGGCTTCGGATCTAGCTGTCGAGCGGTTACGGGTATGTTCTTCCTCGGGTCTCTACATTTCCTTTACATGCTTTCCATTGAAATGTTAATGACATCGCGGCAACACAACGTAGGAGGAGATGGCAGCGAAGGAGCAGGCGGCCAGGAGCAAAGGGCGTAGATGGAGCAGCAGATTCTGAGTACCAAAGAAGAAAGACATGATGATGCAATAGATGCAATAGCAGCAGCAGATGATGCAGCAAAGCAGCAGGCATGCATGAGCCGGCTGATGAGCCGATTTGTTCTGATTTCTCCACCGGGAGTCTTCCTGCTCCTCCACCTTTACTCCATGCCGTGGATGCCGCCACCGCCCACTCAGACCCCGGGGACACCTACACCGTCAACAACATGAACATCATCCGGAGCATGAACCGCGGTGAGTCCTCTGCCCAACCCGCTACTTGTACTTGTTCAAGTGTTCAATATGCAAATGTTCATTCCATCAACCTGCTTATAGATTATCTGTCACAAGGCAATGACGATGAGGCCGGCGGAAGCGGAGGAGGACAAGGTTGATGGCATGGTCTTCGTGCACTTTGTCGGTTTGTATGCTTGTAATGGATTGTAATAATGGACATTGCACTATGGACTCTATGTAACTAGTGTGGATGGACTATGGACTCTATGTAACGGATTGTATGCATGAACTATGTGTTGCTCGACGTATTTGTGGTGTTGTTGATGTGTTTGATGATCATATGTTGATATATATGCTATATTTGTGAAATGCAATATTTGAACTGCAGGGATAAATGAAAAAAGCAAAAATGAAAATATCTTTGTCGTGTGTACACGGCAAAGGACTTTTGGTCACTTTGCCGGTGCACACGCACGGCAAAGGCCACGTGGCGCCACCTGCGCGCCTGGAGCCCCCGGAGGCGTGCTCAGAGGGGACTTTGCCGCGCGGCTCTTGCATGCTAGCGCAGACGGCAAAGAGTGTCGCACGCAAGACGCACGCGACGCAAAGAATGCGCCAAGACGGCAAAGAGCAGGCCGCGACGGTAATGGTAGTTGCACGGCAGCTCAAATACAGACGGTAAAGTCAGGCGCAAGACGGGAGCAGCTCACACGGGCAGCTCAAATGCGCACGACGGCAGCGTCTCTTGCCGCAAATGTCGACGCAGACGGTAATGGTGCCATGCCGCCGGAAGCTTTGTCTGGCGGTCTTTGTCGTGCGTCCGCGACGGGTAACGCTTTGTTGCAAACAGGGCCCTTTGCTGCGAATTGTCGCACGGCAGCATCCTTCTTTCCCGTAGTGAGTCAATACAACACACACCGCAGAACAGAAACCTCCATGAGACAATGCTGCCATACAAGTACCCAAGTCTGAAACTCATAGAAATAAACAGCCAGAAGGTAGCGAGGAGCCGCGCGAAGTAGGAAAACGTCAGACCACCCATGATGTCGATGTCGTCAGCGTCCTCCGGCCCTGATCCTTGCGTGCAGCCTCCTAACCTCGTCCAGCGCCACGTCCAGCAGCGGGCGGTCCTTCCGTCTGACCAGTACCCTCCGGCTCTGCATGTAGATAGACATTTTGAAGATTGCATCAGCTGGGCTGGAAATCAGGGAGCCTTCAATAGCAAGCTTGTTGCGGACGTTCCAAAGCGCCCAACTCTGGGCAGCGAAGGTGTACCAAGCTATTCTACGAAGTCTACCCGTCAAGCCATTGGCAATGGCAACAAAGTCCGCAGCCCCTGTTGGGTCCCAAGAGCAGGCAAGGAGATCCCTAATCCCTGCCCACATAAATCTCGCAATGTGACAGGTGAAGAAGATATGATCACAAGTTTCCCATTCCCCACAAAGGGCGCACCGCCCGTTCGATGGCCCGTTCCGCTTGAGCAATTGGTCCCCGGAGGGAAGCCTACCACGGATAAGTTGCCATAAGAACACCCTGATCTTCGGCGGTACCCTCGTGCGCCAAATCTCCTTAAAGTGGGTAACCGTCCCCCCTCGGGACAGTTTAGAGTACATCGAGTTGGTGGAGTACTCCCCGGATGGTTCGAGAGCCCAACGAACGACGTCATCGCCGTCAGAAGCCGGCGAGAGGTCGAAAATCCTGCAGAGGTTGTCCCATTCGACCCGTTCGGCTAAGCCGAAGGTGCGACGGAACCTTATCCGCCAGCCCTCATTGGTCCTGACCCCTGGACAGTAGCAAAGTGGTTGTCGCAGCAAGCAAACAACCGAGGGAAGGTGAAGCGAAGGGGCCCCGTACCCGTCCACCAGTCCAACCAGAAGTAGGTTCGACGCCCATTGTGAACCTGGTGCTTAGCACCCAATTTAAAGTACCATTTGATCTTTTGTATGGCGTTCCAGAATTGAGATCCTTTGGTGGGAACCGCCGGGGAAAATAGATCATGGTCTCCCAGGTACTTGGCCCTAAGAAGGTCTGCCCACAGGCCTTCAGCGTTCTGGTAGATCTTCAGGCACCGAATTATGTTTCTCAGCCAATCTTTAATAGATGAGGAAGAATTAGCATAAAGGAAAGCAATCGGATGGTTGAAGTGAAACTGTAACCAGGCTTCTTTGGCAAAAGGGCAGTCCAGTGCTAGGTGAGCAGCAGTTTCAAGAGTTTGGTCACATAAGCAGCAGAAATCTCCATGAGGCAATCCTCTAGCAAGAAGCCTGTCGGCAGTCCAGTTCCTGTTCTGTAACAGCAACCAGATAAAAAAAATATGACCTTGCCTTCAACCCTAAGAGATCTCATTTTCTGTAAATCAGGTTGGGGAATTCTTCCAAAGAATTGAAACTCATAAGCAGATTTCGCCGAGTACTTTCCATCAGCAGAGTTCTTCCAGATGATTATATCATTTTCAGAGCCAAGCCCAACATCCTGAAGCTGTGTCCACAAGTCAATGAAATGATCGAGTTGTGGTTCATAAGTTATTATGTTTAGACCTCGCATCCATCTCCCATTCGTCAAACCGCCATGAACACAAACACGTTTCCTCCTCACCATAGGGAAAAACATGAGGAATCAAACGAGGAGATTGGTCATTAAGAGCACTAGATGATTCCCCGCGCGTTGCTGCGGGCATCTATGGGAACAAAAAGGCAGAAACTAAAACACTTTTATTCATAAGAAGCAATGAAATGTATGGATCGATATGCTTTTATTCATAAGAAGCATAGGTTGAAAAAATATTTATATTTTTCAAAATATACATACATGCGTATTACTTGGTAGATTTATGGGCATGTTTATCCACGACAATGCATTTCCCACTTGCATATGAAAACAAATTTCCTATTATTGCCGGTTATGCAAATAATCGTGGCAAAACCTGTAATCTTTGTTTCATATTCCCGGACATGTAGAAGAAACACTTTGCATATTGAGTTTACCACCTAGGATGCAAAATGAATCTTAAACAATAGTAGAACACATGTTTGTCCAGTATAAATCTGAAGCATGATGATGGTAATATCATCAAATCAATATTTCATATGGATAGAACATTATTGTCATATAGAGTATGATCTAAAGTTAACACTAAAATAAGCATGGCAAAACAACATTATTCAAAAGAAAAGGTAGACAACAACATGGGTCTACCTATATATATCCACAATCGAGAATTTCAGCCTACCAAAATATATAAGTTTTGTATTCAAGACAGCAATAAATAACATCTACTTGAGATAATAATACACATATCATGCAAAATACATATGGTCCTCATACCTGAAGATTAGAATATGTGCAGTGTAATGGAGTTAATTTGCTCATATATGGACAAATTGAGCAAAGATGTACCAAAATTTTGTCGGACAACAGTTTATATTTCCATTACCAACAACTCATCTAGGTAGTTCAGGCAGGAATATCTTATCCTGAATCTCAAAAGGCCCCCAATTAAACAACGTGTTAACCAATTCTTTCATATAGCATGCATCCTCAACCATAGAAATAGCAGATATCAGAGCAAAGCCGAAGTGATTGAGTGTGTCTAAGGAGAATAACAGATAGGCTTTCAGAATGTGGGAATACATGATATATAGCCTTGAGGTGTAAGACAAATACATGCTGACATATGAAGTTCTGAACTTGATAATTCGCCTTCGTCTATTGATATATAACAATCAAATAATAGCCCTGCAGAATCCGTTTTGAATTGCTTCAAAGATTCTATTAACATGAGCCGTGCGACACCTCATAAATGACAGGTAGTGATCCTAGAAGGAGGAAAAAGATCAGTAGTACCTAAGCTGCCGAAACCAGTACAAAGTAGCATCACATTGTTTTAAGACGATACACTAAGACTGGGAGAATTAGCTAACCAAAATCCAAATGATCTGCATAAATCATATGAAATAGCTCAGTTACAACATCTTATGGGAACTGCAAATCTCAGCACATACAGAATAAAATAACCAGGAATCCAGGAATATGCAGACGGACGGCCGGAGACCTAGAGGACAGAGATATATGAACCTGTGAATAAGCAAACCATCGTTGAGACTTTGAGAGTAAATGATTCACCCAGTAATCGCTATATGAGGGGAGTGGAAGACATGATGCAGGTAGACAAAAGAGATGTACTCAATCAGGGATGGTGGCGCTGCTACCAGGACTGCCCGCATCCATGAGTCACTATGTACTCGATCCTAGATCCCTTGAAACCAATCAGGGCTGGTGGCGTCCTGGAGACGGCGGCTTCTTCCTGACTAACGCATCTGTTGTGTGCCGCCCGACCTATGCGAACCGACAAACGGACTGGTGTTGGGCGCGGCATGGCCTGATTTTTATGATGGTGGTGGCGACGGATGAGTTCCATGGAGCAGTTTCCGATGGTAATTGCTGGGATTTATGAGGCGTTTTCATCGGGATTTAAGTCGTGGATGGAATTTTCGTGGGGAGGAGAAAGGAAGGTCGCGGCCGGTCACTTGCGGAAGAGGAACAACGGTTCTGTTTTCTTTTCACACTGCAATCCCACGAGGATGGGTGCCGAGCAATCCTGCAAGCGAGGTTGCGAGCCCACGAACTGCCAGCGAGTCAACATCGGTCCAGCCCATCTAAGAAGAATCTTGGGGCGACGCAAGAAGAGCCAGATGCGACGATGCTCTGGGTGATTGCACGGGACAGGAGAAAAGGAGGAGCTACCAGCGAACGTGACGGGCGACAACGCTGTGGGAGAAAATTTTTTAACCGGTGACGTGGCTCGCTGAGAGATCAGCAAAATGGGGCCATCTATTAAGAAAGAGAAGATTTCTAGCAGACACCCCAAATACGTGAATCCAGGTCACCCCAAACATGGTTTGAAGGCTGAAAAACCGTCGCGCAGCCCATACGCTCCAAACATGTCCCGCATAACAACATATTCGGGAATATGCTGTTATGGAGCCCCGTTTGGTGCGTCTGGGCTGCACGATGGTTTTCCAACCGAATATGCTGTTATGCGGGCCGTGTCTGGCGTGTTTGGGCTACGCGGTGATTTTTCAGCCCGTAAACAAAAACCAGAAACACATGGTTTATGCAAATCATCCGATAATTTTCAAATGTAGCGACATAATCATGCAAATAGATTGTTTAAAGTACTCAATCATACATGAAACGCGGCGCATCGACATGGTCTTCACCATTCGTCGTAGCATCATCACCTAGGGCATTCATGGCAGAGCTTCCCTCTTCTATCTCTTCCGAGTCATCTTCTTCATCGCCGCCGACGTCTTCTTTCCCAAACTCATCGCCCTCGAGTCCCTCCTCCAAGCCATCATTGTAGTCGTCGTAATTCGCGAGCGGCGGCGAATCGATGTCGACGGCCGCCTCGTTGAGCATGTCAACGTACGACTCCGGCGCACTATCAACGACGGGGATTTCGTTGACCACCTTGTGCGCAACAGCCGATGATGTCGATGGCGCCTTTGCCATCGCCGCCATCAAAGCTATCAATGACATCATCTTGGCGGCGGCTAGCTTCTTCGCAGCGGGTTTCTTCGGCGCAGACTTCTTCTGCGGCGGCGGCTTGTTGGCTGGCCGCTTCACCCGCTTGGTCGGAGCGGGAGGGGCAGCATCAACGGGAGCGGCGTCGAGAACGTGCTGCCCCAGCCGCTTCCGCTTATTGTTGGGGAGGACAGCTTGCTGCGGGGTGTCGACCACGAGCCCCTCGGTGGTGGCTGCTGCGGCGGCGCTAGATCCGGCTGCGGTGGGTGGAATCGATCCGCTCGACGCGGCCTGGTTCGCGAGCAGCGGCGGGTTGATGGCTTCCATCTTGATGCGAGCACGCCGCTACGGAGGCGGCTAAATCGGGGGCAGTTTGTGGGGCGGAAGCGGGAAAGGGAGGAGCTGCATGTTCCTTCGCGCCAACGCGGGGGAGAAGATTGGGTTCGCGCTTGCATAACCTCGCCAGCCCGGGGGGTTTCCGCGGCGCGAAACTGGATGGCCCGGAATATTTTTTGTATAGGGATCCGATGCGGTGTCTGCTGAAGATGCTCTAAGCCATCTATCATACCAGAAGCTTGCTTTCTTGCCATTCCCAATTGTAACCTTGCAGCAAAAAGCTGCTTATCAGTCTCATCGCAGGGATTTTAGTTCCCTTTGCAAAGCTTATCTACGAGGGTTGCTCCGGTGCTCCCCTAACGAAGTTGAAGAGTTATGGTTGTTTTTTTTTCCTGTGTAGGGTCCGCCGAAAGCCATATTCAGCCCATGTATACCTATATATATTGATACTGTATGTGTATATTGCGTAAGAATATAAAAACGTGAGCAAGATCTTTATAGGACCTTTCTATTTCAGCACACGCACGTAACTGTAGATACGTACAAAAACGATGTACAACACAACATGGGCCATACGAGCATGTACATGGATGTACAGACGGTGGACCTACACTAAAATTACAATCGTGTCCCCGTTTACGAATAAATATGGGAAGATCTCCACCATTATTGTATTTGTCACGCCTATAATTTTTCCATGGGAGGAGGACGGAAGCTTCCTGGGGAGGAGCGGAAGCAGAGCGCTTATCTACCTATGACAATCTCAACCACTCCATCTCAATCTCACAAAGCTCTGCCAAAGGCTTGTACGTTGTTTATACCCAGGCCTCCATAGCTTTTTTTTTTTTTTGAAACGAGGCAAAGTTTGCTTTCATTAATAGGAATGACCATTTACGATGAAAACTGGCCGAAACCGTTACAACACGACACCACACGCCAGCCCCGAGGTCGCTCCACACGGGTCGACGACCACCAGGTCGACACCACACCTCAACGCAACAGGCGGAGGCGAAAGACCGGAGCCACCGCTCCAACTACCACACCGGCCCCAAGGCCGCGCCCCGCCTGGCCGAAGACGAACCCGCCTCCACCGAACCACCAAAACACTCCACAAGACCCACTGTCCGGTGGACATCCAAGCGTGGCCCCAAGAGGCAAAGCGACGCAAAAGCGCCACCCACGCCCGATCCCGTGAGGGATCTAGGGTTTCCCCCGGAGCCCGAGCGGAGAACAAGAAACACCCGCTTCGACGACGCCTTCAAGAAGTATGCGGCGCCCGCAGGCGTCACCGTCGTCGGTCCTGGCCAGCCGCCAAGACAGAGCTTTCGCCCAGCGAAGAATTCCAAGACCTCGAGTCCGCCCAACAAGGACCGGCACAAACCACCACCTACAACCACTGAGCATCCTTCTCGAAGCCGCCGACGCGCAGAGGGCTGCACCGCCTGAGGCCAACGGAGTACCGCCGAAGAACACCGTGGGCGCCGCCGGAACGCCACATAGAGGGGACGCCGAACAACACCGACACGGGGCTTGACGATGAACGCCGAAGACCGCAAACATGAGCTCCCGCACCACCTGAAACCGCCGCACCGCCATCCCGGCAACCCAGCACCGCGCCATCCCAGCGACAAGACGGAGACACCGCCCAAAGCCAACAGCGGCCGCGGCCCGCATGGCCCGACAGGCCCAGATCGGGGCCCGCCCACCGCCGCGGCCTCCCGAGCTAGTTGGCACATAAATCCTTTGCCAGATGACTAGACAGATGGAACTTCGATTTGCGTTTTATGGCAAAATAAAATCGGTCATGAACAAACATATTTCACACAGGGTTGATTGAGCGTCAAGCTTGAAGCTATTCTTTACAAATGAGACAATAGCCTCTACCCTGTGGCCTGTGCATCGATTGGTGCGCACAACCAGTCTACTGTAAAGTTTGTAATGGTTCACAAGGGGGGAAAAGATGCACATGGTCTTAACAGTGACACTTATGATTCACAAAATCAAGTTAACCAAGGTAAAGGCCTGCGTGTGAAGCATATCGCATCGGGATATAGTTGCTGCGTTGCTGGTGGTGACTAATGCACACATGACACAAGTCATGATGGACATGCAAAAGTTATGAATGGATGGATGACTTGAGGTAATCTGAAGGAATCGGTTGGCTCGTTTCAGACTCACAGTTAACAGAATCCAAGATGCTACTAGGACTAAATAGTACAATGTAGAACTGCTAATTAAGTTGGAACAAATCCGAAAGCTAGGCTAGATGGACAAAATTAAGCTCTTAGGATGCATGCCGAATGCTGATGCAGGTGGATGGCTGCAGCTGGCAAATGCGGTCGCGTCGAAGCCTAGAACTGATTGGAGGAGGAGGTTCTTCTGTGTGGGGTTCTGATCGATGTGCTGCTGCTACCTGTCGGTTGGCTGCTGCTGGACCAGCGCGGCCATCTCCGCTTTGAGCTGAATCAAGATCAAGATGGAGAAGAGCACTCTCTAAGTTACATGCAGAGGAGCAAGCTAGGTATCTACAATGTGAAGTTGAAGGGAGATCGAAGCATGCGTGCGTACCTGTTTGCACTGCCTCTTGAGCTTGAGATTGTCGTCGACGAGGCGTCGGACCTCCTTCTCGAGCTCCTGCACGTAGGCCCTCTTCCTGGCCCTGGAGCGCAGCGCGGACTCCCTGTTCTTCATCATCCGGACACTGGCGGTGGTGTCCTGGTCGTCCCCGCCGCCGCTGCTGACCGCCTGGTCCTCCCCGGCGCCGGCGGCGGTGCCGATGCTGAGGGAGAGGCAGGGCAGGTCGAGGTGGTGGGGGTGTGCGGCGGGCGGAGGATGGGTGGCGCTGGAGATGGAGAAGAGGGAGCTGTACCCGCTCAGGCTCAGCTGCGGGCTGCCGGCTTCCTCCGACATGGTTGCTTCCTTTCTTGCTTCCCGGCTGCTGTGTCGATCGATCCTTGCGGATGCCTACACCTTTGTGTGGTGTGGTGCAAGCTACTCCGAGTAGTGGATAAAGGTGGATGTGCCAGCACGTGAATTGAATTCGTTCGCTGCAAATGCAAAGCAGGAGTGGACCGATGCTTGCGGTCCATCCGCCGTTCCCGCTTTTTAATTTTTGCTGGTCCTCTGAACGACGAATGCATGGCACACTTTCAGAGCATTGGCTGGCTTCAATGTCGCAGGCAGCGCAGTACGGCGATCACCGCTCCACTCGGTTTTTAGAATGTGCCACTCCACTGTCCACTCGTGACTCGATACAGTGACAGTGCATCCATCTCGCCTTAAGTGATTCCTATTTTTATTCTTCTTCAAGATTTAAGCTATTCCTAGATAGCTTCTTCTGGCTCCATGGGCCAGCCCATTATCTCATCGCTCGCGTTCACTGCTTCGGCTGGTTTTCGGCCTGGCTTTTAGGACGACTTCTTTTGGGCCCCTCCTTATGCAGAAGCTAGTTTATAGAAAATTATGGTGAGAAACTGTGGTGGGAAGAAGCTCCTAGAAGCAAGTTCCTCCTTTTTTTGGGCTTCTAGGAATTTTGCTTATTTGAGGTGTTGAGTTGTGAAATGCCTGTAATGTCTCTAAATTGGATATGTGTTCGAAATAACTTATAATACCATAGATATGGTCGTGTTAGTGAAAAATTAGCCATAAATGAATGAATAAAATTAAGGAAAGTCTAATAAGAATTAGAATACAGTGTCGTAGTATAATTTAGTACAATCTGAAATAAAACAAATGTCATAGTGTATTCGTAACTACAATACAAGAACTTCTCACGCAACTAAACTCTCAGCAATGTCCTTGTGTAGTTGAGCCATGACGCCATCAACAGAAGAGGAAGTGTGTCCGCTGGTAAAAGATGCGCTATCCTCATGGATATATGAGGCCCGCTCGATCCTGTCGAAATGGGCATCTAACTGTCACGAATGAAGTTGTGCAAACACATGCATGCGGTGATGATCTTCGTTTGCGTCAGAGGATCGTGGAAATGTGGTATGGAAAGAAGAATGCGCCACTTCATTTTTAGAACACCAAATGCTCTTTCAATGGCATTTCTAAACATGAATGAAGATGGTTGAACCTCCATGTTCTGTGGAGGTGCTCCTTGGAAGTATGGAACTTGGTACCGTTGCTCTTTGAATGGAGCAATATAACCTGTTCTATTTGGATATCCAGAGTCGAGTCGACAAGATAGTATTTTCCTGCATGTTGAAATGGTGTCAAAACTTCCAATAAATTATCCACAACGTAATATTTCTTGTATATACTTCATATGTGATGGCATTACCATGAGGAGAGGCGATAATTGGCGAACCTAGGTGGCAAGTGATCGGGCGGGTCATGTCCGTGCGCGGAGATGAACACGACGCGAGAAGGGAGCGTGGTGGACGGAGCGGGCGGCGGCGAGCGTGCGATCGGCCGGGTTGGAGGAGCTTGCAAGGTGGACTAGCGGCGGCGGCACAGAAGCGGCGGCATACTCATGATCAGGAGGTGGATCGGGATGGGGATGCTGTGACCACATGGGGAGCAAGGCACGCTTTCTTTCTTTTTCGTTCTAGAATTTTCGTGACCGACAGCCACTTCGGAGTGGCATTCTCTGTAAAATGCTCCAAACTTGAGGTGATAAGGGGTGGTCCGATCTTCTCAGTAAGCAACGGTGGTGATGATGATCACGGGATGAACACATCGGAGAATCACGGATGATGAAGTGGATGATAACGTATGACGCAACGAGATCTCTGATTGGTCCCTATCGCCAATGCAACAGCTCAACCCCGCAAGATATTCGCAACTCCACACACTTGCGCACGTAGCCGCGACCACGAAGCGGTAAGTTGCAACCTCTAATTCCCAATGGAACAGAGATTACACAAGACTTTCAGATCTACACCAAATCAAGCAATATGGTGTAGGGGATTCAATAGTTTTGCAGAGCAAACAACTAAGAACTAGGGTTTATCTTAAACGTGGTCTAAAGCAACTTTGGGGGCATCATGGGCACTTATATAGGCATCCGGACGACTGGTCGAAAAGGTACAAATAACGACCCGTAATAGATTTGGCGAGACAGACTCTGACACGGCTCCAATGCACACCGGCTCCTGGATCGGATCGTCGGTTTCAAACCGGGACAGACCAAACCGAGGTCGGGTGCAAGTCGCGCAAGAACGCTCCTGCCGAGACGCGTGACGCTCTGGCGCTGGTCGAATCCGCAGCCGTCCGCCGGACCGGGCTGGACCGGGCGCCGGCGTGGCGGCCGGTCTGACCGGGAGCTGGACCGGCCTGGACTTTGGCTTCTCCTCTCGTGCATGCCTCCCGCTCCTCCCTCGCGCGTCCATGGGCGGAGCCAAGGCCCGGCATGTCCGGGCAGCTGCCCGGCTGAGCTGGTGATTTCTCCTTAAGTACTACTGGTAAGTGAGGCATTAAGCAAGACTTCTTATGGGGCAAGCACTGAGAAGCAAATTTTACTTACACTTTGCCCGGGCTGTAACAATGAGCTAGCTCCGCCGCCGTCCGGGTATCTTCATGTCCAGCCAATGCCGCCTCCTTCATCATTCATCGTCACGCCCACTCCTCCCTCGGTGAGGCTTGTCTCCTCTTCATACCGGCGATACATAAGTAACAGCTTAGGCGATAAAGTTCTCATCACAGTATCGTTTATCTTCAAGTGTTGTTTAAGTAGCTTCGCCGAGCTCTTGTAATAGGTCCAATCCGAACTTCATTGGACTTGAGCTTCACAAAGAGCTCATCTTCATTTGGTAATGACAGGTAGTAGTGGGTAGGGATGTCCTCATCATCTCCCTCCCCCTTCAAAAGGCGTCCACCTCGACGCTCCAAGGTCTTCTCTTCATATGGTGTCAAATCAGCAACATTGAAAGAATTACTGACACCAAACTCATCAAGTGGAAGATCTATCGAGTATGCATTATCATTGATCTTGGCAAGCACTTTGTAAGGACCAACACCACGAGGAAGCAACTTGGACTTCCGTAGCTCTTCGGGAACCTATCCTTGCGAAAATGTACCCAGACCATATCACCAGGCTTGAACAACATCTTCTTGCGCTTCTTGTTCATCCTTGCAGCATTGCTCTTGTCTTTCTTTTCTATCAACTCTTTAGTCTTCACATGTATCTTCCGTACAAAATATACCCTCTTGGATGCCTCCATATTAACTCTCTCATGTATGGGCAAAGGCAACAAGTCAAGTGGAGTAATGGGTTTGAAACCATACACCACCTTAAAGGGACACAACTCCGTGGTAGAATGTACCGCCCTGTTGTAAGCAAACTCCACATGCGGCAAACACTCTTCCCACTCCTTCAGGTTCTTCTTCATCATGGATCTCAACATTTGTGACAAGGTTCGATTCACCACCTCGTTTGACCATCGGCTTGGGGATGACAAGTAGTACTCAAAAGTACCTTTGTCCTCGCTTTCCCCAAAGTGTCTTCCAGTAAGTAGCTCATGAACTTCACATCACGATCAGAAATAATAGTCTTCGGGACTCCATAGTCACACATCCCTGAAAAATGGTTAGCAACATGCGACGCATCGTCATTTTGTGGCAATAAAGTGTGACATTTTAGAAAATCTTCCACTACCACAAATATAGAATCATGGCCTCTTTTAGTAGCGGCAAATCCAACACAAAATCCATACTTATATCCTCCCAAGGTGTAGTAGGTGCAAAGGAGTATACAAACCGTGAGGCTTCAGCCTGACTTGTTGCAAGTAATGCACCTCTTCACATACCTGTCCACATTCCGCCTCATCTTTGGCCAATAAAAATGATCAGCGAGCATAGTAGCGTCTTCTCACGCCCAAAGTGACCCATCAAACCTCCAACATGTGATTCCTGCAATAAGAGCAAACGATAGATCAATTAATCAACTTGACATAGTATTCCATATTCATCGGATCCCAACAAACACAACATGTAGCATTACAAATAGAGATGATCATGATAGGCAGCCACAAGATCTAAACATGATAGCACAAGGAGAAGACAACCATCTAGCTACCGCTATGGACCCATAGTCCAAGGATGAACTACCACGCATCAATCCGGAGGCGGGCATGGTGACGTAGAGCCCTCCGTGATGATTTCCCTCTCCCGCAGGAGGCCGGAGGCGATTCTAATCCCCGAGATCGGATTGGCGCGACGGCGTCACGGAATTTTCTCGTATCGTGGCTCTCAGTACTAGGGTTTTCGACGGAGACTTTTATAGGCGAAAGGGCGTCTCGGGAGGCGTCGAGGCCCACCCCATAGTCGGCGCGGCAGGGGCCCCACCGCGCCGCCATGTGGGGTGGCCGCCTCGTGGCCCTCGTCTCCTCTTCGGACTTCCGGAAGGCTCCGTGCAAAATAAGACCGTGGGCTTTGTTTCGTCCAATTCCGAGAATATTTCCTGTGTAAGATTTCTGAAAAAAACAGAAAACAAATCGCGCTTCGGCATCTTGTTAGGTTAGTGCCGGAAAATGCATCAAAATGATATAAAGTGTATATAAAACATGTGAGTATTGCATAAAACTAGCATGGAACATAAGAAATTATAGATATGTTTGAGACGTATCAGCCCCACTCAAAGGCAACACGCTTTTTAGTCAAATCATTCAAAGGTGCAGCAATAGTACTAAAGGTTGGCACAAATCTTCTATAAAACCCAGCTAGACCATGAAACTTCTTACTTGACTCACATTCATGGGAGTAGGCCAATTTTGAATTGCTTCAATTTTAGACACATCTACTTCTACTCCATGCTTAGAGACAACATAACCCAGAAATATGACCTTATCTTTGCAAAATGTGCACTTCTCAAGATTACCATAGAGTTTATTATCTCGCAACACTTGCAAAACATGTGAAATATGTATAGTATGATTAGATTCATTGTGGCTGTAGATTAATATGTCATCAAAATACACAACCACAAACTTGCTAATAAAATCACGCAAAACATGGTTCATCAGTCTCATGAAAGTGCTAGGTGCATTAGTTAACCCAAAAGGCATTACTAACCACTCATATAAACCAAATTTTGTTTTAAAGTCTGTTTTCCATTCATCCCCTTCTTTCATCCTAATTTGATGATAATCACTACGTAAATCAATTTTAGAGAAAACAGCAGCACCACTCAATTCATCTAGCATATCCTCTAAATGGGGAATAGGATGACGATATCGAATAGTAATGTTGTTTATCGCCCTACAATCTATGCACATACGCCATGTACCATCTTTCTTAGGAACTAGAATAACAGGAACATCACAAGGACTAAGGCTTATGCGAATATAACCTTTATCGAGTAGCGCATGTACTTGCTTCTGTATCTCCTTCATTTCTTCGGGGTTCGTTCTATATGGTGCTTGATACGTCCAAAACGTATCTACTTTCCCGAACACTTTTGCTATTGTTTTGCCTCTAATTTGTGTATTTTGGATACAACTAACACGGACTAACGCCAGCAGAATTGCTCGGGTGTCTCGTTTTTGTGCAGAAAATCAACTTTCGGTGAAAATCCTGAGTTTATTCCAATGGGCCTATTATAGAAGAGTAACTGAGCTTAAGGCTAAGGAGGGGTTACAGCGGCACACCCCACCATGCGGCGCGGCAGCCCCGGGCCGCGCCAGCCTGGGTGGCGGCGCCTCAACCCCAGGTGTCCTCCCTTCCGACTACTTAAAGGTTTCGACCTAAAAACGCATGGGGGTTAGACGAAATCGCCAGAAGACATCCAGAACACCGCCGCCATCGCGAAACTCCGTTCTGGCACTCCACCGAGACGGGGAATTGGAGGAGATCATCGCCATCATCACCACCGACGCCTCTCCATCGACCAACCATGTTTCCCCCATCCATGTGTGAGTAATTCCCCCGCTGTAGGCTGAAGGGATGGTAGGGATTGGATGAGATTGGTCATGTAATAGCATAAGATTGTTAGGGCATAGTGCCTAGTATCCATTGTTGGTACTTTTATGATATTGTTGCAACTTGTTATGCTTAATGCTTGTCACTAGGCCCGAGTGCCATGATCTCAGATCTGAACATGTTATTGTTTCATGATGATATGCATTGTTTTATGATCTTACCTGCAAGTTGTATACACATGTCGCTGTCCAACCCGAGGCCCCAAAGTGACAGAAATTGGGACAACCGAAGGGGAAGGTGTGATATGAGGATCACATGTGTTCACAGAGTGTTAATGCTTTGCTCCGGTGCTCTATTAAAAGGAGTACCCAATTTAAGATTCCCTAGAGGCCCGGCTGCCACCGGTAGGACAAAAGATGTTGTGCAAGTTTTCATTGCGAGCACGTACGACTAAATATGGAACACATGCCTATGGATTGATTAGTACTTGGATACCGCTTTATTACTATCTGCAAATGCCCTGCTTGATTGTTACATGAGTTTTCTCATCCATGCAACGCCTGTTCATCCATCCCGTGCCTATAGTATTTTAATCGCTTACTATAATCACTACGCGTTTTATTCACAAGTGATATTTCACTATCGCTATCGTTATAAAATCGTTATTACCGAGCAACTCTTGCAAGCAAGTTCTGTTTCCAGGTGCACTGGAATTGACAACTCCGCCGTTAAGGCTTACAAATATTCTTTGTCTCCCCTGGTGCCGAATCAATAAATTGGGTTTACTTCCCTCGAATTGCAATCCCCTATACTTGTGGGTCATCAAGACTATTTTCTCGCGCCGTCGGGGAGCATAGCTTTATTTGCAAGTTCACTTGGATTGATATTGTTCGCTAAAATTCTCCATCATGGGTAAACCTCACGATATTAAAGTCACCATATTACCATCCACTACAAGAAAAGGTACAACTCTTAGTACCTCTGTGATTCACCATCCGTGATAAGTAAACTTGTTTCACCACCACAAGCTTCAAATGCTGGTACTTCTGCTGAATCTGAAAATTCCTCTTATAATTTTGATGATGTTTTTGCTTGATAATGATGGTTCATTAGGATCTTTTCTAGATGCTATGATTGCTAGGTCTAGACAAATTGAAAATACAAACTCCTAATGAAAATGTTACACCTGTTAATTCACCCGAGTCTGTTGAATACTCTAGTGATGATCTTGATGAAGATTATGTAGAATTTGATGATGATTTCATTGATAAATGCAAAGGCTACTACTGGTACAAGTAATATTAAAAGCTTCTTGCACAACATACCGTTAGATATAAACTGTCTCTGATCCTAAATTTGCCACTCTCCTATAAATATTAAGGATAAGGATTATGATTTTTCTCTTGATTTATCTCATATATCTAGTGTTGAGAAAACACCTTTTTGTGGTACTGAAAAAGAAAGTGCTGTAGAACACATGATTGAGTCAGTTTACTCCGAGTAGCTTGTTTTCTGATGATGTTAAGAAGCGTACTTATTTTGTTGCTAAAATTTTTCCTTTCTCATTAAAGGATGATGCTAAAACTTGGTATAATAGTTTGCCTCCTGATTCTATTGATAGTCCAAAAGATTTGCTTGATGTTTTCTTTCGAAAATACTTTCCTGCTAGTGCTCAACATATTGCTTTGCAGAGAATTTATAATTTTGACCAGGAAGATGGAGAGAAATTGCCCGAGGCTTGGGCAAGATTTTGCTCTCTTATTAGAGCTCGGCCTGGACATGATTTGGAGAAGCATGATTTACTTGATATATTTTATAGTGGACTAACCATTGAGTCTGGGGCATACCTGGATAGTTGTGCTGGTTGTGTTTTCAGGAAAAGAACTCCAGGAATTATTGGCTAAGATAGGCCGGAATCATGATGATTGGCTACACCTGAACCAACCCC
Organism: Lolium multiflorum; assembly: GCA_030979885.1. Taxonomy (NCBI): domain Eukaryota; kingdom Viridiplantae; phylum Streptophyta; class Magnoliopsida; order Poales; family Poaceae; genus Lolium; species Lolium multiflorum. The sequence goes on from CM061749.1 coordinate 106,594,635, forward strand.
GACACCAATATTGAAGAAGAGGGGTATGATTAAATTAAATGATGAAGGTATGAGGGAAGCCAAGAAATCTCTTAAGGAGAAGGGTATTAAATCCGAAGATGTGAAGAATTTACCTCCCATAGAAGATTTATGTAAGATAACTCCCCCTTCATCCATGATTGAGGTACACTCTCTTCAACACTTTACTAGGGAAGATACCGTATTCAAAACCTCCTGCTCAATGCTTAGATGAGTTTGATAATTATATTGTTAAGCAAAATAATTTTAATATGAGAGTAGAGAATCATTTAATGGAAAATTCTCGAGCTATTAGTGAATTGCATGGTATTGTGGAGAGAACCTCCAATGATGTTAAGATGCTTGTTAAACATTTTCATATGGTTCAAACTCAAATTGATCAACTTACTAAAGTGCAAAATGACTTGTTAAAAAATAGTTCTAAGGAGAAACATGCTTATGAAGTAACAACTAGAGGTGGTGCTTCTACTCAGGATCCTCTATATCCCGAGGGGCATCGCAAAAGAGTTGAACAAGATTCTCAACGAACTGAAACTAGTGCTCCTTCTAAGAAAAAGAAAAAGAAACATAAAAATGTTGTAGAATCCTCTCAACTTTAATGATCCTAATAGTATTTCTATTTCGATGCTGAAACTCAAAGTGGTAATGAACATGATAAAGATAATGATAAGAATGATGCTTCTGATAAAGAAGAAGTTGAAGATGAACCTGAAAAGCATGATAAAATAAAAAGTATACTAAAGAAGATTTTATTGCTAAGAAACATGGTAATGAAAGGGAACCTTGGGTTCAAAAGCAAATGCCTTTTCCTGCTAAGAAACTAAAATCAAAGGAAGAAGAACACTATAATAAATTTTGTGATTGGATGAAACCTTGTTTTTGCAAATCCCTTTGACCGATGCTATTAAATTGCCTCCTTATTCAAAGTATATGAAGGATATTTTCACTAACAAAAGGAAAATTCCTAATGAGGAGATTTCCACTATGCTTGCTAATTACTCTTCAATGGTAAGGTTCCAAAGAAGCTTGGCGACCCAGGTATACCGACTATTCCTTGTTCCATCAAGAATAATTATGTTAGAACTGCTCTATGTGATTTGGGAGCAGTGTGTTAGTGTTATGCCTTTTTCTCTTTATAAGAGACTTTATTTAGATAAGTTGATACCTAAAGCACACGCCCGTTGGGAACCCCAAGTGGAAGGTGTGATGCGTACAGAAGCACCCTCAGCAAGAAACCAAGGTTTATCGAACGGTAGGAGTCAAGAAGCACGTCGAAGGTTGATGGCGAAGGATGTAGTGCAACAACAGGGATTCCGCGCCAACGTGGAACCCGCACAACACAACCAAAGTACTTTGCCCCAAAAACGACTATATGAGGTTGTCAATCTCACCGACTTGCTGTAACAAAGGATTAGATGTATAGTGTGGATGGTGATTGTTTGCAGAAAACAGTAGTACAAGTATTGCAGTAGATTGTATTTAATGTAAAAGAATGGACCGGGGTCCACAGTTCACTAGAGGTGTCTCTCCCATAAGATAAATAGCATTTTGGGTGAACAAATTACAGTTGTGCAATTGACAAATAGAGAGGGCATGACAATGCACATACATGATATGATAAGTATAGTGAGATTTAATTGGGCATTACGACAAGTACATAGACCGCTATCCAACATGCATATATGCCTAAAAAGTCCACCTTCAGGTTATCATCCGAACCCCTTCCAGTATTAAGTTGCAAACACAGACAATTGCATTAAGTATGGTGCATAATGTAATCAATAACTACATCCTCGGACATAGCATCAATGTTTTATCCCTAGTGGCAACAGCACATCCACAACCTTAGAACTTTCTCACTCTGTCCCAGATTTAATGGAGGCATGAACCCACTATCGAGCATAAATACTCCCTCTTGGAGTTAAGAGTAAAAACTTGGCCGAGCTCTACTAATAACGGAGAGCATGCAAGATCATAAACAACACATAGGTAATAGATTGATAATCAACATAACATAGTATTCTCTATCCATCGGATCCCGACAAACACAACATATAGTATTACGTATAGATGATCTTGATCATGTTAGGCAGCTCACAAGATCCAACAATGAAGCACATAAGGAGAGACGACCTCTAGCTCTGCATGGACCCATAGTCCAGGGTGAACTACTCACTCATCACTCCGAGGCGACCATGGCGGTGAAGAGTCCTCCGGGAGATGATTCCCCTCTCCGGCAGGGTGCCGGAGGCGATCTCCGAATCCCCCGAGATGGGATTGGCGGCGGCGGCGTCTCCGAAGGTTTTCCGTATCGTGGCTCTCGGTACTGGGGGGTTTGCGACGGAGGCTTTGGCAGGCGGAAGGGCGAGTCGGGAGTCACGGGGGCCCCACACGCTAGGCCGCGCGGCCCCACTAGGCCGCGCCGCCCTAGTGTGGCGGCGCCCGTGGCCCCACTTCGCCTCCTCCTGGGTCTCTAGAAGCTTGTAAAAATAGGCCCTCGGGCGTTGATTTCGTCCAATTCCGAGAATATTTCTTTGTAGGATTTAAACCAAAATGCAGAAAACAGAACTGGCTCTTCGGATCTCGTTAATAGGTTAGTGCCGAAAATGTATAAATACGACATAAAGTATGCATAAAACATGTAGATATCATCAATAATGTGGCATGGAACATAAGAAATTATCGATACGTCGGAGACGTATCAGCATCCCCAAGCTTAGTTCTGCTCGTCCCGAGCAGGCAAACGATAACAAAGATAATTTCTGGAGTCACTACAGGAAAACAATTTTTTTGACAAATCACTTTCGTCATGTTAAGGCCAATTTTCGTCAAGGATTACTTCGCGGTGACAAAATTTGATCGTCATGGGGTTCGTCAAGGAAGCTCCGTCATAAAATATCGGGGGTGACGGTATGCATTTTTTCGTCAACGTCAAATGTTTGATGGTGACGACCTGCAAATTCGTCAACATCAAAGGTTCATTGTTGACAGACAGGTTTGTCACGAAAAATTGCAACTTTCGTCAATATCTAAATCTTGGGAAGTTTCTGATTGGTCCAAAAAAAGCATACGTGGCCTTACATGTGGGTCCATTTGGCTTCTGACAACATGGGTCCGACGGCGCTGACATGGATATCTGTCATGTGGGACCGGCATGGTGCTGACTGGTGGGACCCACAAAATATTATGACAAGCTGGACCCACAATATTCTGACCGGTGGGATCCACAAAATTCAGACAAGTGGGACCAGGTTGTTGCCGACATATGGGTCCCAATAATGCTGACTGGTGGGACCCACAAATTCTGACAAGTGGGACCAGAAATTGGTGCCACGTGGTTTCATTTAATAGTGACGTTGTGACATTTTCCGTCACCTTTTGAATTTGACAAAATTTGAGAGCATTTGAATTATTTGCGAAATTTGGGAAACAAAAAAACTGGCGAAATATCAAAAAGTAGACAATAAATATCATACTTAAATGGTGGCACAAGAAGTATATATGTCTCTCACAGACCGAAAGATTCATAAGAAAATTACAATTGGAACACAAAGAAATTAAAAGACCTATGATTAATAATGTTGTAGGACGGTGGTGCAATAGATTAGTTGCCCTGGGATTGAGACATGGATGGTGGCTGGGATGTCCTCAAGAGCAAATTAAGCACGGCATCCATTTCTGTCAGCCTCTTTTCATAAGCCAGAGTCTTTTCTTCTTGGGCTTTCTTCACAGCTTCAAGTTCTTCCTCCTGCTTCTTCCTGATCTCTTCAAATTTTTCATCTTGTTCTTGCAGTCTTGCCTGCATCTCACTGTGGTACGTTTCAGCTGCCTGTATGGAGTTCTGCTCTTGATCTGCCAGTCTTTGTTGTAGCTCTCGGATGCGTGTAGCTGAGACAGAAGACTTCCTGGAACTTGTTGCGACGCCCAATCTTGGTAGGAATGTGCTGTTGCAGGTGGTGGATGGGCTTTTCTCGCTCAGAACTAGCTGAACAATTTGCAAATCAGTCAAATCAGGTTCATCTTCATTGCGTGGCGCCGCTTTTTTTGCCACCATTTGATCCTGCATAAAGATTACAATCATTGCATGGACAACATACAAAACTGGATTATATTATATTGTGCTAATAAGAAATATTTCTTACATATGCACTTTTTGCTTCAGCACTCATAATGTTATCCTTGTTAGTGTGTGTGATTCTAAAAAATTCAATTGGAGAGGTTTCTTCTTCCTGCTGCTTAGCCTTCTGCTTGAAAAAATGTAGAATGCACATTACCATTGTACACTGTGTATGACAGAAGTATGAACTGTATTGGGAAATTCAGAACACTTACTAGATGTTCCCAGTGAGCAACATAGCTTCGAGATCCAGTGGTATGGAACTGTTTCACAGCTTCTCTGTTCTTTCCATTTATTACACACAGTTCCTATGTTCAGTACATGCATTTTATTTATCCAGATCAGAGAAATGTAAGAATTCAGTAGCTGTTATTGAAAGGAATAACGTTTATGTACCTGGTACTTCTCATCAAACCATCTTTTCACCAGTTCTTTCCAGCTTTTCTCTTCTACATGATCTGGCTTCTTGAGATATGCTTGCTCCAGTGTGAGATTTTTAATTTTCGGCCAATACTCCTTTTTAAGCCTATATCGGAACTGCCGAATACTAACTTGCAGCATATCAGTGCACACATCTTGAGCCACCTCATCATTTTTGTCCATATTAAACTTTCCCTTCAAAATAGTGATGCATTAATCAGTAGATTCTTAGATAGTTGATCATGTAGCATACTAATTAGGTTAAACCAAGATTGTACAGGACTCACCGCTACTGTACTTATAGCATGAGGAATGACATGTTTGAGAGTTTCATCTTTCTTGTACTGTGTCCAGTGTGTTGCAAGCGGCATTTTTTCACGGATGTGAATACCAACCTCATTGCTCAGCTTTGCTGACTGGACATAATCCTTGGGTCTCCTGACACCAGCAGTGAATTCAATTGGCATCTTATTGCCACCATGTCTTCTTGTGTACTCATGTAGTCCATGGCCCATGGTACGTCTGCGTCCACCTCTCTTTCTCTTACTACCGCCAGATGTTGTCAATGTCTCTGAAAGAAGAGATATGAAATGATTCTCTTTTATATGAAAATATGCGGTACAGTGTTTAGTTTTTACAAATTTTCATACCTTGCCGCTCAAAGTTTACAATTTGATTGTCCTCAGGAGATGAGGTGCTGCCTCCAGATGTCATGATCTGGTTAGGTGAGGGTGCTCCTTCAGTGTTCAGACCAGCAGTGGCCGTCGGCTCATCAGATGACCCAGCTTCAGGTTCAGTTGTTGCCATTGATCTTGTTGCAATGTTGGATGGTGCAACTTCAGGTATGGATCGCTTCTTCTGTGCAACTATTGCAGAAGAAGCAACTATCTGCAAGCAAAGTAGAGGCTACATTAGTAGGAAACATTTAGCATGTATGTATTTCCTATCATAGTTCAGACATAGTTCCACAGACCTGAGCTGAAGTTTTGCCGACAGTGCGCTGATCCTCATCTGAATGAAGATCATCATCAGCAGTAGCTATCTCTTCTGGATTCGGTTCATACGAAGGGTCCTCTTCGACCTCCATCTCTTCGCAGTCTGTGTCCTTTAGATTGTTACTAGTTCCTATTTGTACCCCACCATACACTAATGTACGTGCAAAACCAGTGAAATCTTTCTGAAATTTGTGGCCAGGTCCATATCTTTCAGCGAAATTTTTTTCCATGCGTACTACATTTTCTTGCATTTGTTTCTCCTTGGCAAGCTCATATGCCGGCTTGACGGGGTTTTGTGTCTCCGCTGAAATAATCGGAAGAGCGGAGCGTGAACAAAACATAAGAGGGGGCCAATTCCATAGAAAACAGCAAATAATTGTCTTTGCAAAATATTGTACAGCAGCAAATGATTGAAAACATAAGAGTCTACGTATGATGTCGGCGAACAAAACATAAGAGGGGGCATATGCCAGGCTAAGGGACATCATGTGCTTTTAGATATCTACTCGTAACAAATAATTGACACATGAGACTCCCCTCGCACACTGAATTATGCATGTCTGTTGATAGCTGGTTTCAGTCTGTTATTGGACAACTACCACCTCACATGGTGGATACTACCCTTCTGGTTGCTTGGCGGGCTTGGTATGCACGTAATGAGGTATCGGTAGTTCAGTCCTATACCGATAGAAGTTCAGATATGTGCTGATAGAAGTTCAGATATGTGCTGATAGAAGTTCAGATTTGTGCTGATAGAAGTTCAGATATGTGCTGAAATTTGATTTTTGACTTTTGAAAGACATAGATAAACAAAAATTGTGGAAATAAATAGACTGATGAAACAAAGTACATGATTAAAAAAACTTCATTACATTGTTAAGACGTGCATTGCACGTGCAAACTAACTAGTTCCATAGAAAACAGCAAACAATTGTTCTAGATCAAACTCTGCTTCCCTCTGAAACTGAGGAATAAAAGTCTGAAGCAATGTCGTTGTTCACTGTAGCTCGTCAGGCTGTTTTCGGCAACGGCTGGAATTAGTTCAGTTAAGTGTTTCGGCAAACAATTGTCTATGCAAAAGATTGTACAGCAGCGGGATGGCAAAGATTGTATAGCACGGCATGATTGTCTCTGCAATAAAAACGATAAACCCTATACGTATGATGTCGGGATTGGATCTATCAAATATGCAAGATCTAGATATAGGTCAAACGGGCGTGGTAGACATGTAAAACCGATCTCTCGATCTAACCATCCGAAAAACACAACAACAAGCCGATCACCGACAGATTTACCTTGGCGTTTCTTCGAGCTGGGCGCCTTCTTCGGCGTGTGTGCGCGATTTTCCTTCCCCCCGACGTTTCGACGACTGCCGGCCATGGCGACCACCGGCCGGGGAGATAGATGCGAGATGGAAGAACGTCCGGCGAAGACACCGGATCGGGGTGAGCACGAGAGGATGAGGTCGGGGGGGTGGGTAGTTAAGATGCTCGTAAATCATGGGGTAGAGGCACGACGTATATAAGGGAGGGCGAAATATTTGATAGGTGGGGTGCGCGGGAGGAGTGGAGGGAACAAAAAATTTGGGCGTTTTGGCAGCCGGCGTACTACAATTTGGAGGGAACAAGTTTTTGCCGTGAAAGAAAAAATATTACTCTGAAAATGGAACTGTACATGTATATTTTAATTAAAAAATGACAGAAAACGAGTAAAACTCATAATAAATGCTAAATTCAATGTAAAATCATCAGTAACTAGTGGGACTGAGTAAATGTTGTGACATTCATGTGGAAAATTCAAATTTAAATTTTTCATGAGGTTTGGTGTAGTTTGATGTGAATTTACACAAGTGAGGGCATTTTCGGCATAACGGTCGAATCGTCGACCCCGGAAGTTGTAAAACCTTTTGCATGTGAGGTATATGTGAGAACACATCCCACATATACATGTTATTGTTCACACATGTGAGATTTTGTCTGAAAACACTTGTGGAACCTCATGTTGGTTGGGTCGATCCATGTGTGGACCCACATCGATCATGTCGGTGAAGGGCTCTTTTTCAAGCAAGCTGCACTTCAAAGACTCAGATTGAGCTGCAAATTTTTGTGAGTGGTGATACGTCTCCGACGTATCGATAATTTCTTATGTTCCATGCCACATTATTGATGTTATCTACATGTTTTATGCACACTTTATGTCATATTCGTGCATTTTCTGGAACTAACCTATTAACAAGATGCCGAAGTGCCAGTTCCTGTTCTGCTTTTGGTTTCAGAAATCCTAGTAACGAAATATTTCGGAATCGGACGAAATCAACGCCCAAGTTCCTATTTTCACGAAGCATCCGTAACACCCGAAGGACCGGCACTGGCCCCCGCACCATAGGCCGCGGCCTGGCCCCTGCCGCGCCGCCATGGTGTGGGCACCCCCGTAAGCCCTCCCCGCGCCGCCTCTATATAAAGCCTCCGTCGCGAAACCCGATACAATCGACGAAACCCACGAAACCTTCCGAGCCGCCGCCATCGCAAGCCAAGATCTGGGGGACAGAGTCTCTGTTCCGGCACGCGCCGGGACGGGAAGTGCCCCGGAAGGCTTCTCCATCGACACCGCTGCCATCTCCACCGCCATCTTCATCACCGCCGCTGCTCCCATGAGGAGGGAGTAGTTCTCCATCGAGGCTCGGGGCTGTACCGGTAGCTATGTGGTTAATCTCTCCTATGTACTTCAATACAATGATCTCATGAGCTGCTTTACATGATTGAGATTCATATGAGTTTGTATCACAATTCATCTATGTGCTACTCTAGTGATGTTATTAAAGTATTTTATTCCTCCTGCATGGTGTAAAGTGGACAGTGGTGTGCATCATGTAGTTCTTGGCTTAGTTTATGATCGTGATCTCTTATGGATTGTGAAGTTAACTATTACTATGATGGTATTGATGTGATCTATTTGGTTGTGTTGATCTATCTTACACTATAAGGTTACTTAAATATGAACAAATTGTGGAGCTTGTTAACTCCGGCATTGAGGGTTCGTGTAATCCTACGCAATGCGTTCATCATCCAACAAAAGTGTAGAGTATGCATTTATCTGTTCTGTTATGTGATCAATGTTGAGAGTGTCCACTAGTGAAAGTCTAATCCCTAGGCCTTGTTCCTAAATACTGCTGCAATACTACCACCATCAACTACACGCCAGCAAGCTATTTTCTGCACCGTTGCTACTGCTCATATATATTCATACCACCCGTATTTCACTATCTCTTCGCCGAACTAGTGCACCTATTTGGTGTGTTGGGGACACAAGAGACTTCTTGCTTTGTGGTTGCAGGGGTTGCATGAGAGGGATATCTTTGACCTCTTCCTCCCTGAGTTCGATAAACCTTGGGTGATCCACTTAAGGGAAAACTTGTCTGCTGTTCTACAAACCTCTGCTCTTGGAGGCCCAACACTGTCTACAAAGGAGGGGGAACGTAGACATCAAGCTATTTTCTGGCGCCGTTGCCGGGGAGGAAAGGTAAAAGGTACTCACACTCGGATCTCGGCTACCAAGCTATTTTCGCCGTTGTAAGTACTCGGCTATTTCCTTTAGATCCTGCAATTGCATCTTTTTGTTTCTTGTTTACACTAGTTAGGCATAATGGAAAACAACAAAAATATGAGAGATCTTTATGAACTTTATCTTGAATTAGGACATGATGTGTTTGAAGAAAGAATTTAAAAACCCATGGAACTTTATATGCATGCTAATGGGAATGTCATTAATATGAATGCTTTGAACACTATTGTTGCTAATGCTATGGAAAATTCTAAGCTTGGGGAAGCTGGTTTTGATGAGCATGATCTTTTTAGTCCCCAAGCATTGAGGAGGAAATTTTCTTTGATGATACTTTGCCTCCCATATATGATGATTATAATGATAGTGGTCTTTTGTTGCCACCTACTATGGAGAGTAAATTTTGTTGTGATTATACTATGCCTCCAACACTTGATGAGAATAATAATGATAGCTACTTTGTTGAATTTGCTCCCACTACATCTAATAAAATTGATTATGCTCATGTGGAGAGTAATAATTTTATGCATGAGACTCATGATAAGAATGCTTTATGTGATAGTTATATTGTTGAGTTTGCTCATGATGCTACTGAAAGTTATTATGAGAGAGGAAAATATGGTTGTAGAAATTTTCATGTTACTAAAACACCTCTCTATGTGCTGAAATTTTTGAAGCTACACTTGTTTTATCTTCCTATGCTTGTTACTTTGCTCTTCATGAATTTATTTGTGTACAAGATTCCTTTTCATAGGAAGCATGTTAGACTTAAATGTGTTTTGAATTTGCCTCTTGATGCTCTCTTTTGCTTCAAATACTATTTCTTGCGAGTGCATCATTAAAACTGCTGAGCCCATCTTAATGGCTATAAAGAAAGAACTTCTTGGGAGATAACCCATGTGTTATTTTGCTACAGTACTTTATTTTATATTTGTGTCTTGGAAGTTGTTTACTACTGTAGCAACCTCTCCTTATCTTAGTTTTGTGTTTTGTTGTGCCAAGTAAAGTCTTTGATAGTAAGGTTCATACTAGATTTGGATTACTGCGCAGTTACAGATTTCTTTGCTGTCACGAATCTGGGCAAAATTCTCTGTAGGTAACTCAGAAAAATCTGCCAATTTACGTGCGTGATCCTCAGATATGTACGCAACTTTCATTCAATTTGAGCATTTTCATTTGAGCAAGTCTGGTGCCCTTTTAAAATTCGTCTTTACGGACTGTTCTGTTTTGACAGATTCTGCCTTTTATTTCGCATTGCCTCTTTTGCTATGTGGGATGGATTTCTTTGTTCCATTAACTTCCAGTAGCTTTGGGCAATGTCCAGAAGTGTTAAGAATGATTGTGTCACCTCTGAACATGTGAGTTTTTGATTATGCACTAACCCTCTAATGAGTTTGTTTCGAGTTTGGTGTGGAGGAAGTTTTCAAGGGTCAAGAGAGGAGGATGATATACTATGATCAAGAAGAGTGAAGAGTCTAAGCTTGGGGATGCCCCGGTGGTTCACCCCTGCATATTCTAAAAAGACTCAAGCGTCTAAGCTTGGGGTTGCCCAAGGTATCCCCTTCTTCATCGACAACATTATCAGGTTCCTCCCCTGAAACTATATTTTTATTCCGTCACATCTCATGTGCTTTGCTTGGAGCGTCGGTTTGTTTTTGTTTTGTTTGAATAAAATGGATCCTAGCATTCACTATATGGGAGAGAGACACGCTCCGCTGTAGCATATGGACAAGTATGTCCTTAGGCTCTACTCATAATATTCATGGCGAAGTTTCTTCTTCGTTAAATTGTTATATGGTTGGAATTGGAAAATGATACATGTAGTAATTGCTATTAATGTCTTGGGTAATGTGATACTTGGCAATTGTTGTGCTCATGTTTAAGCTCTTGCATCATATGCTTTGCACCCATTAATGAAGAAATACATAGAGCATGTTAAAATTTGGTTTGCATATTTGGTCTCTCTAAGTTCTAGATAATTTCTAGTATTGAGTTTGAACAACAAGGAAGACGGTGTAGAGTCTTATAATGTTTTCAATATGTCTTTTATGTGAGTTTTGCTGCACCGGTTCATCCTTGTGTTTGTTTCAAATAACTTTGCTAGCCTAAACCTTGTATCGAGAGGGAATACTTCTCATGCATCCAAAATACTTGAGCCAACCACTATGCCATTTGTGTCCACCATACCTACCTACTACATGGTATTTCTCCACCATTCCAAAGTAAATTGCTTGAGTGCTACCTTTAAAATTCCATTCTTCACCTTTACAATATATAGCTCATGGGACAAATAGCCTAAAAACTATTGTGGTATTGAATATGTACTTATGCACTTTATCTCTTATTAAGTTGCTTGTTGTGCGATAACCATGTTTCTGGGGACGCCATCAACTATTCTTTGTTGAATATCATGTGAGTTGCTATGCATGTTCGTCTTGTCTGAAGTAAGAGAGATCTACCACCTTATGGTTGGAGCATGCATATTGTTAGAGAAGAACATTGGGCCGCTAACTAAAGCCATGATCCATGGTGGAAGTTTCAGTTTTGGACAATATCCTCAATCTCATATGAGAAAATTATTAATTGTTGTTACATGCTTATGCATAAAAGAGGAGTCCATTATCTGTTGTCTATGTTGTCCCGTATGGATGTCTAAGTTGAGAATAATCAATAGCGAGAAATCCAATGCGAGCTTTCTCCTTAGACCTTTGTACAGGCGGCATAGAGGTACCCCTTTGTGACACTTGGTTAAAACATGTGCATTGCGATGATCCCGCTAGTCCAAGCTAATTAGGACAAGGTGCGGGCACTATTAGTATACTATGCATGAGGCTTGCAACTTGTAAGATATAATTTACATAACTCATATGCTTTATTACTACCGTTGACAAAATTGTTTCATGTTTTCAAAATAAAAGCTCTAGCACAAATATAGCAATCAATGCTTTTCCTCTATGAGGACAATTCTTTTACTTTCATTGTTGAGTCAGTTCACCTATTTCTCTCCACCTCAAGAAGCAAACACTTGTGTGAACTGTGCATTGATTCCTACATACTTGCATATTGCATTTGTTATATTACTCTATGTTGACAACTATCCATGAGATATACTTGTTATAAGTTGAAAGCAACCGCTGAAACTTAATCTTCCTTTGTGTTGCTTCAATACCTTTACTTTGATTTATTGCTTGATGAGTTAACTCTTATGCAAGACTTATTGATGCTTGTCTTGAAGTACTATTCATGAAAAGTCTTTGCTTTATGATTCACTTGTTTACTCATGTCATTACCATTGTTTTGATCGCTGCATTCATTACATATGTTTACAAATAGTATGATCAAGTTTATGATGGCATGTCACTCCAGAAATTATCTTTGTTATCGTTTTACCTGCTCGGGACGAGCAGAACTAAGCTTGGGATGCTGATACGTCTCCGACGTATGGATAATTTCTTATGTTCCATGCCACATTATTGATGTTATCTACATGTTTTATGCACACTTTATGTCATATTCGTGCATTTTCTGGAACTAACCTATTAACAAGATGACGAAGTGCCAGCCTAACTGTTTTTGGTTTCAGAAATCCTAGTAATGAAATATTCTCGGAATCGGACGAAATCAACGCCCAAGTTCCTATTTTCACCTAAGCATCCGGAACACCCGAGAAGGACCGAGGGGGGCACAGGCCCTACCATAGGCCGGCGCGCCCAGGCCCCGGCCGCGCCGCCATGGTGTGGGCACCCCCTCCCCGCGCCGCCTCTTCGCCTATATAAAGCCTCCATCGCGAAAACCCTGATACAATCGACAAACCACAGAAACCTTCCGAGCCGCCGCCATCGCGAAGCCAAGATCTGGGACAGGAGTCTCTGTTCCTGCCACCGGACGGGGAAGTGCCCCGAAGGCTTCTCCATCGACACCGCTGCCATCTCCACCGCCATCTTCATCACCGCTGCTCCCATGAGGAGGAGTAGTTCTCCATCGAGGCTCGGGCTGTACCGGTAGCTATTTGGTTAATCTCTCTCTATGTACTTCAATACAATGATCTCATGAGCTGCTTTACATGATTGAGATTCATATGAGTTTTGTATCACAATTCATCTATGTGCTACTCTAGTGATGTTATTAAAGTATTTTATTCCTCCTGCATGGTGTAAAGTGGACAGGGTGTGCATCATGTAGTTCTTGGCTTAGTTTATGATCGTGATCTCTTATGGATTGTGAAGTTAACTATTACTATGATGGTATTGATGTGATCTATTTGGTTGTGTTGATCTATCTTACACTATAAGGTTACTTAAATATGAACAAATTGTGGAGCTTGTTAACTCCGGCATTGAGGGTTCGTGTAATCCTACGCAATGCGTTCATCATCCAACAAAAGTGTAGAGTATGCATTTATCTGTTCTGTGATCATGTTGAGAGTGTCCACTAGTGAAAGTCTAATCCCTAGGCCTTGTTCCTAAATGCTGCAATACTACCACCATCAACTACACGCCAGCAAGCTATTTTCTGGCACCGTTGCTACCGCTCATATATATTCATACCACCCGTATTTCACTATCTCTTCGCCGAACTAGTGCACCTATTTGGTGTGTTGGGGACACAAGAGACTTCTTGCTTTGTGCTTTGTGGTTGCATGAGAGGGATATCTTTGACCTCTTCCTCCCGAGTTCGATAAACCTTGGGTGATCCACTTAAGGAAAACTTGCTGCTTCTACAAACCTCTGCTCTTGAAACACACTTGAAAGCTGCAAATTTTTGTGAGTGGTCATCATGAAGGGTAGGTATGTGTGCCTAAGGAGTTTCAGATTTTTCTGACAATTTTAGGTGTTTGTTGATTTTTTTATTAAAAAATGACAGAAAACGAGTAAAACTCATAATAAATGCTAAATTCAATGTAAAATCATCAGTAACTAGTGGGACTGAGTAAATGTTGTGACATTCATGTGGAAAATTCAAATTTAAATTTTTCATGAGGTTTGGTGTAGTTTGATGTGTTGAAGTGATGCCTACTTTGGTATAATTGTGCACTTCGTCCACAAATGAGCATTTGTTTTTTATGTATGTTGAAAAAATGACTAACATGCCATAATTGTTCTGACCTAACCTATAGTCCGAACAAAGGCATGTAGTCAACATTTTGTTGTACATTTGAAGTTGTAAATCATATGGTTTTAAATAATTTTGAAGTGCAACTTTATGATTCAATGTATTTTTCAGTGTGCTGATGTTTTGCCATTGTGAACTTATTGACAGAGATTACATAATAGCAGTGGGCTCCATTTTTGCATGAGATACTTTGTGTTTGACTTTTGAACTTACAGGATAGCAACCACCATCTACCCCACAGCCTCATTAAATAGCGGTTGTAGGCAGTTACTACTACTTATTGTATTTATAATGCCCCTGGTTGGTTTTGCCTTCTGCCCTCCCTTGTTCATGCGGTGAAGCAAGTCTCCTTCATCTTCTTTCTCTCTCTTTTGTGCTGAAAAACTCTTTTCTCTCTGAAGATTTTCGTTTGTTTTGAGAGGTAGGAAAATATGTTTTTACATGTCACTACTTCACCTCACCTCCTTTTTCTCTGTTTGTTGAAAATCCTTTTTGTCCTCTGAATAATCTTGTTTGTTCAGATCTATGGATATATGTGTATGGTTTCAGATCTATGGATAGATTTCTATGAATATGCCCTACCTACCTGTATTTTTTACTAGCTTTGGTAATTGCTAAATATACACAGGATGAACTGTGTTGTTTGTGGTTCGATGGGCAATCATTGTCAGCAGAGGCGGGAGACTCTCAGTTCATTTCGTTGTTATCTTGGAAGCAGATTTGATGACTTTATGGTATATATCCTTTTTTAGAATGTATCTTTTTTGTTGACAGATTCTAGACTATATCCTTATTTTCTGCATTTTTGTTCTACTGTTTTTTCAGACTGTGCCTTGTTTTGTGAGGAGGCAGTTCAACAACCTTGTTGGTAATATCTTTTTTGTCGTTACATCGGATGAAGTGAAGTACAAATTTCATGTTAAGAAAGGCAGTTCGAAGACACGTGTTTTTGGTAGTGGATACCAAAAATTTCTTCATGACTACGACCTGAAAGTTGGTGACTGTATCATGTTTGGGTTTGATAGTGCTCCTGAACTGTTTGGGATTTTTGCAGAAGGTCCTGATGGCACTGAAAAGCATCGTGTCGATGGTAATTCTGTTTTATCCTTTACCATGTGTTGCCCATTTTTTTAATATAACTGATGTTATATCTCCTCTTTTTTTATTCTTTTATTAATTTTAAATTTGTATGCAGAAATTCCAACTGCAGTTGTCCACACTAAAGGTGTTATGCTTACTACTGCTCAAACATTGAAGAAGGAACAACTTCTCCGTGAGCGTGGTCTTGGTCTTGGTGTTGTTTTTGTGCACACCTTGACGAATACTGATTTGAAGGGCAATGGACTGGTATAATTCTCCTTTTCTTTATGTAATCTTAGTTATCCTTTATATCCTTCCCATATATAATTTAATTTTTATTATTCAGCGTATACCGAAGGAAGTTGTTAGGTCCTTGAATATCTCTGAAAGCGGGGAGGCATGTTTTTTTGTTGATGACTATGGCTACCGCCCTCAGGGTGCATACTACACTACTACTGATGGAAGGATGAAGTTCGATTCCTGCTGGTCGGAGTTTACTAAGGAGTATAACTTTGAATCTGGGAATGTTGTTCTCATTCTTTTCAACCAGGGCGGCCGTGGTGGTATTGAAGTTTCAGTTGATATCATATGATATAATCTTTATCATATGATATAATTGTTTTAGTCTACAATTTGTGTGTGCCCATTGTGTGTTTATGTCATTTCGCTACCCTGGCCGCTCTTGTGTGAAGGGATTGTATAGTGGGATTATGTAGGGGGTACACTTTACGATTGACTATTTGGTCCTGCATTTTTTCTACTGCCAGTTCAATTTTCACTGATTTTAATTGTTCATTTTTTGCAAATTAATATGTACTTCCCTGGGCCTTGGGAAAAACAGAACAAGCCCACTAGGCTGGAAGTTAAGTGTTTTACTTCCCTGGGCCTTGGGGAAAACAGAACAAGCCCACTAGGCTGGAAGTTAAACAACTGGGTATGATTGCCCAGGTTCCAAATAACAAAAGTAGAACATAGTCTTTGAAACATGACATAGTTTAACCATGAACCTCCAGGGGAACAACTAAACAGAAACTAAATTTAGTGGAGAACATGAGGGCCAACAGCTGGACCGACGAGCGGGATGAGGCCAGTCCTGACGTAGTCCCTGAGGAACTTGCCAAAGGCAGCGTGCTTCGCCTTGCTAGCAGGCTTGTGCTTCTGCTTGCTACCTTTTCCAGCTCCCGTCGCGTGCTGGATCAGACACTCGAGATCGTTCGGGAAAACCCTGCCGCAGAATGGGCAATGTGGCTTTCCGTTACGACGGAAAGGGATCTGGCCAGTCTTCAGCTTCTTCAGAACGAAGCGGCTCTTCCGGTCCCGGTCCTCCTTGTCGCTGTCAACGTCCTCAGAGTCTTCCTGCGATTTTGAAAGTAAAGAAGAAGTGAGAGAAGGAAATTAACTGAAATACAATTGAAGCATTAAATATTTTTGTATGAACATTATTAAGAATTAATCATGTAGAATCAACATTTATGATCCAGATCCAACCATACATAATTACTTCACTAATATAAATAACCACCAATTTAAACTGTTGTCACAACTTGTTCATGGGTAGTCCAATCATTATTTCAGTATTATAACTAAGCACCAATTTAAGAGAAAATGGTGATTATAAATTTCATGGATCAGGGATCAATCATTTGTTCCCTGAAGATGTACTGATTCATAAAACAATATGGATTCATGACGTCAATAAGCAGGAATTGAACAAAAATTATGGTCATAAATTACATGCAACTGATAATTCATTTGTTCCCCAAATAAAAATGATGTACACACTATGGTTTCATCGTATAAATAAGCACCAGTTTAAGACAAATGGTGATTATAAAATCCATGTATCAGATCAATTAATAGTACCTATAATATAATTCTTGTAATCATAATCACTCTGGTATGATTCATATTCGGATGAATTTAAGTTTGAAATGCAGTGAGCGTTACACTAAGCAGGTATGATTCATCACACAAAAGGAATCATTACAGTTGAATCAAGATGTGCATCAAATATTACAGATCTAGTAACTACAAACCATAAATCAGATGAGCAAGAACCCCAGAATCATCAATTTGTACAAGAAGTCGCAGACAGGGCAAATCAATCTACCCTATGAGCAAACCCTATGGTGAACAGTAAGATCAAGAAAAACAGGGGATCGATCGGAATAGTAGAGTACCTCGCTGCAGTTGTCGGAGGCCTCCTCTTCGAACTCGTCGCACTCTCTGGGGCCATATAGCTCGCGGTACTGCCTGGAGTGGCGGTAGAACGGGTCATTCGGATCGAAGCCCTGGTCATCTGCTTGTGCCGCGGGAGCGAGGACGTCTCCCTTGGCCTCATCAGCGACGGCGACCACGGCCGGTTGGGCGGAGCCCTCCACGGTCACGGCGCGGCGAAGAGCGGCTCCAGTTCCGGAAGAAGATCCCGCCTCCGCGACGTCGACTACTACCGGACCATCGCCGTCGCCTCTGTCGACGTTGACGACCGCACTCGCCTCCGGCTCGTCTCCGCGAACACGCTTCATCTTCGGGATCTTCGGTGGAAGGGGAGGTCGGTGTTGCGCTGGTGGAGGTGCAAGCAGGGTTTTTCGCCAGAGATTGGGGAATAGAAGTTGCGGGTGGGAGAGACGATGGGGCCGATGGATATACAGTAGGTGCTGCCGTTTGGGTTCCTCTGTCTGACGCGTGGGTGTGAAAACGTGGATTGCTGCATGTAGTCAGTCCACTTTCCCATTACTTTGACATGGGTCCCACGCATGACGGATGGGCTGGCACAGAATTTTCAGTATGGGTATTAAAAACTCTAAAATATTTGAAATACGAATTAGTGATCACACATAGCCTCTTCTTGAGTTTAGGGGATGAATTTTTGAAAATTTTCAAACCAAACTGCCAAGATAGCATGCTAGCGTCATTACCCACATGTTGATGCACCCTTATGCCAAATTTCAGTCCATTTCAAGTTATGTACCTCAAAAAATGGTCAAGAACTGCCCGTTCGAGGTAGACGGGCATAATCTTTCACTACGCACCTCACTTTTGTGAGTGCTTTGGTAGGGAAACAAAAAAAATTCTAGTTTGTTATTTTCCATGGAAAGTGTTAGCCACACATTGGCCAATACACAAGGTTTGGAAAGATTTCAACAAATTTTCAATTTTATATGAAAGTTTGAGTGTTTGGTGAAACCTAGGTTGACCTAATTGCACTAAGAGGTTGTCAAACCTTTTTCCAAGTGAAACTTCTGTTGTAGGGTAATGTGGTGACGCCAAATGAGACCAGCACGTGCTCCCAATTTTCCCAATGCCGAAAATGCCCTCACTTGTGTAAATTCACATCAAACTACACCAAACCTCATGAAAAATTTAAATTTGAATTTTCCACATGAATGTCACAACATTTACTCAGTCCCACTAGTTACTGATGATTTTACATTGAATTTAGCATTTATTATGAGTTTTACTCGTTTTTGGCGATTTTTTTTTCCGAAAACCCCTCGTTCGACACATGTCCACCATGGGGACACCATGCCACCAACTCCAAAAAATCAAAACCCATAGCAACCAAGGTGTCATATCACAATGTGTACAAGGGTGCCAAATCATGCCCCAAATGCATGGTGGTTTGGTCAGTTTTTGGCGATTTTCCCCTCTTTTCGTCCGAAAACCCCTCGCTCGACACATATCCACCATGGCGACACCATGCCACCAACTCAAAAAAATCAAAACCCATAGCAACCAAGGTGTCATATCACAATGTGCACAAGGGTGCCAAATCATGCCCCAAATCCATGGTGGTTTGGTGAGTTTTTGGCGATTTCCCCTCTTTTCGTCCGAAAACCCCTCGTTCGACACATGTCCACCATGGGGACACCAAGCCACCAACTCCAAAAAATCAAAACCCATAGCAACCAAGGTGTCATATCACAATGTGCACAAGGGTGCCAAATCATGCCCCAAATCCATGGTGGTTTGGTGAGTTTTTGGCGATTTCCCCCTCTTTTCGTCCGAAAACCCCTCGTTCGACACATGTCCACCATGGGGACACCAAGCCACCAACTCCAAAAAATCAAAACCCATAGCAACCAAGGTGTCATATCACAATGTGCACAAGGGTGCCAAATCATGCCCCAAATCCATGGTGGTTTGGTCAGTTTTTGGCGATTTCCCCCTCTTTTCGTCCGAAAAACCCTCTTTCGACACATGTCCACCATGGGGACACCAAGCCACCAACTCCAAAAAATCAGAACCCATAGCAACCAAGGTGTCATATCACAATGTGCACAAGGGTGCCAAATCATGCCCCAAATCCATGGTGGTTTGGTGAGTTTTTGGCGATTTCCCCTCTTTTCGTCCGAAAACCCCTCGTTCGACACATGTCCACCATGGGGACACCATGCCACCAACTCCAAAAAATCAAAACCCATAGCAACCAAGGTGTCATATCACAATGTGCACAAGGGTGCCAAATCATGCCCCAAATCCATGGTGGTTTGGTCAGTTTTTGGCGATTTCCTCTTTTCGTCCGAAAACCCTCTTCGACACATGTCCACCATGGGGACACCATGCCACCAACTCCAAAAAATCAAAACCCATAGCAACCAAGGTGTCATATCACAATGTGCACAAGGGTGCCAAATCATGCCCCAAATCCATGGTGGTTTGGTGAGTTTTTGGCGATTTCCCCCTCGTCCGAAAACCCCTCGTTCGACACATGTCCACCATGGGGACACCAAGCCACCAACTCCAAAAAATCAAAACCCATAGCAACCAAGGTGTAATATCACAATGTGCACAAGGGTGCCAAATCATGCCCCAAATCCATGGTGGTTTGGTCAGTTTTTGGCGATTTCGTCCCTCTTTCGACACATCTCCACCATGGGGACACCATGCCACCAACTCCAAAAAATCAAAACCCATAGCAACCAAGGTGTCATATCACAATGTGCACAAGGGTGCCAAATCATGCCCCAAATCCATGGTGGTTTGGTCAGTTTTTGGCGATTTCCCCCTCTTTTCGTCCGAAAACCCCTCGTTCGACACATGTCCACCATGGGGACACCATGCCACCAACTCCAAAAATCAAAACCCATAGCAACCAAGGTGTCATATCACAATGTGCACAAGTGTGCCAAATCATGCCCCAAATCCATGGTGGTTTGGTCAGGCTTTTGGCCTCTTTTCGTCCGAAAAACCCTCGTTCGACACATGTCCACCATGGGGACACCAAGCCACCAACTCCAAAAAATCAAAACCCATAGCAACCAAGGTGTCATATCACAATGTGCACAAGGGTGCCAAATCATGCCCCAAATCCATGGTGGTTTGGTCAGTTTTTGGCGATTTCCCCCTCTTTTCGTCCGAAAACCCCTCTTTCGACACATGTCCACCATGGGGACACCATGCCACCAACTCCAAAAAATAAAAACCCATAGCAACCAAGGTGTCATATCACAATGTGCACAAGGGTGCCAAATCATGCCCCAAATCCATGGTGGTTTGGTCAGTTTTTGGCGATTTCCCCCTCTTTTCGTCCGAAAACCCCTCGCGACACATGTCCACCATGGGGACACCATGCCACCAACTCCAAAAATCAAAACCCATAGCAACCAAGGTGTCATATCACAATGTGCACAAGGGTGCCAAATCATGCCCCAAATCCATGGTGGTTTGGTGAGTTTTTGGCGATTTCCCCCTCTTTTCGTCCGAAAACCCCTCGTTTGACACATGTCCACCATGGGGACACCATGCCACCAACTCCAAAAAATCAAAACCCATAGCAACCAAGGTGTCATATCACAATGTGCACAAGGGTGCCAAATCATGCCCCAAATCCATGGTGGTTTGGTCAGTTTTTGGCGATTTCCCCCTCTTTTCGTCCGAAAACCCCTCGTTCGACACATGTCCACCATGGGGCCACCATATTATGTTATTGTTCACCACTTTGAGATTTTTTCGATGAAAAATTTCAGATAAATGAGTAAAAGTCATAAAGAAAATTTGAATCACAATTTTTGGTGATTTTTACGTCTGGTATGTTTTGATTTTGAAGAACTCTACTGCTCTGAACATTTAGTTTACTAGCACTTTGAAGTACTAGGATGTACACAACATAAAATTGAAACCTCCCAAGACAATTGTTAACATATCATGGCAAAATATTTACAGTTTCAAAAGAACGGACTACTAGCCAAAAGCACCTCACGCAGGAGGGAGACCAAACCAAAAGATCAGGGGGTCATGCAGCAGAAGAGATGATCAATCCACCATCAGCAGGACTCTGTCGACCACGATCTTGCGGTAGAGCTCGTACGAGACCCAAGCATCAATGGCTGCATACTCGATGTTCATATTTGGAAGTGGGAAGTCCCCCCACAGTCTGTGCCGATGGTGGTGGAACTTCTTCTTCATATCACCGAACCATGAATCAATGAGTCTTGCTGCCATGGTAGCCATGCCAGCCCTCGCATGACCAGTGTACTTGAAGTACTCGTCCTGGAGATCGACGTAGTACTCAGAAGGAATCTCCATGTGCCATGTCCTCCACAGAACTCTCTTGTCACCACGGATGTCAACACTCGCAAACGTAGCGCCTTCTCGAAAGAAATCGCAGATAGCCGGAGACTCCCACCAGTTAGCACTGCAGTAAACAAAGTAATGTACTAGTCACAGATCAGTTACAAATATGCAAGAACCTACAGAGGAGACGAAGATGAAACAAATTAATAAATCGGGAACAATGTGTAGCAGATTTAGATCGGGAATGTACTGCTTTTCTGGAACAATGTCTAGCAGATTTAGATCGGGAATGTACTGATTTTCGGGAACAATGTCTAACGAAAATCAAAGAGAGACAGAACGGCGGCAAGTAAAAAACCCCAATCGAAAGATTAAAAAAGGGGATTAGTTCTTACGCTGCGTAGTGGAACACCAGCACATGTCGACGCATGCAGAGTTGAACCACGGCGATCTTCTTCTCGTCCTCGGCTCGATGGTTGGTGTACTCGAAGTCGAGGCCGACGAACTTGTGCTCGTCCTCCATGAGCCACTCCGTGTACATGTCGAGGACGCGGCGCACTTCCCAGGGGTCGTTGGTGTAGACCACCTCCAGGTCCTCCTCGTCGTGGATGTGGACTGCGCGCGTGCTAGTCCAGTTGTACATTTGCTGCTCATCCATGTCCATGGCGACGCAGCGGCGGGAGACGAAGATAATGAGGGAGAGGAGACGACGAGAAGTGTGGAAACCAGGATGCGGTGCGAATATTGAGACGGTAGGGGAGGGGGAAGGGGATAAATATCATCCCCATTAATTACTCCGTGCGAATATTGACACGGTAGACGAAGAGAAAACTGACGCGGGTCTAGTCCAACTGACGCGCATTCGATCGTGTTGTCACGTCAAAACCCAGCACCGCCCATTTGCACTCCTCTTGACCTACCGAAATTTACTCCACGATATAACTTGCCATCATATCACGACCTCCTTCAGCCGCCGCCAGATCTCGCCACGTCTCTCGCCGCCACAGCTCGCCACGTCTCTCGCCGGCGAGACTTGTAAGACTCTCGCTCCGCGTCGAGACCAAGGATGGCGCCTACTAGTGGAGTACGTAAATAACATGTACGTCTCGCGATCGATCGTTGTTTCCGATTTGTAATCTTTCTTCATATTTTTTGCAGTGTCCAGTTTGCTTTGACAAGAAGGGGATGTGCGGCGGAGGGGGAGTCGCGTTAGGTTTTTTCGTGCAAACACTACAAGAGGGTTTTGAGGAGAAGACGGTACATGCACTTATAAGTTTAAAATTCATTCAGATGTTTTATTAATTCGCCGCCACATCAAAGTTTAACACGTGATCCTAGTAGTTATTGCTAGTTTAGTACTATTATTCAGATGTGTGTAATAATTGTTGGTCACCATATGTATTAACCGCTTATTTATGGTTGAGTTTTACGATAGTTGTGATAACTTTTACGTTCATACCAGTTTTACGATAGTTGTAGCTGTTAGAGATAGAGGTATCGGTAGTTCAGTCCTATACCGATAGAAGTTCAGATATGTGCTGATAGAAGTTCAGATATGTGCTGATAGAAGTTCAGATATGTGCTGATAGAAGTCCAAGATCTGAGACTCGGTGATTATCCGAGTAGACGCATATTTAACTTACTTTTGTATTAACTCTACTGAATTTAGGTCATCCCTTGCTACTATAGACCGTATTTCCTTAAGAAGTATGGTGTCCAGACCTCCCACAGGACAACTTTTGAAGCTGCACTCAAAACCAAAGATGGCCATGCATTTGTTGTTAATGTTACCAACAGAGCTGGCAGAACCTATATCAACGGAAGATTTTGGAACGAATTTGCTAGAGTGTACAATTTTAAGGTTGGCATGGAGTTAATTTTCAGAGTTAACTCATCTGGTCAGGATACTCTTGTAATAACTGGAACTGAACCACTAATCCATCCAGGTAATTTTCCACCTTTGGACAGAATGATTGATCATATTAATTATTCCATCTTATGTCAGTTATTTTAATTATGCAGCTTACTACCAGTTGTCCCGTACGAAGCGTGACATTGTTGACTCGCTCAGTAGTACTGATGGAACAATGATAAATTGGAGGATGATGCATACCGTCATTCTTCAGGTGGACAACTTGGACTACCTTGTTGAGTACCACAATGCTGGAGATTATGATCAAGGAGCACTAGTTGTCCCAATGCTGCATACTCTGAATTGGACAAACAGCGAAAATTACAACAAACACGTGGTAAGCAGTAGATCATATCATTTCATTAAGTTTGCGACCTACATTACGTACAAGTGTTAACTAAACTATGTCCCTACTGTTGGAACAGAAAATCCCTAGCCGTTTGGTTCCTAAAGATATGGAACAATATGGTGCAATCAGTATTGTGTGCCATCCCAGTACTTTGGTGCATGCGTCCTACGCAATTTCTTCTGACGATGGTCGTCTCTGCGTCAGTGGGTGGAAGGAGTTCATGGACAAGGAAAAGCACCTTGAGATGGGTGACAAGATGTTGTTCTTGCTTTACCTGGGAAATGCAGGGGTTTACTTGTTTGCTACCCATGTGCCTGAAATCGATCTGGAGTAGCTAGTCCGTGATTCATGGTGCCCGTGTGTCCAACTATGCAGCCCCTTTAGGTTTAAATTAAGTTGTAAGACTCTTTATGCGATTGTCGATTTTGCTTGTGTTAAAACAATAGTTAGTCATATCGTGCTGCTGGTTGTAATCGTGTCAAGTGTCGATTAATTAAAACCATTGTCAAAGTTATGTTACCGACATGTTGGCTTTCTTATATTTGTCCATATTTTTGCTTATATTAATTTGCTCTTAAACCCTTCTGGATAATTCAATGACAAGTTCGAGATCGTAAACATCTAAATAAGAACATTTCAAATGTTTGGAACAAAACATATAGTTGTATGCATTACATGTTTCTATCAATCTAAATCACTATCTTCTTCTGAATTTTTTCCCTCGTCATCATGTATGTTCTCTTCCAATATGAGACTATCTTCCTGATTCTCTAGTTCATCTTCGCTCATATCCATGTCAACATTGGGACTATCTTCCCCATTCTCTAGTTCACGGATTGTACGAGCATCATGAATACGTACAACTTCAGCAGCACGATGATCATCCTCCTCTGCTTCCACCTCTGCTTCCTCGTCTAGGTCGACAACATCATGAAATGTATGGTCGACTGAACCTTCATCCTCCTGGTATGCGTCTTCATTCCGTACAAATGCATCATCGTTACCATCTTCTAATTCTGGAACGTCGTACACATGTCTATGGCTGAACTTCTGCACCACTTTCCACGGATCACCAAACTTTGTATCCTCCAAATAGAAGCATGTTTCAGCTTGACTGGCCAATATGAATGGTGAATTCTTGAACCATAGGATAGAAGTGTTAACGCTTTTAAAATAACCATCATCTTTTATCTTGGAACCCTTGCCCGCAAGGTCGAACCAGTCGCAACGAAACAAGTACACGGACCTGTCACCGTGTTTGTTAGTCCCGTACTGCAGTTCAAGAACTTCTTGCAGAACACCATAGTAGTCGGTCTCATCTGCATCACCAAAAGATCCCTTAGTCGCTACGCCCGAATTTTGAGTCTTCAGGTCTTTATCCCGAGTAAGCGTGCGAAACCTCGCACCCTTTACGTTGCAACCAGCGTATACTACTACACGCCGGTCTGGCCCAGCAGCCAGAGACTTCAAATCTTCTGATGCATTGTCCAACTGTCTCACATGGTTTGCAAACCAACCTGCAAACTCTCTCTGAACCGTCTCCTCGATGTCACGCACACCCCTACCTCCCAATTCTTGTCGGAATTCACTGAAACATAGAAAAAACACATATGAAATACAGGACAATTATGTCTGCAACATTGAGAAGTAGTTATTAAAGTGAAGCTAACTACTTACTTGATATAACGTTCTACATCGTCACAGTTGTTCAGCACATACCAAACCATTTTGTCAAATTCCTTGTCAAAATGTTTCAAAATGGATTTCCCAAGACCTTTAGCTCCAACTGAAAATACTTCCATCTCGTCAGGATCAGGTTTTCTCCGTATGTCTTGGTTCCTATCATCTTTGTTAAATCTTGTTTCTGTGCCATCCTTGAAAAATCTAGAGCAAAAAATCAAACACTCATCAACAATGTAGCTCTCTGCGATAGAACCTTCTGGCCTTGCTTTGTTACGGACCGTAGACTTTAGATAACCTAATCTTCTCTCAACTGGATACATCCAACCATAATGAACAGGACCCCTCGAAAGAGCCTCCTCAGGAAGATGAATAGCTAAGTGCACCATTACATCAAAAAAAGCTGGGGGGAAGAGCTTCTCAAGTTTGCATAGGATCACAACAATTTCAACCTTCAATCGATTCAGCACATCAACTTTCAGGGTTTTGGCACACAGCTCCCTAAAAAATCTTCCTAGCTCTGCAATAGCCACATACATTTCCTTAGATGCAATTCCCTTGAGCCCAGCCGGCAACACTCGCTGCAGAAGTATGTGGCAATCATGCGTCTTCATACCGGTAACCTTACAACCATCAATATTCACACATCTTCCCCAGTTTGCGCAATAACCATCTGGGAACCTAGTGTTTGCCAAATACCTACACAAATGTCTCTTCTGTTCCTTCGAAAGCGTCCACGGTGCAGGGGGCTTCGCATAAGTTACTGCTGCATCATCATCATCCTTCACAATTTTCTTCAACCAATACTTCTTCCACATTTTGAATTTCTTCAAATCAATTCTAGCACTAACAGTGTCCTTATTCCTGCCCTCAAGTTCAAGTAGTGTACCAACAATATTGTCACATATGTTCTTCTCAATATGCATCACATCTAAGTTGTGAGCTATCTTAAGTTCTGGCCAGTACGGTAGATGATGTAAGCTGACTTTCAGGTGCCATGTTGGTTCACCGGGTACAGTTGCACGCTTCCGCTTTCTACTTATTGGATTTTTCCCATGTTCAAAATCCTTAACCCTTTCTACCTTCCCAGCTACCTCTTTGGGTGTGTACTTCCTTGGTGGATCTCTAGTCTCAGTTGTACCATTGAAAAGTCTGCCTGTATGTATTTTATCTTTATCAAGAAATCGCCGATGCCCAATATATCCAATTTTGTTTTTCAAAGGTTCAGCGCAAGGATTCTCATCGCAATGCACACACGCATGAAATCCTCTTGTGCTTCGGCCTGACATAGTGGCATATCCAGGATAATCATGAATAGACCAAAGAAACGCAGCATGCAATGGGAAATATTCCTCTGTGCATGCATCAAATGTCTCCACACCACTCCATAGCTGCATCATATCTTTTATCAGTGGCTGCATAAATACATGAAAATCTTTCCCTGGGGAATACTTTCCGGGGATTAGCAATGCCATCATGTAATTCGATTGATCCATGCACATCCATGGTGGGAAGTTGTAAGGAATCACAAAAACAGGCCACATACTGTAAGGATTACTCATACTTCCAAAAGGACTGAAGCCGTCTGTGGCAAAACCTAGTCTTATGTTACGAGGATCTTTAGCAAACCAATCAAACTTGCCATCAAAGTGCTTCCATGCCTCACCATCAGCAGGGTGCCTCAGTACATTGGGCTCAACAACCCTCTTCTCTTTGTGCCATCTAGTATGTGTCGACATTTCCTTTTTAACAAATAGTCTCTGCAACCTTTTAATTATAGGAAAGTACCTTAACACCTTGTGAGGGATTTTCTTTTAGTAGGGTCTCTATATCTTGATAATCCACAAACATGGCAGTTCGTATCGTCCTTGTGATCTCCCCAAAATAAAGAACAATCAAACTTGCATGCATGAATTGTCTCATAACCAAGCCCAACATCAGAAAGAACACTCTTAGCATCAGCATATGATTTGGGAAAGTCCACATCTGGCAAAGCTGTACGTAAAAGCTGAAGTAAGAGATCAAATCCTCTGTTTGTTATCCGGCTGTATGATTTGACATGAAGGAGCTTAATAATGAACGACAACCTAGTGAAAGAGGTGCATCCCTCATAAAGTTCTTTTTTCGCTGACTCAATTAGATTAGCATACAGATTTGGCAGGTCAGGACCTTTATTTCCAGACTTCTGCAGTTCATCGATCATACTAGACGAATCATCAAC
Source organism: Lolium multiflorum (assembly GCA_030979885.1). NCBI lineage: Eukaryota > Viridiplantae > Streptophyta > Magnoliopsida > Poales > Poaceae > Lolium > Lolium multiflorum. Next base: position 106,622,613 of record CM061749.1, read on the forward strand.
ATAACAATCACCATTGTCTTCCTCTTCATCGTTGTCACTATCATACGCACCATCATCGTTTCTATCCCGCCCTTCGTCATCACTAAAACCTTCCCCATGTCTAGTCCATCTTGTATACGTCATGGACATACCTGAACAATTGCAGTGATCCTCGACTGTTTTTATATCCTGACGTATCAGATTTAGGCAGTCCTTGCAAGGGCACAAGATTGGTTCATCTGTATTGTCCAAGTGTTCTCGCGCAAACTTGATGAAATCCCTAACACCTGCCATGTACTTTGTTGTGAACTTCTTGGTGCCATCAGTTATCCAACTTCGATCCATTGCCTACAATTCAGTTAAGAACATGCCAACGTTCTTCAGAACAGATCTTGACAACTGATTAAAAAATCTAGACCTAACGAACAATCAGGAGAACTCACCGATGATGCGTCTCGCCGCCACCACAATGGAGCCTTCACGGAATTCTTCTCACCTCGACGAGAACCCTAGTCGATTCGACTGTTAGCAAGAGCACCTATATAGGCCGTGTCTGCTAGCGGCGCGACTTAAACGAGGCACCCTCGGCCGACATAAATATTAATAAGGGAATTATTATGTCGTAACATCTAGATCACACCATTGAAATAAATATGTAGAATAGACTACTTACGGATCCAGATCAAAATTCCATATCTACCTTAGCGGTAAGACTCCGCGTCGGTCACGCCAAAGCCCTTGTTCGATTCTTCCAAACCACAATTTTTACTTAATTAAATATGTTCCTGACAAGTGGGTCACGCATGATATATAAAACTAATAACATTTAATAAAGTAACTTAGTATTATTTCGTCACCACGATCTTTGATTTCCACCTATTAACAGACACGATGGAAGCCCTTCCCGCTTGGGTAATGGGTGACGATTTTTTGTTGACGAAAAATCATACCGTCAAGCATTACCTTAAATGCTTGACGAAAGATGAATTCGTCACCTATAAGGACACATCCATGACGGTATGCATTTTTGTCACCAGGGTTTTCGTCAACAAATCCCCCATCTCTTGTAGTGAGTGACATGCCATCATAACCTTGATCATACTATTGTAAGCATATGTAATGAATGCAGCGATCAAAACAATGGTAATGACATGAGTAAACAAATGAATCATAAAGCAAAGACTTTTCATGAATAGTACTTTCAAGACAAGCATCAATAAGTCTTGCATAAGAGTTAACTCATAAAGCAATAAATCAAAGTAAAGGTATTGAAGCAACACAAAGGAAGATTAAGTTTCAGCGGTTGCTTTCAACTTATAACATGTATATCTCATGGATAGTGTCAATGTAAAGTAATATAACAAGTGCAATATGCAAGTATGTAGGAATCAATGCACAGTTCACACAAGTGTTTGCTTCTTGAGGTGGAGAGAAATAGGTGAACTGACTCAACATAAAAGTAAAAGAAAGGTCCTTCAAAGAGGAAAGCATCGATTGCTATATTTGTGCTACAGCTTTTTTTGAAAACATGAAACAATTTTGTCAACGGTAGTAATAAAGCATATGTATCATGTAAATTATATCTTACAAGTTGCAAGCCTCGTGCATAGTATACTAATAGTGCCCGCACCTTGTCCTAATTAGCTCGGATTACCAGGATTATCATCGCAATACACATGTTTCAACCAAGTGTCACAAAGGGGTACCTCTATGCCGCCTGTACAAAGTCAAGGAGAAAGCTCGCATTTGGATTTCTCGCTTTGATTATTCTCAACTTAGACATCCATACCGGGACAACATAGACAACAGATAATGGACTCCTCTTTAATGCATAAGCATGTAGTAACAATTAATGTTCTCATATGAGATTGAGGATATATGTCCAAAACTGAAACTTCCACCATGGATCATGGCTTTAGTTAGCGGCCCAATGTTCTTCTCTAACATTATGCATGCTCTAACCATTAAATGAGTGGTAAATCTCCCTTACTTCAGACAAGACGGACATGCATAGCAACTCACATGATATTCAACAAAGAGTAGTTGATGGCGTCCCCAGAAGCATGGTTATCGCACAACAAGCAACTTAATAAGAGATAAAGTGCATAAGTACATATTCAATACCACAATAGTTTTTAAGGCTATTTTGTCCCATGAGCTATATATTGCAAAGGCGAATGGTGGAAATTTAAAGGTAGCACTCAAGCAATTTACTTTGGAATGGCGGAGAAATACCATGTAGTAGGTAGGTATGGTGGACACAAATGGCATAGTGGTTGGCTCAAGGATTTTGGATGCATGAGAAGTATTCCTCTCGATACAAGGTTTAGGCTAGCAAGGTTATTTGAAACAAACACAAGGATGAACCGGTGCAGCAAAACTCACATAAAAGACATATTGTAAACATTATAAGACTCCACACCGTCTTCCTTGTTGTTCAAAACTCAATACTAGAAATTATCTAGACTTTAGAGAGACCAAATATGCAAACCAAATTTTAGCAAGCTCTATGTATTTCTTCATTAATAGGTGCAAAGTATATGATGCAAGAGCTTAAACATGAGCACAACAATTGCCAAGTATCAAATTATTCAAGACATTTTAGAATTACTACATGTAGCATTTCCCGATTCCAACCATATAACAATTTAACGAAGAAGATTCAACCTTCGCATGAATACTATGAGTAAAGCCTAAGGACATATTTCTCCATATGCAACAGCGGAGCATGTATCTCTCCCACACAATGAATGCTAGGATCCATTTTATTCAAACAAAAACAAAAGCAAAAACAAACCGACGCTCCAAGCAAAGCACATAAGATGTGATGGAATAAAAATATAGTTCCAGGGGAGGAACATGATAATGTTGTCGATGAAGAAGGGGATGCCTTGGGAATACCCAAGCTTAGACGCTTGAGTCTTCTTAAAATATGCAGGGGTGAACCACCGGGCATCCGCAAGCTTAGAGCTTTCACTCTCCTTGATCATATTGCATCATTTCCCTCTCTTGATCCTTGAAAACTTCCTCCACACCAAACTCGAAACAACTCATTAGAGGGTTAGTGCACAATAAAAACTTACATGTTCAGAGGTGACATAATCATTCTTAACACTTCTGGACATTGCACAAAGCTACTGGACATTAATGGAACAAAGAAATTCATCCAACATAGCAAAAGAGGCAATGCGAAATAAAAGGCAGAATCTGTCAAAACAGAACAGTTCGTAAAGATGAATTTTAAAGTGGCACCAGACTTGCTCAAATGAAAATGTCCAAATTGAATGAAAGTTGCGTACATATCTGAGGATCACTCACGTAAATTGGCATAATTTTATGAGTTACCTACAGAGAATTAGGCCCAGATTCGTGACAGCAAAGAAATCTGTTTCTGTGCAGTAATCCAAATCTAGTATGAACCTTACTATCAACGACTTTACTTGGCACAAACATGCACAAAACTAAGATAAGGAGAGGTTGCTACAGTAGTAAACAACTTCCAAGACTCAAATATAAAACAAAGGTACTGTAGTAAAAACATGGGTTGTCTCCCATAAGCGCTTTTCTTTAACGCCTTTCAGCTAGGCGCAGAAAGTGTATATCAAGTGTTATCAAGAGACGAAGTATCAACATAATAATTTGTTCTAATAATAGAATCAAAAGGTAACTTCATTATCTTTCTAGGGAAGTGTTTCATACCTTTCTTGAGAGGAAATTGATATTTAATATTACCTTCCTTCATATCAATGATAGCTCCAACAGTTCGAAGAAAAGGTCTTCCCAATATAATGGGACAAGATGCATTGCATTCAATATCCAAAACAACAAAATCAACGGGGACAAGGTTATTGTTAACGGTAATGCGAACATTATCAACAATCCCCAAAGGTTTCTTTGTAGCATTATCAACAAGATTAACATCCAAATAACAGTTTTTCAATGGTGGCAAGTCAAGCATATCATAAATTTTCTTAGGCATAACAGAAATACTTGCACCAAGATCACATAAAGCATTACAATCAAAGTCATTGACCTTCATCTTAATGATGGGCTCCCAACCATCGTCTAACTTTCTAGGAATAGAAGTTTCAAGTTTTAGTTTCTCCTCTCTAGCTTTTATGAGAGCATTTGTAATATGTTTTGTAAAGGCCAAATTTATAACACTAGCGTTGGGACTTTTAGCAAGTTTTTGTAAGAACTTTATAACTTCAGAGATGTGGCAATCATCAAAATCTAAACCATTATAATCTAAAGCAATGGGATCATCATCCCCAATGTTGGAAAAAATTTCAGCAGTTTTATCACAGGCAGTTTCAGCAGTTTTAGCAGTTTCCGGCAGTTTTGCAGGCTTTGCATTAGAAGTGGAAACATTGCCAACACCAGTTATTTCACCATTATTAGTAGGAGGTGCAGCAACATGTGGAGCATTAACATTACTAGTGGTGGTAATAGTCCAAACTTTAGCTACATTATTCTCTTTAGCAAGTTTTTCATTTTCTTCTCTTTCCCACCTAGCATGCAATTCAGCCATCAATCTTATATTCTCATTAATTCTAACTTGGATGGCATTTGCTGTAGTAACAATTTTATTTTCAATATCCTTATTAGGCATAACTTTTAATTTCAAAAGATCAACATCAGAGGCAAGTCTATCAACCTTAGAAGCAAGAATATCAATTTTATTGAGCTTTTCCTCAACAGGTTTGTTAAAAGCAGTTTGTGTACTAATAAATTCTTTAAGCATAGCTTCAAGTCCAGGGGGTACACTCCTATTATTTTTGTAATAATTCCCATAAGAATTACCATAACTATTACCATTAGCAGAAGGATATGGCCTATAGTTATTACTAGAAATGTTCCGATAAGCATTGTTGTTGAAATTATTATTTTTAATGAAGTTTACATCAACATGTTCTTCTTGAGCAACCAATGAAGCTAACGGAACATTATTAGGATCAACATTAGTCCTATCATTTACAAGCATAGACATAATAGCATCAATCTTATCACTCAAGGAAGAGGTTTCTTTGACAGAATTTACCTTCTTACCTTGTGGAGCTCTTTCCGTGTGCCATTCAGAGTAATTAATCATCATATTATCAAGAAGCTTTGTTGCTTCACCAAGAGTGATGGACATAAAGGTACCTCCAGCAGCTGAATCCAATAGGTTCCGCGAAGAAAAGTTCATCCTGCATAAAAGGTTTGGATGATCATCCAAGTAGTCAGTCCATGGGTAGGGCAATTCTTTACCAAAGATTTCATTCTCTCCCATGCTTGAGCAACATGTTCATTATCTAATTGTTTAAAATTCATTATGCTACTACTCAAAGATATAATTTTAGCGGGAGGATAATATCTACCAATAAAAGCATCCTTACATTTAGTCCATGAATCTATACTATTTCTAGGCAGAGATAGCAACCAATCTTTAGCTCTTCCTCTTAATGAGAAAGGAAACAATTTTAATTTTATAATGTCACCATCTACATCCTTATACTTTTGCATTTCACATAATTCAACAAAATTATTAAGATGGGCAGCAGCATCATCAGAACTAACACCAGAAAATTTATCTCGCATAACAAGATTCAGTAAAGCAGGTTTAATTTCAAAGAATTCTGCTGTAGTAGCAGGTGGAGCAATAGGTGTGCATAAGAAATCATTATTATTTGTGGTTGTGAAGTCACACAACTTAGTATTTTCAGGAGTACCCATTTTAATAGTAGTAAATAAAGCAAACTAGATAAAATAAATGCAAGTAACTGATTTTTTTGTGTTTTTGATATAGAGTGTAAGACAGTAAATAAAGTAAAGCTAGCAACTAATTTTTTTGTGTTTTGATTTAGGTGCAGCAAACAAAGTAGTAATAAAATAAAGCAAGACAAAAACAAAGTAAAGAGATTGGATTGTGGAGACTCCCTTGCAGTCTTGATCTCCCGCAACGGCGCCCAAATTTAGCTGTGAAGTTGACGTGGGAGTTAGAAATCTTTGGGGCGTAACTTTTCTTCGTTCCCCAGCAACGGCGCCAAAAATTTAGCTTGATGACGCGTAAAGCACACGCCCGTTGGGAACCCCAAGTGGAAGGTGTGATGCGTACAGCAGCAAGTTTCCCTCAGTAGAAACCAAGGTTTATCGAACCAGTAGGAGTCAAGAAGCACGTCGAAGGTTGATGGCGGCGGATGTAGTGCGGCGCAACACCAGGGATTCCGGCGCCAACGTGGATCCTGCACAACACAACCAAAGTACTTTGCCCCAACGAAACAGTGAGGTTGTCAATCTCACCGGCTTGCTGTAACAAAGGATTAGATGTATAGTGTGGATGATGATTGTTTGCAGAAAACAGTAGTACAAGTATTGCAGTAGATTGTATTTAATGTAAAAGAATGGACCGGGGTCCACAGTTCACTAGAGGTGTCTCTCCATAAGATAAATAGCATGTTGGGTGAACAAATTACAGTCGGGCAATTGACAAATAGAGAGGGCATGACAATGCACATACATGATATGATAAGTATAGTGAGATTTAATTGGGCATTACGACAAAGTACATAGACCGCTATCCAGCATGCATCTATGCCTAAAAGTCCACCTTCAGGTTATCATCCGAACCCCTTCCAGTATTAAGTTGCAAACAACGACAATTGCATTAAGTATGGTGCGTAATGTAATCAATAACTACATCCTCGGACATAGCATCAATGTTTTATCCCTAGTGGCAACAGCACATCCACAACCTTAGAACTTTCTGTCACTGTCCCAGATTTAATGGAGGCATGAACCCACTATCGAGCATAAATACTCCTCTTGGAGTTAAGAGTAAAAACTTGGCCAGAGCCTCTACTAATAACGGAGAGCATGCAAGATCATAAACAACACATAGGTAATAGATTGATAATCAACATAACATAGTATTCTCTATCCATCGGATCCCGACAAACACAACATATAGCATTACAGATAGATGATCTTGATCATGTTAGGCAGCTCACAAGATCCAACAATGAAGCACATAAGGAGAAGACGACCATCTAGCTACTGCTATGGACCCATAGTCCAGGGGTGAACTACTCACTCATCACTCCGGAGGCGACCATGGCGATGAAGAGTCCTCCGGGAGATGATTCCCCTCTCTCGGCAGGGTGCCGGAGGCGATCTCCTGAATCCCCGAGATGGGATTGGCGGCGGCGGCGTCTCGAAGGTTTTCCGTATCGTGGCTCTCGGTGGGGGTTTCGCGATGGAGGCTTTAAGTAGGCGGAAGGGCAGTCGGAAAGTCACGGGGCCCCACACGCTAGGCCACGCGGCCCCACTGGGCCACGCCGCCCTAGTGTGGCGGCGCCCGTGGCCCCACTTCGTCTCCCTCCGGTCTTGGAAGCTTCGTGTAAAAATAGGCCCCTGGGTTGATTTCGTCCAATTCCGAGAATATTTCCTTTGTAGGATTTCTGAAACCAAAAACAGCAAAACAAACTGCTCTTCGGCATCTCGTTAATAGGTTAGTGCCAGAAAATGCATAAATACGACATAAAGTATGCATAAAACATGTAGATATCATCAATAATGTGGCATGGAACATAAGAAATTATCGATACGTCGGAGACGTATCAATATGATACCAATTGATATATCTTTGCAAATGGTTGATAAATCTACTGCTATTCCTGTTGGTATATGTGAGGATGTTCCTGTTCAAGTTACTAATAATTGCTTAATATTAACTGATTTTGTTGTGTTGGAAATGCCTGAAGATGATAATATGTCTATTATTCTTGGGAGACCTTTTCTTAACACCGCAGGGGCTGTTATTGATTGCAATAAAGGAAAAGTTACTTTCAATGTCGATGACAAGGAACATACTGTTTATTTTCCCAAGAGGATTGATAAAGTATATGGAGTTAATACAATTTCTAATTTGAGATCTATCAAAGTGGGAGATATTGATTGTCCAATATATGAGCCTAAAGAAGAATATCAAACTCTTGTGATTGGATCCATATCAATACAATATAAGGTAACATGATTGATTTGAGATTTATTTCTTCTTATGACATGTAAGATTTATTTGGTAGCAAGACTTGATCAACCTTGTTAACAAGTATATTTTATATGCATAGAAGAGCTAAGCAACATTTCTTTCTTCTCCACTTGCTTTACTTGCTGTAGCACTACTTATTTTGCAAGATGCTTAGTTGCTTAGAGGTTTGAAAATCTTTTTCTGCCCTGTAATAATAATTTTGACACCCAGAAATGTGTATTTTTCAAAGTTTTCAAAAATTTACAAAAATTATACTGTTGGTCTTATTTTTCGAAGAGCTACTGGGAGCACTGGGATGACCAGTGGGGCACACCAGGCTGCACCCCACCAGCCGGCGCGGCCAAGGAGGGGGGCGCGCCACCTGTGGTGTGGGCCCCTCCTTGCCCCACTAACTCATCTCTTCCTCCCATTCTACTCTCTCTCCCGAAAAACTCGTACCCACTTTCTCTCACTCGCGTTTCTGCTCAAGAGCTCAAGATTTCTCGATCTCTTTGCTCAGCCCAGATTTTTGTCTGAAATTTGGCACATTTGCTCTCCGGTATGTGACTCCTCCGATTATCCAAGTAGAATTTTGTTTGGTTGAGTATATCTTGAATATTTTGCTGCTGTAGGTAACATGTTTAGTGAGCTTGCATGCTTGTTCTATGTTGCAAAAATTAGTTTTGATGCATGTTTAGTACTCTACCAAGTTCCTATAGTAGTTTCCCTCATTTATATGTCTCCAAACCAACTTTTATAATGTTTGTTGAAAAATTTCAGAAAATTGAGTGGAATAGGCACCAACTCAACCAACAAGAATTGGAGGTGCAACAGGTTATGAGAGTTCACCGCGAAGAGGGAGTATACCCCTCTTACTACCCATGCGTTGATTTTATGAGGAGTGCAGGAATCCTGCGGGATGTTCAAAATCTGATTTCTAATGCAGGGTTGGAAGGTTTTGTTGTTGGTGAACCTTGCCAATATGCAAAACTAACCATGTTAGTGGTGCAAGATTTTAAATTCAATTGGTCCCAAACTAACCCCATGGTTCGATACAAAATTTATAATAAAACTGTCAACTTGCCTTTTGATGATTTTTGTGCAGCAATTAGAGTGCCACAATGGGGATCATGCGAGAAGGTTAGGGGACTGCCGCAGGAGCTCTTGAGTCTATACAAGATGATTTGTCAAGGGAGAAGCTTCTCAGATGATAGTGGTAAAATCAGTAGTATTCAACTCCCAGCTATTCGCTACTTTGCTTATTTCATCACCAAGTGCGTTCTTGCTAGAAAGAATGCAAATAAGTTATCTATCCAGGATTTGGCTTTCCTAGCTGCTGCATTGCAAGGTGATAGGACTTATAACTTAGGTGCTTTGATAGCCTATAGACTTGCTACTAACCGTGAGAAGGGAGGAATTTGTGGAGGTCTCATCGCCTCTCGTTTATTATCTATGCATGGTGTAGAACCTCATCATCTTGATATTCAGCTCTCCATGGAGAAACTTGACATTATCTCTATGATTAAACATGATTTTGTTTCTGATTTGTCTAATTTGAGTAACCTGTCTTACAAGATAACATTTTACAAGAAAACTTGGAGAACAACTAAGAAAACTAAAAGGCTAGTAGGATTACCTGCACCTGTTTTGTTTTACCTTGATTCCAGGAAGGATTGGTCAATCACTGAAGGTGAACTGAATGCATACATAGAAGGGGAAGGCCATCATGCAGGGGATGGCACGGAGGAGGCCGAGGAACACCTCGACTTGTCATCCGATGCAGCGAGTTCTTCGCATCAACATTTTGGGCATGAGGAGCCTTCACCCTTTTCTTCTGCACCGGGACCTTATTATGATCACGCCATGTATGATCCACCGGCGTGGAACCCTGACCCTCGCTGGGGTTGATCTCCACTTAGGCCAAAAGCCTAAGCTTGGGGGGAGGTATACCGGCATCACTCATTCATTGCATATTATAGTTGCTGGATACTTGTACATACTTGTTTAGCTTCTTAAAGTGGTTTTCTAATAAGAGGAAGATGATATTTGGGGAAGTGCTGATTGAAAACAGATTCTGGACTGATACCAAAAAAATTCTCAAAAACAGCCAGAACGTTATTTTGCGAAGCCAATTTTTGTGCATGTTCCCCAGGTTGTTATCTAACTTTCATTAGTTGAACACTTTTCGAGCTGGGCAGCGGAAGAATTTCTTAAAAATCGATTACTGTACTTCTATCAAGTTTGACGAATTTCTGCTGCTTTGTGTTTATGTGATTCTTTTAGTTTTCATTTTCTTGTTTTTGCTTTGTTTCTTTCCTAAAACGCAAAAAGACCAAAAATATTTATGTTGTTTCTCTTTATCATTTGTTTATTTTGGTTTCTTGCTCTTATTTTGCTTTATTTGCTATCGTTGGTTTGCTATAAGAAAATCCAAAAAGATTTTGCTTTGTTTGCTTGTTTACTTTTGTTCTTGTTTCCAATTCGAAAATACAAAAAATATTTGCTGTTCTTCTTTGGTTTTGTAAAGTTCATTATGGAGTCCAGTGGTCTTCGGTGGTTGGAGCTTGGCTTTCATTCCATATTATTCAAGCTACACAAGTGAAAGGCAATAATGACGATCTACGACAATCCGACTGTGGTGAGAGACTGGTATGAACTCCATTTGTTTTCATTTTTGTACATATACTCATCCATGTGAGCATGCTTAGTTGGTTCATGTGAGGTATATGTCATTTAAAAAAGTCTAGTAGTTCATGATTTCTCATGATTAGCTCCAATCTATTAATATGAGTAGCATGTCATAAATATTTGCTTGCATTGTTTTATTCATAGATAGATATGACATTGTGGTATCCTCCTCTGAATAATTCGCTTGAATCAACTGGGCACATGCTGACGCATGCATATGACTAAACAAAAGTCAATTAAGCCTCGATGATTTACTTTACCTCAGAGTTCTTGTATCACTTTTATGCCTCCGTTAATTTATTTTGTCGCAAGCATGATTATGACAGTTATTGCTCTCTTGATTGTCGCTTCCCAGTCTATTGCTAGCCTTCACTTGTACTGAGCGGGAATGCTGCTCGTGCTTCCAAACCCCTGAAAACCAAGTTATTCCAGAGTGTCCACCATAAATACCTATGCATGGCATTTCAAACCATTCCAAGTAAATTCTCATGTGCTACCTTTAAACCTTCAAAATGCTTCTCAATTTGTGTTGATGTTTTATAGCTCATGAGGAAGTATGTGGTGTTTATCTTTCAATCTTGTCATTTACTCCTGACAGACTTTCACAATGGACTAGTGGCACATCCGCTTATCCAATAATTTTGCAAAAAGAGCTGGCAACGGGGTTCCCCCCCAATTAATCAACTTTCATTAATAATTCTCTTCACATGTTTTGCCCTGATTTATCAGTAAGCAACTTAAATTGCAAATAGAAACTCCTCCATGGTATGTGATTGATGGAAGGCACCCGAGGATTCGGTTAGCCATGGCTTGTGTAAGCAAAGGTTGGGGGAGTGTCATCCATAATGAAACTAAAATATATGTGTAAACAAAAGAGAAGAGGGATGATTTACCTTGCTGGTAGAGATAACGTCCTTCATGGGATCCGTTCTTGAAAGTCTGGTTGACGAGGTAGTTAGAGTACCCACTATCAGTCGTTGACAACAACAAACACCTCTCAAAATAATTTTACTCCTGTTTTACAAATGAAAAGCTCTAGCACATGTTAATCCCTGCTTCCCTCTGTGAAGGGTCAATCTTTTACTTTTACATTGAGTCTCCATTCTTTCTTTGAGCACCTTCTTGAGAGCACAACTGTCATTCTTAGTATAATATGCTTGTCCCAAAATGTGATTAACTGTGGTATAACTTTGATGCTTTTATCTTTGATAATCTCTACTTCCAGTCTTCCCATAAACTTCAAAGGTGCCCGAGCATTTATGTTTTGCTGTACAAATACGGGCAAGCGAGATACCACTTTATCATATCCTTCTATGAACATTGCAATCCTGCTGATAGACATGATTCATGATGCTTATTATTAATTTGTTGGTACCTTTTCCATGATTGACATAGCTATTAGATGATTTTATTTGCATGTATCTTATTATGAATTGCTTAAGTACTTGCCCATATCATGAGAATATTTACATCATATGAACAAATGTGTTCGTGAAAGTTCTTTTATCGCACTCAGTTGTTAACTGAATTGCTTGAGGACAAGCAATAAGCTAAGCTTGGGGGAGTTGATACGTCCAAAACGTATCTACTTTCCCGAACACTTTTGCTATTGTTTTGCCTCTAATTTGTGTATTTTGGATACAACTAACACGGACTAACGCTATTTTTAGCAGAATTGCTCTGGTGTCTCGTTTTTGTGCAGAAAATCAACTTTCAGGAAAATCCTCGGAGTTTATTCCAATGGGCCTATTTTCATAGAAGAGTAACGGAGCCAGAAGACCAGAAGGAGGGGGGCCACGAGGCAGCCACCCCACCAGGCGGCGCGGCAGGCCCCTGGGCCGCGCCAGCCTATGGTGGCGGCGCCTCGGGCAGCCCCAGGTGTCCTCCCTTCCGACTACTTAAAGGTTTCGACCTAAAAACGCACGGGGTTAGACGAAATCGCCAGAAGACATCCAGAACACCGCCGCCATCGCGAAACTCCGTCTCGGGACCAGAAACTCCGTTCTGGCACTCCACCGGGACGGGGAATTGGAGGAGATCATCGCCATCATCACCACCGACGCCTCTCCATCGACCAGCCATGTTTCCCCCATCCATGTGTGAGTAATTCCCCCGCTGTAGGCTGAAGGGGATGGTAGGGATTGGATGAGATTGGTCATGTAATAGCATAAGATTGTTAGGGCATAGTGCCTAGTATCCGTTGTTGGTACTTTTATGATATTGTTGCAACTTGTTATGCTTAATGCTTGTCACTAGGGCCCGAGTTCCATGATCTCAGATCTGAACATGTTATTGTTTCATGATGATATGCATTGTTTTATGATCTTACCTGCAAGTTGTATACACATGTCGCTGTCCGGAACCCGAGGCCCCAAAGTGACAGAAATTGGGACAACCGAAGGGGAAGGCGGTGATATGAGGATCACATGTGTTCACAGAGTGTTAATGCTTTGCTCCGGTGCTCTATTAAAAGGAGTACCTTAATTTCCAGTAGATTCCCTAGAGGCCCGGCTGCCACCGGCTGGTAGGACAAAAGATGTTGTGCAAGTTTCTCATTGCTAGCACGTACGACTAAATATGGAACACATGCCTATGGAATGATTAGTACTTGGATACCGTTTTATTACTATCTGCAAATGCCCTGCCTTGATTGTTACATGAGTTTCTCTCATCCATGCAACGCCCGTTCATCCATCCCTGTGCCTACAGTATTTTAATCCTGCTGTTTACTATAATCACTACTTGTCTTTGTTACACTGCGCTGATATTTCACTACATACTGCTATAAAACTATTACTCGATAAACTCTTGCGAGCAAGTCTGTTTCCAGTGCAGCTGAATTGACAACTCCACTGTTAAGGCTTACAAATATTCTTTGGCTCCCCTTGTGTCGAATCAATAAATTGGGTTTTACTTCCCTCGAAGACTGTTGCGATCCCCTATACTTGTGGGTCATCAGTGCCCTATTGGGTAGCGAAGCTCCGGGAATCAAGTCGATTTGATGCTCCATACCTCGCAATGGTGGTAGTCCTGCGGGTACCTCCTCCGGAAACACGTCGCCAAATTCCTGCAAAACATTAGAAACACCAAGAGGAAGAGGGGTCATGTCGTTAGAAACCAAAACCGTACCCCTGTACAAGAGCACAAGAGGCATGGCTGTAGGATCCTCACTAAATTCTCTCATGTCTTCTTTGGTGGCTAATGAGACTAAGGAATTCACTCTCTCACTTTTCGTTATATCACTCACGATATTACAATTCTCTTGCCTATCTAAAGGAGCATCCTCCAAGTTTATTCAACTTTCCAACGAGATTCATTGACAATTTGTTGTGGTGACATAGGCTGTAGCTTGATTTTCTTGCCCTTGAACTCCAAGTGATATGTATTGGCACGACCATTATGTTGCACAGAACGGTCATAGAGCCAAGGCCGACCCAATAGCAGGTGACACACCATCATCAGAACCACATCAAAATCAATGGAATCCTTATACGGTTCAATCGCAAACTCAACACGCGCCATGTGGTTTACCTTCATCTCACCATTGTCGCTCAACCACTGAATATAGTATGGATGTGGGTGCGGTAGATACTTCAACTTCAGCTTGGTACACAACTCCTTGCTTGCTAAATTGCGGCAACTCCCGCCATCAATAATGACCTTGCAAGCCTTGTCAGGACCAACTAAAGCCTTTGTTTGGAACAAATTGCAGCGCTGAGTAGATGCACTAGGCAACACATTAAGAGCACGTTGAGACACAACAATAGTGCGAGCTTCAGACAGATAAGCATCTACACCATCAGTGTCATAGTCCTCATCTTCTGGAGCATATGGATCAACATCATCTCCAGTCTCATACTCATTGTCCTCATTGATAATCATGACCTTGCGGTTAGGACAATCCCTCCTAAAGTGACCCTTGCCACCACATGTATGGCTATTCATATCGCGGTTGCGCGCAGTAGACATGCTAGAACCAATCGTACTTGCAGCAGATTCGGACTTCTCTGCGTTAGACACATTGGAGACCGGTTTGCTAGGCGGAGAAGAATAAGGTGCAGAGCGCGTAGATGGCGCCGGCGCCGTTGATGGGGGCGCTCGAGGCGTGAAGCGCCCAGCTCCCGTAGTACGGTCTTTAACCTTAGCTTCGTCAACCAACTGTGATTCAGCTTCTCTTGCATGATGTAGCAACTCATTCATAGTGGTGTAACTGTAATGACGAACAATGCCTTTGATATCATACTTCAAACCATTGAGAAAACGAGTCATTGTCATCTCAAGGGACTCACGGACACGGCCACGCTGCATGAGCATCTCCATCTCCATGTAATATTCATCAACAGTCTTCACACCTTGTCTCAATAGGTTCAACTTATCAAATATATTGCGCAAATAATTAGTGGGCAAACGATCATTCATTTCCGCCTTCATTGCATTCCATGTGATAATAGGCGGTTCACCATCTTCTTCGCGAGCACTAACAAATCTATCCCACCAACGCAATGCATAGCCATCAAATTCTGAAGAAGCAAGTTTGATCTTCCTATCTTCAGTGTAATTCTGTAGGCGCCGTAACTTCTCAATTTTCAGCTCCCAAGTGAGGTATTCTTCAACATCAACACCTCCTTCAAACTTGGGTATGGAGAACTTAGGCTTACCCAATTCATCTTCTTCCTCAAACCCACGACCTGGACGTCGGAGTTCAACAAACCCACGAGGGCGATTACCACGTGGTGCACCACGATTAGCATTAGGTGCGTCATCTTGAAGCTCAGGATCTTCGTCATCTTCTTGTTGTTGTTGTTGGGTCAAATTCTCAACAACTAGTCACAAATCTTGAAGACTGCGCTGGATATCCGTCATTTGATCTTTCATTGTAGTGACGGTCTCACATGTAGTATCCAGTTTCTGGGAGATCCCTTGGACCGTTCCCCTAAGCTCATCATCCTGAGTGCGGAATTCACGTCGCATCTCATTACGAAGAGCCTCATACTCCCTCCATGTCATCAAATCCGCAGAGTTCTTGTTCTCCTGGTTAACAATTTTCTCATCACTAGCAGACATGGTTAGTAGGTTAGTGCACTAAATCAAAAATATATGGTGGTACTCTCACAACTCACTCAAAACTGATAAGAAAAGGAAATCTTACCGCTCCAAAGTGAATTAGTATTTCTTACCACTTGTAGTGACAACTAGTGCACGGATGTAGCGAAGCGAATATCAAGGGTATAAGAACAAATCACACGACAAAGCAGGATATATGTGGGGCTGTAGGTGGCTACCTATTTGCACCAATAACAAGCTCTAGCGTTGACCGTAGACAACCAATGATACTCACACAAGGCGATAAATGTGGCAATGCAACTATATGTAGAAAAGGTTGCAATGCACTAGAGAGATGCTAGCAAAGCTCAATGAGACAGGCACAAGATTGCTCAACTACAGGTGTAGTAAAGTAAACTTAGGCCTTCACTTGATTCTTCTAGCACTTCACTTTTCTTTTTGGATTTTTCTTTTGTATAACACGCAGCTATGTAGCTCTTTTTGCTTCTTTTCAATTTTCTATTTTTTTATGACACAACTCCTTGATAACACGGACAACAGATAATGCAAAGCACCAAAACCCTAGTGAGCAGCCTGTCGAGCGGTAAAACTAGTCTCTTCTGGGGAAGTTCCTAGTCACTTATATCGAAAGGCGGTGGCTATGGTTTGGACAAACACACTGTATGCTATGTGGACTCGGAGTAACAAAAACTGAAACTAGATGATAGCAGAAACACAAACCCTAACACTAGATGGAAGAAAAAGATACGCAAAAAAAACTACGAAAAGCAACTAAAACTCGAAATTAGTGCAATCTAAGGATATGGAAAACCCTAACCCTAACTTTTTGTGTGGCTTTTTCTGGATAGGAAACACTCACAACTCAACTATGGGGTGGATTGTGGATGGCTTACCAAGGAAACGCTGAAATCTGAAACCAAGATGATAAGGGGCGGCCCGATCTTCTCAGTAAGCAACGGTGGTGATGATGATCACGGGATGAACACAGCGGAGAATCACGGATGATGAAGTGGATGATAACTTGTGTAAGGGTACATTGCCACTATGTGTGGTTTTGGTAATTAATGACAACCCCTATGGACTAATGTTTTCATTGAGTTTATATGAAGGAATATTCCACAGGTACTACTTGTATTCCATGTGTTGGATTCAAGTATGGATGCCATGAAGATAAATATATACCTTGTGTATTGGCATCAAGATCATCGATTTAAAGATACATATGTGATATGATCAAGAAGAAGAAATGAAGATGGAGTTCTTAGTAGGAACTCAATATTAGCCATGCTCTATCTTAAGTGAGTATGAGAAGATACAAGGTTGAGTTGGGCAAGTTCAAGATGAGCATCTTGAGTGGATCACATGCTTGAAGCTTGCCGTCCATTTGGTGATAATGGACATGTGAAGATGTTCATCAATGGAGCTTTCCCATCATAGTGTATGGGGGAGCATTTGTGAGTCTTCACGAAGCAACATTGATCAAGTGAGGCATTCCGGCTTGTGTAGAGCTTGAAGTGTTATCATCAAGATCAAGCGGGATGCGCAAGGCAAAGGTATGACCTTGATAGGTTTTCCTTTCACCAGTCTCGAGGTGGTTGATGGGAGACTGGATTATAGGATAGATAGCCGCACTATTAAGAGGGGCTTTCGGTTGGGTAACTTGATCACATCGTCTTAGGGAGCTCAACCCTTTGCATACTTTGCATATCCTTATTGCTTCTTGGTGTTTCTCTGTGTGAGGTTCTTGAGCTTGTTGCTAGCTTTACAACAAGCCCAAGTTCATTGAAAACGGAATCCGCATGCATCTTCTATTGCATTTTCGAGTTTGGACGTCTTCACCGTTTCTTGACGGTGGGAGACTCCCTCTCTAAAATCATCTAAAATGTTCTATGAGGAGTCTCCATATTTCCAACAAATTTGTTGGGGTTCTATTCGTCATTATCTTTCCAACAAAATTGGTTTCATGTCAATCGGGGTCCGGACACAAAAGTTATCACAGTTTTTGTATAACATGTTTTCCTGCTCACCCGGCCAGGAACCCGGTCAGACCGGCCCATGCGCCGGCCAGTTCCGGTCTGCCGCCCGGTCAGCCGGCCTCCCAACCGGATGGCCCGGCGTGCGACCGGTCAACCGGGCGCCATCCGGGCGCCAACCGGGTGACCTCCTGGACGACACAAAGTGACCCCGGTCGGGGTCCGGCCTGCCGACCGGTTTGGACCGGCTGGTCCGGTCTGTGGCCGGTCTGACCGGGCCCTGGACCGGACGGCCCGGCCCCAGGCCCTGGACCGGACGGCCTGGCCCCAGGCCCGGTTGACCGGCCTCCTCAACGGTTGACTCAGCCCAACTTTTCCCCAACGGTTATATTTGCTCTTGGGCTATAAATAGCCCTTCTTCCACCTTGGGCTGAGCTAGTTCTTCTATTCTG
Organism: Lolium multiflorum; assembly: GCA_030979885.1. Lineage (NCBI taxonomy): Eukaryota > Viridiplantae > Streptophyta > Magnoliopsida > Poales > Poaceae > Lolium > Lolium multiflorum. Next base: position 106,640,777 of record CM061749.1, read on the forward strand.
TCACCTCCATTGTTGCCTTTGAAGAACTTGCTCTCTCTTTTGTCCCCCCCATGATTCTTGCTCATTCTTGAGGGATCTAAGAGAGGAGATCTAGATCTACACTTCCACCAATCCATTTCTCCTCTAAGTGAGGGAAACTCTTGGGATCTAGATCTTGGAGTCTTTTGTTGAATTTCCCCATTATTCTTCCTCTCCAATCTCATCTTAGCATTTGTTGCTTCGGTGGGATTTGAGTGAAGGATTTGAACACCTCTAGTGTTCTTACTTTGCATCATTGCATAGTGTTGAGCTCTCCACCATGATTAGTTCGAGTGAGAGACCGTGAGCTTGTTACTCTTGGAGGGAGACCTCCTAGTTGGCTTGGCGGTTGGTGCTCCGGTGATCTCTTCAAGAAGATTGTGAAGAGGCCCGGGCTTCTCCTTCGTGGAGCTTGCCCGGAGCGGAGGAAAAGCTAACCATAAGGAAAGGGCCATTATCCTTCGTGGGTGTGGTTCGGAGAATAGGGTGAGCCTTCGTGGCGCGGGGAATCCTTCGTGGGACCTCCACTCCTCCAAACGTGACGTACCTTCTTGCAAAGGAAGGGAACACGGGAATACATCCTCGTCTCCGCGTGCCTCGGTTATTTCTATACCCGAGCTCTCTTTCCGTGTGATAGCCATCGTGCTTGAAGTTCATATATCTTGCTATCACTTGTGCCTATCTTGCTTAGCCCTAGTTGCTATTGTTACACTTAGTTGAGCTTAGCATACTTAGGGTTTGTGCTTGTAAACTAAACGTTAGTTTAATTCCGCATTCTTACAAGACAAATCCGCAAGAGTTTTTAATTGCCTATTCACCCCCCCCCCCCTCTAGGCGACAGATACGCGTAAAGCACACGTCCGTTGGGAACCCCAAGTGGAAGGTATGATGCGTATAGAAGCAAGATTCCCTCAGTAAGAAACCAAGGTTTATCGAACCAGTAGGAGCCAAGAAGCACGTTGAAGGTTGATGGCGGCGAAGTGTAGTGCGGCAACACAGGGATTCCGGCGCCAACGTGGAACCTGCACAACACAATCAAAGTACTTTGCCCCAACGTAACAGTGAGGTTGTCAATCTCACCGGCTTGCTGTAAATAAAGGATTAATTGTATAGTGTGGAAGATGATGTTTGTTTGCGAAGAACAGTAAAGAACAATTGTAGTAGATTGTATTTCAGATATAAAGAATGGACCAGGGTCCACAGTTCACTAGTGGTGTCTCTCCCATAAGATAAATAGCATGTTGGGTGAACAAATTACAATTGGGCAATTGACAAATAAAGAAGGCATAACAATGCACATACATATATTATGATGAGTACTATGAGATTTAATCAGGGCATTATGACAAAGTACATAGACCGCTATCCAGCATGCATCTATGCCTAAATATTCCACTTTCAGGTTATCATCCGAACCCCTTCCAGTATTAAGTTGCAAACAACAGACAATTGCATTAAGTATGGTGCGTAATGTAATCAACACAAATATCCTTAGACAAAGCATCGATGTTTTATCCCTAGTGGCAACAACACATCCACAACCTTAGAACTTTCTGTCACTGTCCCAGATTCAATGGAGGCATGAACCCACTATCGAGCATAAATACTCCCTCTTGGAGTTACAAGTATCAACTTGGCCAGAGCCTCTACTAGCAACGGAGAGCATGCAAGAACATAAACAACATATATGATAGATTGATAATCAACTTGACATAGTATTCCATATTCATCGGATCCCAACAAACACAACATGTAGCATTACATATAGATGATCTTGATCATGATAGGCAGCTCACAAGATCTAACATGATAGCACAATGAGGAGAAGACAACCATCTAGCTACTGCTATGGACCCATAGTCCAGGGGTGGACTACTCACACATCGATCCGGAGGCGATCATGGCGATGAAGAGACCTCCGGAGATGATTCCCCTCTCCGGCAGGGTGCCGGAGGCGATCTCCTGAATCCCGAGATGGGATTGGCGGCGGCGGCGTCTCTGGAAGGTTTTCCGTATCGTGGCTCTCGGTATAGGGGTATTCGCGACGAAGGCTTTAAGTAGGCGGAAGGGCAGGTCAGGAGGCGTCACGGGGCCCCACACGCTAGGGCCGCGCGGGCCCCCTCTAGGCCGCGCCGCCCTAGTGTGGCGGCGCCCGTGGCCCCACTTCGTATCTCCTCCGGTCTTCTGGAAGCTTCGTGGAAAATAAGCCCCTAGGCGTTGATTTCGTCCAATTCCGAGAATGTTTCCTTACTAGGATTTCAAACCAAAAAGCAGAAAACAGAATCGCTCTTCGGCATCTCGTCAATAGGTTAGTGCCGGAAAATGCATAATAATGACATATAATGTGTATAAAACATGTGAGTATCATCATAAAAGTAGCATGGAACATAAGAAATTATAGATACGTTTGGGACGTATCAAGCATCCCCAAGCTTAGTTCCTACTCGCCCTCGAGTAGGTAAACGATAACAAGGATAATTTCTGAAGTGACATGCTATCATAATCTTGATCAATACTATTGTAAAGCACATGAGATGAATGCAGCGATTCGAAGCAATGATGAAGACAATGAGTAAACAACTGAATCATATAGCAAAGACTTTTCATGAATAATACTTTCAAGACAAGCATCAATAAGAATTGCATAACAGTTATCTCATAAGCAATAAGTTCTTAGTAGAAAGCTTTGAAACAACACAAAGGAAGATATAAGTTTCAGCGGTTGCTTTCAACTTCAACATATATATCTCATGGATAATTGTCAACACAAAGTAATATAACAAGTGCAATAGGTAAACATGTAGGAATCAATGCACACAGTTTACACAAGTGTTTGCTTCTAAGATAGAAAGAAGTAGGTAAACTGACTCAACAATAAAGTAAAAGAATGGCCCTTCGCAGAGGAAGCATGGATTACTATTTTTGTGCTAGAGCTTTTCATTTTGAAAACAAGAAACAATTTTGTCAACGGTAGTAATAAATCATATGTGTTATGTATAAGATATCCTATAAGTTGCAAGCCTCATGCATAGTATACCAATAGTGCCCGCACCTAGTCCTAATTAGCTTGGATAAACACGGATTATCATTGCATAGCATATGTTTCAACCAAGTGTCACAAAGGGTACCTCTATGCCGCCTGTACAAAGGTCTAAGGAGAAAGTTCGCATTGGATTTCTCGCTTTTGATTATTCTCAACTTAGACATCCATACCGGGACAACATAGACAACAGATAATGGACTCCTCTTTAATGCATAAGCATTTAACAACAGATAATATTCTCATAAGAGATTGAGGATTAATTGTCCAAACTGAAACTTCCACCATGATTCATGGCTTTAGTTAGCGGCCCAATGTTCTTCTCTAACAATATGCATACTCAAACCATTTGATCATGAAAATCGCCCTTACTTCAGACAAGACGAACATGCATAGCAACTCACATGATATTCAAGAAAGGTAAAAGTTGATGGCGTCCCCAAAATGGTTACCGCTCAACAAGCAACTTATTAAGAAATAAGACACATAAGTACATATTCTTCACCACAATAGTTTTTAAGGCTATTTTCGCACGAGCTATGTATTGTAAAGGCAAAGAATAGAATTTTAAAGGTAGCACTCAAGTAATGTACTTTGGAATGGCTAAGAAATACCATGTGGTAGGTAGGTATGGTGGACACAAATGGCATAGTTTTTGGCTCAAGGATTTGGATGCACGAGAAGAATTCCTCTGAATACAAGGCTAGGCTAGCAAGGTTGTTTGAAGCAAACTCAAGTATAAAATGGTGCAGCAAGACTCACATATGAACATATTATAAGTATTATAAGACTTTACATCGTCTCCTTGTTGTTCAAACACCTCAACTAGAAAATATCTAGACTTAGAGAGACCAATCATGCAAACCAAATTTTAACAAGCTCTATGTAGTTCTTCATTAATGGGTGCAAAGTACATGATGCAAGAGCTTAAACATGATCTATATGAGCACAACAATTGCCAAGTATCATATTATTCAAAACATTATACCATTTACCACATGCGGCATTTTCCGTTTCCAATCATATATCAATGAACGAAGTAGTTCAACCTTCGCAATGAACATTAAGAATAAAGCTAAGAACACATGTGTTCATATGCAACAACGGAGCATGTCTCTCTCCCACAAAAAGAATGCTAGGATCCGATTTTATTCAAACAAAAATAAAAATAAAAGCAAACAGCCGATCCAAGTAAAACACATAAGATGTGACTGAATAAAAATATAGTTTTCACTAGAGGTGACCTGATAAGTTGTCGATGAAGAAGGGGATGCCTTGGGCATCCCCAAGCTTAGATGCTTGAGTCTTCTTAAAATATGCAGGGATGAACCACGGGGCATCCCCAAGCTTAGACTTTTCACTCTTCTTGATCATATTGTATCATCCTCCTCTCTTGACCCTTGAAAACTTCCTCCACACCAAACTCGAAACAAACTCATTAGAGGGTTAGTGCATAATTCATATATTCAGAGGTGACATAACCATTCTTAACACTTCTGGACATTGCACAAAGCTACTGAAAGTTAATGGAACAAAGAAATCCATCAAACATAGCAAAACAGGCAATGCGAAATAAAAGGCAGAATCTGTCAAAACAGAACAATCCGTAAAGACGAATTTTTTAGGGGCACTTAACTTGCTCAGATGAAAATTCTCAAATTGAATGAAAGTTGCGTACATATCTGAGGATCACGCACGTAAATTGGCAGATTTTTCTGAGTTACCTACAGAGAACCATGCCCAAATTCGTGACAGCAAGAAATCTGTTTCTGCGCAGTAATCCAAATCTAGTATTGACTTTACTATCAAAGACTTTACTTGGCACAACAATGCAATACAATAAAGATTAGGAGAGGTTGCTACAGTAGTAACAACTTCCAAGACTCAAATATAAAACAAAAGTGTTGTAGTAAAATAATGGGTTGTCTCCCATAAGCGCTTTTCTTTAACGCCTTTCAGCTAGGCGCAGAAAGTGTGAATCAAGAATTATCAAGAGACGAAGCATCAACATCAATAGGTATCTTAGATGCTTCCCCATCCGTAGTGGTTCTAAGGGCTTTGTCAATTTTAGGCCTATAATAGTTTTTTGGCTTAGGCACTTTAGAGACATACATGAACTTTTGCTCCTTACCCACATAAGCTTTCTCCTTAAACTTAAGAGAAGAAAAAGTTGAACCCAAGGTTCCCATAGCTTCTTCAAGTTCATTAATCCTATGGGTTCGATTATCATGAGTAGCACAAGTTTCTAAAACAACAATTCTCTCATTAATTCCACCTAGAGATTTATCAAGTTTATCAGTGCTATTAAGTAATATTCCCAATTTAGTCTCAATACTTGGAAGATCTTTCTCTATGGCTTCCAACTTTTTCATGACATCTTCAAGAGAGATTTCAATTTTAGCTTCATTAACAGGTGGTATTCCAACTAGACTCTCAATGATGCAACTAGCTTCTAAAGCAGGAGTGCCTAGGAAATTACCTCCCGCAAGAGTATCAAGAACATATCTATTCCAACTAGAGATACCAACATAAAAGTTCCTAAGAAGTATAATAGTGGAGTGTTTCTTAATGCACCTATGATGAGCATCACTGATTCTATACCAAGCATCTTTAAAACTTTCTCCACCTTGTTGCTTAAAAGAACGAACTTCAACTTCAGGATTACTCATTTTAACAATAGTAAATAAAGCAAACTAGATAAAGTAAATGCAAGTAACTAATTTTTTGTGTGTTTTTAATATAGAGATCAAGACAGTAAATAAAGTAAAGCTAGCAACTAATTTTTTTGTGTTTTGTTTTAGTGCAGCAAACAAAGTAGTAAATAAAATAAAGCAAGACAAAAACAAAGTAAAGAGATTGGATGGGAGACTCCCTTGCAGCGTGTCTTGATCTCCCCAGCGCTAGAAATTTAGCTTGATACGCGTAAAGCACACGTCCGTTGGGAACCCCAAGTGGAAGGCATGATGCGTATAGAAGCCCTCAGAAGAAACCAAGGTTTATCGAACCAGTAGGAGCCAAGAAGCACGTTGAAGGTTGATGGTGGCGAAGTGTAGTGCGGCGCAACACCAGGGATTCCGGCGCCAACGTGGAACCTGCACAACACAATCAAAGTACTTTGCCCCAACGTAACAGTGAGGTTGTCAATCTCACCGGCTTGCTGTAAACAAAGGATTAATTGTATAGTGTGGAAGATGATATTTGTTTGCGAAGAACAGTAAAGAACAATTGCAGTAGATTGTATTTCAGATATAAAGAATGGACCGGGGTCCACAGTTCACTAGTGGTGTCTCTCCCATAAGATAAATAGCATGTTGGGTGAACAAATTACAGTTGGGCAATTGACAAATAAAGAAGGCATAACAATGCACATACATATATCATGATGAGTACTATGAGATTTAATCGGGGCATTACGACAAAGTACATAGACCGCTATCCAGCATGCATCTATGCCTAAATAGTCCACTTTCAGGTTATCATCCGAACCCCTTCCAGTATTAAGTTGCAAACAACAGACAATTGCATTAAGTATGGTGCGTAATGTAATCAACACAAATATCCTTAGACAAAGCATCGATGTTTTATCCCTAGTGGCAACATCACATCCACAACCTTAGAACTTTCTGTCACTGTCCCAGATTCAATGGAGGCAAGAACCCACTGTCGAGCATAAATACTCCCTCTTGGAGTTACAAGTATCAACTTGCCCAGAGCCTCTACTAGCAACGGAGAGCATGCAAGAACATAAACAACATATATGATAGATTGATAATCAACTTGACATAGTATTCCATATTCATCGGATCCCAACAAACACAACATATAGCATTACAAATAGATGATCTTGATCATGATAGGCAGCTCACAAGATCTAACATGATAGCACAATGAGGAGAAGACAACCATCTAGCTACTGCTATGGACCCATAGTCCAGGGTGGACTACTCACACATCGATCCGGAGGTGATCATGGCGATGAAGAGACCTCCGGGAGATGATTCCCCTCCTCAGGTGCCGGAGGTGATCTCCGAACCCCCGAGATGGGATTGGCGGCGGCGGCGTCTGGAAGGTTTTCCGTCTCGGTATAGGGGTATTCGCGACGAAGGCTTTAAGTAGGCGGAAGGGCGGTCGGAGGCGTCACGGGGCCCCACACGCTAGGGCCGTGCGGGCCCCTAGGCCGCGCCGCCCTAGTGTGGCGGCGCCCGTGGCCCCACTTCGTATCTCCTCCGGTCTTCCGAAGCTTCGTGGAAAAATAGGATCTGGGCATTGATTTCGTCCAATTCCGAGAATATTTCCTTACTAGGATTTCGAAACCAAAAACAGCAGAAAAAAACAGTGGCTCTTTCGGCATCTCGTCAATAGGTTAGTGCCGGAAAATGCATAATAATGACATATAATGTGTATGAAACATGTGAGTATCATCATAAAAGTAGCATGGAACATAAGAAATTATAGATACGTTTGGGACGTATCAGCGACATCTTGACCTTTCAACTTGTATGACGCAACGAGATCTCTCGATTGGTCCCTGTCGCCAATGCAACAGCTCTCAACCCTGCAAGATATTCGCAACTCCACACACTTGCGCACGTAGTCGCCGACCACGAAGCGGTAAGTTGCAACCTTCTAATTGCAATGGAACAACAGATTACACAAGACTTTCAGATCTACACCAAATCAAGCAATATGGTGTAGGGGATTCAATAGTTTTGTAGAGCAAACAACTAAGAACTAGGGTTTATCTTAAACGTGGTCTAAAGCAACTTTGGGGGCATCCTGGGAACTTATATAGGCGTCCGGGATGACCTTAGGTCGAAAAGTACGAAAATAACCGAACCAGAATAGATCTGGTCGAGACGGACTCGGACACGGCCGGTCTGGGGGCCGATCGACCGGGCCTGGGACCGGACTGGCCGGTTCGAACCGGGCCAGGGACCGGGTGGCAACCGGAGGCTGGCAGTGTCGCGCAGTAATGCTCCCGGTTGGTATCAGCCTGACGCCCGGTTGGCGCCGGGTCGAATCCGGCGGGCCGCCCGGTCGGACCGGGCAAGGGACTGGGCGCGCCGGCGTGGCGTCTGGTCTGACCGGGTGCTGGACCGGCCTGGACTTTGGCTTCTCCTCTCGCGCATGCCTCCCGCTACTCCCTCGCGCGTCCATGGGGTATCTTCGTGTCCAGCTCCATGTCCAGCTTCACGTCCAGCTGCTCCTCTCCTCCTCATGCGATGCTTCTCCTCTTCATACCTGATGATACATAAGTAACAGGACTTAGGCAGCATAAAGTTCTCATCAATCAAAGTAACGTTTAGGAACAAGTTCACCTGTTGTTTAAGCACGAGCCCTTGTAATAGGTCCAATCCGAACTTCATTGGACTTGAGCTTCACAGCAGCTTCATCTTCATTTGGTAATGACGAAGGTAGTAGTGTGATAGGGATGTCCTCATCATGAGGTGTAGGTTACCAGTTCGACTCTCTCAACCAGAAGCTCGGAAAACAGGTCTCCATCAGTTTCTCGATTTGCACTTGCGGCTCGCTTCTCGGTCCAAATAAGCCATACATAAGCTGGACAGTTCTTTTGGGCTTCACTGATTTGGCATCTAAAAGCAGGGTTATAAGCCCATCTAAAAGCAGGGTTATGAGCCCAAAAGAAGTCGCCCTTAGTCTGGTTTGCTGTCCGGTTTCTTCCCCGTTCTCTATTTTCCTTTTTGACTTTTTTCTTTTCTTTATCTTTTTATATACTATCTTTATTTGTCTCTTTTGTAAACAGATGCTTGTTTCAGATATACAAATGTATTTTTTCATATGCATGGACATATTTTAATATGTACGTGCTTTATATTCCATATGCATGGACATCTTTTGAATATGTACATATTTAAAGGCATTAATTTTTTATGAACTATTAACATCATCACTTTCGGAGCAGCTACTTTCTGCATGAGGATAGAAAAAAAAGAACGGGAAGCGAGGAAAACGCATCTCCCTCCCGTGGCGCTCCCCAGGGCGCCGCCGGGGGGCGATCTCCCTCCTTCCACCGCCCCTCCCTCCGTTTCTCCCCCTTCGCCGCTGCCATCGGCGCTGGCCACGGTGGCGGTGGGCCCCGACGCCAAAGTGCTCGGGGGTTGTTGGAGGCGGCGATCGGCGGTGGTGGCTGGGGTGGCAACCTCCGGCTTCGGCGTGCTCCGTGTCTAGGGAAGTGTCCCTGGATGTGCGGCGGTGCCTCCTCCTCCACGGCCTCCGGCGATGGATGGTGGTGGCGACAACTATTGGATCTTTGACCCGCCGAGATCCATCGCCGGCTTCTACTGGCGGCGCGAGGAAGGGGGCGATGATGTGCGGGGCGAGGATGGTGTGGTTGCGTCTTCCGCCGTCCACCGAATTCTCCTTCTTCATCGTTGGTCAGCGGATGGCGGCGTGGGGGCTTGTCCGTCTGCTTCGAGTTTGAAGGTGGTGGTCCTAGGGTTTCTCTTCTGCGAAGATGAAGACCTACCGGATGTTGATCCTTTTCATCTAGCTGGAGTGTTGAGTTCCGGAAGGCTCCGCCGGCGAATGGTACAACGCATCTTTTTCCTGTAGTTTGCTGGATCGGGTGGTATTCGGTCGCGCGCACCCATGCTTTTATTCTTGACCGTTTGGTTTTGGAGGGAGCGGCGCGAAGCTCTTTTTCTGTGTTGACATCAAGTGACTATGGATCCATGATGAAAGTCAGAAGAAGAGAATATCATGAAGGCCGGATGGGAGGACTAGCTAAGGGAGGTTCAAGTCTCCGCGCTGTTGAGGGACTTGCTTGGTGTTCCGGGCTTCACAGTAGCGGTATGAAAGTGGGGGTGACAGCACATGTGAAGTCCAGAGTCCTACCTTTCAGGGTGAAAACCCAATGTCTGACCTTAACTGGTTGTGCCTAGCAATGACCTTGTTGATGGCATTGTTTTGAGAGCGAGGACTATCTTTAGGGTGAAAACCTAATATCTTTGATCGGTCGACGATGGTGTTAGAGCATTGTTCCCTTCTTGGAGGCGTCGCTTTTGGAGAGTCTGTATTTCAGGTGTTGTCTTGGTGGTGGATGTATTGCTGTTGTTAGGCCTGAGATACTATATCGGGACTTTTGTTTCTTAGTTTTCTTTTCTATTTTTTGGCTGTGTGCATCTGTAGTGCCATTAGAATGGTGCGTTATTGCAGAGGCTGGATGTAATTGGTATTTTTAGATATTAATATATTCCTTTTATAAAAAAAATCATCACTTTCATAATATATGAATATTATTATCATATACTATAAGAATTCTAAACCATGAAAATTTATTTCATTACATATGATTATTTTTTTAATATTTTTATTATATACATAAACAAAATTTTACTACATATGAACATTTACACATGACCAATTAAATATTTACTCATTTACGTATGAACATTTACACATGCCTAGTTTTTCTACAATTCTCCTTTAAAAATGTTCGCCATGGGACAAGTGGCCCGCGCCCACGCCAGCTCCTCTAGTGGCGGGGCCAATATAGGTGTGGACGTACCCGTGGTCTACGCCAGAGCTCGCCGAACCTGATCAAGGACCACGTCGACGAGGAGTAGATAGGCATGGGGTTTTCGCCAAGTTATTAATTTTTTTAAATTTTTTCTTATTTTATTTTGCACTACTCCCTCCGATCTATATTACTTGATGCAAAATGGATATATCTACAACTAGAATATATCTAGATACATCTATATGCTTTAAATAATATAAATCAGAGGGAGTACGTAAATTAATTTTACAACATATAAATTTTATTATAAAAAATGTGTTGGGTCGCTGGGCCTGCTCTAACCGAAACATACAAGGTTGACGAGATGGTCAATTGTTTTTCCACGGCCTGAGCAAAACATACACTTTTTGGTGTTTGAAATGGGTGACTGTTCGAGATGCTCATGAAAAACTACATTCGAGGTTGTAGTCTGTAGCATTATCGACCACATCTTAGGTTGGAAACATATATGATATTTGGTCGACATAAGCTTTGTTTTTGCAAATGAGCTAGGTTTAATTTTTTTTTTAGAAGTACGAGGCTCTTTTTGCAAATGTGTCACCAATCAATTTATTTGTCCATCGCATTTCCATTATGGCCTAAATACTAGATGCATGGTAGCATGCAATTTGTTCATCTCGCACCTAGCTACATTGGTTAGGGTTGCCGGAGAACATTTCCGGTGCAACGGTGGTTATGGTGCTATGGGTGCACCTGACCTGCTAACATATCTAGACATTCCATGCACATTAATAGATATCGGAAAAAATAGAGTGCACACAAACACTGATTAAGAAAAATTACAGGAATTTTCCAACCCAAACTCAAACTACTTCTTAAGAACCAAAAAGACAGATTCAATACCTATAGTGACGACAACAAAGCATTATAAGCTATAAATCACATCGTCAACCAAATATTATAAAATGATTTCAACACAACACAGTTAACCCTAGCTTTGTAATGCTAGAAAAGAGAAGATCTGCCTAATCATTTCGGTAGATGAGGTAGTGGAAGGTCACGAAGAAAGTATGGGGGCATGTTAAGTTGATAATTTCGAACATTGTATCATTCTTTTGAGGGCTGGGCTTTGAGTTGATAACTTTTAAGAACTTTTAATATGAAAGTATACAACACATGATTTTACAACAGTCGGATCAAACGGACCATGGCTGCCATTTACATTTAAGAAAATTTGAGACCATGAATAAAATTTGGGACGGAGGGATCGACAATATGGTGACAATGATGGTGGTGCAGTTCGGGCGAGGTGAAGGCGAGGTCGATCGGAGGCATCATCCAGCAAGTCCAAGGCGTTTTGGGTGCTCAACCACTTCTTTGTTCTGTGTTTGCTGGTGGGTCGACACCCTCGAACCTGGGTGAGGAGGGAAGGGTACCTCCTCTAGCAGCAGAATGGCGAGGTGGTCTTTGAGCTGGTTTTTCATTCCTTTGGCGCCGGTGCTTCTCCTCTTCGCTTGAACTGTGTCTCCTTTCGTCTGTGGCAGTTCTTCGTGTCTTGTTTAAGATGGTCTTTTGATAGCGCTGCTTGGTGGAGTTTGGTTTTAAGTGCTATTGTTCAGTTTCCAACACAATAGAGGTTGGGTAATCTATGACGTAGGCTAATTCCTGCCGTATGTTGAAACCTGCACTAGGTGTGCAGGGGCATTTTGGGACTTGTTGTTGTGGCTTCGGCTCCGCTTGCGGCTTCCGGTGCTTGCAATTCATCTAGGGCGTTGCTTTTCTTTTAATTTTGTTGAAGTTTGTGTAAGCAACACTGTTGTACCTAAGCCGATTGATGACTTTATTAATTCAAAATTGGGCTCTTTGAGCTTATATTATCTAATTAAAAGCATTTAGCATTTTGTTCACATTAACACTAAATCCTTTCTCTATTAGAAAAATGATGGATCATCATAGATGCATGGATGATCGACGAGTGGAAAAGGTTGGATAATGATGCCAAAGGAAGGCACGCGATGGATAGTGATGCATGGGCGATTTTGGTCCAGCACGTACACCAACCGCACTGCTCTTGCACTGCACTGAGTAACATGCATGTGTTCTGCTCGGTGGCCTCATGCGCGCTCAACACGAGCTCGAGCTGCATGCTTGCGTTTGTACGCATGCATGGTAGGTGTCGTGTCAGGCATCTCCATAGCTTAGATCTGTCCATTTCCTTCCCTCTGCTCAGCTGGTACATACCCTTGCAAGCACAGTCACATGCGTGCGCGCGTCCCAGACATAGCGGTGTGCCAAGCCTTGTAAAGCGCGCATGTGAATCCAGATTCATGTGGACCGGAGTGGAATTGATTTTCCTACATTCTCGGTCGTTGTGAACTTAATTTTTGCAGAACAAACTTGACGAAAATTAACAGGTATATATGGTACGGACCACGCTCGTGAAATTTTAATTTTATAATTTTGCTATGTGACAGTTGAGTGTTTTTTTAATTCGACAGAACTTTTGTTTATTTGTATGCATAGTAGATCGATTAGGCCATGTAAATTTTTTTTAATGGAAAATAAAACAATCTTTTGTCCACATGCCATCTTATTATTTGAGAAAGAGGTCAATTTATGGCGGACTGAAAAAACAATTGAGCCGTCAAATAAACTCTCCCAGTTTTATTCCGGACATCATAGTCTCATGGACGACACAGGATGCGAAGAATTCATAAGAGCCCTCCTCGGTTTCATATGGGCGAAGTATGTTTGGTGGTGTCATCGATATATTTTTACGTCTTTTGGGTCTTTTTTTATCCTATATGCATGCCAACATGGAATCACTGTAAACCCTAAGACCTTAATGACCTTAAACCATAAGCTTATTGGTGGCCTCTTTCAGCCCTTGAACCCTAACCGCTCGTACTACCATTGAAAGATGTCCGGTCAGATCACCGCCTAATGTGGGAAATGACAACCCCGAGCTTAACCTTTGTTGGAGTCGACGCACAAGCAACGACCTCATCATAAGGTGTTACTCCTCACTTCAGGGTAATGTCTTCTGTTTAGGGTCTCATGTTCCTTTGAGTGTGGGTTTTGCCATAGGCACTAACATATTATTTGGTATACGATGGAGTATTCAAGTACACCGTGATAGATCAGCATTTCAGTACACTAAGGTAGCCAAATTATAATTGATTTTGCTAATTTTGAGTCGAGTGAGATATCATGGAAGGAGCAAAGATTGAGACTGAAGCATCATAAAGGGGACTGAAATCATTAAGCTATCATGAAAATGGTGTTCCAATGTCTAGTATTCCTTACATAATCTAAATTATTTAGGGGTCCTTAGCCCCTGCTGATATCCATTATTTCCATCCATGATTGAGAACTGAGTTAAAGCCCCGCCAAATTCTGAACCGTAGAATTTAATCGTGATTCCCACTGGTTTAAGAGTTGAACATGGGTTACAACTAATGGCCTGATTGTTCAATATGGGTTACAACTGATACGTATTTAGGTGACTATCATCTGGCTGAAAATTAAGTTAATTATCAATAACTGAGCGTTAATGGCTAAAAATAATTTACAAGAGTTCAGGACACTGAACTAGATGTTATACTTCCGCTATATTTGTCCTGTGGGGATAGCTAGGTGGCACAAAATCGAAGATTTGATGAAAAATCATTACGTAGAATCATTTTGACTTGATATTTAATATTTCCTCCATCTTTAAAAGGTGTCTTAACTTTGTTTAAATTTAGATGTAAATAGTATCTAGGATTTTTTTTATTTAAATTTATACAAACCTAAAACTTCCTTTATGGAATGGAGGGAGCAGTAAGTTGGTCACATGGTATAAACGATGTTGAATTTAACTGAATAATTGTCATCCGCATGTTTTCATGTTCACAATCAGCTTTCCCTTTTTGGGTAACCGATGCCGAATAATTTCCTGCACCGTACACTTATGTTGGCATAACCAGCTAGACACGCACTTGGAGGAATTTTTTTTGTACATATGTGCAGGGCCGGAAGGAGGAGACCGATCCATGTGTAGATGCATCATGATCCATGTATATACTCCCACTTGTCATGCAGCACTAGCTTGTCGACATGCATGCATTCATTCAGAGATTGCTTGAATAAAAGCCGTAGCGCGCGAGCTGGTCACTCTCTGTTCTAGACACATGCTGTAGGACAGGAGGTGGTCGAGTAGCAGAGTTAATGGCGCCGCAGCCGCATTCTGGTCGGCGCCGCAGCCGCTGGTCCTGCTGGGCGGTGCGTGGACTGGCAATAGTGCTCATGAGCCTGACCGGCGGCGACGCCCTGAGCCTTGACCATTACCGGCAGAGCTGCCCGAAGGCTGAGGCGGCCGTGACCGCGGCGGTGAAGCAGGCCATAGCCAAGGACCGCACCGTCCCCGCCGGCCTGCTCCGCCTCCACTTCCACGACTGCTTCGTCAGGGGCTGCGACGGCTCCGTGCTCCTGGACTCCACGTCCAACAACACGGCGGAGAAGGACGGGCCGCCGAACGCGTCCCTCCACGCCTTCTTCGTCGTCGACAACGCCAAGGCGGCCGTGGAGGCCCTCTGCCCTGGCGTCGTGTCCTGCGCGGACATCCTGGCCCTCGCCGCCCGGGACGCCGTGGCGCTCTCCGGCGGGCCGTCCTGGGCGGTCCCTCTCGGCCGCGGCGACGGTCGGGTGTCGCTCGTCAGCGACACCACCTCGCTGCTTCCCGGCCCGGGGGCGACCTTCGATCAGCTGAAGCAGGCGTTCCACGCGGTGGGGCTGTCGGCCAAGGACCTCGTCGTGCTCTCGGGCGGGCACACGCTGGGGTTCGCGCACTGCTCCTCCTTCGAGACCCGCATCCGCGGCTTCCCGGGCGGCAGCGGCGGTGCCGGCGTGGCGGACCCGGCGCTGCGGCCGTCGTTCGCGGCGGCGCTGCGGAGGGCGTGCCCGGCGAACAACACGGCGAAGGGCGCCGGGGCGTGGATGGACCCGACGTCGGCGGCGTTCGACAACGCCTACTTCAAGATGCTGCAGACCGGGCGCGGGCTGC
This sequence comes from Lolium multiflorum, assembly GCA_030979885.1. Taxonomy (NCBI): domain Eukaryota; kingdom Viridiplantae; phylum Streptophyta; class Magnoliopsida; order Poales; family Poaceae; genus Lolium; species Lolium multiflorum. The sequence goes on from CM061749.1 coordinate 106,656,359, forward strand.
TGGCATCCGACGAGGCGCTGCTGACGCACCCCAAGACGCGGCGGATGGTGGCGCTCTACGCGGCGTCGCAGGGGAAGTTCTTCCAGGCGTTCGTCAGCTCCATGCTGAGGATGAGCGCGCAGAACCAGCCCGGCGAGATCAGAGCCAACTGCAGGCGACACAACTAGACTGCCCTTGCCTTTACGTTACAAATCATAGATGTACGTATTTCGTTCCTTCTGATTGTGTTCCACGGTGTAACTGTGACGTACTTGCCGTGTGGCCAATCAAACCAAAAGTACAATCAATTAAAACTTCACTTCGAATCAGCAAGTCAGGCCGGCCAGCCAAAACAGCAATGGTCTAGTATGAGATATAGGTACTGACACTGTATTCCTATGTACTCAGCCAAGTTATGGCTAACAAGCTTGAGATTTCCACCTATTCTTGGATGATTGTGTTCCTTCATTTGCTATGTAAAAAAATTCACAAGAAGAATCTCTCTCTCTCTTTTTGTGTGGAGACATTGCCGTGTGGGAACCAAAACTACAATCAATTAAAACTTCAAATCAGCAAGTCAGGCCGGCCAGCCAAAACAGCAATGGTCTAGTATGAGAAATATACAATGTTCAAGAAATCGTTAATCATAACTTGGTCGGGTCTTAAAATAAAGATTAATCGCTTATCGGCCGATTAATCGATTTTATCGGTCAGCCATTTATCGGCTTATTTTTTTGTAAATCCTAATTTTCGATACTAAATTTTCTATAATATGCTATGCAAAAAATAATATTTAGGCATTGCACATAAGTATTACCTAGATTCCTTGCGCATTTGAATCAATAATAATGAAAATTTGAGCTAACGCATAATTCTACAAAACCATAGGATGAAAATATCGACTGCCATATCAAATGTCATTGAAATTTCTCTGACAATCAACCGAAATATCGGCAATGAGAGTGAAAATTGGGCGAAATATCGGTTCTCATACAGAAAATCGGCCGAAATATCGGTAGAGCGATAAACTGGCCGATATGCCAAAATCTTATCAGTTACCACCCGCTTCACGATAAATCGGCATCTCGGACGATTTTTAGAACAATGGATATAGGTAGTGACACTGTATTCCCATGTACTCAGCCAAGTTATGGCTAACAAGCTTGATATTTTCACCTATTCTTGGATGATTCTTAGTTTGGTGTTGCTTCATTCGCTATGTAAAAAAAATTCTCAAGAAGAAATTCTCTCATTCTTTTTTTTTTTTGGCAGAGACATTAGAGCATCTCCAGTCGCGTCCCCCAAACCGTCCTCCAAAGGGATTTGGGGCATGCCGGGACAAAAAAAACGTCCCCCAAGGCTTTTTTTGTCCGGCCTGCCAATACGGGCGTCCCGAGCCCGTCCCGCTACACAGGGACGCTCCGGGCACGCCGGACACAACGAAATGAGAGGCGAGGAGGCGCGGGCCCGACGCGTCAGCGGCTCGGATGCTCAATCGCCGCCAACGTAGCGACGGTGCAGTTGCCGCGAAGCGGAACTGTCGCATTGGCAACCGCGTCGACCGACGCGCCAACCGCCGCCGTTCATCCGCGCTCAATAAGACTCGTACGTCAGCGCTTTTGGATCTTCAACCGGCCGCCATTCATCCAAGCTCCCATCCGACACCTCCAGCGACGATGAGCTACTCTCGGAGCTTCCATCCGACACCTCCAGCGACGATGAGCTACTCTCGGAGCTTCCATCCGACACCTCCAGCGAGGGCAAGCCTGCTGGATGGTGCCATTGGGGACCCGACGCCCGGATCGGCGATGATTCCCCGCCGCGCTGATGCGTGTAGGAATGGCTGGGCGTGGAGGAGGACGCGGAGGAGGAAGGGTTAGAGGAGGAGGCGGCGGCGACGGCCCGTGCGAAGGCGGAGGCGGACGCGAAAGCGAAGGCCAAGGCCAAGGCGCAGCCGGCGAGCACCGACGACGACGAGGAGGACACTAGTTCCTCCAACGCATCGGCCGACACCGCCTCTTCGGAAGAGGTGACAAGCAGGAAGCGCCACCGTGATGACGACAACGAGGCAGGGCCATCATCGAAGAAGAAGTAGTTTAAAATAATTTATAGGTAATTTAATTATGTTTTTTCGAAGTTTTATATGTAATTTGTTTATGTTGTACCGATTTGAATATTAGTAAAGAGTTTTCTTCTATCTATTTAAATTATTTTTAATGTTTGGGGGCGGCGTTTGGGGGATCCCACTGGGAAGCGCTGTTCCCAAACGCGGCACGAACAAAACACATCCCCAAAGGCTCGCGGTTTGGGGGACGGTTTGGAGGATGCGACTGAAGATGCTCTTAGTGTTGGAAATAAAAATCATAGATACTGCCAAAGCCTCCAAATAACTTGGTACCAAATGTCCATAGAAGATTTTGAAGTGGTTAGCATCCAGAAAATAATTTAAGACCCATAAAATATCATATTAAATATCAAAAGTACCACTCTTGCAACAACAAAAAGTCTATTCTGAAACCAATCAAAAGTACAGTCAATTAAAACTTCGAATCAGGATTCAGCCCAATGATCAACTACCTCCGCTGATTTAGTCAACTCGGGACACTACCTACAGGGTCGCCTCAAAACCTTTACAAGATTGACTTCAAATACGTAATAAAATTAGTGTTTAATTTATCGAGCATAAAACATATACTAGTATACTACAGTTCGCATGTATGCCCAACATACTTAGTATATTACAGTTCGCCTATATACATCAACAATTTATGCTAAGTAAGATATGTCACAAAGTAAATAGCTCAGGTATAAAAATAACCAATGTGACGCGGAGACGATGATGTATCACAAACTTTACACTCTTGCGAGGCTAATCTTTGTTCGAGCGGTATGAAGGCCAAAACACTCCAAACGCTACGAATGCCTTATCGTTTTCTCCTCGAGCCTTTTCACCAGAAGAGAAGTTCTCGATCCACTAAGGTCCACTTAGGGGCGGTCAGAAACCCGTACAAGCTTGGAGCTATCTTCACAACTTAATTAGAGACACCTAAAAAATCGTCACTAAAGTCTCACATTTTAAGAATGGGTTTTATCATTCCTGCCACCAAGGTGATCTCAAATTTGTCAGGGCTGGCCAGCTAAAACAGCAATGGTCTAGTAGAGAAACCCCTCTTTAGTACCGGTTTTAAAGGGCCTTTAGTACCGGTTTTGGAACCGGTACTAAAGATTCGGTACTAAAGGCCTCCCATCTTTAGTACCGGTTCCTTACGAACCGGTACTAAAGGTATTTTCGTTTAATTTTTTTTATCAATTTTTTTCTAATTATTTTTCACTTCCACTATTATTTTATTTTCGTAAGGAAACCGGTACTAAAGGGTTGGACGGAAGCCTCTTTTTCTACTAGTATATGAGATATAGGCACTGACACTGTATTCATATGTACTCGGCCAAGTTATGGCTAACAAGCTTGAGATTTTCACCTATTCTTGGATGATTCTTATTTGGTGGTGTTCCTTCATTTGCTATGTAAAAAAATTCACAAGAAGAAACTCTCTCTCTTTGTGCGGAGACATTGGTGTTTGAAATAAAAATCCTAGATACTGCCAAAGCCTCCAAATAACTTGGTACCAAATGTCCATAGAAGTTTTTGAAGTGGTTAACATCCAGAAAATAATGTAAGGCCCATAACGAATAATATTAAGTATCAAAAGTGCCACTCTTGCAACAACAATAACAACAAAAAATCTATTTTGAAAAACACAAGCAGCAAATATTATTTTCAAAGGAGATTTGAACACCTCAGAAAAATCTGAACTTTTTTGTGATTTTACAAGCTTCCAACAAATTATATAAAATAAAAATCATGAAAACAACATGCTAGAACAACAAATCCAGATAGTTTCAAAAATCAGTCCAATCCAAATGTGTAAAACTAGTCACTTTATTTCAAAAAAAGATAGAGAAACAAAAAAAAGAACTTTCTAAATACAATAAGAACTCCAAACAAGAAGCCGGACGCCTCGTCGGTTGGGGACTATCGTCCGATCAGCCTCATTCATAGTATGTCCAAGGTCTTCTCCAAGATCCTGGCCAACCGCCTTGCGCCAATTCTTCCTGATATTGTCTCCAAATGCCAGAGCGCTTTTGTAAAGAAAAGGAGCATTCACGACAACTACTTACACGTTCAGAACCTCATCAAGGAGCTGCATTCCTCGAGAACCCCAAGCCTCTTCCTCAAGCTTGACATCTCCAAGGCCTTCGATTCGGTGGGATGTGCCTACCTCCTTGAAGTTCTTACGTGAAAGATCGAGATGTCGCCTAGAGGGGGGGGTGAATAGGCAATTACAAACTCTTGCGGATTTGTCTTGTAAGAATGCGGAATTAAACTCACTCAAATTATACATGACTAAATTTGTTTATTCTATTTTACCATAGGAGAAGTAAAATATTCTTTCTAATAGCTTTTGAGTCAATGGAAATCTCCCAATAAAATGTGTGATAAATCATATGGAAAACTGATTGATAAATAAAACAATTCCCATGAGAAAATATTTAAGAAATTGAATCCTCCAAACTCTGTTGAAATCTTTTGGTTCAACCCTGGAATGGTTCCCCAAGACTTCTTACATGGTTCAATATTAAATTAGTAAATAACGGAGATAATTAGGGGAATGAATCATTAGATCACATTGTAAAGGTGGAACTAAATTACAGGTTTAGAATATCTCTGAAGCCTTCCTTGTATGGATCATGTTATCTGAATACTCCTTAATTAGTAGCTCATCAGGTTGAGAAATCTTGTAGATTATTATTACCTACTATCTCTTAGAAAGGTAAATAAATGTGCTAAAGGGATTGAGTAATTTTATACTGACATTGTTGTACGCCTGTCTGACCTTCATACTTATATATGCCCTTACTTGTTGCAACGCACGTACAAAAGATTAATAACTGCAATATTAAATATATTCACTCAAGCAGGGCTGAACTGAAGGATTACCTGCTCAGTTCTATCCTCAAACGACAAATAGAAATAGGACTGCACCACCGACACTGCTACCATGTGCAGAGAGGAAGCCATTCAGGGAAGTCATAAGCAGGCTGATACGCACATCATTCTATGGCTTCTCCATTATTATTAACACAATCAGATGAAGACATGAATTGATAAGAGCATAGAGCTGATGTGTTCGTGCTGCCACAGAATCTGAAAATAAATAATATGTTAGCTCACAATCGAGACATATTCAATCTTCTAATTCTATCCACAAACAGAAGGAACCGCCGGCCACAAACCAAATCACAACACCAACCACAAAACATATAAACATAAAGGTAGATGCACAAGGAAGAACGGCATGCCGAGCAGACCGGCCACGGCCCCTTCCAAGACCTCAAGGCCTACCACAACGATGCAACTGCAATACCAGGAGAGCGTCAACAATAGTAGACTGTAAGGCAACAATGTAAAGGCAACGCAAACAGCAAGAAATCCCAATAAAAATACTATAAGCAATCGCTAAAAGGAGGCATGATGTAACTGAAATCTACCAAAACGCTAACAAATTCTGAAGACATTCATGCAACCAGAACAGCTGGTTGCTTGCCCATCCAAATATCTCTCTTCCGAGCATCCTTCTTTGAAACAATGGGCAAAGAACCAATCAAGTCAGGAACCCCGACAGGAAGAACAGACTACTGCAGCGAACAATCAACCACCAGCAGTAGAAGGAAGGCACAACGGCCACAGGCGGAACAACACGAACACCAAACCAAGCCGACCGCCCACAGCCTGACGACAACACGGGGGGGGTCGCTTGATTCACATATCACAGGCAGAACCACCACGACATCTTGATGGCCGCAATACCCAGCGGGGCCAAAGGAGGCATCGCAGAAGGAGGCCAGCCGTGTCGACGGTCGGCACCAGCGCGTGCACTCATAGGATTACCTGAGAAAAAAAAGCACATCATAAGGCATGGAGATTGGAGAGCAGCGGCGCCCTTCGGCGAGCGGTACCGCGGCCTCCCTGTCCAGCACAAGGCGCGGCCGACGGTGAGCAGGACCAGCGCGAGGTCCAAGCGGTGGGAACCAGGGTCCAGGGCAAGGTCCGGCCGGCGGTGGCACACCACCACGGCGGGGTTCCAGCCCGCAGCAACGGTTATTCCTACGCTTGCTCTCTGAGACTGTTCTTCCTCAATTTGCCTCCGATAGAGGGAACATACAGCTATGAAGCAAAGTTCAGGTTATTCAGCAAATGCTGATAGCATCTCTGCGTACCATGATTCATGTGTACCTGATGCATGGATGGAGAAGGAGAGCTCGCTGTCGGCAAATCAACAACGCCCACCACGCCTTCATGGAATCGACAGCTCCCACCACGCCTGGCCCATACCATGCCATGCCTCGCTTGAGCGGCCAAATTACATGAAGAACTCGCACCCTCCCAACATACATGAAGAAGTAAAAAAAGAAACCTACGGATTGATTCATGGAACACAAAGAAACAGAGGAATACCGGCTGGATCGAGGTCTTCATTACCATCTCAGCGCCTGGCTATCACCACACATCACAACAGGGACGGAGTATTCATCACCACTCTTCTCACCGACTCGGCCGGCCATGGCGGTCGCTCTCCTCTCCTCGACAAGTAAAAGTCAAAGTCTAAGTCACACGCGTACCTCGCACGCGATGAGCGATGATAAACTTGTATATATAGCCGGAGGAAGGTCTGGGTTTTAACAGAAAGGGCGGGAAGAATATGAGGAGGCAGCGTGGGTAGCAGATTTCGGGTATCTCGGAAAGAGATGGTGAGGATGGGCGTTCGGGATGCAAACTCCAATGGAACCAGTGAATATGGTGGTCCCATACTCCCATAGGAAGTCAAACCTCCCTAGACTGTTGAGGCAATCCTAGGCGTCCTACTTTAATTAAGCCACGAAATACTAGGTGATCCAATTAATTGATGGTATTCCCGATTTTCATTGATTTTTTCCTTGGCTTCACTGGATCTTCTTTCCCTATCTTTCTGAGATCACATGCACTACTTTGGGGCTGATTCCATTTGCGGAAACTATCTCGTGAAAGATTTGTGGTGCACCTTCACATATTGAATGATACACTTGACTGGTTGACTATAAGTTGCATAGATCCTAGTCAGCTGCCTCTAAGAGATTAAATATTATATTGTGGCTGAGTTGGATGAGAAAGAAGGAAAGTGAGCTTTATGCAAAAGTTAACTCTAGCACATGCTCGTAGTCATGTTATGAGAATAAAGGTGAATCACTAAAGTAGTATTTTTTATAGCTCACTATTATAAACGTTGGCTATAAGTTAGTATATATGACATGGCAATATGCTACAGCCGGTGATCGACTCTACAATTGTTCTTGCTCTACTAGTTGTTCTAGCTTCATCAACTTAAACTTACAATTGTTCTTGCTCTACTAGTTGTTCTAGCTTCATCAACTTAAACTTCCGACTCCAACCTGAAGGAAAGTGTGACACGTGTAGTGATGTCAATGCCGGACCAAGGTTATCTCGCTAGCACGTATCGTCGACTCGCCGAAGTCTAGCTCCCCCCTCGGGATGATTCTATTGGAAAATAACAAAACCAACATACAAGCTAGCCTCGTTGCTGGTGGAATCGATGGACTAGCTGGCTGCAAAGATACTCTCCTGCTAGCCACATAAAGGCAACACAACTAGACCTATCTTCGTGAAGTTAATCATACAAAGGTACAACTGTTAGAAACGTGGAAATGTACATTGCAGTTTTTTTGGACATCTTGATCACACAGCAAAAGAATGGATAATCAAAAAGGACTGAAGTGCAAAAGCACTAGCTAGTCAAAGGCGTTAACGTCATAGGTCATCAGGCGTCAAGCAAGAATTAATATGAAACGTGGTCCATCCTTCCGAACCAAATACAGCAAAGACAAAAATCTATTAATTTTCCATGCCATTTACAATTCTGTACAAATAAAGTTCATGGATCACAACAGGGAGTCGACTTGGACAAATTTTAAAATGACCTACCACATGCATTTTAGATTTCCAGCAGCTAGACAAAGGTGTGACCAAGCCGGAAACCAGCATGCGCACTATATATATACATGCTCTGGGCAAGATAAGAACGACACAGCGGAACTGGTGGCCTCCATGGCCATCGGGCCACTGACGACCATGCTCATGGACAAGGCCTTCCATCCTCACAGATTTTCACCAAACAAAAGGCCTTCTTGCATAGGCAACAAGTCGGTGGTCCAGCGGTGGATAAGCTCCAGCCAAGCAGCACGTATGGTGTGTCAGCGTCAGTGCCGCCGCTGTTTGAGAGCCCTCATACCATGTCTCCGTTGCCGATGCAGCACTTGCTACAAGCCACCACTCCTCAGCCTGCCAAGAATCATGGGTCAGTATATTGTTCAAGAAGAAAAACAAATGCTACTACTTTGCACCTGACATGTAACAGCTAGATGAAAGGATTCCAGATCTAATTATCAACACAAAGAATACCGATTTATGGAAAGCTCCACCAATTTCATTCATTCAGTCAACAAAGGAAAACATGGCATTCCACCAATTCAAGTGAAATCACAAAGTAAAACCAGTGTTATTGTGTCTATGTTTTATTTGATCACCAGCACATCATAGACATTCTCTGTAACAAGTCATCAAATAGTCTACTATCATATTCTGTGAAATAATCAATTTAATTACAACATAGAATAGTCTACTATCATATCCTGTGAAATAACCAATTCAATTACAACATAGATACATATGTGGAGGGCAATGGTAGGTACCACTCGAATTGCAAGATAAACAATTGATCAAGTGCCACACAAGATAACCAAACAATTGTATGAAATGTCATACAACTATTCTTTCAGACTCACACTTGCCAAAAAAAATTCAGCACTAATATTCCTAGCTAAATCATGTGTACCACTTAAAGAATGAGTGACCTTGCATATCAGAATCTGGCCACACTGGGCATGGCAGGGGCAAACAGATCCTGAGGTACCCACACTTCAAAATTAACTCTACGATACCAGGAAAATGTGATGACTCCCCTCATAAGAGGTGTTGTCTTTTTGCCAATATTTAAACTTCAGGCTCGTGATAAACCAGGAAAATGATAAGCACATACTAAGATAGTTGCCCCTGCAAATCAAACAGGTGAACCAAGGCATTACTCTCTATTTCAGAAGGAAACTATATTTACACAGCTGAACAATCGCCAATGAATTCAACGCCATAGAAAGGTGTGTCTGAGGTGTCCAAGAGTAGCGCAATATCTTGCCATTTGACCACAATGTTTTTTCAAATTGGACATTTTTTACCCAGTGGCCCTATGCACGAAAATGTCACTTATAACTACTATACTATTTGGGAACAAACATCTTTTTTCTCCTAATTTTGATTTTTTTTTTAGATTAGCCTGCAGTTGACACGTAAGTGATTTCCTGGTTGATTACTGTTGTGCTTTTTCTGTGTGCATATATTGTGCTCTCTTGCACTTTGTATTCCTTTGCTTTGATGTGGTATGCTTTCTTTGAATCTGGGTGGACATAGCATGTTGTGGTTCATGGTGGGGCCCTGGACATGTGGTGGTGGTGGTGGACTGTGGCGCCGCTTTGATATTTTGTCTCCCCACGCGTCTTCTTTTAATAACACCGGAATTCTCACACGAGGGCTTCGACATGGACGAGCTCCCCCACGCGGCCACGCCACAGCCCACCGACCTCGGCCATGGCAACTATGGCGAGAAGGTGCTAGCCCGCCCCGCCACCCACCTCCGTCTCCATCTCTGCCCCTTTGCCTCCCGTGATCACCACCATTGCCGTGTATCCTAGCCATATTCCCATGCCTCCAAACCCCACATGGTCGCTGGATTTCTGGATGAGGGCGAGTTCAAGCTAATCCTAGAATTCCAAATTTCGACGCCGCTCAGATCCCGTTCGATCTCCTTGGTCTGGGTCAGCTTCCTTGAGGTGCCACTGCAGCGAGGGCTTCAAATCGACCATGCTTTGGATCGGCGGATAATGCCAATGATGGTGACCAAATCGGCGAGCAGATTCGTGCTCTCCGGCCATCTTATTTTTCTATTCATCTGCTGCAGGTTAGTCCCGACGAGAAGCTCGAGTTCATTAGCCGGCCGACATCGACGGACGCAGAAACTCGAGGAGGCAAAGCTTCCAATTTGTGCTCACGGCCGCGCTTGCCCCCGCGCCGCGCTCGCCCCCGCTTCCCCCAATTTGTGCTCACGACCGTACCCAATTTGGGCTCACAGCCGCCATGAGCATATTCTTTTCCGGGGAGTCATCGGGCTCACCTGCTACGAGTCAAGGTGCCGGCAGGGATGGCAGGCTCTAGCGCGGCTACGTCGTCTCCGTGGAGTGCTCGCTGCAGCAGTCGGGGCCCATGGCCGCCGAGCAAGTTCTTCGCTGAGGAATCGAGGGGCTCTCCTCCGGCGAGTCAAGTTGCCGGACGGATGCCCTCCCGAGGCTCCAGCACGCCCCGTTGCCGACTGCTCCACAGGTGAGCTCCTCCCCTTTCAGCTCAATTTCTCCTCGGTTTGGTGCTCCAAATTTCAGGTGACCCCTCCTCCCTCCGTTCTCTTGATTCCTGCACTGTCTATGACGCCATATTCTGCCCAGTTCGAATTCTCCTAGATGGCTAGGTCTGATGCTCCAAATTGACGGCGAGTACTAGCGCAGCTGTGCTGCCGGTTTGTCTCTCATGCAGTTTGCATCGCACGCGCAGAGAGGGCTGAGCATTCACATGCTGCTGATATGGTAGGGTTGAGCAATCATGATCTGTTTCCATTTGATCCAATTACTGATGCCAGTTTGGCTATGGTTGGTGGTTTGGTCACGGCTTCAGCACGACACTGTGCCAAAAAAAAAATCCATAGACATGTACAGGCTAATTTTTCCTTGCCATATACAACTTTGTTACAACTGGTCAGGATATTTATTGTAACCAGGGAGTACAGTAGGTTAGATTCATGATATGAGAATATGTTGGGCTTTAAGATATAGAGGAATTATACATGTTCAGGTAGTTGATAATTTCAGTCTTATGGATTTCATTTTAGTTAAATGAACTTTGATCTGACCTAAAGAAAAGATATTTCTTGGTACAACTTATAAAGAACTACTTCAATCACATATTTTTCTTGCTTTATAGTGGACGGTAAATATGATTATTCAGACCTGGGTGTATTCGTTTTGCGCAGGACCCTTTGGTTGCTTTCACAAACTTTGCCGCTTCAAAAATAACGATTCCTCTTTATAATATATATTCCTTATGACTATTTCTTAAGCCATCTTATTAATGATATATTTTCATAATAATTTATGGTTTAGTTCTAGCGACTCACATGGGGAATCAATCAATTGCAGTGTGTTTATTACACTGGTAATTGAATTTGACGTGTTCATAAAAGTTATCTATTTATAAGCATGCATTCAGAGATGGATTTTATTGTGATTCTGTTAGAAAGTGAGGAGTTCAACACATTTTTTTTTTGTCCAAAGTCAATGTTAATTATTTGAAAATTGTAAGTTATATATCCCACCTAATCTTAGTGATTTTAATTAGGTCCGTAGCAATGATGGATTTTCTTTCTCTTTAGGTATCCACATGACAACTAGAAGGACATTCCAACGTTTGTATCTGACGATCTGCTGGTCTGCTTTTTGGTTGAAGAGAACAAACATGGAACGGGTAACACAACATACACACACCAAACTGAACATTATTTTGTCAGTGTTGCCATGTGCGAATTTATACTTGCCAGCTTAACAACTTAGAAAATGATCTGTTTTTGTCACAGTGAGGGTTTCCCTCTTAAGCAAAAAAATGATGTAGAAAAAGATCGGTGGCTTAAAAATTTGAATTGGTGTGCGTATGCTACAAAATCAATCTGTACACCTATGAACACTATTCATTTTTCGCAAGTGGTTCTTAATCTTAGCAGGTTCGTTTGGGAGCTGTCCTCCTTTCAGTTTGAATAAACTTATGACACTTTTGTTATTTCGCCACTTCTTCGCCATGAAGCTAATGTTTTCAGGTTTTCCGTTCAGCTACATGTGTGGGGTTTCCATTTTCTTGCACAATTTATGGCGTGTTCGTCAAAATCAAACGTTGCTACCTCGAATATGTTGTTCGGCATGTCTAGAGTTCTGACAATTTCAAGTACATGTGTCTGTTTTTTGTTCTTTTTTGCATTTGCCTTGGAGGATAGAGCATTCGTCCTCATTTCTCCACTATTTTATTAGAGAGAACATTTGCATGAGAGGTCATTATTAGCAAGCTAAGGCAGGATGAGCTTTTGTCAACCGTGAGTAGACTGAAAAGGTTATAAGGAGGCTGGGAGGTTACCAAAGATAGACAGCGGTGCGCCCTATATAGGAATATAGGATGATGAGACTCCCAGGCGGACAAGCAGCACAAGCGCCTCAAAAGGTAGAATTCCATTTGAATTTTTGAAAGAGCTCCGCGTCTTAGTCCTAAGAGTGGAATTTAACCTGCTCACTTTTCATAGTGCAAAAATTAGTTTGAGTTTCTGTAGGAACTGCAGTACCTTTTAGTCTCAAAGTTGACATTTAATTTGCCCACTACAGGACATAATTAATATTTCTGATGTTTGCATAATATTGTATGTGTGTCTTGATATTTTAGCTTTGTAATGATCAGCTTCACAAATCATTGAACTGTTTTTACCTTGCACGTGGTTCTTGGATTTTCTTTTATTTTGACTCAATGGGTGTTATGTCATCTACTGTTTCTTACTTTGATTGTCCTTCGCGTTCAACTACAAAAACGATTTGAAGCTGGAAATTTGACCAAGACTTGATATAGACCCTCATTCAAGTGAAGTTATTTTAATACAGCTAAGGTACATTCTCTTCTATTTGTCACCAAGTGAAGCTATTTTTATACAGCTAAGGTACATGCTCTTCTATTTGTCAGGAGAAAATCTGGGACTATAACTCTGACATGGTCTAACTGTTCAGATAATTTGTTAAATTCTTTCACTACGTGTGCACAATTTTGATTATTTATCTTGAGCTCTTATTCTTTCCTCACGGATATATTTCCATATGCATTGCAACCGCTAATATTGTCTCACGGGAGCGTACAGGCTAGGGTCTGCTTTTGTTTACTACTACAGTAATCCATGTTACCATGTGTGTTCAATGTAGTGAACCTCTGAAGCTAATCTACCATTTGATCACACCTTGGGTGCGTATTGAATATTATTATCGTCCTGTTCAGAAGCACATGAGAAGAAAAATGTTGAATGTTATTACTCACTTTTGTTTAGCTTCTAACATCCTACCAGCGATATTATGCAAGGAGAATAACAACTAGGTGTTCTCCATACACCCTTTTGCACTTAGATTTCTCAGCCGAGAGCTAAAACCATGCCTGGGCATCAGCGCGAAATCGCCTTTCGTTTATCAGTGTAACGATCCATGCTATAGCCCAAGTTCTATATATGTAATGGTTCCTGTAACTACAAATTGTTCACCCATTACAGGATGATGATCAATGTGGAGTACCAGTTATTGTTACTAGACTTAATTTGTGTGTATTTCTGATGCCATACAAATTGATCGCCCATTACAGTATGATGATCAATATGCAGTACCAATTATTGTTACTAGACTTAATTATGTGTATTTCCGAGTTCTGGTTATTTACACATTATTTCAATGCACATTATATCAGATTTCATTGTCAACCACCTTGAAGATCATTGTTTAAGCAACAAAATATTTGTTACATTTACCAACCCAAGTGTCGTCTTAAAATTATTACCACTATCTTATTAGATAGTTGGCGCGGCGTGCCGCCGCGCCCTTTTATGCTAGTAATACAAATGAAGGAACCGTTTTCGTAGCAAAAAAGATTCACAAAAGAATTGTTACCATGAAAAATTCAAGAGCCACTCCCAAAAGTGAGAATATGTGATTGTCAGATTGTAGAGATAATTTCATTGGTGGCCTGCTACAAAGTTGCCAAACAAAACAAATACCTACATAGAAGTAATAGCCAATTTAGGGGCATCAATTAGGAAAACAGAATTTATCTTTATAAGGTAGCATTGTTTTAATCACAATAGAGCATACCACTTTGGAGATCTAGTACAGAACAAGCCACATTATAGCAAGATTAAAAAAACCCTCAAAAACTAAAGCTCCAGATTTAGCACATGGATCCCCCTAGCTTCTTATTTTCTAGGCTCATAAATGATGTCACCATTTTATAGAATAAATAAAGCATGCCGAATGGATTTCCCTAAAAAAATGCTCCAGTTTCAAATAAATATCAGATTTAAGGTTGACATTGATTAAGACAACTAAACCAAGACCTCAAGATAAATTTCTTTCTTATTAAAACAAGGAGTTTATAAAGCAATTTTCAAGTCACACAACAAGCAACATAAATATATGCTTTGATAAGCAGAAGGTAACAAAAAAATTCATCTTTATAAGGCAACAACATTGTGTTTACTGAATCACAAAAGAGCAGTACATGTATCAAAATTGTATAGATCCATCTTTTTAACTGGATACGGTGTGATCCAACAACCATGATACTGTGAATTGCACTACTTGGAATTAAAAAAGAATAGATACTAGATGCTCAACTACACAAGACAAACAAATCACTATTGCATACACAAGAAAAACAAATCACTATTGCACCACGCAATCAAAAAAGCATGACTGTAACTTAGACAAGTAGCAGATCAGAGAACCATGTACACAAATCGTTCAAGTAACTTAAAAATGTTGTTCACATTTTGTTAACGGTTATAATGTTTTAGGTGATGCATCTTTTTTTTTGTAGATTCAGTTAAAAGGAATCTGACAAGTTTTTATCTGGCATTAGTTCCAATTTTCTTTCTTAATAACACAAGGAATAGATAAAACTACTTCTATGTCAGGGAACAATTAGATTAGGGGCAGAAATCTATCTTTTGCAAAATAGCAGCACTAGCATCAATAAAGCAGCAAGGAATTCATCTTAGGCAGCATGCATTATGTGACAAAAGAGCATAGCCACTTGGATCATTCAAGTCCAGATCAGCTCCAACCAGCAAATAGAAGCTTAACACTAAATAGAAATCCAGTTTAAGAACTCAAGCTCCAGGTTCATCCCACAGGTTGAATCAAAGTCAGGATTAAGGTTGACATTGATTAAGTCGACCAAACCAAGCCCACAAGTTAACTAGAAAAGCACATCTATCTATCTAAAACATTCAGCTCACAAACCAGACGAGAAAAAAAAGGCACCTGGTAGTGTCAACCCAGTTACTAAGAAGTGACAGCCACTAGTAGTCTACATAGCTGCCGCAAAATAGAAACAACACGTCCAAATTCTGGACAAGTGCTTCTCTTGTGTTGTACATACATCCACACTTGCTTCAAGACACAAAATCCGCGTACCAAGATTTCTGACGGAGGTAAAAGAAAAGAAACCTGAAAACTTACCAAAAACACGGAGACGAAACTAAGGCACCAACGCCATGGTTGCAGGCTTGCAGCGCAGTGAACTCGTCACGATCGCACAACAGCGGTGGTGGAGGTGAAGGAGGAAGTAGTCGAAGCCAAGGTGCAGCTGGAGCTGCAACAAAAATGAAAAGGCTTAAATCTCAATATCATAATTTGATATCTATGCTAATCAAGATCAATGAAAAAGGAAAATGAAATAGGAGACAAATGATTAGATAATAAACAGTGAGCATGCATTGGCTGGGCATTTTAGTGTTCTAGTCAAGTCTAATAATGGATCAGCAAAACAACAATAGAGAAAATGAAGAGTATTATGGATTATGGAATATTTGATACCATCACTCGCAACTTCAAACTTCATTAGTTCATCACTCTAGTATATGGTGTAGCTTCTAGACCAAAATCAAGAGAGAATCAGTGTTCTAGATTTAAACTAATTTCAAACTGCAGACTAACTCTAGCTCATCATTACTTCATTAGTGGTGGGAGTAACCAAATGAACACTGGCATCATAGAAGTATCAAAAATAAACAGCGGAACGCAAGGAATACAAGTAATCCTTAACATTGGATACATGGATATGGGTCATACAGAGTACCCTAGGCATGGCATGATCTAGAAAAGCATGTATAATCCCAGAGTCAGCTAAGAAAATACGTCAATATGATTCTAAATGAGTAAATACTACATGAAATGATCATATCAATTCATATCAATATATTCATGGAACCAATGGACTAGATAAGGCTAGGAATTAATACTACACACAACAACACAGTGACTACTGAGTGCAAACTATAATACTCTACATGCCATGTATGTTTTCCTGTAGTAGGTCCTACTGTCAGTGTCAACATGACAACAACTACGTAATTCATGCATCTTAAACTAGCAGTGAGAAATAATACAGCCATACAATAAGATTCTTCAACAGATGTTTTCTGAATTTTGACACGTGAATATATGGAGAAGTTAAATGTCAAGAACTCAAATAAATGTTCCAGACCATGGTGGGAAGCAACAAAAGAAATGCCACAAACCACCCTGCACATAAAGAGCATATAACTGCTTGAAAATGATCACGCAAATCTGATAACTTACGAACAGAAACAATGATTAACTTCAAGGGTTTCAATGAACAAGCTCCATGATTGGTGTGTCAAGAATCCTGTCAGGACCATGTTTGTCTAGAAAACCCTTGGTTATCTGCAAAAAGCACAACGGACGTGAGTGCTTCAAAAGCCATTTGGCCACCTCAAAATAATGGCAACTTAGTAGGCACACGTCTAGAAGATGACCATAGCAAGACTAGGTCTGAGCGTTCGGTTAGACTGAACCGATTGGTTCGGTTTCTCAGGTTATTAAGAAATTCGGTTTCAGAAATTAATGACTGGTCGGTCATTTAAGAAATTGTTAACCGAGGCTTCGGTGCACCGACACTTTGGTTCGGTCCTCTGTTTAACATGAATCCAACCGATCTTGGTTGACAACCTGCAATTGTTTACATGAATAAAATAGCAGACGGGATAAAAAAGATTCCATAATGACAGTGAGTGGTACGTAATAAATAAAGATAGAAAGAAGGCACAGTCAACACTAATCACCAAGCATATGTTGATTACATGAATATAAAAATGTATTACAATGTATAAAACAAAGGAAACGCATGCCAAATTCTAAAAAAAGTAGTGCACAAATATACATTCTTTGTCTGACAGTTTTCCACTTGACTTGCTTGAAAATTAAATCAAGATTGGAATCAAAGTAATGCAAAAAAAAAGTTGACCTAATGTTTCTTTAAGATTTTTGTGGAAACGAGAAACTTCAATATATAAAAGAATAGGTAGTATCCTGAATTCTGGTAAAGCAAATAATAAAGGAATAGAGAAAAGGAGGAGAATACTTATTTCTATCTTGTGCATTCATGAGGGACTCACATAGTCACATTAACTACCTAAATACAGTTCATAGTAAAATTTTCAATATTTCATGTTTAAACTTTTGTTACTCATGTGCTTTTGCTATTGTGATCATACTACCTTTTATATAGATACAATATTATAGCAGAAAGTAATGCCGTAATATTGCTTTAGAGGCCTCAAACAACTAACAAACATTAACAATATCATAGATAGTTCCCAAAATTGTGAATGAAAACCGTGAAAGCAGACAAGCATAGACCTATTTGTGGTTTAATGGATAAGATTTGACAATTCTTCTATCCATTCCATGTTAGTAATAACAGGCAGGTTTCCACCTTTGCTTCGGCGGAAAGGGTTGAGACCTCGTACTCGATCCACATCCCACCAGAGAGCCTCCCATGGCGATTGTGGATATTGCCGATGACGACGACCACCACCACGCCCGCCCCTCCCGGTACCCCACTATATGCCCTTCAGCTCCTCCCTCAGCCACCCGAAGTCGCACTACAACATGTTCTTCCATCTTAATGAACACACATGCTGCATAAAAACACAAAGATTTCCACTAGTCAGCTAATTTGCAACTGGATGCAAGGAACATTTCTATATAGTAGCAAATTTGCAACAAAAAATTTGCAACTAGCCATCATACTTGATTAGGAAAAAGTGTGGTAGAGCACAAGGAAGAACAGGAAAAAAAGGACAAGTTGCTTACTATTAACATTTTGACAGTTTAACTCTCACCACTCGCGACTTTTATGACATTGATGTACATAACTGATAAATGTTTGATAATGCCCTTCTTTATTATTTTAGGAAAAAGCAGAATCCTTTAACGAATCATGATATGAGAGCAATGATTAATCAGGACTAGCAAGTCATTTGTGCAAACCAAGTATTAAACCAATCTCCCAAATAACCAATGGATGAATGGAACATGACAAGATGAACAAGTATGGTAGAGCACAAGGAAGAACAGGAAAAAAAGGACCTTTTGCAGGACCCAAAGTCGAGATGGGACTGAGCGACCTCCTCATCGACCGTGTCCAGGTCACCCCCCCCCCTCTGCATAGCAATCCGCGTCCACACCCAGCTCTAGCCCTCACCTTACTCCGGACCATGGCTGGGACTAAGAGCCAGCAGAGGAGTTGCTCATGGAGGAGTAGGCCATCAACCTCTATATCCGAGTGGCGGGAGGCTCGAGCAGCTGGGCATGTGCCATGGCAGCGTCGGTGGTCGTTGGCACCAGCAAGAGGGCGCCACTGTACATGGTGATCACAAGTTGGCGAGTGAAGCATCTCCTCTCTTTGCCTACCACAGCAAACTGCATGTTAATAAGGTAGAAAAAGAGTAGTGTCAGCAATTAGTGTACATTTTCTAGCTGAAACCATTATCATGAATTACATATATAGAGATAGGGAATGTAACTGCAAAAGGTGAGATGATGCAGCACGGATAACTTATCAGTTTGTATGTACGTTTGTGCACTTTATAGCACACACTTCAGATGCTGTGTGAAATAGGTAACTAAATAAGCTACTATCATAAGCATGCAGCTTGTACCAAAAGACTCACAACGTAGTTTGCACGCTAGTGGTAGCACCGGAAGGAATGTCACCATTTTACACTAGCTTGCAAAGAAACTCACATGGGCGAGCTACTGATCTTATTCTACAAAGTACTTGGTAGGTAAATTTTTCTCTTCATCCTGTACAATCAAACGAACTGTGATATGATTTTTCTGCTCTACAGATAGCTTTGCTTTTTTTAGATGCTACAGAGAGGATTGCTACTTTTTGGATGCTATAAAAAAGGATTCTTATATGCAACAGGAAAAGTACGAGATGTGCTTATATTATACCATCAGGATTCACAGCTTTGCCTACTTCCCACTTGCAGTCGCGGTGAACTCGCTGCCATCACACTGTTTTTCTCAGTAACTGAGTGCCTACAAGGAACTGATAAATATTAACAACAGTACAAGTATTCCAAATCAGCAACCAAATACTACAGAAAAGTATAAGTTGTAGATACTTTCACGAAAAAGCATGACGCTTGATGTCAAAACCGAGTGCTTTTGCATCGCGCTACACGATTACATCACACGTAGATATTAAGTGCACAGCTAACAGAGTATATTTTGATGTAGATCAACATAATGTTGAAGTGATTTGAAAACATCAAGGAAAGTTTATGTAAAAGTGGCAACACGCACAAATGTTTTGTCACTGAAAAAATTGCACAAGCCAGCATGTCATCATGTAAGTGGATATATACATTAAGCTCCAAAATAAACTAATTATCTGGTCATGCATCCTTTCCTTGATCAACATATGACAAAAAAATTAACAATAAGAAGTATCTCCTTAGCATTGTATATGTATCTACATTCTACAAGCACTGGAGGAATCACAAGCAAGTAGCTACATACTTAAAACTGAAATAACTTGAAGGAACGAAGTCCATCAAGGAGGCACGAGTAGGAGTAGTAATGTGCAGGACTAGACCAAGAGTTTTAGACCATGGACAAGAGACAAATCACTAGATGGTTGCAACCTACAGAGATGAATTCATTTTTTCATATAAGGCAGCGGAAGGCACCTAACTACAAATCGTAGTTGTTCTTGTCTCCTTCGGCAAGCGAGATCAACACGGGTCTACGTAAGCCCACGAGACAAAGTGGAGGCTCCAGGGGGGTATCACAGCCAGGTAAGCCGGATAGTTGAAATACATTAGTAACCAAACCTTCGTGGAAACCTATGGTGGACACTGAAACATAAATGAGTAGCAAGTAGTAGCTTCAAACAAGATAGAAGTTTCATCCATGGCTATGCATGATAAGCATAAAACAATCAAAAAAGGAACCCGGTTCTATACACATTCATCAATTAGGGAAATAAGCGACAAGAATCAAGTACATGTGCAACACTTCGATCTTGAGACCAACCTTGGGAACCCAAAAAAAAACCTTGACTTGAAGCTATGTATTAGTTACAAGAGGGATGAGGCTAGGAGGTTCATGCATGATTTTTTTCTGGTGGTTAGGCATTCAACATGATAGAAACAATGAAACGGAATTTGGAAAGAATAGATGGTGGAGCATGAGGAGGAGAGGGAGGTCACTGGAAGGTGCAGGTTGATGAGGCAGCAGCGGGAAGGAGAGGTGGATGACGTGGGGAGCAGAAGGTCCAGGGACTTCTAGCGACGGCGGCAGCTTGGGGATGTGGTCACCGGCAGCAGCACCTCCAGGCAGCAACAAGGACCAGTCAGGAGAGCACATGGCATGGTGGCGTTGTTTGTCAGTGCTGGCAAGAGCACGCCACCCACCGGCGAGCTACACAGTTCCTCCCACTCAACCTCTCCGTCTCCCACATCAGCCCGCCAATGCAGCTGCTGCAATCAGAGGGCTGGCTGGAGTTGCAGCCAGCCGCAGCACCCGAACAGCCCACAAAACACGTGTAGCTTCAGCTCTGGCTGTCTGATCGAACTGTCCATATATCTCAAACAAAACAGGCGTATTAATATTCATTCGACGCAAGAAATATTTTGAAAAATATGTAGCAAAACATCTTAGATCCATTCCATTCAAATTGGTGCAAGAGCCAAGACAGACAATCTGGAATGCCCGTTAAAGGATAGCATCCAGTTTACGGTTGACAACAAGTGAACTAGAGTCACCAGTCCACTTGGACAATGTCCCAAAGAAACAAATATACATGAGCCACTCTAGTCCACTTTGCCAAAGTCCAAAAGACACATGCAGCAATGCGCTTGTAAATTCTTTTTTAAGTGAATCAAGAAGAGCTAGTGAGAATATGGTGTAATCATATTCCTAAATCCACTCATCATGTACCGAATGCTTCACCAAAGGATATGCAACAACCAAAAAACAATATGTACTAATATTATACCATGAGAATTCACGGCTTCGACTACTTTCCCACTTGCAGTCGCGGTGAACTCGCTGCCATCACACTGCTTTGCTCAGTAACCGAGTGCCGGCAAGGAAAAAGGAAATGTGACCAATAAAGTTCATACTTGAAAGATAGTCTCCAATGTAAGTAAGTTGGCTACTTGACAAATTTGAAGAGATTCGAGGACATCAAGGAAGTTGAAGCGTGACTTTTTTCAGGTGGTTATGCATTCAAAGTGATAGAAACAAAGAAACGGAATTTGGAAGGAATAGATGGTGGAGGATGAGGAGGAGAGGGAGCTCACTGGCAGGTGCAGGTTGGGGAGGCAGCAGCGGGACGGACAGGTGGATGGCGTGGGGAGCAGAAGGTCCGGGGACACCGCAGGCGGCGGCGGCTGCAGGCCACCACCCTCCCTTCCTCTGTGGCTCCCGTCGCCATCTTGCGGCCCTCGCGCCAAGAGCCGTCGGCGAGAGGCACATTCTTGGCGCCCTACTCGTCCCCGCCGGCGGGTCAGCAGGTCAGCCCGTGGAGGTCCATGGCTAGGCCGACCAGCACCAGGCGCTGCGGATGGGAGACGAGGATGCGGCGGCTGGATATGAGTCCACGGAGGTCGAATCGTAGGACGGCGGTGGGTGGAGTTGGGTGGGGGCCGGTCCGGAGCTCGAAGCGGAGGGCGGCATCGTCGATTTGGTACGGCGAGAGACGGCGGCGGCGTTGGATGAGCTGGTCGTTTTCTCTCCCGCACGCAATTAACGCCTCTTGCAATTAATGGAGGGGAATGCGAAAGGAGAAAAATAGGGACTCGTTCCAATTAAATCGGCCTATATATACTGCCTCCTATCATAAAATAAGGACCCGTCTACAAGTTTCCATACTAGCATGCCGCCAAGATGATGAGAGGGCACAATTATACGTAATGTATACTGCCATAAAGTAATGACTCCTAGCATGCCCCCACGCCGACGAGGTCGCACATGAAATGACAAGTACTAATTGTTCTTTCAATTTTCGTTGTAGTCTGATCACTTTTGTTGTATCAAACACATGGGAGCGTTTGAGGCCTAAATAGCCTTTCAAACGACCAAATTGTGAAAGTAGAAATGTGAAACGGCCTAGCTCCTTGAAACCTTGCCAACACCTTTGGAATCACTTAGATCGGAGGCTGTATGCAAAAGTTACAAATGGGAGTCATGCCCCAATAAGCGTATTATAGCAAAAAAAGTGAATAGAAGCATTGAAAATACAGACCCTTACATGGCGCCACGATGTCAAGATGACACGGGAAATGGTAATAACCGTTTCTTAGCATAAAATAAGGATCCGAGCATGCCACCGCACTTCAAATCACGGGCACAACACCCCCCCCCCAATCCGCCTAATCGCTAGAAGAGGCAATGTTGTCGGGATCCAGGGCCGAGGAGTTGAGAAGGGAAACGGGAGCAGCCATCTTCACATATGGCGCCGGAAGCCATTGGGGCAACCTCCGCACTGCAAGCACACAACATGTAGCACCAACGCTTGCGACTCATCTCTAGGTTGATGCCTCCCTCGCCGCCCATTGGGGCTTCACGTATGGTGCCGGAAGCCTATTGGGGCAACCTCCGCACTGCAAGCACACAACATGTAGCACCAACACTTGCCACTCATGTCTAGGTCGACGTTGCCCTCGCCGCTCATTGGGGAGGTGAGACATGAGACGGGAGCAACCATCTTCAGATATGCTGCCGGAAGCCCATCGGGGCAACCTCCGCACTGCAAGCACATAGACATGAGACGGGAGCAACCATCTTCAGATATGTAGCACCGACGCTTGCCACTTGATCTTCTCTAGGTCGATGACTCCCTCTCCGCGTGAGGTTGTAGACTCTAGAATCCCCCACCTCAACATGGAGCAGTGACAGCTAGCTACCACCTTCTCAGCAGGACAGGGATGGACAGGTGTAGCAGTGGTGCTAGGGTTTGTGCCGTCGAACCACCTACAAGGAGGCGACGCGATGGGAGGTTAAATTATACCTTTTATCCGTCTTGGAAAATTTTGGCATGAGACCTTTACTTTTTTTGGACATTAGCGGTGTCAATAGCGACTCGTTTCAGTTGATGTGAAGAGCTACTAGCTCTTTGTTTATTAAGAGTAACGCTACACTACCTCAAGAAAAAAAAAAGTAACACTAGGGGCAAGTTTTACAAAAAAAAAAATCTTACGGACTCAGAGGTGACTCCCGATTATTAAGCAAGTTCAGCAAACCAATTCAATTAATGATTGCCCATAGAATTTCCTTAACCACACCAGTCCGTAGGTCTGGATTTGTTGATTTATTAACCGGCCTGTGAGTTGCTTCACTTTTTTTTTGAACAGGAGTTGCTTCACTTGTTATTGCCATCTTTTTTATACTTGAGTGCGCTTTGGTAGCACGCATGGATAGCCAGACTGGTTCTAGTTTCGAGGGGAAGACTCTACCTAGGCAATTTCCATTTCCCGTAAGCTGAAACAATGGAATCGAGCCCAACACACTCTAGCTAGCACTGCTTGGCCCAAGTGCATTTTGTACAGCTAGCTCAACTTCTCTCTTTTTTTACAGGAAAGTCAGGGAATTTTTTTGAGAGGAAAAACATGATAAATAGTTACGCAATCAACTTGAGATCACAGAAAATTAATTTTTTGGATTGACCTTCTTGGTTTTTCGGATACCCAGATCACACAACAAACAATTCATATGAACAAAGATGAGGTGCATACAGCACATCTCATACAATTCAGTCTTTGGGACGATCAGCAAAACAACACATGCATCAGGTTGCCCATGCATTGCGACCATATACATCAAGCTAATCAAGATGCTTGCTAGGAGCCCAGCTGCTGCTTCGGGAATCGGGACCAACAGACATCGCTTGGTGACATATCCTTGTCCCCAAGGTCTTTCCAGCCAGCTTGCTTCCAAGCGATGCATCTGGCCCCAGCTGCTACCTGTTATCCAATGACAAAAACAAAAACAAAATGATGGTCAGCTCCTCCATAGCAAGTTCCGCAATAGTAGATAAATATATTTGGATGGCGGCTTTCGACTATACACACACACGGCACAGCGATATTACCCATGCTACCTATGTATGTGGAATAGCTACTACATCATGGGTTATCAAGCTATCGTAAAATAAATAAATTCCGGCGGATCAAGATTCATATACATGTGACATACATGTGCAGATATCATTTGCACGTTTGCAACTACCAAAACGAAATGGCAGCTTAAGTGAATTGTATTCAACCGTATGAATAGGGTTTCAGGTTTGTCCATTTCTAGCTACCGATCTGAACTGGTCTAAACTATACATACGCAGAACTAACTTCACTTCCCTACATCAGATCAGCATGTCAAAAAGATAAATGGAATTGTGCAGATTGTCAACATAGCCAAAGAACATATACTTGCTCCATCATAGATATCAGCAGCTGCAAATTCCAGCTACAAAACAATTTACATGTCTTGGAGATGGAAACTCCAAATTCTGACATTGCAGGAATTTGGCTGATGACATAAAAACACAGGAGCAAGTATGTCTGCCCAAGTAGAAAAAATCTCCATGGCCATGGTATCACAGCGCATGTAAAGGAGAGAAGGGAGGACAAAAAACTCACCAAACCTCATGTGGTCAAAGAAGAAGGCCACCGTTGCCATTTAGTACTCATCCTCAAAACAAACAAAAAATGGAATGGTCAGCAAAGCAATCAATGTTTCAAGATAAGCAGCGGCAGGCATTTGAAACAAGAAACAATAGAATTCATGCATCATTATAAGCCAGCATTGCGTTGACTCACAACAAATTGACCACTTTGATATAGTAGTCCAGATCAGCTCCATTAAGTGCAACCAGCAAACAGAAACCCTACATTAAAACATAAATCTTTTACTACGAATAACTCAAGCTCCACATTGAATAGAAGTCAGGTTTAAGACATGCCTTTCCATCTAAAAATTTCATTCTAAGCCGATGGAGCTGGAGAGCTGACCTGAACCATCTATTTGCCGATGTTGTCTCAGTAGGAGGAGGAGAGGCACCGTCCCGTCGGCAAGCGAGACCACCAACTACGCCGACCAGGGGCACATCCGGGCTAAAGAAGCCGTGCCAGCAGCACCACCACCACAGTCGAAGAAAACAGGGGCAGCTCGGCGACGCAGACGCCAGCAGCACCAGCACAACCAGAGGGCACCACCGTTACAGGAACGTAACCTGAGCATAACTGAACCATCAATTCAGAATTGCAAATAAACTAGATGTGCAAACAGCGGTATCGTGTACAAAATCTGCATGCTAATGCTTTTCATCCACTTACTTACAGCCTCACAGGCATGTGCTACCAATGGTTCTACAAAAAAAAATAGATGGGAGAAATCTATCTCCACACGGTTACTTAATTAATCTAGCTGCAAAATAAGATGTTAAATAGTAGTAGTACAACAAGTAGTTGATTAATAATCAGCTAGTATTATCCAACAAGAGCAACACATCAGTCTAGACAAGTTTGAATTCATACAAGCATAAACAGGTTGGAACTTGTCAAATGATTTGATTACTCCAAAAACCCGTGTCTTAAAAGAAACCACGTGATTGGCAACAAATAAACCCTTTTGAAATATGTAAACTTTGTTTGCTTCGCTGCTGCTAAAGAACAATCATTTTACTCCAACAAAACAAGTAAAGAGCTAGCAAACCTATCCAGGTCTAGTATTTGAGCAAATCATCGATATTGTGCTACAAATCAATCAGTTGAACCTAACAATGCTTTTAATGCATAAATTAAACCAAAAACAGTAGCCAATCTACTAGAGAGATAACCTAATCAAGTCAACAAGACCAAAACAGAGCACAGTGTCTAGTGAGAACCAGACCAATCAAGGCATGCCAGTCAATAGCAACGAAGGAATATAGCATTGTTCTGCTCTGGAAGCAACACACATACAACAAAGGAATAGATATTCAGACATTTATCATCACCACAGACTAACAAGGTAGTAAAAAGAAAATCAAACCTCACTTCTACGCAAACATACATGGCGCAGTTCAAGGAAAATAGAGAGAAACGGTGAGAGAAGGAGAGATCTTTGGGGGGGATGGTGCTGTACGATAGACCCAGTCGAAGAAGCCAGGAGCAACAGCCATTAGTGGATGCAGGCAGCACCAGCAGGAGCATTTGCAGAACACCACCACCACGGTACTACAGCACCACCGGAGGGCAACACCACCGGAAAAGGACAGTGACCTGATCAAAATCAAATCATGAGTAAGAAGTTATTCTTGCAGAATACAAACAACAAGTAGCCAAACTGTATAACAAACTTGTGATACTATCTGGGTGAAACGGAAATTTGCATTCTTTACAGACAGAAGTAATAATATGATGATACAGTTTAGGTGGAGGAAATAGGAAGACATAAATAAACTGAAAGGGAATTAATGCAAAATGCACAGATTAAGCTCAACTAGAGAGCTGCAAGTGAGAGAAGCAGTACTCTGTTCAAATAGTTTTCCAGTGTACACTGTATTATAAGCATGACAGGACTTGAAATGTTTTTAGAGCAGGTTAATTTTACATCCAAGGTACAGAGAATGTGTGGGATCTCAAATATTTTTGCTAGTTGCATTGGACACGAGTGTTGCATTTGTCCAGACTCACGAGAGAAAGCAAGATCAACTAGTGACCGAGCTCCTTCTCATATGCACGAGAAGGCAGGAGCTTGAACAAGACGAGATCTTTTATTATTGAGGCCTGGACTCAGATGAGAGCTCATATTGGAAGAAGGACGAATTTGCTGCTGCAAGTTCATTTTCGGGAATTCTAAGAAGCAAATAACTAAGACATGGTTAAGCTCATATATCAACAGAACATCAATCAGCAACTTCATTCAACATTTTGACGACCCATACTGATTTTCTGGAGATTTTGCATCAAATAGCAAATACGTAACTGATAATAAATTGTCAGCTCTGGATATATAATTCCACTTCCCAGGCTCGATCACAAGTTTCAGCCAAGACTACCGACTGATGCAAGTCAACAACAAACATCACATAACGTGGAAAGGAAACAATTGCTACATGTTGTGGTGGTTCCAACCTTTTGACCGCTGAAACATTACAAAGCAAGCAACTGGTAGCAATGAACAAGCACAAAGAAGAAGCGCAGCATCAGCAATAAAGCAACGGAGGTGAGGTCAAGGGAAGATGCGCAGTCATGCGTACTCACCGAGCGGGAACACGGTACTGTAGAAGGTCCCAATCGAAGAAAACTGGGGCAGCTGGGTGACACAACGGCATCAGCAGCAGCAGCAGCACCAGGCACCACCTGAAGTCATTCGCCATAGGAATTCATATAAATCTGCATTGATCCACTTACTAACCACACGCACATGCTACCAATGAATCTAGAAGCATAACCCAACTCATTCGCCATATATAGAAGCATGTAGAGGGGAAGGAAGTCACATGCAGATTTCAGACCTTGGATTTTGTTGTCCGGATTGTGGACGCGGTGCTGTGGTGGAGGTCCGAGTCGAAGAATGTAGTAGCACCTAGCAGTAGCCCTGGTGGAGAGCAACGCCACCGCAGCACACCTAGCAGAGGGCGCCGGCGATGGGAATGGACAGTGACCTGAGGAAAATGGACCTAAAGCATGAATAATAACAAGTTAATCTTACAGGATATGTGACACGTTTAAAAAACAAGATGGTTTCTAGTAGAACGTCCTGGCGGTGAGTGTTTTCGGAGCTGATGTAGAAGGGCATGAGTAGGTGATGGAAGTGCATGAAGCAGGTTTTCAAAGTTAATGGAAGCTTTGCCCACAAATTGGCACGTGCTCAGATGACTATTACTACTAGTACCAGTAGTAGAAGAAGAAGAAAGAAAGTAATTCCTCCGTTTCAAAATAAGTGCCGCTGATTTGGTCTAGACTTGTATGTATCTAGACAGTAGAAGGCTTCTAGAATCTAGATTCGTATGCGAATCTCAACAGATTTTCGACAGCTATGTTGGTATGGAGGTAGTTTTTTCGCAGCAAGCCCGATAGGTTCGTCCGTCCGTCCGGTTGAAGAAAAGCAGAAACACAAACACAGCTAAAGGAGAATAGGTTTGGGGGTTGAGACAGAGACCTTGGGAGCACACCGGCAGCGGCATGACGTGGACGGCAGTAGACAGCAGCACCGAAACAGCAACCCCGGTGTACCTGAAGAACAAAATGTGGAAGCGTTCCCGTTTGGTTAGTACTTTTGAACCAGGACGAGTGTGTGGAGGAAGCAAGATTTGCTTACTTACTGTAGAAGCATGATTGGAGTGTGAGAGATCCTGGTCGTGAGCTGCAGAAGCAGGATGGTGAACAAGAAGAAATATGGCATTAGTTTTTTCCCGCTAGAGAAAAATAAGTAGAGTAAATATTGCATTTTTGTGTGTGGAGAGAAGAGGAGCTCAGATCGGGAGGTTACCACGGATGGGGCGCGTGAGCCGGCAAACTCAGGCCGCGAGGAAGAGCAGCAGCGGCGGCAAGGACTTGGTCGGGTTGTTGCTGCGGATGGATCGTCGCCGCGTACGTCCTGGTTGGGTTCGGCAGGGCCAGACGCGCGACGCCGCGGCGAGGCGAGCTCGACGGAGCGGCGCGCAGGGAAGGGATGCGCGGGGCCGTGGGATGTGCTGCTGCCTGGGTGTGGGTGGGGGGCGCCTGTGCCCCATCCATGCGCACACATGGCCCAGCTCGCCACACGATCCACGCGCGCGCATCCAGCTCCGATCGCCCCGATCGATCCACAGGCTCGTCGCCCAACTTCACTCCAGGCCTGATCGATCCACTGGATCGTTGGTCGTCGCCCAGCTGCACTCCTGGTCCGATCGATTCACTGGATCGTCCCCAGCTGCACTCCAGGTCTGATCGATCCGGCGAGCTTGTTCACCTCCAGGTCGATCATTAGCGGGTGTCACCCAGCTGCACTCAAGTTCCCTGAAGCCAGCCGCCATTCCCTAGCCAGAAGCTCGTCCAGGGCTTCGCCATGAGGTGCCAGGGCCAGGGCCAGGAGATCACAAGGACGTCAGTTGCAGGCCAAGCACTACTTCCTCGCTTGTCGCCACGTCCCAAGGTCGTCGAGGTCACGCCTGAATAACAATGGTGCTTCCAGATCTAAATTTTAGTCCACCTGAAGAAAAAGAAGAGGATGTCAATCATCTAGGCACTGCACTACTCCATTGAAATGCAATAAACAATTACTGAAGCAAATTTGAGTAATGTTAATGGAAAATTTCAGTATATATTTCTGCAGTTCATACAATCCTTGTGATTAGTTTTGCTCTTGTAGCACAGTACTTAAACTATCAAGACCTGATTAATTTACTGAAACTAACAAGTGGCACTTAAACTAACAGAAAAAATCAGGAGAACAAGTTTAACTTTCTGAATATGAGACTATACCAATGGAACATCATGACTAAGATGGTATGCCTTAACATACCTAAGTGCCAGTAATTACCATTGCTATATCAATGTCAGCAAGTTCAAGAGCAGGAGCAGTCCTTGGTACCTAGGGAATTTCATCCTTGGTTCCATTAGAGTCCCTAGTAGGAGGCACTGGAAGTGAAAACCATGCACATGCAGAACGTGTCAAAGCCTGGTCATAAAAAGAAAAGAACATGATGGTTAGGAATAAGCACAACTAGCTTAAATGGTCAAGGTAATAGCAACAGGCTGGAATTCCTTCTCACTTCATGAGGGCGTGCAAGGCAGGGATGCCAACCATCTGCTCTACATTTTGTGGTCTGCTTCTGGCTCTTATCACTCATATAACGCTTATTCTTCGCTTGGTCATCCTTCTCACTTCCTTTGGGAATCAACTCAGAATTAAATCCAGCCAACATAGAGAAGAACTGAAAGATAAAGTAGACAGTGTGTTCTTAAAAAGTGTTACCACAAAAGCATAGCAAGTTGCAAGCTTAGAAACAAGCCTTGTGAGCATAGAGAAGAACTGAAACAGGAATTGATCAAATGAGCTGAGCAAGCCTCATGTGGGAATAGAGAACAAGCCTCATGTGGATATGAATTTATTTACTGCACATTTGACTCAACAATGGAGTATTCAACATAAATCCTACTGAATCTGAATCATACTGAATGCTCACCTCATCAAAAAAAAAACAATATTGTCACTGTGACAGCAACCAAAAAGAAACAAATGGTCGGAAGCTCACCTCAGTCCTGTTGTAGAACCTGTAAATGTCTTCGAAATAATCGATCACTGCCAGCTCATTGTGAGCATCAGATGCTTCAAAGTTGTACGTCTTCGGTGGGTTCCTGCGACTGGTGGTTGAGCAACCGTGGCCTTGGGTTTCCTCACGAGCCTGGCATCTGCTCAAGTTAGAGTATGAGGAGGAACGCAAGAAACTCATTAGAGGAAATCTTGTAACTGAAATTAGAAAGAGTACACAATGCAATCTCTACTACGACCAGGGACAAGAATCCGATCAAGAGCCGAACTGACGGACATGCATGAAAAATAGAAACTCGCAATAATAACACAAGAATCCAGCGGGCAAGGTGAGCAGCAGAGAGGCAGGCCAGGCTTGAAGCGGACACAGCTGGAGCAGGGCCACAGTCAGAGACTGAAGACAAGATCAAGGAGCGGCCACGTCGGACTCGACAGCCCAGTACACGTCTGGATGCCAAGGTGTGGGACCTTAACTAGCGCAATC
The DNA here is from genome assembly GCA_030979885.1 of Lolium multiflorum. Lineage (NCBI taxonomy): Eukaryota > Viridiplantae > Streptophyta > Magnoliopsida > Poales > Poaceae > Lolium > Lolium multiflorum. The sequence goes on from CM061749.1 coordinate 106,687,431, forward strand.
ACGGGAAGCAGGAGAATGGATGAAGTCATTTCTGAACTTGCTTTCTCTCTGAACACTCTCTCTCTCTCTCTCTCTCTCTGAACTTTGTCCTCTCCATCCCCAACTACCAATTCGAATCTGCCTGTATCGCTACTAATTGTGATATGAAATATCGGTTTTGGAACCGGTACTAAAGATTCGGTACTAAAGGCCTCCCATCTTTAGTACCGGTTCCTTACGAACCGGTACTAAAGGTATTTTCGTTTAATTTTTTTTATCAATTTTTTTCTAATTATTTTTCACTTCCACTATTATTTTATTTTCGTAAGGAAACCGGTACTAAAGGGTTGGACGGAAGCCTCTTTTTCTACTAGTATATGAGATATAGGCACTGACACTGTATTCATATGTACTCGGCCAAGTTATGGCTAACAAGCTTGAGATTTTCACCTATTCTTGGATGATTCTTATTTGGTGGTGTTCCTTCATTTGCTATGTAAAAAAATTCACAAGAAGAAACTCTCTCTCTTTGTGCGGAGACATTGGTGTTTGAAATAAAAATCCTAGATACTGCCAAAGCCTCCAAATAACTTGGTACCAAATGTCCATAGAAGTTTTTGAAGTGGTTAACATCCAGAAAATAATGTAAGGCCCATAACGAATAATATTAAGTATCAAAAGTGCCACTCTTGCAACAACAATAACAACAAAAAATCTATTTTGAAAAACACAAGCAGCAAATATTATTTTCAAAGGAGATTTGAACACCTCAGAAAAATCTGAACTTTTTTGTGATTTTACAAGCTTCCAACAAATTATATAAAATAAAAATCATGAAAACAACATGCTAGAACAACAAATCCAGATAGTTTCAAAAATCAGTCCAATCCAAATGTGTAAAACTAGTCACTTTATTTCAAAAAAAGATAGAGAAACAAAAAAAAGAACTTTCTAAATACAATAAGAACTCCAAACAAGAAGCCGGACGCCTCGTCGGTTGGGGACTATCGTCCGATCAGCCTCATTCATAGTATGTCCAAGGTCTTCTCCAAGATCCTGGCCAACCGCCTTGCGCCAATTCTTCCTGATATTGTCTCCAAATGCCAGAGCGCTTTTGTAAAGAAAAGGAGCATTCACGACAACTACTTACACGTTCAGAACCTCATCAAGGAGCTGCATTCCTCGAGAACCCCAAGCCTCTTCCTCAAGCTTGACATCTCCAAGGCCTTCGATTCGGTGGGATGTGCCTACCTCCTTGAAGTTCTTACGTGAAAGATCGAGATGTCGCCTAGAGGGGGGGTGAATAGGAAATTACAAACTCTTGCGGATTTGTCTTGTAAGAATGCGGAATTAAACTCACTCAAATTATACATGACTAAATTTGTTTATTCTATTTTACCATAGGAGAAGTAAAATATTCTTTCTAATAGCTTTTGAGTCAATGGAAATCTCCCAATAAAATGTGTGATAAATCATATGGAAAACTGATTGATAAATAAAACAATTCCCATGAGAAAATATTTAAGAAATTGAATCCTCCAAACTCTGTTGAAATCTTTTGGTTCAACCCTGGAATGGTTCCCCAAGACTTCTTACATGGTTCAATATTAAATTAGTAAATAACGGAGATAATTAGGGGAATGAATCATTAGATCACATTGTAAAGGTGGAACTAAATTACAGGTTTAGAATATCTCTGAAGCCTTCCTTGTATGGATCATGTTATCTGAATACTCCTTAATTAGTAGCTCATCAGGTTGAGAAATCTTGTAGATTATTATTACCTACTATCTCTTAGAAAGGTAAATAAATGTGCTAAAGGGATTGAGTAATTTTATACTGACATTGTTGTACGCCTGTCTGACCTTCATACTTATATATGCCCTTACTTGTTGCAACGCACGTACAAAAGATTAATAACTGCAATATTAAATATATTCACTCAAGCAGGGCTGAACTGAAGGATTACCTGCTCAGTTCTATCCTCAAACGACAAATAGAAATAGGACTGCACCACCGACACTGCTACCATGTGCAGAGAGGAAGCCATTCAGGGAAGTCATAAGCAGGCTGATACGCACATCATTCTATGGCTTCTCCATTATTATTAACACAATCAGATGAAGACATGAATTGATAAGAGCATAGAGCTGATGTGTTCGTGCTGCCACAGAATCTGAAAATAAATAATATGTTAGCTCACAATCGAGACATATTCAATCTTCTAATTCTATCCACAAACAGAAGGAACCGCCGGCCACAAACCAAATCACAACACCAACCACAAAACATATAAACATAAAGGTAGATGCACAAGGAAGAACGGCATGCCGAGCAGACCGGCCACGGCCCCTTCCAAGACCTCAAGGCCTACCACAACGATGCAACTGCAATACCAGGAGAGCGTCAACAATAGTAGACTGTAAGGCAACAATGTAAAGGCAACGCAAACAGCAAGAAATCCCAATAAAAATACTATAAGCAATCGCTAAAAGGAGGCATGATGTAACTGAAATCTACCAAAACGCTAACAAATTCTGAAGACATTCATGCAACCAGAACAGCTGGTTGCTTGCCCATCCAAATATCTCTCTTCCGAGCATCCTTCTTTGAAACAATGGGCAAAGAACCAATCAAGTCAGGAACCCCGACAGGAAGAACAGACTACTGCAGCGAACAATCAACCACCAGCAGTAGAAGGAAGGCACAACGGCCACAGGCGGAACAACACGAACACCAAACCAAGCCGACCGCCCACAGCCTGACGACAACACGGGGGGGGGGGGGCTTGATTCACATATCACAGGCAGAACCACCACGACATCTTGATGGCCGCAATACCCAGCGGGGCCAAAGGAGGCATCGCAGAAGGAGGCCAGCCGTGTCGACGGTCGGCACCAGCGCGTGCACTCATAGGATTACCTGAGAAAAAAAAGCACATCATAAGGCATGGAGATTGGAGAGCAGCGGCGCCCTTCGGCGAGCGGTACCGCGGCCTCCCTGTCCAGCACAAGGCGCGGCCGACGGTGAGCAGGACCAGCGCGAGGTCCAAGCGGTGGGAACCAGGGTCCAGGGCAAGGTCCGGCCGGCGGTGGCACACCACCACGGCGGGGTTCCAGCCCGCAGCAACGGTTATTCCTACGCTTGCTCTCTGAGACTGTTCTTCCTCAATTTGCCTCCGATAGAGGGAACATACAGCTATGAAGCAAAGTTCAGGTTATTCAGCAAATGCTGATAGCATCTCTGCGTACCATGATTCATGTGTACCTGATGCATGGATGGAGAAGGAGAGCTCGCTGTCGGCAAATCAACAACGCCCACCACGCCTTCATGGAATCGACAGCTCCCACCACGCCTGGCCCATACCATGCCATGCCTCGCTTGAGCGGCCAAATTACATGAAGAACTCGCACCCTCCCAACATACATGAAGAAGTAAAAAAAGAAACCTACGGATTGATTCATGGAACACAAAGAAACAGAGGAATACCGGCTGGATCGAGGTCTTCATTACCATCTCAGCGCCTGGCTATCACCACACATCACAACAGGGACGGAGTATTCATCACCACTCTTCTCACCGACTCGGCCGGCCATGGCGGTCGCTCTCCTCTCCTCGACAAGTAAAAGTCAAAGTCTAAGTCACACGCGTACCTCGCACGCGATGAGCGATGATAAACTTGTATATATAGCCGGAGGAAGGTCTGGGTTTTAACAGAAAGGGCGGGAAGAATATGAGGAGGCAGCGTGGGTAGCAGATTTCGGGTATCTCGGAAAGAGATGGTGAGGATGGGCGTTCGGGATGCAAACTCCAATGGAACCAGTGAATATGGTGGTCCCATACTCCCATAGGAAGTCAAACCTCCCTAGACTGTTGAGGCAATCCTAGGCGTCCTACTTTAATTAAGCCACGAAATACTAGGTGATCCAATTAATTGATGGTATTCCCGATTTTCATTGATTTTTTCCTTGGCTTCACTGGATCTTCTTTCCCTATCTTTCTGAGATCACATGCACTACTTTGGGGCTGATTCCATTTGCGGAAACTATCTCGTGAAAGATTTGTGGTGCACCTTCACATATTGAATGATACACTTGACTGGTTGACTATAAGTTGCATAGATCCTAGTCAGCTGCCTCTAAGAGATTAAATATTATATTGTGGCTGAGTTGGATGAGAAAGAAGGAAAGTGAGCTTTATGCAAAAGTTAACTCTAGCACATGCTCGTAGTCATGTTATGAGAATAAAGGTGAATCACTAAAGTAGTATTTTTTATAGCTCACTATTATAAACGTTGGCTATAAGTTAGTATATATGACATGGCAATATGCTACAGCCGGTGATCGACTCTACAATTGTTCTTGCTCTACTAGTTGTTCTAGCTTCATCAACTTAAACTTACAATTGTTCTTGCTCTACTAGTTGTTCTAGCTTCATCAACTTAAACTTCCGACTCCAACCTGAAGGAAAGTGTGACACGTGTAGTGATGTCAATGCCGGACCAAGGTTATCTCGCTAGCACGTATCGTCGACTCGCCGAAGTCTAGCTCCCCCCTCGGGATGATTCTATTGGAAAATAACAAAACCAACATACAAGCTAGCCTCGTTGCTGGTGGAATCGATGGACTAGCTGGCTGCAAAGATACTCTCCTGCTAGCCACATAAAGGCAACACAACTAGACCTATCTTCGTGAAGTTAATCATACAAAGGTACAACTGTTAGAAACGTGGAAATGTACATTGCAGTTTTTTTGGACATCTTGATCACACAGCAAAAGAATGGATAATCAAAAAGGACTGAAGTGCAAAAGCACTAGCTAGTCAAAGGCGTTAACGTCATAGGTCATCAGGCGTCAAGCAAGAATTAATATGAAACGTGGTCCATCCTTCCGAACCAAATACAGCAAAGACAAAAATCTATTAATTTTCCATGCCATTTACAATTCTGTACAAATAAAGTTCATGGATCACAACAGGGAGTCGACTTGGACAAATTTTAAAATGACCTACCACATGCATTTTAGATTTCCAGCAGCTAGACAAAGGTGTGACCAAGCCGGAAACCAGCATGCGCACTATATATATACATGCTCTGGGCAAGATAAGAACGACACAGCGGAACTGGTGGCCTCCATGGCCATCGGGCCACTGACGACCATGCTCATGGACAAGGCCTTCCATCCTCACAGATTTTCACCAAACAAAAGGCCTTCTTGCATAGGCAACAAGTCGGTGGTCCAGCGGTGGATAAGCTCCAGCCAAGCAGCACGTATGGTGTGTCAGCGTCAGTGCCGCCGCTGTTTGAGAGCCCTCATACCATGTCTCCGTTGCCGATGCAGCACTTGCTACAAGCCACCACTCCTCAGCCTGCCAAGAATCATGGGTCAGTATATTGTTCAAGAAGAAAAACAAATGCTACTACTTTGCACCTGACATGTAACAGCTAGATGAAAGGATTCCAGATCTAATTATCAACACAAAGAATACCGATTTATGGAAAGCTCCACCAATTTCATTCATTCAGTCAACAAAGGAAAACATGGCATTCCACCAATTCAAGTGAAATCACAAAGTAAAACCAGTGTTATTGTGTCTATGTTTTATTTGATCACCAGCACATCATAGACATTCTCTGTAACAAGTCATCAAATAGTCTACTATCATATTCTGTGAAATAATCAATTTAATTACAACATAGAATAGTCTACTATCATATCCTGTGAAATAACCAATTCAATTACAACATAGATACATATGTGGAGGGCAATGGTAGGTACCACTCGAATTGCAAGATAAACAATTGATCAAGTGCCACACAAGATAACCAAACAATTGTATGAAATGTCATACAACTATTCTTTCAGACTCACACTTGCCAAAAAAAATTCAGCACTAATATTCCTAGCTAAATCATGTGTACCACTTAAAGAATGAGTGACCTTGCATATCAGAATCTGGCCACACTGGGCATGGCAGGGGCAAACAGATCCTGAGGTACCCACACTTCAAAATTAACTCTACGATACCAGGAAAATGTGATGACTCCCCTCATAAGAGGTGTTGTCTTTTTGCCAATATTTAAACTTCAGGCTCGTGATAAACCAGGAAAATGATAAGCACATACTAAGATAGTTGCCCCTGCAAATCAAACAGGTGAACCAAGGCATTACTCTCTATTTCAGAAGGAAACTATATTTACACAGCTGAACAATCGCCAATGAATTCAACGCCATAGAAAGGTGTGTCTAAGGTGTCCAAGAGTAGCGCAATATCTTGCCATTTGACCACAATGTTTTTTCAAATTGGACATTTTTTACCCAGTGGCCCTATGCACGAAAATGTCACTTATAACTACTATACTATTTGGGAACAAACATCTTTTTTCTCCTAATTTTGATTTTTTTTTTAGATTAGCCTGCAGTTGACACGTAAGTGATTTCCTGGTTGATTACTGTTGTGCTTTTTCTGTGTGCATATATTGTGCTCTCTTGCACTTTGTATTCCTTTGCTTTGATGTGGTATGCTTTCTTTGAATCTGGGTGGACATAGCATGTTGTGGTTCATGGTGGGGCCCTGGACATGTGGTGGTGGTGGTGGACTGTGGCGCCGCTTTGATATTTTGTCTCCCCACGCGTCTTCTTTTAATAACACCGGAATTCTCACACGAGGGCTTCGACATGGACGAGCTCCCCCACGCGGCCACGCCACAGCCCACCGACCTCGGCCATGGCAACTATGGCGAGAAGGTGCTAGCCCGCCCCGCCACCCACCTCCGTCTCCATCTCTGCCCCTTTGCCTCCCGTGATCACCACCATTGCCGTGTATCCTAGCCATATTCCCATGCCTCCAAACCCCACATGGTCGCTGGATTTCTGGATGAGGGCGAGTTCAAGCTAATCCTAGAATTCCAAATTTCGACGCCGCTCAGATCCCGTTCGATCTCCTTGGTCTGGGTCAGCTTCCTTGAGGTGCCACTGCAGCGAGGGCTTCAAATCGACCATGCTTTGGATCGGCGGATAATGCCAATGATGGTGACCAAATCGGCGAGCAGATTCGTGCTCTCCGGCCATCTTATTTTTCTATTCATCTGCTGCAGGTTAGTCCCGACGAGAAGCTCGAGTTCATTAGCCGGCCGACATCGACGGACGCAGAAACTCGAGGAGGCAAAGCTTCCAATTTGTGCTCACGGCCGCGCTTGCCCCCGCGCCGCGCTCGCCCCCGCTTCCCCCAATTTGTGCTCACGACCGTACCCAATTTGGGCTCACAGCCGCCATGAGCATATTCTTTTCCGGGGAGTCATCGGGCTCACCTGCTACGAGTCAAGGTGCCGGCAGGGATGGCAGGCTCTAGCGCGGCTACGTCGTCTCCGTGGAGTGCTCGCTGCAGCAGTCGGGGCCCATGGCCGCCGAGCAAGTTCTTCGCTGAGGAATCGAGGGGCTCTCCTCCGGCGAGTCAAGTTGCCGGACGGATGCCCTCCCGAGGCTCCAGCACGCCCCGTTGCCGACTGCTCCACAGGTGAGCTCCTCCCCTTTCAGCTCAATTTCTCCTCGGTTTGGTGCTCCAAATTTCAGGTGACCCCTCCTCCCTCCGTTCTCTTGATTCCTGCACTGTCTATGACGCCATATTCTGCCCAGTTCGAATTCTCCTAGATGGCTAGGTCTGATGCTCCAAATTGACGGCGAGTACTAGCGCAGCTGTGCTGCCGGTTTGTCTCTCATGCAGTTTGCATCGCACGCGCAGAGAGGGCTGAGCATTCACATGCTGCTGATATGGTAGGGTTGAGCAATCATGATCTGTTTCCATTTGATCCAATTACTGATGCCAGTTTGGCTATGGTTGGTGGTTTGGTCACGGCTTCAGCACGACACTGTGCCAAAAAAAAAATCCATAGACATGTACAGGCTAATTTTTCCTTGCCATATACAACTTTGTTACAACTGGTCAGGATATTTATTGTAACCAGGGAGTACAGTAGGTTAGATTCATGATATGAGAATATGTTGGGCTTTAAGATATAGAGGAATTATACATGTTCAGGTAGTTGATAATTTCAGTCTTATGGATTTCATTTTAGTTAAATGAACTTTGATCTGACCTAAAGAAAAGATATTTCTTGGTACAACTTATAAAGAACTACTTCAATCACATATTTTTCTTGCTTTATAGTGGACGGTAAATATGATTATTCAGACCTGGGTGTATTCGTTTTGCGCAGGACCCTTTGGTTGCTTTCACAAACTTTGCCGCTTCAAAAATAACGATTCCTCTTTATAATATATATTCCTTATGACTATTTCTTAAGCCATCTTATTAATGATATATTTTCATAATAATTTATGGTTTAGTTCTAGCGACTCACATGGGGAATCAATCAATTGCAGTGTGTTTATTACACTGGTAATTGAATTTGACGTGTTCATAAAAGTTATCTATTTATAAGCATGCATTCAGAGATGGATTTTATTGTGATTCTGTTAGAAAGTGAGGAGTTCAACACATTTTTTTTTTGTCCAAAGTCAATGTTAATTATTTGAAAATTGTAAGTTATATATCCCACCTAATCTTAGTGATTTTAATTAGGTCCGTAGCAATGATGGATTTTCTTTCTCTTTAGGTATCCACATGACAACTAGAAGGACATTCCAACGTTTGTATCTGACGATCTGCTGGTCTGCTTTTTGGTTGAAGAGAACAAACATGGAACGGGTAACACAACATACACACACCAAACTGAACATTATTTTGTCAGTGTTGCCATGTGCGAATTTATACTTGCCAGCTTAACAACTTAGAAAATGATCTGTTTTTGTCACAGTGAGGGTTTCCCTCTTAAGCAAAAAAATGATGTAGAAAAAGATCGGTGGCTTAAAAATTTGAATTGGTGTGCGTATGCTACAAAATCAATCTGTACACCTATGAACACTATTCATTTTTCGCAAGTGGTTCTTAATCTTAGCAGGTTCGTTTGGGAGCTGTCCTCCTTTCAGTTTGAATAAACTTATGACACTTTTGTTATTTCGCCACTTCTTCGCCATGAAGCTAATGTTTTCAGGTTTTCCGTTCAGCTACATGTGTGGGGTTTCCATTTTCTTGCACAATTTATGGCGTGTTCGTCAAAATCAAACGTTGCTACCTCGAATATGTTGTTCGGCATGTCTAGAGTTCTGACAATTTCAAGTACATGTGTCTGTTTTTTGTTCTTTTTTGCATTTGCCTTGGAGGATAGAGCATTCGTCCTCATTTCTCCACTATTTTATTAGAGAGAACATTTGCATGAGAGGTCATTATTAGCAAGCTAAGGCAGGATGAGCTTTTGTCAACCGTGAGTAGACTGAAAAGGTTATAAGGAGGCTGGGAGGTTACCAAAGATAGACAGCGGTGCGCCCTATATAGGAATATAGGATGATGAGACTCCCAGGCGGACAAGCAGCACAAGCGCCTCAAAAGGTAGAATTCCATTTGAATTTTTGAAAGAGCTCCGCGTCTTAGTCCTAAGAGTGGAATTTAACCTGCTCACTTTTCATAGTGCAAAAATTAGTTTGAGTTTCTGTAGGAACTGCAGTACCTTTTAGTCTCAAAGTTGACATTTAATTTGCCCACTACAGGACATAATTAATATTTCTGATGTTTGCATAATATTGTATGTGTGTCTTGATATTTTAGCTTTGTAATGATCAGCTTCACAAATCATTGAACTGTTTTTACCTTGCACGTGGTTCTTGGATTTTCTTTTATTTTGACTCAATGGGTGTTATGTCATCTACTGTTTCTTACTTTGATTGTCCTTCGCGTTCAACTACAAAAACGATTTGAAGCTGGAAATTTGACCAAGACTTGATATAGACCCTCATTCAAGTGAAGTTATTTTAATACAGCTAAGGTACATTCTCTTCTATTTGTCACCAAGTGAAGCTATTTTTATACAGCTAAGGTACATGCTCTTCTATTTGTCAGGAGAAAATCTGGGACTATAACTCTGACATGGTCTAACTGTTCAGATAATTTGTTAAATTCTTTCACTACGTGTGCACAATTTTGATTATTTATCTTGAGCTCTTATTCTTTCCTCACGGATATATTTCCATATGCATTGCAACCGCTAATATTGTCTCACGGGAGCGTACAGGCTAGGGTCTGCTTTTGTTTACTACTACAGTAATCCATGTTACCATGTGTGTTCAATGTAGTGAACCTCTGAAGCTAATCTACCATTTGATCACACCTTGGGTGCGTATTGAATATTATTATCGTCCTGTTCAGAAGCACATGAGAAGAAAAATGTTGAATGTTATTACTCACTTTTGTTTAGCTTCTAACATCCTACCAGCGATATTATGCAAGGAGAATAACAACTAGGTGTTCTCCATACACCCTTTTGCACTTAGATTTCTCAGCCGAGAGCTAAAACCATGCCTGGGCATCAGCGCGAAATCGCCTTTCGTTTATCAGTGTAACGATCCATGCTATAGCCCAAGTTCTATATATGTAATGGTTCCTGTAACTACAAATTGTTCACCCATTACAGGATGATGATCAATGTGGAGTACCAGTTATTGTTACTAGACTTAATTTGTGTGTATTTCTGATGCCATACAAATTGATCGCCCATTACAGTATGATGATCAATATGCAGTACCAATTATTGTTACTAGACTTAATTATGTGTATTTCCGAGTTCTGGTTATTTACACATTATTTCAATGCACATTATATCAGATTTCATTGTCAACCACCTTGAAGATCATTGTTTAAGCAACAAAATATTTGTTACATTTACCAACCCAAGTGTCGTCTTAAAATTATTACCACTATCTTATTAGATAGTTGGCGCGGCGTGCCGCCGCGCCCTTTTATGCTAGTAATACAAATGAAGGAACCGTTTTCGTAGCAAAAAAGATTCACAAAAGAATTGTTACCATGAAAAATTCAAGAGCCACTCCCAAAAGTGAGAATATGTGATTGTCAGATTGTAGAGATAATTTCATTGGTGGCCTGCTACAAAGTTGCCAAACAAAACAAATACCTACATAGAAGTAATAGCCAATTTAGGGGCATCAATTAGGAAAACAGAATTTATCTTTATAAGGTAGCATTGTTTTAATCACAATAGAGCATACCACTTTGGAGATCTAGTACAGAACAAGCCACATTATAGCAAGATTAAAAAAACCCTCAAAAACTAAAGCTCCAGATTTAGCACATGGATCCCCCTAGCTTCTTATTTTCTAGGCTCATAAATGATGTCACCATTTTATAGAATAAATAAAGCATGCCGAATGGATTTCCCTAAAAAAATGCTCCAGTTTCAAATAAATATCAGATTTAAGGTTGACATTGATTAAGACAACTAAACCAAGACCTCAAGATAAATTTCTTTCTTATTAAAACAAGGAGTTTATAAAGCAATTTTCAAGTCACACAACAAGCAACATAAATATATGCTTTGATAAGCAGAAGGTAACAAAAAAATTCATCTTTATAAGGCAACAACATTGTGTTTACTGAATCACAAAAGAGCAGTACATGTATCAAAATTGTATAGATCCATCTTTTTAACTGGATACGGTGTGATCCAACAACCATGATACTGTGAATTGCACTACTTGGAATTAAAAAAGAATAGATACTAGATGCTCAACTACACAAGACAAACAAATCACTATTGCATACACAAGAAAAACAAATCACTATTGCACCACGCAATCAAAAAAGCATGACTGTAACTTAGACAAGTAGCAGATCAGAGAACCATGTACACAAATCGTTCAAGTAACTTAAAAATGTTGTTCACATTTTGTTAACGGTTATAATGTTTTAGGTGATGCATCTTTTTTTTTGTAGATTCAGTTAAAAGGAATCTGACAAGTTTTTATCTGGCATTAGTTCCAATTTTCTTTCTTAATAACACAAGGAATAGATAAAACTACTTCTATGTCAGGGAACAATTAGATTAGGGGCAGAAATCTATCTTTTGCAAAATAGCAGCACTAGCATCAATAAAGCAGCAAGGAATTCATCTTAGGCAGCATGCATTATGTGACAAAAGAGCATAGCCACTTGGATCATTCAAGTCCAGATCAGCTCCAACCAGCAAATAGAAGCTTAACACTAAATAGAAATCCAGTTTAAGAACTCAAGCTCCAGGTTCATCCCACAGGTTGAATCAAAGTCAGGATTAAGGTTGACATTGATTAAGTCGACCAAACCAAGCCCACAAGTTAACTAGAAAAGCACATCTATCTATCTAAAACATTCAGCTCACAAACCAGACGAGAAAAAAAAGGCACCTGGTAGTGTCAACCCAGTTACTAAGAAGTGACAGCCACTAGTAGTCTACATAGCTGCCGCAAAATAGAAACAACACGTCCAAATTCTGGACAAGTGCTTCTCTTGTGTTGTACATACATCCACACTTGCTTCAAGACACAAAATCCGCGTACCAAGATTTCTGACGGAGGTAAAAGAAAAGAAACCTGAAAACTTACCAAAAACACGGAGACGAAACTAAGGCACCAACGCCATGGTTGCAGGCTTGCAGCGCAGTGAACTCGTCACGATCGCACAACAGCGGTGGTGGAGGTGAAGGAGGAAGTAGTCGAAGCCAAGGTGCAGCTGGAGCTGCAACAAAAATGAAAAGGCTTAAATCTCAATATCATAATTTGATATCTATGCTAATCAAGATCAATGAAAAAGGAAAATGAAATAGGAGACAAATGATTAGATAATAAACAGTGAGCAGGCATTGGCTGGGCATTTTAGTGTTCTAGTCAAGTCTAATAATGGATCAGCAAAACAACAATAGAGAAAATGAAGAGTATTATGGATTATGGAATATTTGATACCATCACTCGCAACTTCAAACTTCATTAGTTCATCACTCTAGTATATGGTGTAGCTTCTAGACCAAAATCAAGAGAGAATCAGTGTTCTAGATTTAAACTAATTTCAAACTGCAGACTAACTCTAGCTCATCATTACTTCATTAGTGGTGGGAGTAACCAAATGAACACTGGCATCATAGAAGTATCAAAAATAAACAGCGGAACGCAAGGAATACAAGTAATCCTTAACATTGGATACATGGATATGGGTCATACAGAGTACCCTAGGCATGGCATGATCTAGAAAAGCATGTATAATCCCAGAGTCAGCTAAGAAAATACGTCAATATGATTCTAAATGAGTAAATACTACATGAAATGATCATATCAATTCATATCAATATATTCATGGAACCAATGGACTAGATAAGGCTAGGAATTAATACTACACACAACAACACAGTGACTACTGAGTGCAAACTATAATACTCTACATGCCATGTATGTTTTCCTGTAGTAGGTCCTACTGTCAGTGTCAACATGACAACAACTACGTAATTCATGCATCTTAAACTAGCAGTGAGAAATAATACAGCCATACAATAAGATTCTTCAACAGATGTTTTCTGAATTTTGACACGTGAATATATGGAGAAGTTAAATGTCAAGAACTCAAATAAATGTTCCAGACCATGGTGGGAAGCAACAAAAGAAATGCCACAAACCACCCTGCACATAAAGAGCATATAACTGCTTGAAAATGATCACGCAAATCTGATAACTTACGAACAGAAACAATGATTAACTTCAAGGGTTTCAATGAACAAGCTCCATGATTGGTGTGTCAAGAATCCTGTCAGGACCATGTTTGTCTAGAAAACCCTTGGTTATCTGCAAAAAGCACAACGGACGTGAGTGCTTCAAAAGCCATTTGGCCACCTCAAAATAATGGCAACTTAGTAGGCACACGTCTAGAAGATGACCATAGCAAGACTAGGTCTGAGCGTTCGGTTAGACTGAACCGATTGGTTCGGTTTCTCAGGTTATTAAGAAATTCGGTTTCAGAAATTAATGACTGGTCGGTCATTTAAGAAATTGTTAACCGAGGCTTCGGTGCACCGACACTTTGGTTCGGTCCTCTGTTTAACATGAATCCAACCGATCTTGGTTGACAACCTGCAATTGTTTACATGAATAAAATAGCAGACGGGATAAAAAAGATTCCATAATGACAGTGAGTGGTACGTAATAAATAAAGATAGAAAGAAGGCACAGTCAACACTAATCACCAAGCATATGTTGATTACATGAATATAAAAATGTATTACAATGTATAAAACAAAGGAAACGCATGCCAAATTCTAAAAAAAGTAGTGCACAAATATACATTCTTTGTCTGACAGTTTTCCACTTGACTTGCTTGAAAATTAAATCAAGATTGGAATCAAAGTAATGCAAAAAAAAAGTTGACCTAATGTTTCTTTAAGATTTTTGTGGAAACGAGAAACTTCAATATATAAAAGAATAGGTAGTATCCTGAATTCTGGTAAAGCAAATAATAAAGGAATAGAGAAAAGGAGGAGAATACTTATTTCTATCTTGTGCATTCATGAGGGACTCACATAGTCACATTAACTACCTAAATACAGTTCATAGTAAAATTTTCAATATTTCATGTTTAAACTTTTGTTACTCATGTGCTTTTGCTATTGTGATCATACTACCTTTTATATAGATACAATATTATAGCAGAAAGTAATGCCGTAATATTGCTTTAGAGGCCTCAAACAACTAACAAACATTAACAATATCATAGATAGTTCCCAAAATTGTGAATGAAAACCGTGAAAGCAGACAAGCATAGACCTATTTGTGGTTTAATGGATAAGATTTGACAATTCTTCTATCCATTCCATGTTAGTAATAACAGGCAGGTTTCCACCTTTGCTTCGGCGGAAAGGGTTGAGACCTCGTACTCGATCCACATCCCACCAGAGAGCCTCCCATGGCGATTGTGGATATTGCCGATGACGACGACCACCACCACGCCCGCCCCTCCCGGTACCCCACTATATGCCCTTCAGCTCCTCCCTCAGCCACCCGAAGTCGCACTACAACATGTTCTTCCATCTTAATGAACACACATGCTGCATAAAAACACAAAGATTTCCACTAGTCAGCTAATTTGCAACTGGATGCAAGGAACATTTCTATATAGTAGCAAATTTGCAACAAAAAATTTGCAACTAGCCATCATACTTGATTAGGAAAAAGTGTGGTAGAGCACAAGGAAGAACAGGAAAAAAAGGACAAGTTGCTTACTATTAACATTTTGACAGTTTAACTCTCACCACTCGCGACTTTTATGACATTGATGTACATAACTGATAAATGTTTGATAATGCCCTTCTTTATTATTTTAGGAAAAAGCAGAATCCTTTAACGAATCATGATATGAGAGCAATGATTAATCAGGACTAGCAAGTCATTTGTGCAAACCAAGTATTAAACCAATCTCCCAAATAACCAATGGATGAATGGAACATGACAAGATGAACAAGTATGGTAGAGCACAAGGAAGAACAGGAAAAAAAGGACCTTTTGCAGGACCCAAAGTCGAGATGGGACTGAGCGACCTCCTCATCGACCGTGTCCAGGTCACCCCCCCCCCTCTGCATAGCAATCCGCGTCCACACCCAGCTCTAGCCCTCACCTTACTCCGGACCATGGCTGGGACTAAGAGCCAGCAGAGGAGTTGCTCATGGAGGAGTAGGCCATCAACCTCTATATCCGAGTGGCGGGAGGCTCGAGCAGCTGGGCATGTGCCATGGCAGCGTCGGTGGTCGTTGGCACCAGCAAGAGGGCGCCACTGTACATGGTGATCACAAGTTGGCGAGTGAAGCATCTCCTCTCTTTGCCTACCACAGCAAACTGCATGTTAATAAGGTAGAAAAAGAGTAGTGTCAGCAATTAGTGTACATTTTCTAGCTGAAACCATTATCATGAATTACATATATAGAGATAGGGAATGTAACTGCAAAAGGTGAGATGATGCAGCACGGATAACTTATCAGTTTGTATGTACGTTTGTGCACTTTATAGCACACACTTCAGATGCTGTGTGAAATAGGTAACTAAATAAGCTACTATCATAAGCATGCAGCTTGTACCAAAAGACTCACAACGTAGTTTGCACGCTAGTGGTAGCACCGGAAGGAATGTCACCATTTTACACTAGCTTGCAAAGAAACTCACATGGGCGAGCTACTGATCTTATTCTACAAAGTACTTGGTAGGTAAATTTTTCTCTTCATCCTGTACAATCAAACGAACTGTGATATGATTTTTCTGCTCTACAGATAGCTTTGCTTTTTTTAGATGCTACAGAGAGGATTGCTACTTTTTGGATGCTATAAAAAAGGATTCTTATATGCAACAGGAAAAGTACGAGATGTGCTTATATTATACCATCAGGATTCACAGCTTTGCCTACTTCCCACTTGCAGTCGCGGTGAACTCGCTGCCATCACACTGTTTTTCTCAGTAACTGAGTGCCTACAAGGAACTGATAAATATTAACAACAGTACAAGTATTCCAAATCAGCAACCAAATACTACAGAAAAGTATAAGTTGTAGATACTTTCACGAAAAAGCATGACGCTTGATGTCAAAACCGAGTGCTTTTGCATCGCGCTACACGATTACATCACACGTAGATATTAAGTGCACAGCTAACAGAGTATATTTTGATGTAGATCAACATAATGTTGAAGTGATTTGAAAACATCAAGGAAAGTTTATGTAAAAGTGGCAACACGCACAAATGTTTTGTCACTGAAAAAATTGCACAAGCCAGCATGTCATCATGTAAGTGGATATATACATTAAGCTCCAAAATAAACTAATTATCTGGTCATGCATCCTTTCCTTGATCAACATATGACAAAAAAATTAACAATAAGAAGTATCTCCTTAGCATTGTATATGTATCTACATTCTACAAGCACTGGAGGAATCACAAGCAAGTAGCTACATACTTAAAACTGAAATAACTTGAAGGAACGAAGTCCATCAAGGAGGCACGAGTAGGAGTAGTAATGTGCAGGACTAGACCAAGAGTTTTAGACCATGGACAAGAGACAAATCACTAGATGGTTGCAACCTACAGAGATGAATTCATTTTTTCATATAAGGCAGCGGAAGGCACCTAACTACAAATCGTAGTTGTTCTTGTCTCCTTCGGCAAGCGAGATCAACACGGGTCTACGTAAGCCCACGAGACAAAGTGGAGGCTCCAGGGGGGTATCACAGCCAGGTAAGCCGGATAGTTGAATTACATTAGTAACCAAACCTTCGTGGAAACCTATGGTGGACACTGAAACATAAATGAGTAGCAAGTAGTAGCTTCAAACAAGATAGAAGTTTCATCCATGGCTATGCATGATAAGCATAAAACAATCAAAAAAGGAACCCGGTTCTATACACATTCATCAATTAGGGAAATAAGCGACAAGAATCAAGTACATGTGCAACACTTCGATCTTGAGACCAACCTTGGGAACCCAAAAAAAAACCTTGACTTGAAGCTATGTATTAGTTACAAGAGGGATGAGGCTAGGAGGTTCATGCATGATTTTTTTCTGGTGGTTAGGCATTCAACATGATAGAAACAATGAAACGGAATTTGGAAAGAATAGATGGTGGAGCATGAGGAGGAGAGGGAGGTCACTGGAAGGTGCAGGTTGATGAGGCAGCAGCGGGAAGGAGAGGTGGATGACGTGGGGAGCAGAAGGTCCAGGGACTTCTAGCGACGGCGGCAGCTTGGGGATGTGGTCACCGGCAGCAGCACCTCCAGGCAGCAACAAGGACCAGTCAGGAGAGCACATGGCATGGTGGCGTTGTTTGTCAGTGCTGGCAAGAGCACGCCACCCACCGGCGAGCTACACAGTTCCTCCCACTCAACCTCTCCGTCTCCCACATCAGCCCGCCAATGCAGCTGCTGCAATCAGAGGGCTGGCTGGAGTTGCAGCCAGCCGCAGCACCCGAACAGCCCACAAAACACGTGTAGCTTCAGCTCTGGCTGTCTGATCGAACTGTCCATATATCTCAAACAAAACAGGCGTATTAATATTCATTCGACGCAAGAAATATTTTGAAAAATATGTAGCAAAACATCTTAGATCCATTCCATTCAAATTGGTGCAAGAGCCAAGACAGACAATCTGGAATGCCCGTTAAAGGATAGCATCCAGTTTACGGTTGACAACAAGTGAACTAGAGTCACCAGTCCACTTGGACAATGTCCCAAAGAAACAAATATACATGAGCCACTCTAGTCCACTTTGCCAAAGTCCAAAAGACACATGCAGCAATGCGCTTGTAAATTCTTTTTTAAGTGAATCAAGAAGAGCTAGTGAGAATATGGTGTAATCATATTCCTAAATCCACTCATCATGTACCGAATGCTTCACCAAAGGATATGCAACAACCAAAAAACAATATGTACTAATATTATACCATGAGAATTCACGGCTTCGACTACTTTCCCACTTGCAGTCGCGGTGAACTCGCTGCCATCACACTGCTTTGCTCAGTAACCGAGTGCCTGCAAGGAAAAAGGAAATGTGACCAATAAAGTTCATACTTGAAAGATAGTCTCCAATGTAAGTAAGTTGGCTACTTGACAAATTTGAAGCGATTCGAGGACATCAAGGAAGTTGAAGCGTGACTTTTTTCAGGTGGTTATGCATTCAAAGTGATAGAAACAAAGAAACGGAATTTGGAAGGAATAGATGGTGGAGGATGAGGAGGAGAGGGAGCTCACTGGCAGGTGCAGGTTGGGGAGGCAGCAGCGGGACGGACAGGTGGATGGCGTGGGGA
Organism: Lolium multiflorum; assembly: GCA_030979885.1. Lineage (NCBI taxonomy): Eukaryota > Viridiplantae > Streptophyta > Magnoliopsida > Poales > Poaceae > Lolium > Lolium multiflorum. The sequence continues at coordinate 106,706,112 of CM061749.1, forward strand.
GCAGAAGGTCCGGGGACACCGCAGGCGGCGGCGGCTGCAGGCCACCACCCTCCCTTCCTCTGTGGCTCCCGTCGCCATCTTGCGGCCCTCGCGCCAAGAGCCGTCGGCGAGAGGCACATTCTTGGCGCCCTACTCGTCCCCGCCGGCGGGTCAGCAGGTCAGCCCGTGGAGGTCCATGGCTAGGCCGACCAGCACCAGGCGCTGCGGATGGGAGACGAGGATGCGGCGGCTGGATATGAGTCCACGGAGGTCGAATCGTAGGACGGCGGTGGGTGGAGTTGGGTGGGGGCCGGTCCGGAGCTCGAAGCGGAGGGCGGCATCGTCGATTTGGTACGGCGAGAGACGGCGGCGGCGTTGGATGAGCTGGTCGTTTTCTCTCCCGCACGCAATTAACGCCTCTTGCAATTAATGGAGGGGAATGCGAAAGGAGAAAAATAGGGACTCGTTCCAATTAAATCGGCCTATATATACTGCCTCCTATCATAAAATAAGGACCCGTCTACAAGTTTCCATACTAGCATGCCGCCAAGATGATGAGAGGGCACAATTATACGTAATGTATACTGCCATAAAGTAATGACTCCTAGCATGCCCCCACGCCGACGAGGTCGCACATGAAATGACAAGTACTAATTGTTCTTTCAATTTTCGTTGTAGTCTGATCACTTTTGTTGTATCAAACACATGGGAGCGTTTGAGGCCTAAATAGCCTTTCAAACGACCAAATTGTGAAAGTAGAAATGTGAAACGGCCTAGCTCCTTGAAACCTTGCCAACACCTTTGGAATCACTTAGATCGGAGGCTGTATGCAAAAGTTACAAATGGGAGTCATGCCCCAATAAGCGTATTATAGCAAAAAAAGTGAATAGAAGCATTGAAAATACAGACCCTTACATGGCGCCACGATGTCAAGATGACACGGGAAATGGTAATAACCGTTTCTTAGCATAAAATAAGGATCCGAGCATGCCACCGCACTTCAAATCACGGGCACAACACCCCCCCCCCCCCAATCCGCCTAATCGCTAGAAGAGGCAATGTTGTCGGGATCCAGGGCCGGGGAGTTGAGAAGGGAAACGGGAGCAGCCATCTTCACATATGGCGCCGGAAGCCATTGGGGCAACCTCCGCACTGCAAGCACACAACATGTAGCACCAACGCTTGCGACTCATCTCTAGGTTGATGCCTCCCTCGCCGCCCATTGGGGCTTCACGTATGGTGCCGGAAGCCTATTGGGGCAACCTCCGCACTGCAAGCACACAACATGTAGCACCAACACTTGCCACTCATGTCTAGGTCGACGTTGCCCTCGCCGCTCATTGGGGAGGTGAGACATGAGACGGGAGCAACCATCTTCAGATATGCTGCCGGAAGCCCATCGGGGCAACCTCCGCACTGCAAGCACATAGACATGAGACGGGAGCAACCATCTTCAGATATGTAGCACCGACGCTTGCCACTTGATCTTCTCTAGGTCGATGACTCCCTCTCCGCGTGAGGTTGTAGACTCTAGAATCCCCCACCTCAACATGGAGCAGTGACAGCTAGCTACCACCTTCTCAGCAGGACAGGGATGGACAGGTGTAGCAGTGGTGCTAGGGTTTGTGCCGTCGAACCACCTACAAGGAGGCGACGCGATGGGAGGTTAAATTATACCTTTTATCCGTCTTGGAAAATTTTGGCATGAGACCTTTACTTTTTTTGGACATTAGCGGTGTCAATAGCGACTCGTTTCAGTTGATGTGAAGAGCTACTAGCTCTTTGTTTATTAAGAGTAACGCTACACTACCTCAAGAAAAAAAAAAGTAACACTAGGGGCAAGTTTTACAAAAAAAAAAATCTTACGGACTCAGAGGTGACTCCCGATTATTAAGCAAGTTCAGCAAACCAATTCAATTAATGATTGCCCATAGAATTTCCTTAACCACACCAGTCCGTAGGTCTGGATTTGTTGATTTATTAACCGGCCTGTGAGTTGCTTCACTTTTTTTTTGAACAGGAGTTGCTTCACTTGTTATTGCCATCTTTTTTATACTTGAGTGCGCTTTGGTAGCACGCATGGATAGCCAGACTGGTTCTAGTTTCGAGGGGAAGACTCTACCTAGGCAATTTCCATTTCCCGTAAGCTGAAACAATGGAATCGAGCCCAACACACTCTAGCTAGCACTGCTTGGCCCAAGTGCATTTTGTACAGCTAGCTCAACTTCTCTCTTTTTTTACAGGAAAGTCAGGGAATTTTTTTGAGAGGAAAAACATGATAAATAGTTACGCAATCAACTTGAGATCACAGAAAATTAATTTTTTGGATTGACCTTCTTGGTTTTTCGGATACCCAGATCACACAACAAACAATTCATATGAACAAAGATGAGGTGCATACAGCACATCTCATACAATTCAGTCTTTGGGACGATCAGCAAAACAACACATGCATCAGGTTGCCCATGCATTGCGACCATATACATCAAGCTAATCAAGATGCTTGCTAGGAGCCCAGCTGCTGCTTCGGGAATCGGGACCAACAGACATCGCTTGGTGACATATCCTTGTCCCCAAGGTCTTTCCAGCCAGCTTGCTTCCAAGCGATGCATCTGGCCCCAGCTGCTACCTGTTATCCAATGACAAAAACAAAAACAAAATGATGGTCAGCTCCTCCATAGCAAGTTCCGCAATAGTAGATAAATATATTTGGATGGCGGCTTTCGACTATACACACACACGGCACAGCGATATTACCCATGCTACCTATGTATGTGGAATAGCTACTACATCATGGGTTATCAAGCTATCGTAAAATAAATAAATTCCGGCGGATCAAGATTCTTATACATGTGACATACATGTGCAGATATCATTTGCACGTTTGCAACTACCAAAACGAAATGGCAGCTTAAGTGAATTGTATTCAACCGTATGAATAGGGTTTCAGGTTTGTCCATTTCTAGCTACCGATCTGAACTGGTCTAAACTATACATACGCAGAACTAACTTCACTTCCCTACATCAGATCAGCATGTCAAAAAGATAAATGGAATTGTGCAGATTGTCAACATAGCCAAAGAACATATACTTGCTCCATCATAGATATCAGCAGCTGCAAATTCCAGCTACAAAACAATTTACATGTCTTGGAGATGGAAACTCCAAATTCTGACATTGCAGGAATTTGGCTGATGACATAAAAACACAGGAGCAAGTATGTCTGCCCAAGTAGAAAAAATCTCCATGGCCATGGTATCACAGCGCATGTAAAGGAGAGAAGGGAGGACAAAAAACTCACCAAACCTCATGTGGTCAAAGAAGAAGGCCACCGTTGCCATTTAGTACTCATCCTCAAAACAAACAAAAAATGGAATGGTCAGCAAAGCAATCAATGTTTCAAGATAAGCAGCGGCAGGCATTTGAAACAAGAAACAATAGAATTCATGCATCATTATAAGCCAGCATTGCGTTGACTCACAACAAATTGACCACTTTGATATAGTAGTCCAGATCAGCTCCATTAAGTGCAACCAGCAAACAGAAACCCTACATTAAAACATAAATCTTTTACTACGAATAACTCAAGCTCCACATTGAATAGAAGTCAGGTTTAAGACATGCCTTTCCATCTAAAAATTTCATTCTAAGCCGATGGAGCTGGAGAGCTGACCTGAACCATCTATTTGCCGATGTTGTCTCAGTAGGAGGAGGAGAGGCACCGTCCCGTCGGCAAGCGAGACCACCAACTACGCCGACCAGGGGCACATCCGGGCTAAAGAAGCCGTGCCAGCAGCACCACCACCACAGTCGAAGAAAACAGGGGCAGCTCGGCGACGCAGACGCCAGCAGCACCAGCACAACCAGAGGGCACCACCGTTACAGGAACGTAACCTGAGCATAACTGAACCATCAATTCAGAATTGCAAATAAACTAGATGTGCAAACAGCGGTATCGTGTACAAAATCTGCATGCTAATGCTTTTCATCCACTTACTTACAGCCTCACAGGCATGTGCTACCAATGGTTCTACAAAAAAAAATAGATGGGAGAAATCTATCTCCACACGGTTACTTAATTAATCTAGCTGCAAAATAAGATGTTAAATAGTAGTAGTACAACAAGTAGTTGATTAATAATCAGCTAGTATTATCCAACAAGAGCAACACATCAGTCTAGACAAGTTTGAATTCATACAAGCATAAACAGGTTGGAACTTGTCAAATGATTTGATTACTCCAAAAACCCGTGTCTTAAAAGAAACCACGTGATTGGCAACAAATAAACCCTTTTGAAATATGTAAACTTTGTTTGCTTCGCTGCTGCTAAAGAACAATCATTTTACTCCAACAAAACAAGTAAAGAGCTAGCAAACCTATCCAGGTCTAGTATTTGAGCAAATCATCGATATTGTGCTACAAATCAATCAGTTGAACCTAACAATGCTTTTAATGCATAAATTAAACCAAAAACAGTAGCCAATCTACTAGAGAGATAACCTAATCAAGTCAACAAGACCAAAACAGAGCACAGTGTCTAGTGAGAACCAGACCAATCAAGGCATGCCAGTCAATAGCAACGAAGGAATATAGCATTGTTCTGCTCTGGAAGCAACACACATACAACAAAGGAATAGATATTCAGACATTTATCATCACCACAGACTAACAAGGTAGTAAAAAGAAAATCAAACCTCACTTCTACGCAAACATACATGGCGCAGTTCAAGGAAAATAGAGAGAAACGGTGAGAGAAGGAGAGATCTTTGGGGGGGATGGTGCTGTACGATAGACCCAGTCGAAGAAGCCAGGAGCAACAGCCATTAGTGGATGCAGGCAGCACCAGCAGGAGCATTTGCAGAACACCACCACCACGGTACTACAGCACCACCGGAGGGCAACACCACCGGAAAAGGACAGTGACCTGATCAAAATCAAATCATGAGTAAGAAGTTATTCTTGCAGAATACAAACAACAAGTAGCCAAACTGTATAACAAACTTGTGATACTATCTGGGTGAAACGGAAATTTGCATTCTTTACAGACAGAAGTAATAATATGATGATACAGTTTAGGTGGAGGAAATAGGAAGACATAAATAAACTGAAAGGGAATTAATGCAAAATGCACAGATTAAGCTCAACTAGAGAGCTGCAAGTGAGAGAAGCAGTACTCTGTTCAAATAGTTTTCCAGTGTACACTGTATTATAAGCATGACAGGACTTGAAATGTTTTTAGAGCAGGTTAATTTTACATCCAAGGTACAGAGAATGTGTGGGATCTCAAATATTTTTGCTAGTTGCATTGGACACGAGTGTTGCATTTGTCCAGACTCACGAGAGAAAGCAAGATCAACTAGTGACCGAGCTCCTTCTCATATGCACGAGAAGGCAGGAGCTTGAACAAGACGAGATCTTTTATTATTGAGGCCTGGACTCAGATGAGAGCTCATATTGGAAGAAGGACGAATTTGCTGCTGCAAGTTCATTTTCGGGAATTCTAAGAAGCAAATAACTAAGACATGGTTAAGCTCATATATCAACAGAACATCAATCAGCAACTTCATTCAACATTTTGACGACCCATACTGATTTTCTGGAGATTTTGCATCAAATAGCAAATACGTAACTGATAATAAATTGTCAGCTCTGGATATATAATTCCACTTCCCAGGCTCGATCACAAGTTTCAGCCAAGACTACCGACTGATGCAAGTCAACAACAAACATCACATAACGTGGAAAGGAAACAATTGCTACATGTTGTGGTGGTTCCAACCTTTTGACCGCTGAAACATTACAAAGCAAGCAACTGGTAGCAATGAACAAGCACAAAGAAGAAGCGCAGCATCAGCAATAAAGCAACGGAGGTGAGGTCAAGGGAAGATGCGCAGTCATGCGTACTCACCGAGCGGGAACACGGTACTGTAGAAGGTCCCAATCGAAGAAAACTGGGGCAGCTGGGTGACACAACGGCATCAGCAGCAGCAGCAGCACCAGGCACCACCTGAAGTCATTCGCCATAGGAATTCATATAAATCTGCATTGATCCACTTACTAACCACACGCACATGCTACCAATGAATCTAGAAGCATAACCCAACTCATTCGCCATATATAGAAGCATGTAGAGGGGAAGGAAGTCACATGCAGATTTCAGACCTTGGATTTTGTTGTCCGGATTGTGGACGCGGTGCTGTGGTGGAGGTCCGAGTCGAAGAATGTAGTAGCACCTAGCAGTAGCCCTGGTGGAGAGCAACGCCACCGCAGCACACCTAGCAGAGGGCGCCGGCGACGGGAATGGACAGTGACCTGAGGAAAATGGACCTAAAGCATGAATAATAACAAGTTAATCTTACAGGATATGTGACACGTTTAAAAAAACAAGATGGTTTCTAGTAGAACGTCCTGGCGGTGAGTGTTTTCGGAGCTGATGTAGAAGGGCATGAGTAGGTGATGGAAGTGCATGAAGCAGGTTTTCAAAGTTAATGGAAGCTTTGCCCACAAATTGGCACGTGCTCAGATGACTATTACTACTAGTACCAGTAGTAGAAGAAGAAGAAAGAAAGTAATTCCTCCGTTTCAAAATAAGTGCCGCTGATTTGGTCTAGACTTGTATGTATCTAGACAGTAGAAGGCTTCTAGAATCTAGATTCGTATGCGAATCTCAACAGATTTTCGACAGCTATGTTGGTATGGAGGTAGTTTTTTCGCAGCAAGCCCGATAGGTTCGTCCGTCCGTCCGGTTGAAGAAAAGCAGAAACACAAACACAGCTAAAGGAGAATAGGTTTGGGGGTTGAGACAGAGACCTTGGGAGCACACCGGCAGCGGCATGACGTGGACGGCAGTAGACAGCAGCACCGAAACAGCAACCCCGGTGTACCTGAAGAACAAAATGTGGAAGCGTTCCCGTTTGGTTAGTACTTTTGAACCAGGACGAGTGTGTGGAGGAAGCAAGATTTGCTTACTTACTGTAGAAGCATGATTGGAGTGTGAGAGATCCTGGTCGTGAGCTGCAGAAGCAGGATGGTGAACAAGAAGAAATATGGCATTAGTTTTTTCCCGCTAGAGAAAAATAAGTAGAGTAAATATTGCATTTTTGTGTGTGGAGAGAAGAGGAGCTCAGATCGGGAGGTTACCACGGATGGGGCGCGTGAGCCGGCAAACTCAGGCCGCGAGGAAGAGCAGCAGCGGCGGCAAGGACTTGGTCGGGTTGTTGCTGCGGATGGATCGTCGCCGCGTACGTCCTGGTTGGGTTCGGCAGGGCCAGACGCGCGACGCCGCGGCGAGGCGAGCTCGACGGAGCGGCGCGCAGGGAAGGGATGCGCGGGGCCGTGGGATGTGCTGCTGCCTGGGTGTGGGTGGGGGGCGCCTGTGCCCCATCCATGCGCACACATGGCCCAGCTCGCCACACGATCCACGCGCGCGCATCCAGCTCCGATCGCCCCGATCGATCCACAGGCTCGTCGCCCAACTTCACTCCAGGCCTGATCGATCCACTGGATCGTTGGTCGTCGCCCAGCTGCACTCCTGGTCCGATCGATTCACTGGATCGTCCCCAGCTGCACTCCAGGTCTGATCGATCCGGCGAGCTTGTTCACCTCCAGGTCGATCATTAGCGGGTGTCACCCAGCTGCACTCAAGTTCCCTGAAGCCAGCCGCCATTCCCTAGCCAGAAGCTCGTCCAGGGCTTCGCCATGAGGTGCCAGGGCCAGGGCCAGGAGATCACAAGGACGTCAGTTGCAGGCCAAGCACTACTTCCTCGCTTGTCGCCACGTCCCAAGGTCGTCGAGGTCACGCCTGAATAACAATGGTGCTTCTAGATCTAAATTTTAGTCCACCTGAAGAAAAAGAAGAGGATGTCAATCATCTAGGCACTGCACTACTCCATTGAAATGCAATAAACAATTACTGAAGCAAATTTGAGTAATGTTAATGGAAAATTTCAGTATATATTTCTGCAGTTCATACAATCCTTGTGATTAGTTTTGCTCTTGTAGCACAGTACTTAAACTATCAAGACCTGATTAATTTACTGAAACTAACAAGTGGCACTTAAACTAACAGAAAAAATCAGGAGAACAAGTTTAACTTTCTGAATATGAGACTATACCAATGGAACATCATGACTAAGATGGTATGCCTTAACATACCTAAGTGCCAGTAATTACCATTGCTATATCAATGTCAGCAAGTTCAAGAGCAGGAGCAGTCCTTGGTACCTAGGGAATTTCATCCTTGGTTCCATTAGAGTCCCTAGTAGGAGGCACTGGAAGTGAAAACCATGCACATGCAGAACGTGTCAAAGCCTGGTCATAAAAAGAAAAGAACATGATGGTTAGGAATAAGCACAACTAGCTTAAATGGTCAAGGTAATAGCAACAGGCTGGAATTCCTTCTCACTTCATGAGGGCGTGCAAGGCAGGGATGCCAACCATCTGCTCTACATTTTGTGGTCTGCTTCTGGCTCTTATCACTCATATAACGCTTATTCTTCGCTTGGTCATCCTTCTCACTTCCTTTGGGAATCAACTCAGAATTAAATCCAGCCAACATAGAGAAGAACTGAAAGATAAAGTAGACAGTGTGTTCTTAAAAAGTGTTACCACAAAAGCATAGCAAGTTGCAAGCTTAGAAACAAGCCTTGTGAGCATAGAGAAGAACTGAAACAGGAATTGATCAAATGAGCTGAGCAAGCCTCATGTGGGAATAGAGAACAAGCCTCATGTGGATATGAATTTATTTACTGCACATTTGACTCAACAATGGAGTATTCAACATAAATCCTACTGAATCTGAATCATACTGAATGCTCACCTCATCAAAAAAAAAACAATATTGTCACTGTGACAGCAACCAAAAAGAAACAAATGGTCGGAAGCTCACCTCAGTCCTGTTGTAGAACCTGTAAATGTCTTCGAAATAATCGATCACTGCCAGCTCATTGTGAGCATCAGATGCTTCAAAGTTGTACGTCTTCGGTGGGTTCCTGCGACTGGTGGTTGAGCAACCGTGGCCTTGGGTTTCCTCACGAGCCTGGCATCTGCTCAAGTTAGAGTATGAGGAGGAACGCAAGAAACTCATTAGAGGAAATCTTGTAACTGAAATTAGAAAGAGTACACAATGCAATCTCTACTACGACCAGGGACAAGAATCCGATCAAGAGCCGAACTGACGGACATGCATGAAAAATAGAAACTCGCAATAATAACACAAGAATCCAGCGGGCAAGGTGAGCAGCAGAGAGGCAGGCCAGGCTTGAAGCGGACACAGCTGGAGCAGGGCCACAGTCAGAGACTGAAGACAAGATCAAGGAGCGGCCACGTCGGACTCGACAGCCCAGTACACGTCTGGATGCCAAGGTGTGGGACCTTAACTAGCGCAATCACGGGAAGCAGGAGAATGGATGAAGTCATTTCTGAACTTGCTTTCTCTCTGAACACACTCTCTCTCTCTCTCTCTCTCTCTGAACTTTGTCCTCTCCATCCCCAACTACCAATTCGAATCTGCCTGTATCGCTACTAATTGTGATATGAAATAGAGAGGAAATTAAGGACGTAACAGTATACATGTACGTTCAGCTGGGAATTGGAGAATCATGAAAGTTTCAGTTTGATGAAAGCACAAAATCTGGTTGAGAATTCGTTGTACTGCTCCAACCTAAATGCCACAACAAGATTATACAAGTTACAGGGAATATACATGAAGCCATTTCACTGTAAAGTTGAGAGATTGGAATTCAGAGAAACGGACGCAGCCAGGGGAGGGGAGGATGGGGGCTGCAGGGTACTTACCGTGGTGGGTGTATGCGTAGACGGCCCTCCATGTGTAGATGTGGTCGCCAGGCCTGATCTCCGACCGCTCCACCCAGTTGGAAAGCAGCCGCCGCCGAGGCCGCTCCACACTCTTCTGCCGCGCGGGCGTCGGTGGCTTTTCCTCGCGGCGCCGCTTGCCCGTCCGTCCGTCCGTCCGTCCGTCCGCGAGAAATTGAATCCACGCCTTCCTTGCGCGGTGGGAAGTGGTAGTTCTCTGCAGAATTTAGATGAAGCATCGCTCAGACTGAAAATAAAATTAATTGCGCGGTGGAGAGTAGCCGAGTATATAGAAGGGGAGCGAGTGGATAGATGGAGCTCACCTCGACCGTCTTGGCCCGGAAGAAGGCGAGGAGGAGGTCGTCGGTGGAGCTCGTAGGCACAGGCGGCGGCGTCCTCGCGGATCTCACCATCTTCTAATCCTCGTATTTCGATTCCTCGAACCCAGGTCGCTGGCTTTCAAGCATCTTTTGAGAAGATCCAACCGACGGATCCAGCACCGCAACTCAGACCTTGGCATCCAGGCTAGCACCACTGGTTCTTGGCCAGAAAAATCAGACCTTGAACCGAAGAAGCCGGCGGCTTTTAGGGGAAAGCTGGAGAGCGTCCGCGAGGCGTGCGAAGCTGGAGAGCGCTGTAGCGCTGCGGTGATGCTGGCGAGCTCGACGGAGCGGCGCGCAGGGAAGGGATGAGCAAGCCCGGCGCGGGGCCTTGGGATCTGCTGCGCCGCCGCCTCTGCCGGGTTAAGGTTAGGGTTTGGTTGGGTGGGAGGATTGGAAAGGGAGTGAGTGGCCGAGTGGGTTTGGATTCGGGAGGAGAGGTGGCGTTGGGCCGGATTTCGACAACGCCAAGGCGGCCGTCGAGTCGAGTCCCTCTGCCCGGGCGTCGTGTCCTGCGCGGACCGTCCTGGGCGGTCCCTCTAGGCCGCGGTAACGGTCGGGTGTCGCTCACCACCTCGCTGCTTCCAGCTGAAGCATGCGTTCCACGCGGTGGGGCTGTCGGCCAAGGACCTCGTCGTGCTCTCCGGCGGGCACACGCTGGGGTTCGCGCACTGCTCCTCCTTCGAGACCCGCATCCGCGGCTTCCCGGGCGGCGGCGGCGGCGCTGACCCGGCGCTGAGGCCGTCGTTCGCGGCGGCGCTGCGGAGGGCGTGCCCGGCGAACAACACGGCGAGGGGCGCCGGGGCGTGGATGGACCCGACGTCGGCGGCGTTCGACAACGCCTACTTCAAGATGCTGCAGACCGGGCGCGGGCTGCTGGCGTCGGACGAGGCGCTGCTGACGCACCCCAAGACGCGGCGGATGGTGGCGCTCTACGCGGCGTCGCAGGGCAAGTTCTTCCAGGCGTTCGTCAGCTCCATGCTCAGGATGAGCGCGCAGAACCAGCCCGGCGAGATCAGAGCCAACTGCAGGCGACACAACTAGCCTGCCTGCCGTTGCCTTTGCGTTACAAATCATAGGTGTACGTACTCTATTTCGTTCCTTCTGATTGTGTTCCACGGCGTAACTGTGACGTACTTGCCGCGTGGCCAATCAAACCAAAAGTTATGTACAACCAATTAAAACTTCGAATCAGCAAGTCAGACCGGCCAGCCAAAACAGCAATGGTCTAGTATGAGATATATAGGTACTGACACTGTATTCCTATGTACTCAGCCAAGTTATGGCTAACAAGCTCGAGATTTTCACCTATTCTTGGATGATTCTTAGTTTGGTGTTCCTTCATTTGTGATGTAAAAAAATTCACAAGAAGAAACTCTCTCTCTCTTTTTTTTTTTGTGCGGAGACATTGGTGTTTGAAATAAAAATCCTAGATACTGCCAAAGCCTCCAAAAAACTTGGTTCCAAATGTCCATAGAAGTTTTTGAAGTGGTTAACATCCAGAAAATAATTTAAGGCCCATAACGAATAATATTAAGTATCAAAAGTGCCACTCTTGCAACAACAACAAAAAAAATCTATTTTGAAAAACACAAGCAGCAAATATTGTTTTCACGGACAACTTAAAACACCTCAAAAAAATCTGAGTTTTTTTAGTGATTTTACAAGCTTCCAACAAAATATATAAAATTAAAATCGTGGAAAGCAACACATGCTGAAACAACAAATCCACATAGTTTGGAACAGCAATCCAATCGAAATGTTTATAACTTGTCACTTTATTTCAAAAACCATAGAGAAAACAAAAATAGAACTTGCTACTTATAGCAAGGACTGGAAACAAAAAGCAAAGATAAAGTTCTTGATCTATATTGTGCCCTATGTCTTCCTTGAGAAGTGATTCATACATTTCTTGTGAGGGAATTGAAACTTCATATTACCTTCCTTATCATCAATTACCGCTCCTAATGTTCTTATAAAATGTTTACCAAGAATTACATGACCGAGTGAATTGATTACTCTCCATTTATATTACATAGCAATCCACATGTACGAATATCATATTTAACTCAATAGTTACACTATCAACTCTTCCTAAAGCATGTTTGGTATAAGAACCGGCAAGGCGGAAATAATCGTTACATGGAGACATGGTACCAATATCCAAAGCATCATATAAAATTTAAGGAATTAATGAAAGACTAGCAACTAAATCAGCATTACATGGCATGTAAGGTTTCCTATAGTTACTTGAATTTTTTGTTTCCATATATCCTCAAGCTTAGGTGCAATCTTAGCTTATGTATTCTATCTTGCTATCTTTTATTAAAAAAAACATAATTTCCTTTATACGATTAAAAACATCTTGATTAACCTTAATAGCAGGATCATCAAAAACTTTTTGCAAGATAGATGTTAATTCATTCAAGCTACATTTGTACATATTAAGATGTTGTAGGAGCTAGAGGAGCAATCGAGGGTGACTCCGGCGGCGTTTACCCAATCTTCCATTTTGTCCAAATTTTGTTACCTAGGAACTAATTTTTTTCGCAGGGAACTAAATTTTATTTCCAGTTCTTTTGCATCTTCAAAATGTGCTTCTGATTGATTTGTTCTGTTATTGGTAAAAGTTTGTTCCATCTTATCCAAATTTTATGCCCAAAAAATAAACATTTGTTCTAATTCTTTTCCATATTGTATATATTTTTTCTCGTTGATTTGTTCTGGGATTGGTAAAATTTTGTTCCGTTTTATCCAAATTTTATTGCCCAAGGATAATATTTTTTGTTCCAATTCTTCACCACAAATTGATCTTGTATAGAATTTGGTGGATACAACATATACATACAACTCATTGTGATGGACATGTTTTATGCACTTGTTTCTTAGAAAGATACGGAAATTAGTGCCGATGCGTTGGGAACGACCTAATCCACTAGTAACATTACACAAGTAGGCAAATGTTTTTTTGTTTGCTTATTTGGAGGTTATTTTGTTCTCTTAAATAAGCTACATGGAAAAACAAATGAGTGTCTTAAGTCGCGAATATTCACGCGAACGCACGCGCTATATAGATGTGTAGTTTATCTTGTACTACTATCTAGAAGACAACAACATGCCTCCCTTATAAGGTGCTCTCAACCTCTCTAGCTTAGCAAGGTGGGACTAAATATTGCACTTCTTCAACAACCACACAACCAAGGTGTTGCCTGGTCCGCTATTGGATGGGCCAAAGTAGTTCCGGCGCTGTTGGGCTGATGTCTGGCACCGTGTTGGTCTGAGTGTGCACTCTGCTAGCTGTCACAATAAATTAATCAGAATATGCTTCTACCATACAAACGCAATGAATACTGTATGAAAATATGGAACTAGTTTAAGTACACCATTCTCATTTATTGTTAGGCAAGAACATGTGCCCTCTTACTTTGCTTCTCCAGTATCCATGCGCAGGTTCATAATACATATGTTGCTTCGTATGGGATCACACTTATGTACATGCACTCCGCCGCCGACCCCTCCTTCATCTTCGTCACGTCCTCCTTAGACTCTACGGTACTCGTGTTCACCAATGTCGAGGACCAAGAACGACATCGTCTGACGTGACACTTCGCCGGCATCGATGTCTCCTAGCTCCGTCCGGATGAGGATGGTGACTGTGCCGCCACCACCTCCTTCCTACAAAAATACTATCAAACTGCTTCTATTTTACTATGCTAGATTGACATTGTTGAAGCTTGCAGCTTCTCTTCTTATTTCTAATCTCGCCTGCTTCAGTTAAAATACACATGCACTCACACTAGACCAATACACGCACACTCCCAGTGGCGAAGCTCTCGGTAGGGCGAGGTTGGGCGCTCGCCCTACCTTGGCTCGCGACAAAAACGTTTTTATACGTACGCTGCATACGTATGATTGGTAGGTTTCAATCGATTGTGACAAAAGAAAATTTGAAAATAGACTCGGCCTGTTCCGTAATCCCTATTGGGGCGTGTGGTCTTGGGCTAACTTCCCGAGGCCAACTCAGCCCCTCGTCAACTGCTCGTCGCCTCCTCTCGTCTGTTCTCCTGATCGAGCATCGAGCGAGAGCCTAGTAGCGGCAGCGTGACCTAGGAAGCGGGGGCTAGGTCAGGCAGGCAAACGACGGAGGAGGTCGGGCAATCGCCGGGTGCTAGGCAGTCAGTGCGGCGCATTCTACAGTGAGAAGCCAGCAGCACGCGGCTGCATAGCTGAACGACGGGATGTCTCCTCCTTGGCCGCGCAGCTGGCAAGATGGACAAGAAGGAGAAAAGCCATACTTTTCTTTGATTTTTTTTCACTTTTATAGAACAATTGTGTTATTTGATGAATTTCTGAAAGTTGAAGTGTTACATAGATTTAATAACTCTGTGAATTTGTGTTAGTTGAAGTGTTATTTGATGAACTAGCAAGGTGGCCCTCGCAAACGCGAGGGTATCATATTTATCATTTATTTCTAAATGTTGATTTTATCCTCCTATTACCTTCTATATACAAAATAAATGATATACTTGATATTGAGATATTTCGAAGATAACTGTTGACAATTGTGTATATAATTATATTATTAATAAACAATAAAATTACCAATCATGTGAGCGTAAAAATCTTATGATACCGATTGCTCAAAAAATAAAATATCATAACGTTCTTTATTTCTCATTGTTTTGATACTCTCAGTGTCATTGTAGAGGTAAGTGACCTCATGACCTTGCCATCGTTACTTTGATTTTTCCAGTGGCAAAATTCTTAATGAAAGTACTTCGCCATTCAAAAGTAGATGACATTTAGATATTGATCAATTGCAACCATGCATATGAAAATAATTGTGACTTTTTGTAAAATTATTTTTTGTGATGGACCTAATGCATACTTCTTATTGAGGAAATGAGATATATTTGAATTAGCAGCCGAATATATAGGTTTGACATCAAACTTTGGGGGATACATTTTGGAAAATAAGTAAAACAAAAAATCATAGTTTCTATGTATCTAGAGCTATATTCAATATCCAATCAGATTATTTCATACTCACGACCAAAGAAATTGAGGAGTGCTTAACTAAATATTTATCATAATTTTACAACTGAATTATCTATAAAAGATATAACCAAAAGAAAATAAGAGGAAGCCAACACAAACAAAATTTAAAGTATGATCAAAGAATCGTTGAGGCATATAGCTAACTGAGATATTACCCAACGCCAAGGTCTCCTGTCGTTACTTTGAGGGACTAAAGTTCTGAATCTTGGAATCAAGATTTTGTATTGATATGCAATAAAAATAAATTTTTTCTTACATCTGGTCAGAAAAATGTGGCTTAATACATGAGCATGAAAATTTAATTAACTTACTATTTCTATTTATTGCATCCATGCTTCGAATACTTAAACTTCGAAACTAAATCAGTAGGGTGTATCTATTTTCAACCATGTACCTTAATATATAATGAAAACTTATATCCGATGTAAGCACAAACTCCAGCCCTTCAAATGTAATGGTCCAGCCAGACATGTACCTCTATTTTCTCTCCATAATTTATAATTCCTAGATGTGATGAACTTCGGCTGTTTATAACCATGTAATGTGTGGCATGTAATGTGTGGAGGCATCAACTTTGCATCTAGGATGAAAAGATTTTCCAGCAGAACCCTATCAAAGTGTTGATTGCTTTGCCAGCCACCTCACTACTATGATTAGTGATTCATCCGCCCATAGCTTAATCAAGCCATCGCCTTTCAATTTCATTGGCAGTTGAGTCAATGGCACTATTTCCTTATGATTAGTATCGTTGATGGAAACCAACGAACTTATGTCACCGAGTTCAAGGTCAAAGCACGCTTGGCTGATACGATAGATTGATCCGTCACTCATGTGGTATTCTTTGTTTGGTTTATTTGCCCAAGATAGTGGGAGGAATACTGATGGATCTTTTGCCTAGTTGACGTTCTTTGCTGATTTTCTGCCTGGTTGCAGTGTGATTTGGCCATGCCAGCGGGAGCAATAACGTTGGATAGTTGCCCGGCTGATTTTTCACACGGCGGCGATCGCAATACATTGTGCTAAGGCTAGGCCAGATCAGATGCGCGGACAATGCTAAAAGGCACGCGATAGGCATAAATAGGTTAAACCGGTCAAAGGTCTAATAACACTTTTTCAACAAAATTATAAAAGTCTATCGATTACATGTAATATTTTTTTTAAAGTATCTTCCAAATTGACGGTCGGATGTTTTTTTTTCCTTTTCTCTTTATAGAATGATGCAATCAACGTAGATCGTGTCGTTATTGCCTAATTATTTTTATGCACGGCAACGATTTTTGTCCGTTGTTATTACTCTTTGGCTTGGCTGATACAATAGATTGTTCCGTCGCTCATGTGGTATTCTTTGTTTGGTTTATTTACCCAAGATAGTGGGAGGAATACTAATGGATCTTTGCCTAATTGATGTTCTTTGT
This sequence comes from Lolium multiflorum, assembly GCA_030979885.1. Lineage (NCBI taxonomy): Eukaryota > Viridiplantae > Streptophyta > Magnoliopsida > Poales > Poaceae > Lolium > Lolium multiflorum. The sequence continues at coordinate 106,722,757 of CM061749.1, forward strand.
TGATTTTCTGCCTCGTGGCAGTGTGATTTGCCCATGCGAGCGGGAGGAATAACGTTGAATAGTTGCCCGGCTGATTTTTCACACGGCGGCAATCGTAAAACAATGTGCTAAGGCTAGGCCAGATCGGATGCGCGCACAATGCTAAAAGGCATGCGATAGGCATAAATAGGTTAAACCAGTCAAATGTCTAATAACACTTTTTCAAAAAAAATATAAAAGTCTACCGGTTACATGTAATATTTTTATTTTTTAAAAAGTATCTTCCAAATCGACGGTCGGATGTTTTTTTCTTTTTCTCTTTATAGAATGATGTAATCAACGTAGATCGCGTCGTTATTGCTTAACTATTTTTATGCACGGTAACGATTTTTGTCCGCTGTTATTACTCTTTGAAATAGGTTTATGTTGACACAACATTGATGTTTTCAGTAAAAAGATGCAATAATATATTCTTATCTGTAGACAAATATAAATAGCAACCAATATTGTTGATTAGCCTGATCGCAATATATTTTACGGTACGTGCAGCCCCTTTGCATGGAATGGCGTGAGTATGTGTTTTTTCTTGGCATATCTCTAGCCAGGTGCACGATCCATGGGTGGACTCTTCCGTTGTAGATGTTTACATGTTTCTATTTATTTATTTGACACGTATAGAAGTTAGTCTGGGTGAATAAAAAATGTATGTAACGTAATTTCTCGTTAAATCCTAACCGTAAATTACATATCTAACAGTTAAAAATATTCATGGTGATGTGGATTAACGTGGTGTCTCTATTTTAGACCCCGTATTGTGCTTTTAGTATATAATAGATTTGTGCAATTAGGTTAACAATCAATTTGTGAAGGGAAACGCTGCTGTTCCCCCGGGGGATCACGTCTTGCGATCGTCCGGGTCTATCCGCGGACGCGTGTCCTGTGAACGTGCGAGCCAGCGGGGCCCACCCGAGCGTTATCCTTTCCTCAGCTTTTCCCCCACATTCTATCTACTCCCAGCCATGGCTAGAGCTTCGCCCGACCATGGCTCCGATCCGCTCGGCACAAGCACCGCAAGCTCGAGACTAAGCCCGCCGCTGCACCGCCTCCATACAGCCTCCACCAGCGCACGTCGCCGTGTCGTCATACTCTGCTGCACAATTCTCCTCCCCTCCTATATCTCTGTCGAAGTTGCAGAGGACACCGGTGCTGCGGATGGGGGAGAGACCACCGCCGCTGCGAGCCCAGGTCCTAGAGACGGTGAGGCTGCAGCGGGGGTCCGGCGGCGCTGCGGGGGCTAGCTGCGAGAGGAGATCTGGCGATGCTGGTATAGCCTTGCGGGGATGCTGCCATCGGTGAGCGCCCCTGCTACAAGCTACCGGCGGCGCTGCTACCAGATGTCGGCGGCGCTGCTACATGCTGCAGGTGGCGCCGCTACAATTGCGCCACGGCGTTGCTACAAGAAGCCGTCGGCGCTGCTACATGCTACAGGTGGCGCCGCTACAATAGCGGCACGGCGTTGCTACAAGAAGCCGCCGGCGCTGCTACAATCTCCCGTCCGTGGTGCTACAATCGCTCGGCGGCCCGGCGGCGCTGCTACAATAGCGCGGCGGCGCTGCTACATGCCGCAGGTGGCGCTGCTACATGCCGCAGGTGGCGCCGCTACAATTGCCCGGCGGCGCTGCTACAATCGCCCAGCGGCACTGCTACAAGCGACGGGCGTGGATGCTGCGAGGGTTGACTCCGTGGTACAGGGAGCGGGCGGCGCTGCTGCGAAAGCTAGCCACCGTGCCGCTGCCGGCGTTGTTGTGAGGTTTGGCCGCCGGCAACACAAGGGGAGGCTGTGCTGCTGCAAGGCCAAGTAGACTGTAGACGGAGCTACGGCAACACAAGGGGAGGGCGGCGTTGCTGCAAACCAGCGAGCTGCGATGCTAGCACCTGTCGGGGACGTTGCTGCAAGCGGGCGGCGGTCCTGCCAGGCGGGAGGCGACATGCTGTCGGCGGTGCTGCATGGAGTAGGACGGGCGGACGGCAGCGCCAGAGTGTCGTCGGCGGCGGGCGGCGTTGCTGCTCCGAGCGCGAGGTGCTGCTGCCAGGCGGTGCAGCAAGCCGGCGAGCTCTCAGTGACGTGCGGTGCTGCGAGCCAGAAATGGGCCGAGCTAGTGCCCGTCCGGCTGCTGCCATGGCGGCGGAAACTGGCGACAGTGGCTCGACCAGAGCTTCGTTGCGCTCCGCGTCGAGCAGCAGATGGGATATGATTTGCTAAGTCGTGGTGGAGTTTTTCCTCTTCCGTGAAGAAGAGGCGGTGCACGTGGCTGACCAGTCAACGGTTGATCCTAACCGTTCCTCCAAAAAGATCGGACGGGTGCGGACCCGGGGGATCGGGGATTTGATCCCCCGGGGGACGCTCAGCACTGCCCATTTGTGAAAGATGTCCCATGCTGCTTTAATAACTCTGCGCTACATGGAACAAGGGATATTTAGAAGTATCGATCTGATTTGCAAAAATTGGATGGAGTTTTGGCATTGCGGCCGAACGGCATTAAAGCTTCATTATCGATATTTTCTAGGTTTTTATATTTAAATATGTTCCAAAAATATTATTGTACTAAGTAATTATGTTTGCAATCATATTGTTTAGACTATTTTAGAATTTGCACCATTTTTCTTTTTCAAGTTCGCCCGACCTCAAAACTTTTCCGTCCTTCGCCACTGCACACTCCCGTCTCTAATCTCCTTTTCTTCTAATAAAGTCTAGTTCACGTCATCTCTAGTTAGTACTTACAAGAACTACAAACATAAAAAAATTAATTAGAGAGTGTTCAATTGTTCACGAGTAACTTGTGTAGACATGAAATGGAAGAGAACAAGAAAATTTTCAATCTGTCGTGTGACAGCCAAATGTTCAAGCAGTTGGCTCCGCCTCAGCGCGTCTTGCCGCCGGGCGATGTTGATGCCATGAACTGATGATGAAATCATGTATAAGAGCATTTCCAGCCGTGTCCCCCAAACCGTCCCCCAAACCGCGCCGGATTGAGCGTTTGGGGGACGTGTTTTGTTCGTGCCGTGTTTGGGGGACGTCGCTCCCCAGCCGCGTCCCCCAAACGCCGCCCCAAACATTTAAAATATTTTTTCTTGGCATTTTTATTTCAATTTCCATAAACTAATACATAATTGGGAACGTGGTTTACACGAAGACATAGTTTGGAACATGGTTTTCCACAAACTAATACATAGTTTGAACCATGGTGGACACAAATATAAAATATTGCAAAAAAACTAAACCTAACTAGGCCGTGCATCGAAGGTTTCTGTGTTCGCTGCTAAGAAACAACACTCGAGGGCAAACCCAGTCACCTAAACTGGAAAATCCAGCGGGAGGATGGTGCCCTTGTTGGTTCTACCGATGAGGCGAACAGGCAGAAACCTCCGTGCACGTATTCGCTGAAGAAACAACACTCGGTCGTCCTCCGAGTCGGTGCGGTCGTCGTGGGAGTCCCGACGTGGTAGTCCCGCGGCAGCGCTCTCGTCGAACCTTGATGCTCATGTCCCTGTTGCCGAAGTAGGAGAACACGAGGATGAAGCCGGCTTCGAGGCTGTGGTGGCGCGAACTTCTCCCAGCCGATGTTGAGGTACATCTTGCCGCGCACGTCGTAGATCGCGTCGATGATCCACCGGCAGTAGCCGCACGAATGCTCTCGCAGATGCATCTTGCGCGGGCGTACGCCGCCGACGTACTCGGCGAAGGAGTCCGGCAGCCTCTGGATGCCGCGCGGGTCGCCCTTGAGGACGTGGACGAACTCGAACAGGACGTCCGGCTCCACGTCCATCTCCGCCGATGAAGACGACGGCGTGGGAGGCGACGGCGAGCGTTCAGCTATGCCGCCACGACCACGACCACGGCCACGGCCGCGAGGTCGGCCTCCGCCTCTACCGGACATAGCGTCGAGTCTTGTTGAGAGATGGTGGCGGCTAGGGTTTGGGAGAGAGGCGCTAGGGTTTGTGTGTGAGAGGGACGATGAGAGGCGCCCCTTTTATAGGCCGGAGGAGGCGGAGGAGCGGTGACGCTCATTAACGCCGGCACGTAGAGCTAGGCGCGGGACGCGTCGCTGCGCCCTCTGCGGGACGCCATCGCGCTATAACTTCCGTCGCGAGGTGGCGGCGGTTAGGTTTAAATTAATGTGCCGCGACGGGTCGGCCCCGCCACTCCCGCCTCGCTTTTGTTGTCCGGCGTCCCCGTGCGTCCCCGTGGGACGGGGACGGGCTCGGGCGCCGGACACCGTATCGGGCGCGCCGGACAAAAATGGGCTTTGGGGACGCGGCTGGAACGTTTTTTTTGTCCGGCGCGCCCCAAATCCCTTTGGGGGACGCTTTGGGGGACGTGACTGGAGATGCTCTAACGTGGTCATTATTAGGCTCCCCCGGCTCCATCCCTACCTTCATGTTCGCCACCGGTGCTACAGCTCGCCGGTGACTTGCCTTCATGTTTTCATCGATGCCGCACCTCGCAGCTCCGCTTCTTCTCTCTATTATCACTTGCTTTCACTTGAAAAATACTAGCAAATTACCTCTAGTTTAGTAAGCTTGATTAAAAATGTTCGAGCTGATGCAGCTCCTCTTCTTCTCTCTAATGTCACTCGCTTCTGTTTAGAAGTACATATAACTCGGGAAGAACAAGATCTTTCCCCAAGGCACTTTTTTGGTTTCAACCATGACTACATTTTACTCTTTTTTTTTTCTTTTTTCTTAACTCAGCTGAATACTGGTCTTCAGATAGCGCACACACCCGCACATGGTCAAGTCACTACCGAGCTTGATCCACTAATCTTTTCACTACCTAGTGCATGCACACATACACGTGATGTCCTACCATATCCATGCATAGTACTAGTAGTTAGCGCATGTCAAACTAGTTCCGGCGGTATTGGGCTGATGTTTGTCTAGCACCATGTTGGTCTAGCAGCCAGAGTGTGCACTCTGTCATCTCTATCTAAAAAAATATGGGGCGTTGGTTCCCCATGCAAATCTGTGCTATGTATACAAATTAACGCAATTGCAGAAATACTAAACTAGTATCAAGTATACTTCTCTTGTTTATTTTACGGCAAGAACAACTGCCCCCTTACTTTGATTCTCCACGTATCCATATGCACTCCTCTCCATCTGTGTCTTACTTTGATGTACATGCATTCCTCTGCTGGCATCTCCTCCTTAGGCTCTACGATACTCGTGTTCGAGGAACGCGAGAAACGACATCGCCTGACGTGATACTTTGCTGGCATCAACGTCTTCCTACAAAAAGTACTAGCAAACAACTTCTTATTTATTAAGCTTGATTGACATTGTTGAAGTTTCACCTCACAACTCATCTTATTTTCTCTGATCTCACTTGCTTCTCTTGAAACCGCATGCCAGACTCTTCTTTCTCAGCGTCTTCCACATGACTAGGGTAGTAGAGCTACAAACAATGCATGCATCGGCAACAAACACAACTAGCTTTGTTGTGTACATATAATCACGTCTCTATGGCACAGAGGGCCGTAACTTTCATGTGTTAGGATGCAACTCATTACCAAGTCCATGCATATCACTAGTAGCCAGCGCATGCCAGACTTCTTCTTCTCAACGTCCTCCACATGACTCGGGTAGTAGAGCTACAGACGATGCATGAAACCGCAACAAACACGTCTCTATGGTACACAGCCGCAGATTTTAGTGTTAGGCTGCAAAGATAAAATACTCCATATATATATCTAATCATCTAACAATAGAACTAATAACAAGATCAGTTCTAATAGACATCACCGCAGTCTCGAACATGTGCCACAATATCTGCAGCGGACATGTATTCACGGCCGGGCGCTGGTTTGTCCGGTGCATACGCGTATATGCACACATTCCAGTATGTGCTTGCATGGATGTCTTTATAATTTTGGTCCCATGTGTCACCGTAGATCATGGTGCAGCTGACGAGGCTTGGAAGCAGCAATATGCAGCATGTCAACTCTATTTTGCCTACGAGGCTTGCATGTGACGCTGATATTATCATGGGCAAGTACAAATACATGAGGAAATACATGTACAAATACAAAGACGTGGGCAGCAATTCAGGGCACTGCGTCGTGTTGGTCACCGAGGAAGATCATCATGCTTGTCTTGCCAATCGTTGAAACCCAAAAAACGCTGCATCCATCTAACTGAATTTCTCACTTTCTTAGAGGATCGCCACCAGTGGCAGTGATGCTAGCAGTCGAGTGAGATGGCGAGGAAACTAAACGCCCGCGCGTCATCATCTCGCATCGCCGCCAACACATCAAGACACGTCACCAGGCAATACATCACGTCACGCGGTCACGCCTCCCTTGCCGCCTCAACTACCTGATGCCCACGCCATCATGCCTCCTCTTCTCGGGTTGAGAAGATCGAGTCGATGGTGCCGCTTCCCGTAGGTCGCGCCACCCCTGGTGATAGTCCACACCACCAGCGTACCGATCAATCTAGGGGAACTAAGATATGCAAGTTGCCTGTAGAGACTTGCCTGAGCTGACTGACTAAACGTGAGCTTGATCTCCTGCATGCACCTTCAATTCATCAGTCGAAGGACCTTCTCCTCCAGATCTGCGACGGAAAAAAACTCCTCGCTCCGCGTCGTTCCCCGCGGGCAACCGGGGCGAACCCTAGCTTCACCCCGCGCCCCACCCTCCGCCTCACCCCCGTGCGGGGCTCTGCGCGGAGCAGACGCGGCGGGCGGCAGTGCTCTTAGGGCGTCCGGGACTCGGTCCGGCGGCGGGGCGGCAAGGCATGGCGGCAGCGGCTCTAGGCGATGGCGGTGGCGGCGCAGTGCGAGCCAGGGCAGGCGGCGCAGCGCGGCGATGGAGGGGGCAGGCTGGCGGCGTGGCACACGAAGGGCCAGTTGGGTCCCGATCTGAGCCTTGCGGGCACTGTCCATGGCCAGGCGGGCCTAGGCAGGGCCACCGCCGGCCGGGCACCCTCCGGGCTGCACTGCAGCTAGATCTAGGTCTGGGCCAGGTGGGCCTAGATCTTGCGGCCCGGGCAGCTCTGCGTTCATCCCCTATCTTGCTAGGGCGGGTCGTCGGATGTTCTTGCCGGTGTTCAAAGGCGAGTTCTTGGATGCCGACAAAGTGACGGGCTTGATCGGCAGCGTGGTGGCATCGATTACGGTGCAACTATGTCCCCGGGCGTTGCGGCGGGGGTGCTCCTTTTCGGCGGTGTGCGGTCTCGGCCGGGGCCGTCTTGCGAGGAGTGAGGTTGCCGTGACGCCGCTCTTGGCGTCTGCCCAACACATGGTGGTCTGGCCGGTGGCGTCATGGGTTGGCTCGGCACGGAGCTGTAGTTGGATCGCATTGGCGACGTGGGCGTAGCAGCGCGGCGACATGTCTAATGGGGCCTGATCTGGGCCTGGCAGGTGACCGGGCCTGATCTAGGCCTAATTGGCAGTGCTACTGCGTCCGGACGGCGGACACCTTGTGTGCCGGAGGGCGGATCCCCTCCCCTAGCTGGTGTTGGCCCTGATGACTGTTAGCTATGGTGTTGGACTGCCCTGTCCAATTTGTCAACGTTGCCGCGTGTTGGCTAGGCCATGGGCTCGAGCTCGTGGGATGCCGGGCCGGCGACCCCGGAAGGTGGACTGCACGGCGGGCAACGTTGCGGTGGTGGTGGTCCCACTCTTCGGTCATGGGGATGGCATGGAGCGGACGATGGGTGTTCCTGGGGTTGGCGGCGCTTCGGCTTTGTAGCTCCCAGATCTTGTTTTGGAAACCTACCTCGGGGGCTGCGGGTGGCTAAGTTCTCCGGGCGTGGTGTTAGGATGCTTCCGGGCGAAAGCTCAGCGCCTCGGCGCCAGCGACGGCGATGCCTGCGGGTGTCGCAACCGTCTTGGGGGCGTCGTTGTGGGTATCCTCCTTGCATGACGGCTCCGGGTGAAAACCTAGACCTTGCGGTCTCGACGGCGGCGGCGTAATGCGTCGTTACCCTCTTGGGGGCGCCGTTGTGGAGCTCCGTTGCAGCTCGGGCCGTTTTCAATGTCGCCGAAAGTTTTGGTTTTCGTGTTCTTTTTTGTTTATTCTTGATCTTCTTTGTAAGAGGTTCTCCTCACCACCTTGTATCGGTTCGGCCGTTGCGGCTTTATTTATAAAGCGGGGCGAAAGCCTATTTCGAGGAATTCATCAGTAAAATGTTCAATTTCATAGCAAAACTAGCATGCACACTACATGGCACGTGAAATTATACGTAACAGTAGTGTACTACCATAATGTATTGACATTTCCATCTATGGTTGCACGTCTACACTCCCGTGTAGATGGTTGCAAGTCTACATTCCCATCGATGCATGCACACTCCCGTGAACTTTAATATAATTATCGCCTATACCCTATACTGCCTCCTATCATAAAATAAGGACCCGTCTCCAAGTTTCCATACTAGCATGCCGCCAAGATGACGAGAGGGCACATGAAATTATACGTAATGTATACTGCCATAAAGTAATGACTCCTAGCATGCCCCCACGCCGACGAGGTCGCACATGAAATGACAAGTACTAATTGTTCTTTCAATTTTCGCTGTAGTCTCATCATTTTTGTTGTATCAAACACATGGGGGCGTTTGAGGCGTAAATAGCCTTTCTGCTCGCGCCTAGATCGATCAGCGCACTTATGAGGAAACGACCAAATTATGAAAGTAGAAATGTGAAACGGCCTAGCTCCTTGAAACCTTGCCAACACCTTTGGAATCGCTTAGATCGGAGGCTGTATGCAAAAGTTACAAATGGGAGTCATGCCCCAATAGGCGTATTATAGCAAAAAAGTGAATAGAAGCATTAAAAAAAACAGACCCTTACATGCCGCCACGGCGTCGAGATGACACGGGAAATGGTAATAACCGCCTGTTAGCATAAAATAAGGACTAGAGCATGCCACCGCACTTCAAATCACGGGCACAACCCCCCCCCCCCCAATCCCCCCAATCGCTAGAAGAGGCAATGTTGTCGGGATCCAGGGCCGGGGAGTTGAGACGGGAAATGGGAGCAGCCATCTTCAGATATGGCGCCGGAAGCCATTGGGGCAACCTCCGCACTGCAAGCACACAACATGTAGCACCAACGCTTGCCACTCATCTCTAGGTTGATGCCACCCTCGCCGCCCATTGGGGCAACCTCCGCACTGCAAGCACACAACATGTATCATCAACACTTGCCACTCATCTCTAGGTCGACGCTACCATCGCCGCTCATTGGGGAGGTGAGACATGAGACAGGAGCAACCATCTTCAGATATGCTGCCGGAAGCCCATCGGGGCAACCTCCGCACTGCAAGCACATAGACATGAGACGGGAGCAACCATCTTCAGATATGTAGCACCGACGCTTGCCACTTGATCTTCTCTAGGTCGACGACTCCCTCTCCGCGTGAGGTTGTAGACTCTAGAATCCCCCACCTCAACGTGGAGCAGTGACAGCTAGCTACCACCTTCCTCAGCAGCAGGACAGGGATGGACAGGTGTAGGAGGCGACGCGATGGGAGGTTAAATTATACTCCCTCCGTACCATTCTATAGTGCCTATAGTTTTCTGGCACGGAAATTAGCACAAGAGTGTTCTTTACACAAGACCCTCTAGATTAACGATTTGAGATCAGAGTAAAATGAGGGAAATCGGTAACTTCCTAAATTAACATAACAAATCCCACAAATCTCTCTGGTTGACTCCCATATATGTGCAGTCAGGTTATATTAAGGAAATAAAAACATTGCTTCCTAAATCTAAGAAATCATTGGGGTCATGCATTAGGAATCTCAATTAATTGTTTCCTTTTTATATGGATTTTTTTCACGCATGCCATATAGGAGCTGACCGGTAGAGGGGGTAATTGAAAAAGAGCCAAGCTACAACCTTATATTATGAAACAAATGCCAAAAATCTATAGGCATTATAGAAAGGAACGGAGGGAGTACCTTTTATCCGTCTTGGAAAATTTTGGCATGAGACCTTTCCTTTTTTATTGGATATTAGCGGTGTCAATAGCGACTCGTTTTGATCAGCTGATGTGAAGAGCTACTAGCTCTTTGTTTATTAAGAGTAACGCTACACTACCTCAAGAAAAAACAAAGAGTAACACTAGAGGCAGGTTTTAAAAAAAAAAAAAAAAAAAAAAAAAAAAAAATCTTACTGACTCAGACGTGACTCCCGATTATTAAGCAAGTTCAGCCAACCAATTCAATCAATGATTGCCCGTAGAATTTACTTAACCGCACCAGTCCGTAGGTCTGGATTTATTGATTTATTAACCGGCCTGTGAGTTGCTTCACTTGTTATTGCCATCTTTTTTATACTTGAGTGTACTTTGGTAGCACGCATGGATAGCCAGACTGGTCCTAGTTTCGAGGGGAAGACCGGAAGACTCTACCTAGGCAATTTCCATTTCCCGCCGAGGCAGCTAAGCTGAAACATTGGATCGAGCCCAACACACACTCTAGCTAGCACTGCTTGGCCCAAGTGCATTTTGTACAGCTAGCTCAACTTCTCTCTTTTTTTACAGTTTAGTCAGGGAATTTTTTTGAGAGGAAAAACATGATAAATAGTTACGCAATCAACTTGAGATCACAGAAAATTACATTTTTTGGGTTGACCTTCTTGGTTTTTCGGACACCCAGATCACACAGCAAACAATTCATATGAAGAAAGATGAGGTGCATACAGCACATCTCATACAATTCAGTCTTGGGACGATCAGAAAAACAACACATGCATCAGGTTGCCCATGCATTGCGACCATATACATCATGCTAATCAAGATGCTTGCTAGGAGCCCAGCTGCTGCTTCGGGAATCGGGACCAACAGACATCGCTCGGTGACATATCCTTGTCCCCAAGGTCTTTCCAGCCAGCTTGCTTCCAAGCGATGCATCTGGCCCCAGCTGTTACCTGTTATCCAATGACAAAAACAAAAAAAATGATGGTCAGCTCCTCCATAGCAAGTTTCGCAATAGTAGATAAATATATTTGGATGGCGGCTTTCGACTATACACACACACGGCACAGCGATATTACCCATGCTACCTATGTATGTGGAATAGCTACTACATCATGGTTATCAAGCTATCGTAAAATAAATAAATTCCGGCGGATCAAGATTCTTATACATGTGACATACATGTGCAGATATCATTTGCACGTTTGCAACTACCAAACGAAATGGCAGCTTACTAACAGCAAGTGAATTGTATTCAACCGTATGAATAGGGTTTCAGGTTTGTCCATTTCTAGCTACCAATCTGAACTGGTCTAAACTATACATCGCAGAACTAAATTCACTTCCCTACATCAGATCAGCATGTCAAAAAGATAAATGGAATTGTGCAGATTGTCAACACAGCCAAAGAACATATACTTGCTCCATCATAGATATCAGCAGCTGCAAATTCCAGCTACAAAACAATTTACATGTCTTGGAGATGAAAACTCCAAATTCTGACATTGCAGGAATTTGGCTGATGACATAAAAACACAGGAGCAATTATGTCTGCCCAAGTAGAAAAATCTCCATGGCCATGGTATCACAGCGCATGTAAAGGTGAGAAGGGAGGACAAAAAAACACACCAAACCTCATGGGGTCGAAGAAGAAGGCCACCGTTGCCATTTAGTACTCATCCTCAAAACAAACAAAAAACGGAATGGTCAGCAAAGCAATCAATGTTTCAAGATAAGCAGCGGCAGGCATTTGAAACAAGAAACAATAGAATTCATGCATCATTATAAGCCAGCATTGCGTTGACTCACAGCAAATTGACCACTTTGATATAGTAGTCCAGATCAGCTCCATTAAGTGCAACCAGCAAACAGAAACCCTACATTAAAACATAAATCGTTTACTACGAATAACTCAAGCTCCACATTGAATAGAAGTCAGGTTTAAGACATGCCTTTCCATCTAAAAATTTCATTCTAAGCCGATGGAGCTGGAGAGCTGACCTGAGCTATCTATTTGCCGATGTTGTCTCAGTAGGAGGAGAGGCACCGTCCCGTCGGCAAGCGAGACCACCAACTACGCCGACCAGGGGCACATCCGGGCTAAAGAAGCCGTGCCAGCAGCAGCATCACCACAGTCGAAGAAAACAGGGGCAGCTCGGCGACACAGACGCCAGCAGCACCAGCACAACCAGAGGGCACCACCGTTACAGGAACGTAACCTGAGCATAACTGAATCATCAATTCAGAATTGCAAATAAACTAGACGTACAAATAGCGGTATCGTGTACAAAATCTGCATGCTAATGCTTTTCATCCACTTACAGCCACACAGGCATGTGCTACCAATGGTTCTACAAAAAAATAGATGGGAGAAATCTATCTCCACACGGTTACTTAATTAATCTAGCTGCAAAATAAGATGTTAAATAGTAGTAGTACAACAAGTAGTTGATTAATAATCAGCTAGTATTATCCAACAAAAGCAACACATCAGTCTAGACAAGTTTGAATTCATACAAGCATAAATAGGTTGGAACTTGTCAAATGATTTGATTACTCCAAAAACCCGTGTCTTAAAAGAAACCACGTGATTGGCAACAAATAAACCCTTTTGCAATATGTAAGCTTTGTTTGCTTCGCTGCTGCTAAAGAACAATCATTGTACTCCAACAAAACAAGTAAAGAGCTAGCAAACCTACTCAGGTCTAGTATTTGAGCAAATCATCGATATTGTGCTACAATCAATCAGTTGAACCTAACAATGCTTTTAATGCATAAATTAAACCAAAAAAGTAGCCAATCTACTAGAGAGATAACCTAATCAAGTCAACAAGACCAAAACAGAGCACAGTGTCTAGTGAGAACCAGACCAATCAAGGCATGCCAGTCAATAGCAACGACGGAATATAGCATTGTTTTGCTCTGGAAGCAACACACATACAACAAAGGAATAGATATTCAGACATTTATCATCACCACAGACTAACAAGGTAGTAAAGAGAAAATCAAACCTCACTTCTACGCAAACATACATGGCACAGTTGAAGAAAAATAGAGAGTAACGGTGAGAGAAAGAGAGGGGGGGGGACAGTGCTGTAGGATAGACCCAGTCTTAGTTTCTGTTGATATATGAGCTTAACCATGTCTTAGTTACTTGCCAGGGGCAACAGGCATTAGTGGATGCAGGCAGCACCAGCAGGAGCATTTAGAGCAGGCATTAGTTTTCCAGTGTACACTGTATTATAAGCATGACAGGACTTGAAATGTTTTTAGAGCAGGTGAATTTTACATCCAAGGTACAGAGAATGTGTGGGATCTCAAATATTTTTGCTAGTTGAATTGGACACGAGTGCTGCATTTGTCCAGACTCACGAGAGAAAGCAAGATCAACTAGTGACCGAACTCCTTCTCATATGCACGAGAAGGCAGGAGCTTGAACAAGACGAGATCTTTTATTATTGAGGCCCTGGACTCAGATGAGAGCTCAGATTGGAAGAAGGACGAATTTGCTGCTGCAAGTTCATTTTCGGGAATTCTAAGAAGCAAGTAACTAAGACATGGTTAAGCTCATATATCATCAGAACATCAATCAGCAACTTCATTCAACAATTTGACGACCCATACTGATTTTCTGGAGATTTTGCATCAAATAGCAAATGACTGATAATAAATTGTCAGCTCTGGATATATAATTCCACTTCCCAGGCTCGATCACAAGTTTCAGCCAAGACTACCGACTGATGCAAGTCAACAAAAAACATCACATAACGTGGAAAGGAAACAATTGCTACATGTTGTGGTGGTTCCAACCTTTTGAGCGCTGAAACATTACAAAGCAAGCAGCTGGTAGCAATGAACAAGCACAAAGAAGAAGCGCAGCATCAGCAATAGAGCAACGGAGGTGAGGTCAAGGGAAGATGCGCAGTCATGCGTACTCACCGAGCGGGGACACGGTGCTGTAGGAGGTCCCAATCGAAGGAAACTGGGGCAGCTGGGTGACACGACAGCATCAGCAGCAGCAGCAGCACCACCACCACCACCGGTACATGAACATAACCTGACCAAAACTGAGTCAATTCAGATATAATATAAACTGGACGTGCAAATAGCAATATCCCATATAAATCTGCATTCATCCACTTACTAACCACACGCACATGCTACCAATGAATCTAGAAGCATAACCTGACTCATTCGCCATATATAGAAGCATGTAGAGGGGAAGGAAGTCACATGCAGATTTCAGACCTTGGATTTTGTTGTCCGGATTGTGGACGCGGTGCTGTGGTGGAGGTCCGAGTCGAAGAATGTAGTAGCACCTAGCAGTAGCCCTGGTGGAGAGCAACGCCACCGCAGCACCTAGCAGAGGGCGCCGGCGACGGGAATGGACAGTGACCTGAGGAAAATGGACCTAAAGCATGAATAATAACAAGTTAATATTACAGGATATGTGACACGTTTAAAAAACAAGATGGTTTCTAGTAGAACGTCCTGGCGGTGAGTGTTTTCGGAGCTGATGTAGAAGGGTATGAGTAGGTGATGGAAGTGCATGAAGCAGGTTTTCAAAGTTAATGGAAGCTTTGCCCACAAATTGGCACGTGCTCAGATGACTATTACACTACTACTACCAGTAGTAGAAGAAGAAAGAAAGTAATTCCTCCGTTTCAAAATAAGTGCCGCTGATTTGGTCTAGACTTGTATGTATCTAGACAGTAGAAGGCTTCTAGAATCTAGATTCGTATGCGAATCTAAACAGATTTTTGACAGCTATGTTGGTATGGAGGTAGTTTTTTCGCAGCAAGCCCGATAGGTTCGTCCGTCCGTCCGTCCGTCCGTCCGGTTGAAGAAAAGCAGAAACACAAACACAGGTAAAGGAGAATAGGTTTGGGGGTTGAGACAGAGACCTTGGGAGCACACCGGCAGCGGCATGACGTGGACGGCAGTAGACAGCAGCACCGAAACAGCAGCAGCGGTGTACCTGAAGAACAAAATGTGGAAGCGTTCCCGTTTGGTTAGTAAAGAATGAACCAGGACGAGAGTGTGTGGAGTGAGGCTGAGTGGAGGAAGCTAGATTTGCTTACTTACTGTAGAAGCATGATTGGAGTGTGAGAGATCCTGGTCGTGAGCTGCAGAAGCAGGATGGTGAACAAGAAGAAACATGGCATTAGTTTTTTCCCGCTAGAGAAAAATAAGTAGAGTAAATATTGCATTTTTGTGTGTGTGGAGAGGAGAGGAGCTCAGATCGGGAGGCTACCACGGATGGGGTGCGTGAGCCGGCAAACTCGGGCCGCGAGGAAGAGCAGCAGCGGCGGCAAGGACTTGGTCGGGTTGTTGCTGCGGATGGATCGCCGCCGCGTACGTCCTGGTTGGGTACGGCAGGGCCAGACTCGCGACGCCGCGGCGAGGCGAGCTCGACGGAGCGGCGCGCAGGGAAGGGATGCACGGCCGCGCCAGCGAGCAAGCCCGGCGCGGGGCCGTGGGATCTGCTGCTGCCTGGGTGGGGCCATCTCCTCCTCCCCCAGGGAGACTCGTTCCTCCCCATTCATGCGCACACGTGGCCCAGCTCGCCACACGATCCACGCGCGCGCATCCAGCTCCGATCACCCCGATCGATCCACAGGCTCGTCGCCCAACTTCACTCCAGGCCTGATCGATCCACTGGATCGTCGGTCGTCGCCCAGCTGCACTCCTGGTCCGATCGATTCACTGGATAGTCCCCAGCTGCACTCCAGGTCTGATCGATCCGGCGAGCTTGTTCACCTCCAGGTCGATCATTAGCGGGCGTCACCCAGCTGCACTCAAGTTCCCTGAAGCCAGCCGCCATTCCCTAGCCAGAAGCTCGTCCAGGGCTTCGCCAGGAGGTGCCAGGGCCAGGAGATCACAAGGCCGTCAGTTGCAGGCCAAGCACTACTTCCTCGCTTGTCGCCACGTCCCAAGGTCGTCGAGGTCGCGCCTGAATAACAATGGTGCTTCCAGATCTAAATTTTAGTCCACCTGAAGAACAAGAAGAGGATGTCAATCATCTAGGCACTGCACTACTCCATTGAAATGCAATAAACAATTACTGAAGCAAATTTGAGTAATGTTAATGGAAAATTTCAGTATATATTTCTGCAGTTCATACAATCCTTGTGATTAGTTTTGCTCCTATAGCACAGTACTTAAACTATCAAGACCTGATTAATTTACTGAAACTAACAAGTGGCACTTAAACTAACAGAAAAAATCAGGAGAACAAGTTTAACTTTCTGAATATGAGACTATACCAATGGAACATCATGACTAAGATGGTATGCCTTAACATACCTAAGTGCCAGTAATTACCATTGCTATATCAATGTCACCAAGTTCAAGAGCAGGAGCAGTCCTTGGTACCTTAGGGAATTTCATCCTTGGTTCCATTAGAGTCCCTAGTAGGAGGCACTGGAAGTGAAAACCATGCACATGCAGAACGTGTCAAAGCCTGGTCATAAAAAGAAAGGAACATGATGGTTAGGAATAAGCACAACTAGCTTAAATGGTCAAGGTAATAGCAACAGGCTGGAATTCCTTCTCACTTGATGAGGGCGTGCAAGGCAGGGATGCCAACCATCTGCTCTACATTTTGTGGTCTGCTTCTGGCTCATATAACGCTTATTCTTCGCTTGGTCATCCTTCTCACTTCCTTTGGGATTCAACTCAGAATTAAATCCAGCCAACATAGAGAAGAACTGAAAGATAAAGTAGACAGTGTGTTCTTAAAAAGTGTTACCACAAAAGCATAGCAAGTTGCAAGCTTAGAAACAAGCCTTGTGAGCATAGAGAAGAACTGAAACAGGAATTGATCAAATGAGCTGAGCAAGCCTCATGTGGGAATAGAGAACAAGCCTCATGTGGATATGAATTTATTTACTGCACATTTGACTCAACAATGGAGTATTCAACATAAATCCTACTGAATGCTCAACTCATCAAAAGGAAACAATATTGTCACTGTGACAGCAACCAAAAAGAAACAAATGGTCGGAAGCTCACCTCAGTCCTGTTGTAGAACCTGTAAATGTCTTTGAAATAATCGACCACTGCCAGCTCATTGTGAGCATCAGATGCTTCAAAGTTGTACGTCTTCGGTGGGTTCCTGCGACTGGTGGTTGAGCAACCGTGGCCTTGGGTTTCCTCACGAGCCTGGCATCTGCCCAAGTTAGAGTATCAGAGGAGGAACGCAAGAAACTCATTAGAGGAAATCTTGTAACTGAAATTAGAAAGAGTACACGATGCAATCTCTACTACGACCAGGGACAAGAATCCGATCAAGAGCCGAACTGACGGACATGCATGAAAAATAGAAACTCGCAATAATAACACAAGAATCCGGCGGGCAAGGCGAGCAGCAGAGAGGCAGGCCAGGCTTGAAGCGGACACAGCTGGAGCAGGGCCACAGTCAGAGACTGAAGACAAGATCAAGGAACGGCCACAGTCAGCCAAGTACACGTCTGGATCCCAAGGTGTGGGACCTTAACTAGCGCAATCACGGGAAGCAGGAGAATGGATGAAGTTAATTCTGAACTTGCTTTCTCTCTGAACTCTCTCTCTCTCTCTCTCTCTCTCTGAACTTTGTCCTCTCCATCCCCAACTACCAATTCGAATCTGCCTGTATCGCTACTAACTGTGATATGAAATAGAGAGGAAATGAAGGACGTAACAGTATACATCTACGTTCAGTTGGGAATTGGAGAATCATGAAAGTTTCAGTTTGATGAAAGCACAAAATCTGGCTCAGAATTCGTTGTACTGCTCCAACCTAAATGCCACAACAAGATTATAGTTACAGGGAATATACATGAAGCCATTTCACTGTAAAGTTGAGAGATTGGAATTCAGAGAAACGGACGCAGCCAGGGGAGGGGAGGATGGGGGCTGCAGGGTACTTACCGTGGTGGGTGTATGCGTAGACGGCCCTCCATGTGTAGATGTGGTCGCCAGGCCTGATCTCCGACCGCTCCACCCAGTTGGAAAGCAGCCCCATCGCAGCCGCCGCCGAGGCCGCTCCACACTCCTCCGCCGCGCGGGCGTCGGTGGCTTTTCCTCGCGGCGCCGCTTGCCCGTCCGTCCATCTGTCCGCGAGAAATTGAATCCACGCCTTCCTTGCGCGGTGGGAAGTGGTAGTTCTCTGCAGAATTAAGATGAAGCATCGGTCAGACTGAAAATAATCCAAGATGCTGCAGACCGGGCGCGGGCTGCTGGCGTCGGACGAGGCGCTGCTGACGCACCCCAAGACGCGGCGGATGGTGGCGCTCTACGCGGCGTCGCAGGGCAAGTTCTTCCAGGCGTTCGTCAGCTCCATGCTCAGGATGAGCGCGCAGAACCAGCCCGGCGAGATCAGAGCAAACTGCAGGCGACACAACTAGACTGCCTGCCGTTGCCTTTGCGTTACAAATCATAGGTGTACGTATTTCGTTCCTTCTGATCGTGTTCCACAGTGTAACTGTGATGTATTTGCCGTGTGGGAACCAAAATTACAACCAATTAAAACTTCGAATCAGCAAGTCAGGCCGGCCAGCCAAAACAGCAATGGTCTAGCATGAGATATATAGGTACTGACACTGTATTCCTATATATGTACTCAGCCAAGTTATGGCTAACAAGATTGAGATTTTCACCTATTCTTGGATGATTCTTATTTGGTGTTCCTTCATTTGCTATGTAAAAAAATTCACAAGAAACTCTCTCTCTTTTTTTTTTGTGCGGAGACATTGGTGTTTGAAATAAAAATCCTAGATACTGCCAAAGCCTCCAAACAACTTGGTTCCAAATGTCCATAGAAGTTTGTGAAGTGGTTAACATCCAGAAAATAATGTAAGGCCCATAAAAAATCATATTAAATATCAAAAGTACCACTCTTGCAGCAACAAAAAGTCTATTTTGATAACACAAGCAGCAAATATTGTTTTCACGGACAACTTAAAACACCTCAGAAAAATCTGAGTTTTTTTTAGTGATTTTACAAGCTTCCAACAAAATATATAAAATAAAAATCGTGGAAAGCAACACATGCTGAAACAACAAATCCACATAGTTTGGAACAGCAATCCAATCGAAATGTTTATAACTTGTCACTTTATTTCATAAACCATAGAGAAAACAAAAATAGAACTTGCTAATTATAGCAAGGACTGCAAACAAAAAGCAAAGATAAAGTTCTTGATCTATATTGTGCCCTATGTCTTCCTTGAGAAGTGATTCATACATTTCTTGTGAGGGAATTGAAACTTCATATTACCTTCCTTATCATCAATTACCGCTCCTAATGTTCTTATAAAATGTTTACCAAGAATTACATGACCGAGTGAATTGATTACTCTCCATTTATATTACATAGCAATCCACATGTACGAATATCATATTTAACTCAATAGTTACACTATCAACTCTTCCTAAAGCATGTTTGGTATAAGAACCGGCAAGGCGGAAATAATCGTTACATGGAGACATGGTACCAATATCCAAAGCATCATATAAAATTTAAGGAATTAATGAAAGACTAGCAACTAAATCAGCATTACATGGCATGTAAGGTTTCCTATAGTTAATTGAATTTTTTGTTTCCATATATCCTCAAGCTTAGGTGCAATCTTAGCTTATGTATTCTATCTTGCTATCTTTTATTTAAAAAAAACATAATTTCCTTTATACGATCAAAAACATCTTGATTAACCTTAATAGTAGGATCATCAAAAACTTTTTGCAAGATAGATGTTAATTCATTCAAGCTACATTTGTACATATTAAGACGTTGTAGGAGCTAGAGGAGCAATCGAGGGTGACTCCGGCAGCGTTTACCCAATCTTCCATTTTGTCCAAATTTTGTTACCTAGGAACTAATTTTTTTCGCAGGGAACTAAATTTTATTTCCAATTCTTTTGCATCTTCAAAATGTGCTTCTGATTGATTTGTTCTGTTATTGGTAAAAGTTTGTTCCATCTTATCCAAATTTTATGCCCAAAAACTAAACATTTGTTCTAATTCTTTTCCATATTGTATATATTTTTTCTCATTGATTTGTTTCGGGATTGGTAAAATTTTGTTTCGTTTTATCCAAATTTTATTGCCCAAGGATAATATTTTTTGTTCCAATTCTTCACCACAAATTGATCTTGTATATAATTTGGTGGATACAACATATACATACAACTCATTGTGATGGACATGTTTTATGCATTTGTTTCTTAGCAAGATACGGAAATTAGTGTCGATGCGTTGGGAACGGCCTAATCCACTAGTAACATTACACAAGTAGGCAAATGTTTTTTGTTTGCTTATTTCGAGGTTATTTTGTTCTCTTAAATAAGCTACATGAAAAAACAAATGAGTGTCCATTAATGGAACAAATCATAAGTATAGAGAGAAAAATTAGAAAAACTCCATTTTTTATGCGATACTATTAGTGAGACAATTTTAGAAATTTAACTGAGACTGTTAATGCGAGACTTTTAATTCCAGGGGAATAAATTTTGGTAATAATGAAAAAATACCAATCATCAAACAAATCAAGCAAAAATATGTACAAGCTGGGAAAGAATAAGAAAAATATTTAGTTCCCTTGGGTTTTTTTTTGGCTAAAATAGAAGAAAATATTGCCGATCGTGGAGTAAATTAACAAGAAAAATACTTACAAGATGGAAAAGAATAAGAACAAAATTTTAGTTCCCGAGAACATTTTTTTACCGATCACGGAGTACATCAACCTGAAAATGTTGACAAGATGAAAAAGAATTTGAAAATGTAGCATGTGACCTGTGCGTGTCACGATCCATTCGCTATGCATGCACTGAAGACAACGCTCGATCATATGCTGATTTACGCACTCACATATGGATGTTATGTGAGTGCGTAAATCAGCATATGACACTCCTAAGCTTAGCCTAATGAACAGTTCCTTCTTCACAACACATGAAGTTTGAACAAAAAAATAGGCATTGTGAAATTTGATGGTATTCAATAAAAAAATCTTACACTAATAGGACATAATTTTAGTGTTCGACGAACAAATCACGACTATAATAGGAACACATAAATATACACTAGGAAACAACTAATTATTCACGGGATGAGAACTAATTATACCCAGGAGAATAAAATAATCAGTGGAACTAATTATGTAGAGTTAGATGAACAAAACTTTCTACATGAAAGAACCAAATGATTATTCACTAGGAAACAACTAATTATACATTGAGGAACAAAAAATTAGTGAAACTAATTTTGTAGAATAAGAAGAACAAAAGTTTTTGAACAATTTTTTTTAAAAAAATACAATGGGATAAATTAATTATTCACCGTGAAGAACAAATCATACATATGGAACACAATATTAGTGGAAATGCACGAAGAAAAGAATAATTATTCACCAGGAACAACTAATTATACACTAGGGAACAAAAAATTAATTGATCTAATTTTGTTCAGTAAGAGAAAAATAATTTTCCGAGAGCAACAAATAAATATACACAAAGAACTAATTATTCACCAAGGAATAACTAATTATACCAAGGGGAACAAAACAATAGTGGAACTAATTAAGTATAGTTAGATGAACAAACTTTCTGCATGAACAAAAGAATAATGATTCACCATATATTGGGGAACAAATAATTAGTGGAACTAATTTTGTAGTAAGAGGAAAAAATATTGTTGAAGTAATTTTCTACAACAACTGTTAGAAATAATTCATAAGATAGGAACAAATCACTCTTCACTGGGGAACATAAGACATCATATGGAACAAAATAAAAAAAACAAAAGGAACAAAACTTTGGGGAAGTAATTTTATAGAAAAATTGGAACAAATCTTTCAGAACAAACGAACAAATCACTATAAACTCAGGGAAGAATAGAGAACATAACATGGAACGAAAAAAAAACCGGGAACAAAAAAAAATTGTGGAAAGAACTTTTAATATTAATTGAAACAAATAGCTTAGGACATAGGAACAAATTAGTATATATTCAGGAACAAAAGAGAACATCACAGGGTACAAAAGAAAAAAAAAGATCAAAAAGGCCATGGAACTAATTTTAAGAACTATTGGAACAAATCTTTCAAAACAAAAGAGCAAATCACTCAACGTTAGGAAACAAAGAAGAACAACATAAGGAACAAGAAAATACAACTCACAACCAAAAAACAAGTAAATTTCTAAACAAGAGAAACAAATATTTGAGAATGAATGTACAAATCACTATATAGTAGGGAACAAAAATTAAAAAACACATGTAACAAAGAAAAATAAAGTGAGCGTAGCTCACGTGGTAAGGAAAGTGGTTGTACAACCCAACCACCAAGTTTCAAATTCTCACAGATGCAGATTTGAATTCTTATTATTAAATAAAATACCAATGTAAGTGCTTCATCTACCGGTAATACACCGGGGTGAAATAAGAAAAACATTTCTAAATAAAGAAACAAATTGTTAGTCATATAGGGAACACAAGGTAACTTCACAAAGAACCTAAAGTAAAATATAATGAAAATAAGGAAAAAATGTTAAAGAAGGAAAATAGAAATAAAATCAAGTGAAAGAAATATATGAAATGAAAAAAAATAAAAAAGCTCAAACTAGATCCTATGGTAAATTAGTTGCAAGAAGTACGTACGAGCAAGAAAAAGATGCCGAATTTTTGTTGCAGATAAATCATAGCTTGCTCAACTCGTTCCTATTTAATGAAAACAAAAAAAAAGTTAGCTAGGAACTGGGCATTCTAGCTCTCTTTCTCTCACTTGTACGTTTTTAGAACATAATACCACACCTTGCTTGTTACCATTATATTATTCTATACAATTCAAATATATAGAGTTAGAAAATTCCAAAACAAATTTGTGGATGTTTACAAGATGTGTGTTTACATTCCCTAAATTTGCAGAACAGAATTTGAAATGCATGCAAGAAATCCAACATGAATAGTATCACGAAAAGATAAAACATAAAATGACATTATTCACATAGTAAATTGTCTTTTTTGTTTCTCTCTGTATTTCGAATTTAGTTATGCAGATTCTCACAAATGTAAACATATATCTTGTGAACATTGAGAAATTTAACACTTAAAAAATGAATTTTGTGAAGTTATATCATGGTACCATATGAGGTGTGGTATCACTAGATATTTTCCTCCTTTTTTCCCTTTAGGGGTCTCCGTACACTCCCATCCACATGGCTCAAAAAGAAAGAGCACTCCCATGCCGCAGTCGCAAGACTCATCGAAGCGGATGTCGTGGGCGAAATAGGCTGGCCCATCCTTGCGCGCCCGCGCACGAAACAGACGTTCCGTATAGGAAGCTGTTGAGCAGTCCCGAGGAGCTAGGTAGGTAGGCATGTTGGAGATATGCCCAAGAGGCAATAATAAAGTGGTTATTATAATATCTTTGTGTTTATGATAAATGTTTATATACCATGCTATAATTGTATTAACTAAAACATTGATACATGTGTGTTATATAAACAACAAGGAGTCCCTAGTAAGCCTCTTGTATAACTAGCTTGTTGATTAATAGATGATCATGGTTTCGTGATCATGAACATTGGATGTTATTAATAACAAGGTTATGTCATTAGTTGAATGATATAATGGACACACACCCAAATGAGCGTAGCATAAGATCAAGTCATTAAGTTCATTTGCTATAAGCTTTCTATACATAGTTGTCTTAATCCTTCGACCATGAGATCATGTAAATCACTTACACGAAAGGGTACTTTGATTACATCAAACGTCATTGCGTAAATGGGTGACAATAAAGGTGGGATTAAGTATTTGGAAAGTGTGAGTTGAGGCATATGGATCAACAGTGGGATTTGTCCATCCGATGACGGATAGATATACTCTGGGCCCTCTCGGTGGAATGTCATCTAATTAGCTTGCAAGCATATGAATAGTTCATAAGAGATCACATACCAGGGTACGAGTAAAGAGTACTTGTCGGTAACGAGGTTGAACAAGGTATGGAGATACCAATGATCAAACCCCGGACAAGTAAAATATCGCGAGACAAAGGGAATTGGCATCATATGTAAATGGTTCAATCGATCACTAAGTCATCGTTGAATATGTGGGAGCCATTATGGATCTCCAGATCCCGCTATTGGTTATTGCTCGGAGAGGAGTCTCGACCATGTCATAGTTCACGAACCGTAGGGTGACGCGCTTAAGGTTCGATGTCGCATAAGTAGATTTGAGTATGGTATGGAGGCGAAGTTTGTTCGGAGTCTCGGATGTGATCCAGGGATGTCACGGAGGTCGGGAAGAGTCGGAGAATAAGATTCATATAAGGGAAGTTGATTTCGGGTTTCGGAAATGTTCGGGATTGTTCCGGTGTTGGTGGAAGGTTCTAGAAGGTTCCGGAAGGGTCCACCATGGGGCCCACGACCCGGAGGCCCACCGTGGGCCGAGGGGATGCTCCCTGGCCAAATGGGCCAGGGGCACTTGGCCCCAAGGCCCAGCCGGCCAACCCCTAGGGTTTCCCGGGGCGGATCAACTTGGGGGAGGGGAAGCCCCTCTCCCCCGCCGCCCAACCCTAGATGGGAAGGGGGCCACCTTGGCCGGCCAGCCCCCTATATAAAGAGGGGAGGGTGGCCGGCCACACATCCCACAATCCTCCTCCTCCGCCGCCTCTCCCTCCACCATACGTGTCCGGCTTAGGCGAAGCCCTGCGGTTTTCTTCCTCCACCACCACCACCACGCCGTCGTGCTGCTGGACGTTGGAGGAGATCTACCACACCTCCGCTGCCCGCTGGAACGGGAGAGGAAGGAGCTTCATCGACACCGTACGCGCGACCGAGTACGGAAGTGCTGCGGATTGCAGCAGGGGACGATCGTCTACACCAACAACGAGATTAATCTCGTAGGCTTTGGAATCTTCGAGGGTTAGTCTCATCTCCATCTCGTTGCTTAGATCTAGTAGATTGGATCTTGGGTGTTCCATAGATTAGATCTGTTGGTTTTATTCGCTTGCGGTAGGAAATTTTTGTTTTCTATGCAACGAACCCCATCGTGGTATCGAGCCACGTCTATGCATAGATCTGTTGCACGAGTAGAACACAATGGTTTGTGGGCGGTGATGCTTTTGTTGCTTTAGTTTGTGTACTTTGCTTCTTGCGGGATGGTGGGATGAAGCGGCCCCTAACTTTACATGACCGCGTTTCATGAGACTTGCTCCACGCTTGACATGCAACTTGTATTGCATAAGTGGCTTTGCGGGTGTCTGTCTCTCCCACCATAGTGAAGATTGTAATTTGCACTTCTATTGTCAACACTAGTATCACCGTTGTGTTTCATGTTCGTAGGTAGATTGGATCTTACTCGAAAACCCTAAACCACGTAAAAGATGCAAACCAAATTAGAGGCGTCTAACTTGTTTTTGCAGGGGTTTGGTGATGTGATATGGCCATAATGTGATGATGATTATATTCGATGTATGAGATGTTCATTGTTGTATTATGGCAACCGGCAGCCTAATTGTTGTCTTTAATTTTTGTTAAAGACCTGCGTGTCTATTCATCATGTAATAGCTTTATTTCAAGTAGTTGTTATAGTAGCTATAAGTGATGGACAACCATGAAGCGGCGCCATGACGCCATGTTGGTGATGATGGAGATCATGTCCGTGCTTTGGAGATGGAGATCAAAAGCACAAGAAGAAAAGGCCATATCATATCACACATTATGAATTGCATGTGATGTTAATCCTTTTATGCATCTTATTTTGCTTAGATCGCGACGGTAGCATTATAAGATGATCCCTCTCACTAAATATCAAGATAATAAAGTGTTCATCCTTAGTATGCACCGTTGCTAAGACTTGTCGTTCGAAGCATCTCGTGATGATCGGGTGTGATAGACTCTACATGTGCATACAACAGGTGCAAGCTAGATTTGCACACGCGGATACTAAGGTTGCCTTGACGAGCCTAGCATGTACGGACATGGTCTCGGAACACGGGTTACCGAAAGGTAGAGCATGAGTCATATGAATGATATGATGAACACTTTGAGTGTTCGCCTTTGAAGCTACATCTTTTCTCGTGAAGATCGGACTTGGTGTAGTGGATTTGGTTCGTGTAATCACTAAGACAATGCGAGGGATGTTGTTTTGAGTGGGAGTTCACCTAGTTAATTTAAGAATTAAAATTGAACTCATTTTTATCATAAACTTAGTCTAAACTCTTTGCAAATATGTTGTACATCATGGCGCCCCTCCATCAATTTTAACCAGTTCCTAGAGAAAGAAAAGCTTAAGGGCAATGGTAGCAACTTCACTGACTGGTCCCGTCATGTGAGGATTTTCCTCAGGCGTGAGCATGCAATATGTGCTCGAAGCACCGCTAGGTCCCCACCACCTCCTGCAGTGTCCGAGGACATAAAGAATGTTTATGAGACTCGGGTAACTCGGTACTCCGAAATTTAGTGTGCCATCTTGTGCAGTTTAGAGGCGAGCTCCAAAGCGTTTTGAGCACCACGACCCATGTGAGATGATGCGTGAGCTCAAACTTATCTTTGAGACTCATGCAGCCGTGGAGAGCTATGAGGCCTCGAAACAGTTCTTTAACTGCATGATGGAAGAGGGCAGCTCAGTTAGTGACACATGTTCGCCATGTCCGGACATGCGAAGAAGCTCGGTGACTTGGGGATTGTGATCCCTAACAAGCTGGGTATTCATCGTGTCCTCCAATCACGCCACCAAGTTACAAGAACTTCGTGATGAACTACAACATGCGAACATGAACAAAGAGTTACTGAACTCTTCTCCATGCTTTGAAGTCTGAGTAGAGATGAAAGAGAACCAAGTGTTGATGGTCAACAAGACCACCGGTTTCAAGAAGCGGGGCAAGCCTAACAAGGGCAACTTCAAGAAGGGCGGCAAGAAAGTTGCGGCGCCTCTGAGAAGCCTAAGGCTGGTCCCAAGCACGAGGCTGTGTGCTACTCTGCCGGGGAAGGGGCACCGGAGCGCACCAAATACTTGGCGATGAAGAGCGGCCACGCCAGAAGAAAGGTATATTTGATATACATGTTATAGATGTCTATCTTACTGGTTCTCGTAGTAGTGCCTGGGTATTTGATACTGGTTCGGTTGCTCACATTTGTAACTCGAAACAGACTGCGGAATAAACGAAGCCTGGCAAGGGACGAGGTGACGATGCGCGTTGGAAATGGATCCAAGGTCGATGTGATCGCCGTCGGCACGCTCCCCTACATCTACCTTCGGGATTAGTTTTAAACCTTAATAATTGTTATTTGGTACTGCGTTGAGCATGAACATTATATCTGGATCTTGTTTGATGCAAGACGGTTATTCGTTTAAGTCTGAGAATAATGGTTGTTCGATTTATATGAGTAATGTCTTTTATGGCCATGCACCTGAGATGAATGGTTTATTCTTGTTAAATCTCGATAGTAGTGATACACATGTTCATAACATTGATGCTAAGCAAATTAAATTGAATGATAATTCTACTTATATGTGGTGTCGTCTTGGTCATATTGGAGTGAAGCGCATGAAGAAACTCCATTCCGATGGACTTCTTGAGTCACTTGACTTTGAGTCACTTGACGGATGCGAAGCATGTCTAATGGGAAAAATGACTAAGACTCCATTTTCTGGCACAATGGAGCGAGCTACGGACTTATTGGAAATCATACATACCGATGTGTGCGGACCAATGAGTGTAGCATCGCGCGGTGGTTATCGTTATGTTCTAACCTTCACGGATGATCGAGTAGATATGGGTATATTTACTTTATGAAACACAAGTCCGAGACTTTTGAGAAGTTCAAGGAATTCCAAAGTGAAGTAGAAAATCAACGTAACAAGAAGATTAAGTTTCTGCGTTCTGATCGCGGAGGCGAATATCTGAGTTATGAGTTTGGCATGCATTTAAAGAAATGCGGAATACTTTCACAGTTGACACCGCCGGGAACACCACAGCGCAATGGTGTGTCCGAACGTCGTAATCGAACTCTCTTAGATATGGTTCGTTCTATGATGTCTCTTAGATTTGCCATTATCGTTTTGGGGCTATGCTTTAGAGACAGCCGCATTCACTTTAAATAGGGCACCATCTAAATCCGTTGAAACGACACCGTATGAATTATGGTTTGGGAAGAAACCTAAGTGTCGTTCCTTAAAGTTTGGGGTTGCGATGCTTATGTAAAGAAACCTGACAAGCTAGAACCCAAAGCGGAGAAATGCGCCTTCATAGGATACCCTAAAGAAACAATTGGGTATACTTTCTATCAGATCCGAAGGCAAAATCTTTGTTGCCAAGAACGGATCCTTTCTTGAGAAAGAGTTTCTCACTAAAGAAGTGACTGGAAGAAAAGTAGAACTCGACGAGGTTGATGAACCTTCTCTCATAGATCGGAGTAGCGCAGTGCCGGAAGAAGTTCTGTGCAGCCTGCACCGATAGGAGAGGAAGCAAATGATGATGATCATGAAACTTCGAACGAGGAAGCTACTAAACCTCGTAGATCGACGAGGGAACGTACCACTCCGATTGGTATGATCCTGTCTAAATGTCATGATTGTGGACAACAATGATGAGGACGACGTATGAAGAAGCGATGATGAGCCCGATTCCAACAAATGGCAAGAAGCCATGAAATCCGAAATGGGATCCATGTATGATAACAAAGTATGGACTTTGGTAGACTTACCTGATAGCCGCAAGGCTGTCGAGAATAAATGGATCTTCAAGAGAAAAACAGATGCTGATGGTAATATTCTGTCTATAAAGCTCGACTTGTCGCAAAGGGTTTCCGACAAATTCAAGGAGTTGACTACGATGAGACTTTCTCACCGTAGCGAAGCTAAAGTACGTGAGGATTTTGTTAGCAATAGCTGCATTTTTCGATTATGAGATTTGAGATGGATGTCAAAACGGCGTTCCTTAATGGTGACATTGAGGAAGAGTTGTATATGGTACAACCCAAAGGTTTTGTCGATCCTAAAAACGCTGACAAGGTATGCAAACTTCAGCGTTCCATTTATGGACTGAAGCAAGCATCCTGGAGTTGGAACCTACGCTTTGATAGAGTGATCAAAGATTTTGGTTTTATACGGACTCATGGTGGGCTGTATTTACAAGAAAGTGAGTGGGAGCTCTGTAGCGTTCCCGATATTATATGTAGATGACATATTATTGATTGGAAATGATATAGAACTTTTAGCAGCATTAAAGGTTATTTGAATAAGTCTTTTTCAATGAAAGACCTTGGTGAAGCAGCATACATTTTAGGCATCAAGATTTATAGAGATAGATCAAGACGCCTAATAGGCCTTTCACAAAGTACATATCTGGACAAGATTCTAAAGAAGTTTAGAATGGATGAAAGCAAGAAAGGGTTCTTGCCTATGTTGCCAGGTAAGGTCTTGAGTAAGACTCAGGTCCGACTACGAGATGAAAGAGAAAGGATGAGCAAGATCCCCTATGCTTCGGCAGTGGGCTCTATCATGTACGCCATGCGTGTACTAGACCGGATATCGCACATTGTTAGTTTGACCAGCAGATATCGAAGTGATCCGGGATGGAACACTGGACAGCGGTCAAGAATATCCTAAAGTACTTGAAAAGGACTAAGGATATGTTTCTTTGTTATGGCGGTGACCAAGAGCTCGTTGTAACCAGTTACACCGATGCAAGTTGGAACAGACCCTGATGACTCAAGTCTCAGTCTGGGTACGTGTTTATATTGAATGGTGCGGCGGTAAGCTGGAGCAGTTCCAAGCAATGCACGGTGGCGAAATCTTCAACAGAATCTGAATATATAGCGGCTTGAGGCTTCATCGGAAGCGGTATGGATGAAGAGGTTCATTGTTGAGCTTGGTGTGGTTCCTAGTGCATTGGACCCGCTAGACATTTACTGTGACAACACGGGTGCCATCGCCAATGCAAAGGAACCAAGGTCACACAAGAAGCTGAAGCATATCAAGCTGCGTTTTCATTCGATTCGCGAGTACATCGAAGATGGTGAAGTAGAGATTTGCAAAGTACACACGGATCTGAATGTTGCGGATCCGTTGACTAAAGCTCTCCCAAGGGCAAAGCATGACCAACACCAGAATGCCATGGGTATTAGGTACCTTACAATGTAATCTAGATTATTGACTCTAGTGCAAGTGGGAGACTGTTGGAGATATGCCCAAGAGGCAATAATAAAGTGGTTATTATAATATATTTGTGTTTATGATAAATGTTTATATACCATGCTATAATTGTATTAACTGAAACATTGATACATGTGTGTTATGTAAACAACAAGGAGTCCCTAGTAAGCCTCTTGTATAACTAGCTTGTTGATTAATAGATGATCATGGTTTCGTGATCATGAACATTGGATGTTATTAATAACAAGGTTATGTCATTAGTTGAATGATATAATGGACACACACCCAAATGAGCGTAGCATAAGATCAAGTCATTAAGTTCATTTGCTATAAGCTTTCTATACATAGTTGTCTTAATCCTTCGACCATGAGATCATGTAAATCACTTACAATGAAAGGGTACTTTGATTACATCAAACGTCATTGCGTAAATGGGTGACAATAAAGGTGGGATTAAGTATTTGGAAAGTGTGAGTTGAGGCATATGGATCAACGGTGGGATTTGTCCATCCGATGACGGATAGATATACTATGGGCCCTCTCGGTGGAATGTCATCTAATTAGCTTGCAAGCATATGAATAGTTCATAAGAGATCACATACCACGGTACGAGTAAAGAGTACTTGTCGGTAACAAGGTTGAACAAGGTATGGAGATACCAATGATCAAACCTCGGACAAGTAAAATATCGCGAGACAAAGGGAATTGGCATCGTATGTAAATGGTTCAATCGATCACTAAGTCATCATTGAATATGTGGGAGCCATTATGGATCTCCAGATCCCGCTATTTGTTATTGCTCGGAGAGGAGTCTCGACCATGTCTGCATAGTTCGCGAACCGTAGGGTGACGCGCTTAAGGTTCGATGTCGCATAAGTAGATTTGAGTATGGTATGGAGACGAAGTTTGTTCGGAGTCTCGGATGTGATCCAGGATGTCACGAGGAGGTCCGGAAGAGGAGAATAAGATTCATATAAGGAAGTTGATTTCTGGGTTTTCGGAAATGTTCGGGATTGTTCGGTGTTTGGAAGGTTCTAGAAGGTTCGGAAGGGTCCACCATGGGGCCCACGACCCGGGAGGCCCACCGAGGGATGCTCCCTGGCCTAATGGGCCGGGGGCATGCCCCCAAGGCCCAGGCCAACCCCTAGGGTTTCCCAGGGCGGATCAACTTGGGGAGGGGAAAGCCCCTCTCCCCCTTGGCCGCCCCCCAACCCTAGATGGGAAGGGGGCCACCTTGGCGGCCAGCCCCCTATATAAAGAGGGGAGGGGGTGGCCGGCCACCATCCCACAATTGCCTCCTCCTCGCCGCCTGCCTCCCACCATACGTTGTCCGGGCTTAGGCGAAGCCTGCAGGTTTTCTTCCTCCACCACCACCACCACGCCGTCGTGGGACGTTGGAGGAGATCTACCACACCTCGCTGCCCGCTGGAACGGGAGATGAAGGAGCTTCATCGACACCGTACGCGCGACCGAGTACGGAAGTCCGGATTGCAGCACCGGGACGATCGTCTACACCAACAACGAGATTAATCTCGTAGGCTTTGGAATCTTCGAGGGTTAGTCTCATCTCCATCTCGTTGCTTAGATCTAGTAGATTGGATCTTGGGTGTTCCATAGATTAGATCTGTTGGTTTTATTCGCTTTGCGGTAGGAAAATTTTTGTTTTCTATGCAACGAACCCCATCAAGGCAATCCATAGTTTTTGCTCAACGCGAAGGTTATCGCCTTGACAAGTACCTGCATCGAGCGCTTGGGCCTGGCCTATTAAAAAGAGGACGAACGGAGTTGAGGAAGAAGACCACTTCGGCGAAGACGGTGATGGCGCGGTTGACCGCGACGTCGTCGATGCAGCCGGGAATGGAACTTAGGTTTCAAGTGCAGTGGCTCAGTGGGTCGGTCCTTACGGTTTCAGGTGCGGGTGATGTGGCCCCGCCAGAGAAGAAGGTGGATCGCGGTGGGTTTAGAGGGAATTCGGGGTGGTGGTGGATGGCAGCTCAAGCAGGGAAGGGCGTAGAGGCGACACAGGAGCGACGTCGGGCACAATGGCGGAGGCAGGCACTTGTGGCTGATGATGGCAACGGGGCGGGGAACCGATAGCTGGTTAAAATCTACGAGGAAGAAGATGTGAGGATGACGAAGATGCGGCGTGGGATCCCGACCTATTTGCGGTTCTTGCGGGCGACGCCACTCTCACGGACACGTGAAGGTTGAACCAGGAGACCCCGATAGGGAGCGGCTGATACGTCTCCAACGTATCTATAATTTCTTATGTTCCATGCTAGTTTTATGACAATACCAACATGTTTTAGTCATACTTTATAATGTTTTAATGCATTTTCCGAGACTAACCTATTAACAAGATGCCGCAGTGCCAGTTCTGTTTTCTGCTTTTTTGATTTGAGAAAAGTTAGTTTACGAATATTCTCGAATTGGACGAAACAAAAGCCCATGGTTCTATTTTCCACGGAGGCTTCCGAACCGAAGAGGAGACGAAGAGGGGGAGGCGGCCACACCATAGGGCGGCGCGGCCCACCTGGCGCGCCGGCCTATGGGGTGGGCCCTCGGGCCGCTGCCCTTCGCCTATTTATTCCTTCGTCGCGAAAATCCTAGTACCGAGAGCCACGATACGAGAAAAGTTCCCGAGACGCCGCTCAACCCCATATCGGGGGGTTCGGAAGATCGCCTCCGGCACCTGCCGGAGAGGGGAATCATCACCGGAGGGCTTTACATCACCATGCCCGCCTCGGGTGATGCGTGAGTAGTTCATCCTTGGACTACGGGTCCATAGCGTAGCTAGATGGTTGTCTTCTCCTCTTGTGCTATCATGTTTAGATCTTGTGAGCTGCCTATCATGATCAAGATCATCTATTTGTAATGCTACATGTTGTTTTGTTGGGATCCGATGAATATGGAATACTATGTCAAGTTGATTATTGATCTATCATATATGTTATTTATGTTCTTTCATGCTCTCGTTGCTAGTAGAGGCTCTGGCCAAGTTGATACTTGTGACTCCAAGAGGGAGTATTTATGCTAGATAGTGGGTTCATGTCTCCATTGAATCGGAGGAGTGACCAACCCCTAGGTTGGATGTCTGTTGCCACTAGGGATAAAACATCAATGCTTTGTCTAAAGATATTTGTATTGTTTACATTACGCATGGTACTTAATGCAATTGTCGTTGTTTGCAACTTAATCTTGGAAGGGGTGCGGATGCTCGAAGGTGGACTTTTTAGGCATAGATGCATGTTGGATGGCGGTCTATGTTCTTTGTCGTAATGCCCTAAGTAAATCTCATAGTAGTCATCATGATATGTATATGCTTCTCTATTTGTCAATTGCGCAACTGTAATTTGTTCACCCAACATGCTATTTATCTTATTGGAGAACACCACTCTTGAACTTGGACCCCGGTCCATTCTTTTTCTGAAATACAACCTACTGCGATCATTGTTCTCTTTTGTTTTTACGCAAGCAAACATAATCTCCACACCATACGTTTAATCCTTTGTTTTCAGCAAGCGGTGAGATTGACAACCTCACTGTTAAGTTGGGACAAAGTAGTTTGATTGTGTTGTGCGGTTTCACGTTGGCGCCGGAATCCGGTGTTGCGCCGCACTACCTCCTTCACCAACAACCTTCACGTGGCCTTCATCTCCTACTTGTTCGATAAACCTTGGTTTCTTCAGGGAAATCGCTGTACTCATCATACCTTCCTCTTGGGGTTCCCAACGAACGTGTGCTTTACCGTCACAGGCTGCCTCCCTACACGCCAGTGGCGGCCAACCCTATACACCGGGTCGGTGGCTACCCAGCGCACACCCCCGGAGTGTGATCCTAGCCTAGGTAGTTTTTTTTTTTCGTTCTTTTTTTCTCTTCTTCTGTTTCCTTTTTCAGCTTTCTATTTTTTGTTTATATTTATTTTCTAGATTCGATTTTTTTAAATTTTTTAAAAATCTTCAAATTCAAAAAATGTTCAAATTTGAAAAAGTTCTATTTTGAGAAACATTCAAATTTGAAAGCGTTCAAATTTGAAAATTGTTTAAATTTGAACATGTTCATATTTAAAATGGAAGATTTTTAAAAGATGAAAATTTTAAAATTTGAAAAATGTTCAAATTTAAATTATGTTCATATTCGAAAATGTTCAAATTACAAAAAAATAAAAATTAATATCTAAACATTCTTTAGTTTCAAAAATTTCAAATCTGAACATTGTCTTTCAAAATTTGTTGTGCGAGAATCTTTTACTTTTTTAAGTTAGATATTGAAAAATAAAAAATAACACAAAAGAAACAACAAAAAAATGAAAAAAGAGACGTACCTCCAGTTAGTAAGTCGCGGCCCAACCAACAGACCTGGTCGCTGGGGTGTGCGGTATCCCGTCCACGCCGACCAGGTCCGTGTATAGGCGCCCCCATAGGAGGGGACTGCTTAACACCGACCTAGTTGGTACTTCCAGGGTACCGCACACCCGCGCATGCCCAAAGTGGCCAGATGGGCCGCGGCCCAACAACATCAGGTAATATAGTTTTTCTTTTTTCGTTTCTTTTTTTCCGGCTGATTTTTTTAGACTCGATTTTTTAAAATTATTTTATTTTTTTCTGAAATTTAAATATTATTAAAATTTGAACATTTTTCAGATTGGAACAATTTTCAAATTGCAATAAATTTTAAATTGGAACAAAATTTGAACATTTTTTACAATGAACAATTTTTTCAAAAATTCGATTTTTCTCAAAATTTGAACATTTTTCGAAAATAAACATATTTTAAATTTGAACATTTTTCGATTATGAACATTTTCGGATATGAACAATTTTTAGCTTTGAACAATTTTTCATTTTGAACACTTCTCAAAATTTGAACCTTTTCAAATTTGAACAATTTTCAAATTTGATTTTTTTCGAGTTTGAATAAAAATAAAATAACAGAAAAGAAAGAAAACTAAAAAGAAAACAGAAGACGGAAAAAGAAAAAAAGAAAAAGAAAAAACAGAAACAGAAAACGAAAACGACATAAAAAAAAAAGATGAAAATGGGCCAGGCCCAATACCCGACCAGGGTGTGCGGTGCCTGGTAGGCACCGACCTGGTCGGTGTATAGGATTTCCGCCCATAGGGACCAGGATCTAGAGAAATGACCCTCCTCCCTGCTAACACTGCGATGGGCTTCGTCGCTCCTGGCTGAAGTAGCCCAGCCCATGTCTGATGTTGCCTTCCAGGCCGTGGGCCTATTTGATTGGCCTTCCGGTTGGAGAGACGTAATACTCGCATGTTCCACAAAGAAACACTTCTCAGCGGCGAGCCGGCGATAATTTGGGGAGAGAGGGCGCGGCTGTGCTCTCGTGCTTGACAAGAATCCGGAATCCAATCCTAATTCAAATGAAGCTCCACAACCAGGCGCATTATATAGCTCCGTTTTCAGTTTCGCATGTAATTTATATGCAGCGGCACGCACGAAAAGGTACAAGAAATAAGCAGCACAAGAAAATCGATCCATCGCTCTGTCCAACAAAACATAGATTTATTGTTTGCGATGGCCTTGCGAATCGCTCTCAAGAAATCGTGCTCCTCGTTTGCCAGATCGGGAGCCCTCTTCCACGCGTCTGCTCCGCCTCCGCTGCCGCTCCAGCGGCCCGACGTATCTCGGTACATATACAATGTTCTTGACTACGTCCTTCGTTATTGTTCGAAAGAAAATCTCTTATTCTGTAGTACTAGTTGTTGTTATATTCAGTCAAATACCCTCCCAAATAATGGAATATATGTTGTTTTCTCTACCCAATTGATTGAGTTTCTGATATTTCAGGATGGTGTTAGAACGCTCAATAATGTCTGTCGTGGAGTTCTCCAACTCCACCCAAGCCCGGTGATGCCCAATAATATTGGGCTTTGTGGCCTTGTAAGTGCCTAAATATATTTGATTTACTCTCTTATATGCGTTAGGGTGGTATAGTTTGGTGATAAGAAAAGCGAGCTACAAGCTGAATGGGCCATAGTTGTGATGGTGGACATTCCCCCTTTACTGAATGCTAGAGCTCCTATTCAAATTTCACTAAGCAAAAAAAGCATGTTTCAACTGATAAAATAAATAAATTACTGCATTTACAATCTTGGGCTGCCATTTCTTTGAATTCTGAAATTTATGTTTTTTATTGGTTCTCTAAACGGCCAAAACTGACCCAGCGTGTCTCGCCTTTTCAAGTGAGTCCTAGATCTCCTATCCAAATTTCAAATGCAAAAAGAAAGCATGATTCGACTGATAAAATGAAATAACATAATGTTGGAACTGGCATTAATCTCAATTCCCAAATGTGTGTTTTGAGTATCTTTTTTCTTGGTTATACTCTATATAGCCAAAACTGATCAGTTGTGTCTCTCTTCTTTAAGTGAGTGCTAGAGCTCCTATCCAAATTTCAATGAAAAAAGAACATTCCTAAACTGGTTTAAAAGAAAAGTAATTTGATGTTGTAGTTTCTCATTAACCGCAATGCTCAAGTTTATGATTTGATTAGTTTTTTGTTATTACTTCTAAATGGTAAAACTGACATTGTACCTCACCTTCTTAATTCTTTTCAGAAACTACTAATATTATGTGTATGTTTTGATTGTTTATCCTGCCTACTGAATGCAGGCAACAAGGCACCTGAGCGCATCTCCATGTCCTCATGCTGCTGCTGCAAAAATAAGCTGCCCCAGAACTGGGATGCCCTCAATAAATATAAACCACATTAAGTCAGCATCTTTATCGAAAAACATTAAGTCAGCATCTGTCAACTCGTCTAGAGGGGCCCTGCGAACTTATTCATCCAGGGCAACCGTCGAAGGCGAACTATCACAGGCAGCACAAATGGCAGCGTAAGTACTAGTTCATTATCTCTTTTTACTTATTCGACTGGATTTTTATTGGGATTGTCTATGATTTGTGCTTTATGTTTCCTCTACGGTGTACTTTATCATATATTCAAAACAAATTTGACTCATCCCAACTGCTGGGTTCAAATGTCAATACCTCAATGCAAAAGGTGGCATATGCATATAGGGTAGGAGAAGAATTCAGCATGCAGCGACCCTAGGCGTCCAACTTTCCGAGTGTTGTGGTATTACATTTTCTATATGGCCATGTTTCTGTGTGTTCCAGTCAGTTCCTTGTCCAGGTACTACATGTAACAAAGTAGAGCTGTGAAGGTGTCTTACACATGACATGCTCACAATTGTTTTTTTTTTCTGGGGGATGGTCAGTTGGCTATGATTGTTGTACCACGAAGCACACCTTTATTGCTTGCCAAATGGCTGGGCAAAAGAATATGAGATTAGTTTCCTCCAAATAGTTGGGCTTGACTTTTGATGAATTGAGGACTCACTTGAACAATATTATGTATTTATATACAAGCATTTTGCATGCCATTTATCAAGTTGTGCCCACATCATTACATCATATATTTTAATGAGCATCCTAGAAGTTCTTGCATTGACTTGCACCCACCTGCCAATTTCCTTTTTTACGAAATGGGGCATTGCCCAGCCTCTGCATCAATGTGATGCACACGGCTTTTCATTTATTTGAAAGGTTCAAAAATATTCAGAGGTTTACATCACGGATCAGAGATGGTTGAGACAAGTATCAACCATCGGAAAATGAATAAAAACACAGGATTATCCATTTTGTATTCTACTAGTGTGTCGCCACCCAGTAGCCTGGAAAAATAAGTCCTGAGTAACCATCAGCAGACGGTTGCACCCAATATCCATAGTCTCCCGCTGATCCTCCGAAAGAAGGAAAGCCCATTGTTGGATCCAGTACGCCGCACGCCGAATAACATTATGTCATTCCGGTTTGTCCAAATAGACCAGCATACAGCAGATATGCCAATCCGTATTCTATTCTTATCCAATTTATGAACCCCATTAAGCCAATTACCAAACATATTAGTAATATTTGCAGGTGGGTGTATACCAAAAGTAAAATAAATCATTCGCCAAACAATTTTGGCAAATGGACATGATAAGAATAAGTGATTTATGGTTTCTGGTTCATTACAAAAACAACATTTAGTGCATCCATGCCAATTCCGTTTCACCAAATTGTCTTTTGTGAGCAGTACTTTATTGTTAAGAAACCACATAAATTTTTTGATCTTGAGAGGTATTTTTAATTTCCACAGATATTTGCGTAAAAAAGGATACATTGATTTGACTGAAAAAATTCCGGAATCAGTAAGTTTCCAAACAAATTTATCCGGAGTGTTTGTCAACTGTACCATCATTAGCCGTTGACAAAGATTAATCCATTGATTCCATTTGTTTTCGTTAAAAGCCCTCCTAAAAGCAATATTAAGAGGATTTTGTGCCAACACAGTAGCAACTAAAACATTCTTTCGCTGTACTATATTATACAACGCCAGATATTGCTGTGCTAAAGAAGTGTCTCCTAGCCAAATGTCCTCCCAAAACCGTGTATCGGATCCGTTCCCCACTTTAAAAAAGCCCCTGCTAAAAAAATCATCTTTCACACGCATAAGACCTTTCCAAAATGGAGAATCAGTAGGTTTCCCCTCAACCTGTGCTAACATTTGGTTTTTCATATATTTATTAGAAAGAAGTTGCTGCCACATTCCCTCCTCAATGAGAATTTTAAATAACCATTTGCTTAGCAAACATTTGTTTTTAAGTTCAAGAACTTCAATGCCTAACCTCATAGGATCTGAGATCCTACCAGGCCGGTTACGTAGATTGTAGGGGTGGAAGTGTGCTGGACGAGGGAGAGGAAGGCGGCGTGCCCGCCGTCGCGAGCTTGGAGGAAGGCGGCGCAAGGGAAGGAGCGGCGGCTAGGGCGGGGAAGACCGACTCCTCAAGGAGTCGGCAATAACGATCTATAAGATCGTTTATTGCTTGATCGATATGGTCTATTACAACTTGTATTTATAAGAGAATTGCAAACCCTAATCTGCTAACTTGGGCTAAGCCCCTAACTTAGGCCTGGCCGGTTGGGCCAGGCCGGTCATAACATCTCTCCCCGCCTTCTCAAACAGCTCGTCCTCGAGCGGATAGCTGAGCTGCTGGTGGAACTCATCCGAACGGTGTCGGCCTGGGAGACGGCCGCGGCCCGGCCCAGCTGCGACATCATCAGCCGCAATGTCGTCTACGGTCTCCAAGTAGAACAGGCGTGGACAAACGTGGCCCGGTACATAGAGCTCGTCGCAGTTGAAGCACAACCCTTTTCGACGGCGCTCGAGCTGTTCGGCCGTGGTCAGCCGACGGAAAGGCCGCTTCTCGGCTGGATCGGAGTGCCCCGCATGAGTCACGGCCGTGAGCGCCTGCCTGGTGGTGTCGGGGGAGGGCGGTT
The DNA here is from genome assembly GCA_030979885.1 of Lolium multiflorum. Taxonomy (NCBI): domain Eukaryota; kingdom Viridiplantae; phylum Streptophyta; class Magnoliopsida; order Poales; family Poaceae; genus Lolium; species Lolium multiflorum. The sequence continues at coordinate 106,762,204 of CM061749.1, forward strand.
GGCTGGCCGAACGTCGCTGGCCGGGAAGGCCTGCTGCATGGCCCGCGCGCGCTGCTCGAAGGTGCGAGCGTAGTACATGGCCGACTGCAGGTCCTGGGGATCCCGCATCTCCACGTCGACGCGAATGTGGTCCGGCAGTCCGCCAATGAAGAGCTCGGCTCGCTGCTGCCCCGTCACCCTGGGCGCATGGCATGCGAGGGCCTGGAAACGGTCGGCGAAGTCTGCACCGTGGTGGTGAACGCCAAACGCCCAAGTTCCGCCGGCGGCGCGAATCGGGGGACCGCGTAGAAGGCGAGCTCGCGGAAGCGGTCCCATGGGGGCATGCGCCCTCGTCCTGCTCGAGGGAGTAATACCATGTCTGGGCGGCGCCGCGGAGGTGCCAAGTCCGGTCCGGCGAGGGTGCGCTGCCCTCGGAAGAGCTGCTCGCATTGGTTGAGCCAGTTGAGGGGGTCCTCGACACCATCGTACGTGGCGAAGTCGAGCTTGGCGTAGCGTGGGGGTTGGGCGGCAGCGCCTGGTACTCCGCGCGTCGGAAGGCTCCTCCAAGCGCGAGTATGCCGGCTCGGAAAGGAGGGCCTCGGAGGGTCCCCGGCGGTCGTGTAGACGGGAGGAGCGCTGGTGCGGACGAGTAGACGGGCGGGGGCTCCGTCGCGGTCACCCACGCCGGGAGCCGCGAGGGCGATGGCGGAACGGCACCCGGCCGGATGGGGACGCCCAGGGCAGCGAGCGGGCCCGACAGGGGCCGGCTGCCACGGCGACCACGGCGGTGGGGCGGCGAGGCCGGGGCGGGCGGGCACGCCAGACGGGCCGGCGCCGGCAGTAGGTTGAGGGCGGCGGCGGCGGCGGCATGGTCATCCCCAGTGCCGAGCAGGTACAGGCGGATGCCTTGGACGGCGATGGCGAGGTCGCGGATGGCCGTCGAGAGCTCTTGCTGCGAGAGGAGGCGGCGCCGGCGACATCACGGCCGGGCAGCGGCGCGGCGCGGCGGAGGAGGCAGCGACGTCTCGGAAGCGGCGGCGGTGGTGGCGGTGGGCGGCTCGAAGACATGATCGTAGGGTCTCGATACAAATTGATAGGATCTGAGATCCTATCGGTCGGGCGTAGATTGTAGGGGTGGAAGTGTGCTGGACGAGGGAGAGGAAGGCGCCGGCTGGCCGCCGTCGCGAGGTTGGAGGAAGGCGGCGCAAGGGAAGGAAGCGGCTAGGGCAGGGAAGACCGACTCCTCAAGGAGTCGGCAATAACGATCTATAAGATCCGTTTATTGCTTGATCGATATGGTCTATTACAACTTGTATTTATAAGAGAATTGCGAAACCCCAATCCGCTAACTTGGGCTAAGCCCCTAACTTAGGCCTGGCCGGTTGGGCCACCAGGCCGGTCATAACATAACCCTCCTTGGTCTTTAGGTCTACAAACCATACTCCATTTTGTAAGCCTATACTTCTTCTTCGTTTCATCCGTTTGCCAAAAAAAACTTGAGCGGTAGAAATCCAAACGTTTTCTGACCCCTACAGGAATCTCAAGGAATGACAACATGAACATTGGCAAACTCGTCAAACCATAATATAAGACCATATTATAAGACATTGGGCAAACCAAAACGTCTTATATAATATGGAACATAGGAGTAAATGACAATGGTAATACATATGGTCGGATCTTTAAGAGGACAACTAATTACAAAAATGTGAAGTTTGGGATATATGCATATTTAACCTTGTAAAAGTTTATCCAGTTCATCAAATTTGTTTTCTGTTTTGCAGGTCAGGAGCTAGCTATCGGAACTGTTTGAAGGGTGTTAGAGCATCTCCACTCGTCCCCCCGACGAGGCCCCCAGGACGGCGATTTGTCATCCGGATGGACGAAAACGGCCCAGTCGCGCCCCTCGTTTTCGTCCGGGGAGCCCAGGCCATCCCCGCCGGGGAGCGCTCGGGGACTCCGGATGAGAGAAAATCGCGGGAAACCATTGGTGGCCCCGACCTGTGGGCGACAATGGCATGCCGTTCTACGGCAATACCCTTGTCTTCCCGATCTACGGCAAGACCATCGTCGAACGAAAGATTTGAACTCTCAACATAGTCGAATTATAGTCGAATTATATATAGTTCGAATAAACATAATTATATATAGTTCGAATAAACATAAAAATTACATATAAAAACTTAAAAACAAACTTAAACTACTACTTCTTCCTAGATGGCCCCGCCTCATCGTCGTGGCGACGATGCTTCCGGCTCGTCACCTCCTCGTCGGAGGAAGGTTCCTTCGCCTCTGCGTCCTCCTCCTCCTGTTCCTCGGCCTCCTCCTCGGCCTCCTCCTCGGCCGGCTCCTCGGCGGCTCCTCGGCCGGCTCCACGGCCGGCTCCACGGCCGCTCCACGGCCGCTCCTCGGCCTCTTCGTCCTCCTCCTCGTCGTCATCCCAATCGTCCTCGCTGGACGGCGGGGAATCGTCGCTGCTGGACGATGCAACTCGATCCCACCAATGGCGCCATCCGGCGGCTTCCCCTCGCTGTCGGTGTCCGATGGCCAAGACCAGTCGCTCATGGTTGACAGAAGATGGAGGAGAGAATAGATGAATGGCGTCGGCCGTTCGAAACCGTATATGTAGTTCTCTCGACGAAGAGAGCGGCGGTTGCTCTTCCTCGGAGTTCATGCTCCATTACGGCGGTTGTCGCTTCGAGGCGACTTCGACCGTTCCCGACGAGGCGTTTGGGCTCTCCGGACCACTTCGCGGATCATTACGGCGGTTCAAAGCGACGAGGCACTTCGACGGTTGCCCTTCCCGGCGACACCGTCGCTATGCACGTGTGGGTGAAGGCGACCATGGGCTCGCCAGGAAAATGGGCCTCCCCAGACCAAAAAATACATCCATCCGGCGCTAAATAGCGCCGGATTTCGGCCTGGGGAGCCCCAACGGCTGGGGATGCTCTTAGGCTCGCTGCCTGTGCTTTGAGCTTGGTATGGGCCATCACTATTTACTCTGCGTGGTCAAAGCGCCGCAGATGTTCTTGCAATGGTCTACGTGGTTGCAATGGTCGCCGCGGCCATTCAAAATCATATGAAATCAGGAGGTGCTATACTTCCCTCTGATTATCTCGTGACCTGCCAGATTTGACTTGAATCTCTTCCCCTGATTAGATGAGATCATGTGAGTGCAAGTGGTATTTGAGTGTTTTCTATGTGGCTTGCAAGCCTATAAGTACATTGTGCTTTTATGTAATTAGTCAGAAACTACAGATGCTAAAAAAATGTTAATCTCGCATATCTTGGATTTACATGTGCAAATTGCAAGGTGCAGCCCGAAATACTAGTAGACGTGCTTCCCTCATACCACTTGCCTTTCCGAACTGTTTAAGTACAAGACTGCCCTAATGTTCGCAACATTTACAAGAAAGCTAAACAAGCCGTTGGATTGACTTGGCTCTTCAACCTCACAAAAACCGCATCTCCTGCATCGCTGCCCTCATTTCTCCGCCCGACTCTTCCTGCAACACTAGAACACTCATCCAGAAATGGTCTTCTGATCGTACTGTAATTTGTTTCTAGTTCCACATTGGTCTATAGTTGAAGATTTGTGCCTATACATAATACGGCACAAGCATTATGTCCAGGCAGCAACAAAATTGTGCATGTAGGTTTTCGGTTTGTGCTGCTGTGCTTGACTGATTTTTTTTTAGCTTTTGTCATTTTACTTACCTCGTAGCCTCTTGTATCCTGAGGATATGTAATATTACCCTCAGCTCTTGTGTTCACCTTTAGATATACTCATAATGATTTCTTGGCTGTTATTATTTTACATTATGTGGTAACATCTCCCTAGCTATAGTCCCCAATTGAGAAAAACGTTTTCTTGATCTTCCTTTTTTGTGTCTTGGCTGCTGCACATAGTATTGTTGTATGGTTTGGTGTCGTCGTTGTTGACATCGCCCTTAATCTAGTGAAAATTGTGTTTAACTTAATTATGAATAAAAATATATAAGTTGAGATGAATCAATTGTCCATCATGGTCATACACAGGTGTCCGTGTTAATTTAATCAGCACTTAGACAATATTTTATTTTACATCATGCAAGGGTATTTTAGACATTACATATACAGCAATCAAAAGCTCTTTCACCAATCGACAAACCTATTTATCCACCGGTTGCCTTATCGTAACTCACTAACTCTTAGGTTAAAGAAAACTCTAACTCATGCTACTTGTCAACGACTACAGCCGGAAAAAAAAAGTGTGTTTTCATACGTGGCTTAGGGTGTTCCTCGTTTCTTTGCTAAGAAAACCAAAATATAGTTTTCTCTCGTTCAACAACAAAAATAAAACGCAATATATTATTTATTAAATAAAACCAATATATTTTTCTTTTTCTAAACTAGATTGACACTACAAAATAAGTTACTATTAATAACCGCTAAAATTCGTGGTAAAGGATCTTTTTTCATGATTAAAGAGTCATTTGCTATGGATGACATCTGTTGTTGAAGCCGCATCACTATAATATCTACCACGGATTTCACGGTTCGTGGTGGATATGTTTACATCAACCACGGAAATTATTGTTTTGGCACACGTGATTTCAGCAAGCCGTTGAATACTGACACCACGTTAACTGACACGTGCAAACGTCGTTAAGTGGCGGTTACACCGTCATCTATTCTGTCACGGTTTCAACTCCGTCGGATGATAAACGCACCTATGTAGAACTAAGATCTAAATGGGCCAGTCCATCTAAGGCATATAAAGCTCTAAAGGAGCTGACCTTCCCAAGGCCCTATTAAATTTAAGCGATCCGCCCACCTTAAGTGTCTAATATAAAGTCAACATGTTACTGTTCTAGCGTTTAGAAGGCCTAGTGCTATGATCAACACCTCATCATTGTAAAGCCCATGTACATCATGTTACCATTATGGTCCAATACACATCATGTACTGCCTATTACTATATAGCCTATGTACGATATGTCACTATTAGAGCCCATTGTTGTTTTGGCCCGTTCGGATTAGGACCATCAATGACTCAGTAGCTGAAATAGATATCCACTAGACATATGAATCATCAACGATCCATCAGTGTTACTCTTACTTTCAGCACGATAAACAATTGAGTCCACTTGCAACTCTTTATTATGTAAGTAACTTCTGGCCTACCTTAGTTACAGCCCAAGAAAAGCTCATTACTGTTCCTGGCAACTACTCATAACACCTATTTTAAGGCCTATTTGTGGCCCATATGCTTCATCAAATTTTTGAAAATCCTCTGGCAGCCCAACCCATATGCTAATTGGGCTAAATTTGGCACCATATATTATGACCCATTTGGACTCATTTACAACTAGCACCACGGGCTAATTTACATGCAGCGCTAACATAAGATCATCTCACACATAAGCTGAGAGTTGCAATTGTTTAAAGGAAAATAAATGAAATATTACATGGACTGAAAAGTTTTGAAAATCATTACAAACTCTATAGTTTAAAATAAGAAATTAATGAAGCATTACATAGGCATTGCCAGATTTAAACGATGTTTTGTTTACGGAGCTTGGGTGGCAGAACATATAACACCCAGCTTACCATGAGATTTGCAGAGGATATTATTAAATACATGCTCAGTTCAAACTTGCCTATTTTTTTGGCTCTTGTATCTCTTTGAGTGTTAGGTGATTACTTCATCCGTTTTCTCTATTTGTTCTTGAACTATCAATTGATTGGACTATATATCACCAACCACTCCCCGTGCTGGAATAACTGGAACACTCAATGTCATGGGCCTATGCAAGCAAATGGGCACTATCATTGTTGCTCTCTGAAAATGACATCGACTTTATGTAGGGTTCTTCCCTTCTACCTCCTTAGCATGATTTGCAGTCTGAAACTAAGAAAAAACAAGTCAAAACAACTTTCCTATCTAACACGACAATGTTCGATGTCAAAGAATTTTGAAAGTCAGTGGTTTGATACAATGAGCAAGCAATCAACCATAGTGTCTCATACATATCCTTCTTCTCGGATAACTAGAACAGTCGACGTTGTGGACCGCCGCGAGCATTTTCCAATGCTAGGGCTACTATGTGAAATGACCGCTACACTGATATATGGGTCATGTTTGCCTTATGGCTTTCTATCTTTATTCACGGGCTGAAACTAGGACAAAACAATTTACATTAGCATACCGGTAGTGGAAACCACTATTTTTGTAGTCAAAGAATTTCAAAAGCGTAAATAGCCTAATATAAAAAATCGAGCAATCAATCCGAATGCCTAGTGCAGACTAACGAAACTAGAGTGCGACAAACATGCACATAATGAATCAAGTAGCACAAATTCATAGATCAATTGTGTGACGCAAATAGACTAGCACGTTCATTTCATATAAATAAGATATCAAAAATCTTCCTTCATTTCAACAGCTAGATCATTTTAATTTTCTAGCCATCAGTTCAATATAAAAAGTAGAGGAGAAACAAACAAACGAACAATTTTGTGTCAAAAATAATATATGGATGCAGCCAAAAGTAGCACAAATTTTGTTTTATGATGTATACAACTATTGGATTTTTAACTTCTAAAGATGGCATTGGATTAATCAATCAGTGAACTAAAGTCTCTTAGATAAAAAAGGAAATATGTTCATTAGATCCATGAGAACAATGATAAAATGTGGCATAGTTTTATTTCTTTTAATCATCAGTTAACTCAATAAATCGAATACCGATTAAGCAATCAGTTGTCTCATATAAATTAGCAAGATCATCTTATTACGTATGGATGAAATCCAGCAGGAATGACGGTTCATATGTATATATGTTAGATCCCATAGCAAAATGTGTCATGTTTCTAAGCAGTCAAACATTTCATGGCTCATATAAAGTGTCAGAATATTTAAATTAAGCAGAATATAACATTGATCCAATCACAAGCGAACCAAATATAGAACAAAGAAGAAATAGAACTATTTTGTGCATCATGTAGAGTAGCTAGCAATAAAATGAATGAGCCAATTAAACACTATGTGTATCATATAAACCTTTGGATCATTTCAAGATGGCTATTCTACGCATATAGAGAGTAAATGAGATACAAACATGTTTGAAATGATAAAGTCTTCATGAAGCAATACAAAAGTGGCATGTACTTGCGCGATCATAGGAGTGATTCTCTCTACGATTATGTATATTCCGTGAGAGTTCCCACATCAAGTAGTTAGTGTTGCAGCTTTTGAAGAACAAGATTGACATAGAATTATAATTGTAGTAGTCTGATGAGTTCAAACGTGTACTAAAAGATAGCATCACAATAGCAGGTATGAAATAACAATTGGCAGTTAGATAGTTTATGATGAACCATATAGAAATTATAATGCCATCACTTGTGAACATGTAGAATATGGAAAGACAAAATATAAATCAACATTTCGTCATGAACGACACAATAGAAGACAGTTACAGTCATTGCTTTGTATGAAGCAAATAGAAATTATAATGACATTACTTGTAAACTAGAAATGCAAATAAATATGTAAGTTACGTAAAAAAATCATGAACTACATTCCATATATTATAGCAAACCAGCTAGATAATATAGGGCATATCTCGTGAAATTATAGAGCATATAATGCAAATCAATAAGTTTAATGACTTAAAGTTTGGCTATGAATGACACAATAGAAGGCAAATTACAGTCCTGCTTGGGACAGCCACAAATAAACTACAACGACATGACTTGTGAACTTAAATGCAAACAATATGTGAAGTGAATTAAAATTGTCATTAACTAAATATTACTAGCAAGTTACTGCCTGCTGGTTAGGATGAACAAGATCGAAATTATAATAGCATAATTTGAACTTATAGAGCGGGGACTGCAACCAACATTTTCAGTGATTTGAAACTTCCCATGTACTACATAATAACATACACTTAGTGTCGTAGCCTAGTATAGACCAAATTGAAATTATAAGTTTATAAATTTGCCATGAACGACATAAGAGAAAGCAGTAAGTGTTGTTATTTTGGACGAATCCGAAAAAATTACAATGGCATGTTAGTATAGATTCAAATGCCTTCTATTTCTTCAACTGTTGTCAACTAAACACTGAACAACCCAGTAATGTTAATAGCCCTGGTAGGGACCAATGCTGCCATCAACTCATCCCAAGTGCGGCCGTGAGGCAACGCCCGTGCGTGTAGCGATCCCAGCCGACAGATAGGCCGCACGCATCATTCTCTCTCAAGGAATACCATCCGTCTATTTCTCCTCGAAATAGGCTTTCGCCCCGCTTTATAAATAAAGCCGCAACGGCCGAACCGATACAAGGTGGAGAGGAGAACCTCTTACAAAGCAGATCAAAGAAAAACAAAAAAGAGCACAGAGACCCCAAAGTTGCACGAGACCGAGTCAAAATGGGGCTCCACAACGACGCCCCCAAGAGGGAAAACGACGCATTGCGCCGCCGCCGTCGAGACAACGAGGTCAAGGGTTTTTACCCGGAGCCGTACCGCGGGGCGGATACCCACAACGACGCCCCCAAGAGGGTTGCGATACCCGCAGGCACCACCGTCGTTGGCGCCGAGGCGCTGAGCTTTCGCCCGGAAGCATCCACACACCACGCCCGCTAACTCGGCCGCTCGCAGTCCTTAAGTTGGGCATCCCAAACACGATCTGGGGGTTGCCGAGGCCGAAGCGCCGCCAACACCAGGATCCCCCACCGTCCGCTCCACGCCATCCTCATGACCGAAGAGAGAGACCACCACCGCCGCGTTGCCCGCCGAAGAGCCAACCGCGCAGTCCACCTTCCAGGGCCGCCGCCCCGGCATCCCCACGAACTTGAGCCCATGGATTAACCAGCACACCGCAACTCGAATTGGGCAGGGTAGGAAGGCACCATTGACAACAGCCATCAAAGCACACGGCAGCCCAAGGGAGGGGATCCACCCTCCGACACCCGAGGTGCCCGCCGTCCGGATGCAGTAGCATGGTCAATGTGGCCTAAATCAGGCCCGGCCGCCTGCCAGGCCTCGATCACGCCCATTAGCCATGCCACCACACTGCTACGCCTAGGTCACCGTCGCCATCCACCTGCAGCACCGGGCCGGACCAACCCTCGCCACCATCGAACCGCCACGTACTAGCCAGACACCATGAGCGGCGTCGCCGCAACCTCACTCCTCGCAAAACAGCCTTGGCCGAGACCGCGCACCGCCGCCAAGAAGCACCCTCGCCACGACGCCCGGGGACAGAGCCGCGCCGTTGTCGACGCCGCCATGCCGCCGGTCAAGCCGGACACTTTGTCGGCATCGAAGAACTCGCCGCCGAGCTCGAGCAAGAACCTCACCTCGGCCCTCCCGGACAGAAGATGGACCGCACAGCCGTACTGCCGAGGACCGCCGGATCTGGCCCACCTGGCCCAGGTCTGGCACCAGCGGCGGTGCAACCTGGGAAGAGCCCTGCCGGCGCTGGCCACCTCCACGGCCCTCCCCTAGGCGCGCCCGCCTGAGATCGGGGCCCGCCTGGCCCAGATCGGGGCGCCGCCCGCCCCAACCTCCTCCACCGTCGCCCTCCGCCGCCGCCCTCGGCCATACCCTGCGCCAGCCCGCACCTCCGCCGAGAACAGCCGCCGCCAAGCCTCGCCGTCGCCGCCGGACCGAGCTCCGCAAGCCCCTAGGAGCACCGCCGCCGACCGCGCCTGCCTCGCGCAGGGCCCCTGCGAGCGGGTAAAGAAGGTCCCGCCGCCGCCAGCACCGCGCGGGCTTTGCCCGGCGGCCCTCGCCGGCGGCGGCGGAGGAGGAGGAGGGAGGGGGGAGGTCGAGACGCGCGCGTGCTGTTCGCCCCTGGCGTCGCCCGCGGGAGCGACGCGCAGGAGCGGTGCGAGGCGTTTTTCCGAGTCTACCCATCTGTCTATTTCTCACTGCATTCATAACAGGAAAGCAGCTGCAGCAACAAAGACCCAAGACAATGGCTCTCGAAGTTAGCCACATATCTCGAGCGCAATGACCAGCAATTAAACAGGCAGAGGCAGGTGATGGAGTATAATGTTCCGCTGAGACACAACATAGGGCACGTACCGTTGAGTGAGACCGATCAATCTTACTAGCGTTCAACGCACGTGTTAGCTGTTGCCATTGCGATTTAAGATTGGTCGGTTTTTAATCCGGTTTGCTGTTGCCTTCAACTCGAACAGAAGTCAACTAGGGTATGCGTCAATGTCAGCGTGGGCTTCTTCTTGCATTCAGAAAGCTGCATGTTTGAGTGTGGTGGTTTTGAGCCCTTGTTAGTGCTTATAACGGATTATTTTGACGAGGCTGACGCAGCATCTACTCACCACCTTAATACACATTACAACTCTTCTCGTTAGGCGTGGTGAATCTGCATAGCTTATTTTCAGCCCGGCTACTACTTTTGAACTGAATGTCTGAATTATAGTGCAGCACCCAGTGTTTTACTGTGTAATATTGCCAGAGACTAAGGTACTGCATGTTTTGTGATTCAGCTAACACAAAATGGAATAAAAAATAAACCAGCAGTGTGTACCAGCATACTTCCAAGTTCCAAGTGCAGTGGTGTAACTTCTTTTATTTTAAACGGAATGTGGTGTAACTAATTGCAATTGGTCTCTATGGCTGCAATTATTTGACTCATTCGTTGCAAGAACAGCACTGTCTGGCGTTGACACCCAAGCAGTGTGTTTTTTGCAAGTTGTTGTTCTCCCCCTCTTCTACAAACATGCAATTAGCTAGTGTAGGTGATAGCTCACCCAGAAAAGCTATGCCTGTTACTTGACGGGGCACACGACCTAAATAGGGGTCTGGACACCGGACATATAACCACCCACAAATGATTAGTGAGGGAAGCCCCAAAATGGTTGCATTGTTGTAGTATCATTTATTGGGAATTTTTTCCTTTTCGTCACAGGTAAGGAGAAGAATAAGGACATCTCCATCGTGCCGGTCAATTTTGGACATCAAATGTGTTTGTTTTTTATCTGTTTGGGTCGACCCGCTGGTAGAAGATGAGCTCATGTCCTCCCTTGATCTGTTTGGCTTGGAGTTAAATCCAGCGGGCACCCCATTTGGTCCACGCTGGTCCTATTTTGGCCCTATTTTTTCTTCTGTTTCGCCATGTGCATTTGAATGAAAGTAGAATCAAATAATGAAATGAAATAACTAACAAATTCCCACTAATTAGCCACTTACGGAGTTCATAAACCATCGCAACGAACCAAATTTTAAATGACACGAACTTTCAAACAACACACAAAAGCAGATATTTCCCCCATTTCGAAAAAAAAAGAAAAAAAACACAAAAGCAGATATGTATGTGAGATCACAGATCCCGTTCTCAGATGACCATTTTCTTCCTCTAAAATCAACCCCTTTGAACTGGGTTCATGCTGATCAAATCGACCATCATGATCTGGTTCTTGCCGGTGATTAATTGGCCTCTACTTCCTTGGCTCTTGACTAGGCATTGCTATCTTCAATTTCAAGAGCTCGTTCTTGTACCTCAATGGTCTTTTTTTAATCAAGAAAGCTTACCATTTGTTCCTCTTTGTTCCGACGTCTCCTCTCATCCCTCTTGGTATTTTCCCCTTGCCCCTTCCTTCTCGGTGATCAAACCCTTCAATGTCTCTTGCAATGCAAGTGATGAAGCATCAAACTTTCGATCTTACTTGGTGGCCTTATGCCCCCTTAGCTGAATCTCACGGCCACCCGAGCTAGGGCCACCGGTGCTTGACTCACCCTCATAGAGATCAATGACCGTTCACTTGTTTCCATGCTTCTTTGAGCCATCTAGACCCTTTTGTACGAAGAATAGCATGTTTCCCACTTGAGACATTTTTTGATCATCTTTCAACAATGGGTCAACCTGAATGGTTTATTCTCGTGGACCTCCGTGAAGTAATCCAAAGCTTGGAACACCTACACATATAGATGAAAATCCATTAGCCTATTAGTTAGATGCAAGGTACATTCACATATTTAGATTAGATGAGGTTTTACCAAGTATTGCCCACCGATTCCACTCACGGGCCGTCCCTCACATGTTCATATGCACCATAAAACTTATTGCATTCTGCTTGGGCCTCACATGGTCATTCCGATCAATCTGAAAATTGCTGGCCCTAAATTTCCTACACTCCTACAAGTACTTCACGATCCTCCTCCAATATGTCCCTCCTTTTTGCTCGACACCACAAATTAGATCTTGTCCAATGTCCATGCAAGAATCAAAAATCAACTTGTCCTCAGCGTCCCTATATGCTCTGGTCCTTTGAATTTTTGTGTGTGCATGTTCTAGGTTGACCTGATATGCGAACAATGTCTCTCTCTATCTCTTGAGAGCTCATGTTGCCGAGTCTCTTGTTTATTGGCCATATGGCCACCCCTTTGCTCATATCAGTCAAGATCCAATCGCCATCCTCCTCGTAGTAGGCATAGACATAATTGCATACTGCATGCCATTTTGACACGCCAATGCAAAACGATGGAGAAATGAGAGGTTGCAAACATGTCGTGTCGGCCAGGGTCAGTCCTAGCATTTGGGTGAACATTTCGTGGGGAGCGGGAATGTTGGCGATAGAGAGCACCCTTGGCCTCTTGCTATGGTCCGGCGCTGAGTTGTTGGCCACAGGAGTGTGGCAGAGGTCAAGTACTAGCACCACGTCGCCCGACATGGATGCGATCTCCCGTGACGTTGACCGGGAGCCGCTGTGCCAGGATGACGCAATGGTGTGATGGGCACCACAAGGTGCCTGTGCCGAATGAGCTGGAAACCGAGGATGAAGAGGCGGCCATGCGCTCGCGGACCAGACCGAGCTTGTCGAAGAGGCGTCGATGACGATGCCCCCGTGGGCCATGTCGGTGGTGAGCGCCTCCTACTTGATCATGAGCAGGATTGGGCAGCAACTTGGCCGGCAATGGTGTTGGTGCTGGCCTTGGCCTGAAGGGACATCATGAGTTCGGCCTCTATGGCCCAGGTGGCAACATCTTTTTCTTCTGCCATTCATGACATGGCTTTGTCTCTCTGAAGCGTTTACTGGTCTTAAGAGCTCACTGCTCTACCAACCGCTCTTTCTTCGCCTTGAGCCGGGCCGTGGCCAGTGGTCGGGGCGGCGGTAGCCTCAATCGCTCGCTAGGGCGGGGGCTATGCCGGCGTGATTCGTATGTGAGTGGATCAAGAGGGAGTGCGAGTGTGCCGCTGACGGGAGGGCTCTCGGGAGGACAAGAGCGAACGCACGTGGGCGAGGACGATGTCGACATTTTCAGCCGAAAAAATTACTGAGAATTTATCCTTTGAAATTGGTCCTCGCCGTTCGGTTCGATCGGTTGGGTCACACAGCCATGCCATGCCCCCTATCTATGAGAACACGAACCGTCTTCATCCGTTTGGGTCGGCCCCGCTGAAGATGCCCGGGTAGCTGACTCGCTGGGTGAAATGGAAATTCTCCTGAATGTGCTGGCTTGGGCACGGACCCATGATTTGGCCTGTCAGGACCGCCGTTGCACACGACACTGATCAGTGCGGCGGTCTACACAGTACACACTTCACTGTACTGCAACTAGGGTTCGAGGAGACTCTTCAGACTTCAGGTAGATGCTTGGGGCGCGTCTAAGGGCATCTCCAACCGGGCGACCCAAACGGACGGCCCAGCGCGTTCATTTCGGACCGTTTGCGTGATCAAGCGGACGCGCGGACGTAGCCCCGCGTCCGCGCGTCCGTTTGGGTCGCATGCTGCGCCCAACGCAGCGGCCACCCATTTGGCCATTTGGCCTATTTCTTTGGGAAATAGGCCATCTAGATCCTTATAAACAATGTCTAACAAACATAGAATAATATCTCATAAACATAGAATAATATATAACAAACATAAAATAATATCAGATGGCATAAAATATTATCAAATGTACCATGATAAATCAAATAAAATGTGGATAGTTTGAGAAAAATATAAAATTACAATTGAGATTGTCTAACTCAATTTGGGCGCTCGAGGATCTCCTTCTGTCTCTTCTCGAACCAAGCTCTCTTCGCCTTGCTCATGTTGGTCAAGTCGGCGTTCATGATGAGGTTGTCCTCGGCTTGGCGTTTGAGCTCAACTTCCTTCGCCTTCACCTCCACCTCTTTGGCCCTTGCCATTGCTATGAGCTCAAGTTCTCTCTCTTTGAGCTCAAGTTCTTTCGCTTTGGTCTTGGCCTTGACCACTTCAATCTCAAGCTTCTTCTGCTGGACATCAAAAAATTTCTTCCTGTCCTCTTCTTTCTCCCGGCGCCTCCTCTCATCCCTCTTGTCCGTGGACACCTCTCTGTCCGCATGCATCTCCTTCAAAGTGCCATACAATAGCATGGACGAAGCATCACGCTTCATGTCGGCTTTGGTTGACTTGTGGCCGCGTGGACGACTTGCACGAGAAGCGGAGCGCAAGGCTGCCCACCATCAAGGTCAATGACCGTGGCATCTTTGGCGGGGTTGTTGCCAGTCAAGGTCGCCATGTACCCCTCGTACCCCTCCTGGAACTTGGGGGTGTCTTGGAGTTCCTTCCAACAATGAGGGAAGGCAAAGGTCTTCTCTGCATTGTTGACTTTGTAGAATTCCAAAGCTCGCCACACCTAGAGAAAAGCCAGACAGCAACGATAAACATATGTGCGAACATCGGATGAATAAGTTGAGGTTAAGAATCATACCAAGTCCTTCACACTCATGCCACTAACGGGGATCCGCTTCGCGTGATCATACGCCGCCTGGAACTTGTTACATTCCGTTTGAATTGCTCCCCACCTCTTTTGGAGCGATATCTCGCTGCAGTCGCTCTCAAATGGCTCATGTCCGTATTTGCGATGTTCATGGAAGTATTCATAGATCCGGCGCCAGAATGCGGTCCCCTTCTGCTCGGCACCTGTCAACGCATCTTGCCCGATGGTCAACCATCCTTGGACGAGCACCTTGTCCTCCTTCTCCGTGTAGTTGGCGGTTCGTTTGCTTACCCGGCGAGCTCTAGCTTGTGCAGCTGCGGCTTGTGTGAGGCCCTCAACGAACAACGGCTCCTCCTCGATGTTTATGCTGCCGGACAGGCAGTTGTGCCCTCTGTGTGTCAATGGGAGGTGGTTGGGGAGCCTGCTGTGTCGAAGGATATGGCAGGGTGGTCGGCATTGTCTGCGCGAAAGACGGAGGGGCACACGATGGACGGTGACTGCGCGCGCGGCCGACAAATCGTCGAACTGGTTGCGTGCACCGGCCATGGCATTGCTCCCAGGTTCTTAGGGCCTTTGGAGTTCGCCGGCGCACGGTTGAGGTCAATGGACGAAGGTGACGGCCCCGTAGCGGACTCGCCCACCTCCGGTGACCCATCCCGTGACTGGTACGCGTGCCGCCCTAAATGCTCCCCCATTTCATGCGCATACGGGGCAGTCGGTGGGGCAGTTGACCTTGGAGGAAGGGGCCGGGTCACAGACGAGGCCGAGCTCCCCCCGAGGCCGTGTGTCAACACCCGGATTTTTAAGTCCGGATGCCTATTATGTCATTCATCGCAATCCCAGGAATATTGTTGTTGCGAGACATAACAGTTGATACCATAAGTCCTCATTCATTACAAACCATCATTGTCTTACAAAAGGGGATCACATGATCCAATATTACACAAATAGTTGATCTATCGATCAACGAACAACATAGTAGCGGAAGCGTAATAGGAGTGGACTATCTATTCCACAGGCCAACGCTTGACGTCGGGCGACTCCTAGTTGTTGTAGACGTCCTGCTGACCGTCGTTCTCATCTGTTGCTCTTCTTCGTATTCTGGCCATTTGAATAGCCAGGGACACGGCCGTGAGTACTTTAAAGTACTCGCAAACTAATACCAAAGTAATCACTAACTAATTTAAAGGAGGGTGCTAAGCTCTAGTTTTATTTGCATAAAGCAAATTTTAGTTTATACTCATTTCATATAGACCATTCATAAATTTAACTAACTCAAGTGGGAACATTAGTGTCATTCCCACAACTCAGTTGTGATTCACCATTATTCATCATTCACCATTCATATTATCAGATTCTAATACGGGAAACTAGATGGCCTTTCCAACCGTCCGTATCCGTGGACACGGCTATTCGAATATGTTTACACTCTGCAGAGGTTGCACACTTGTGCCACAACATTTGATTTAATCCGTCGGGATTTCCCCGAATCATCGTATCACGTACGCGGATCATCAACCCTAACCTTTCATTTACTAACCCTAGTATGAGCACCTCTCCCCATGAGCTTGGCCTCCCGGTGAAGACCAACTGTCAGCCCGGGAAGGGCTTGGCCGGACAATTCACCTCAATTCACATCATTTCTCAACAACGGAGGCAGCCTCGGCATAACCCCTATGATGTGTGTTCAGAGGGAACCCATACTAAGATACATAAACTTCTAGTTAAGCCTTACCCATAATCAGGTATTGTGGGGTACTCAATATTGGAAAGGTATCGCATCCAAACCAACATTAGTTTTCATCAAAAATCACTATCTTCTCTTGGTCTTATTCACCTTCAAAATTCCTTTCATAATTTCACCATCATCATCTCATATCACAATGTTCCCATCTAGAGTAGTCAATTTTAGGTATTTAGCACTAGCCACTAGTCATGAGGTGTGCTTAGCTTGTTTGCAATAAGCTAACTTTGATGATCTTGTCCTACTCTTGATCAAGTGAATCATGAATCAAAAAGTACTTTGATAAAGTAAAGCAGTAAAACTTGAAAGCAAAACTTGTAATAAAACTGGGATAGGCTTAGTGAAGATAAAACAAAATGGTGGGGTGCTTTGCTCTTGGGAGCTTTGCACTTTGTAAGTGTATTAGCTTGCCTTGGTTGTTGTACTGGTCAAAGTGGTCTTCCTCTCCTTGAGTGTAGACCTCCTCCTCCTCGGCGTACTCCTCGGTACTAGCGTCTAAATACGAGTATAATACACACCATCACCACACAACTCAAATACTAAGCTAAGCACACACATGCATCACTCTTACTAGTCTATCATAACAACATGCTTATTAAATGAATTGATTTAATTATTATTCTTAAAAAGCATAATTTCTTCTTATTTAAATGTAGCTTTGTATTTCTATTTAGTTCTTGAGAGAAAATAATTTCCCCTCATTAAGTCTTATTACAATTTAATTTCCTCAATTAGTATCATATGACCTAGGTTGACCAAGGTCAACCTCTTCATAATCATTATTTGGGAAAAAGATTTAAATGAGGTACATCACCTCATGCCTTTTAATAACTCTTGACTAATGATTTAATATCATCAACTAATTTAATATGAGGTTTAATTTGACCATGGTCTCTTCCTCATATTAACTTAGTTGAGACAAGATTTAAATGAGAGAGAGGCTCTCATACATATTAATAAGTAATAGATTGATTTAAACCTACACTAGAACTAGCCATAGAGCCAATTTTTAAACAAGGCCATGATCATACAAACAACTATGCAAGGTTTTTACATATTTAGATAGCTATATTGAAATATGATTTTTGAGAGTTGGTTTCAACCTAAAAGCATTTTTATTTAATTTTTAATAATTATTTGAAGTGGGAAAAAGGCCCTGCCTTGTCTATTTTCTGAGATTTATTCGACAAGTCATCTAGGGTTGGGACCAGTGTGGTTTTGTAGATATTTTTGCAAGGTTTCCAAATATATAAAATTTATCAAATTTGGTTTGGTAGATTTTATTCTATTTAAATTTGAAAACAGCATCTGAGAGGAGAAAGTAAAATTCGAAAATTAATATTTGAATTCAATTGAGCTGGCGGGAAACGTTAACCGGCTAAGCAGAGGAGAAGGAAAATGGGCCGGCCCGATGGCGTGTCCACGCAGACCGCGGCGCGTGGGGTCCACGCGTCGGTGTGTTTAAAACAAAACGGTATGGGGAGTGTGAGCCGTAGGATCGAACGAGATCGAACGGACGATAGCGTCGTCGTCTCCGGCGAGAAGGACGAGCACCGGCGGCTCGGAGTAGGGGGTCGACGGGCTCACGAGGCCGGCGAGGTGGGCGGTGTGCGTGGGGAGGTTGTCGACGACGGCGAGGCGACAGTGGCGTCGCCGGAGGTGGCTGGATCGACGGCGCCCTTCTCGGCACCTCCACGGGCTCCGGCGATGAAATTGGACGGCGGCGGTGGCTAATCGAGCAAGGGGTGAGTCGAGGAGCTTGAGAAGAGGGAGGTGAGCGAGTTTGGTGTGGAGAGTGAGGCACGGGAGGCCTCCTTTTATAATGTCTGGAGGTGGCCGTGGCGTGATGATCTCATCGTCGACGACGATGCTACGGGAGGCTGGTGGCGCGGCAGCTCGGTGGTGATGACCACAAGTATAGGGGATCGCAACAGTCTTCGAGGAAGTATTACCCAATTTATTGATTCGACACAAGGGAGACAAAGAATACTTGTAGCCTTAACAACGGAGTTGTCAATTCAGCTGCACTGGAAACAGACTTGCTCGCAAGAGTTTATCGATAGTAACGGTTTGATGGCGGTGGAAATAGTGAAATAACGGCAGCGGTAAAGACAGCGGTAGTGATTATAGTAAACAGCAGGATTAAAATACTGTAGGCACAGGGATGGTTGGGCGTTGCATGGATGAGAGAAACTCATGTAACAATCAAAGCATGGGCATTTGCAGATAATAATAAAACGGTATCCAAGTACTAATCAATCAATAGGCATGTGTTCCATATTTAGTCGTACGTGCTCGCAATGAGAAACTTGCACAACATCTTTTGTCCTACCAGCCGGTGGCAGCCGGCCTCTAGGGAAACTACTGGAAATTAAGGTACTCCTTTTAATAGAGTACCGGAGCAAAGCATTAACACTCCGTGAACACATGTGATCCTCACATCACTACCATCCCCTCCGGTTGTCCCGATTACTGTCACTTCGGGGCCATTGGTTCCGGACAGCGACATGTGTATACAACTTGCAGGTAAGATCATAAACAACGAATATCTTCATGAATCAATAACATGTTCAGATCTGAGATCATGGCACTCGGGCCTAGTGACAAGCATTAAGCATAACAAGTTGCAACAATATCATAAAAGTGACTTCTACGGATACTAGGCACTATACCCTAACAATCTTATGACTATTACATGACCAATCTCATCCAATCCCTACCATCCCCTACAGCGGGGGGGTACTCACACATGGATGGAAACATTGCTGGTTGAGAGGCGTTGGCGGTGATGGCGGTGAAGATCTCCTCAATTCTCGTCCGGCGGAGTGCCAGAACGGAGACTTCTGACTCCCGAGACGGAGTTTCGCGATGTGGCGGCTCTATGGAGGGTTTCTGGCGACTTCGACAAGAGGTACGGTGTTTTTAGGTCGAAAGGGATTTTATAGGCGAAGAGGCGGCGCAGGGGGGCACCTGGGGGCTCCACACCACGGCGCGGGCGGCCAGGCCGCGCCGCCCTATGGTGTGGTGGCCCTCAGGCCCCTCTCCGACTCTCTTCGGTGTTCTGGAGCCTTGGGAAAAATAGGAGGTTTGGTCTTCGTTTCGTCGAATTAGAGAATATTGCCCAAACAGCCTTTGGAACCAAAAGCAAACAGGAAGGCTTTGTGGCATCTTGTTAATAGGTTAGTTCGGAAACGCATGAAAACATCATAAAGTGCAAGCAAAACATGTAAGTATTGTCATAAAACAAGCATGGAACACGAAATTATGGATACGTCGGGGACGTATCGGCATCCCAAAGCCTAGTTCCTGCTCGTCCGAGCAGGTAAACGATAAAAAGAATAATTTTTGTAGTGACATGCTACTTACATAACCTTGATCATACTATTACAAAGCATATGAAATGAATGAAGTGACTCAAGGCAATGATCTATAGTTGCTAACAAATAGATAACATATAGCAAAACTTTTCATGAAGAGTACTTTCAAGACAAGTATCAAAAGTTTGCACAAGAGTTAACTCATAAAGCAATAAATTCAAAGTAAAGGCATCGAAGCAACACAAAGGAAGATATAAGTTTCAGCGGTTGCTTTCAACTTGTAACATGCATATCTCATGGATAATTGTCAACACAAAGTAATATGATGAATGCAAATAAGCAAGTATGTAAGAATCAATGCACGGTTGACACAAGTGTTTGCTTCTAAGATGGAAGGAAGTAGGTAAACTGACTCAACATAAAGTAAAAGAATGGCCCTTCAAAGAGGAAAGCATCGATTGCTATATTTGTGCTAGAGCTTTGGTTTTGAAAACATAAAGAGAGCATAAAAGTAAAGTTTTGAGAGGTGTTTGTTGTTGTCAACGAATGGTAGTGGGCACTCTAACCCCCTTGCTAGACAAACCTTCAAGAGCGGCTCCCATGAATTATTTTTATTTTTGGGTGGCACTCCTTCCAACCTTTCTTTCACAAACCATGGCTAACCGAATCCTCGGGTGCCTGCCAACAATCTCATACCATGAAGGAGTGCCCTTTTATTTTAGTTTTATTATGATGACACTCCTCCCCACCTTTGCTTACACAAGCCTAACCGAATCCTCGGGTGCCGTCCAACAATCACATACCATGGAGGAGTGTCTATTTTTGTTAATTAATTTGGGACTGGGAATCCCATTGCCGGCTCTTTTTGCAAAATTATTGGATAAGCGGATGAAGCCACTAGTCCATTGGTGAAAGTTGCCCAACAAGATTGAAAGATAAACACCACATACTTCCTCATGAGCTATAAAACATTGACACAAATCAGAGGTAATAAATTTTGAATTGTTTAAAGGTAGCACTCAAGCAATTTACTTTGGAATGGCAGAAAATACCACATAGTAGGTAGGTATGGTGGACACAGATGGCATAGGTTTTGGCTCAAGGTTTTGGATGCAGAGAAGTATCCCCTCTCGATACAAGGCTTAGGCTAGCAAGGTTGTTTGAAGCAAACACAAGTATGAACCGTACAGCAAAACTTACATAAGAACATATTGCAAGCATTATAATACTCTACACTGTCTTCCTTGTTGCTCAAACACTTTTACCAGAAAATATCTAGACCTTAAGAGAGATCAATTATGCAAACCAATTTTAACAAGCTCTACGGTAGTTCTCCACTAATAGGTTTAAACTACATGAAAAAAACTTAATCATGATCTACTTGAGAGCTCAAAACAATTGCCAAGTGTCAAATTATTCAAGACATTATGAGGCATTTTCTATTTCCAACCAAATACCAATAAGTATTGTAGCTTCCAACTTTTATCATTGAACATTAAAAGTAAAACGAAGAACAAGTGTTCATATGAAAAAGCGGAGCGTGTCTCTCTCCCAAACAAGGATTGCTAGGATCCATCTTTATTCAAACACAAACAAAAACAAAATAAAGACGCTCCAAGTAAAGAACATAAGATGTGACCGAATAAAAATATAGTTTCAATAGAAGAAACTGATAAGTTGATGAAGAAGGGGATGCCTTGGGCATCCCCAAGCTTAGATGCTTGAGTCTCCTTGAAATATGCGGGATGAACCACGGGGGCATCCCCAAGCTTAGACTTTTCACTCTTCTTGATCATATATCATCCTCCTCTCTTGACCCTTGAAAACTTCCTTCACACCAAACTTCTCATAAACTTCATTAGAGGGGTTAGTACTCAAAAACTTTAATCCACCTTGTTCCTGTAGTGACACATTGCAAGAACTCAATAAAACATTAGCTACAGCTCTCCACGTCTAGAAAGCCTCACTTAAAGTCCACAAGAGACAATGCAAAAAAGCAGAGACAGAATCTGCCAAAACAGAACAGCCAGTAACCACGAATT
Source organism: Lolium multiflorum (assembly GCA_030979885.1). Taxonomy (NCBI): domain Eukaryota; kingdom Viridiplantae; phylum Streptophyta; class Magnoliopsida; order Poales; family Poaceae; genus Lolium; species Lolium multiflorum. Next base: position 106,783,994 of record CM061749.1, read on the forward strand.
TTAAAATGGTACTTCCGTTGCTCAAATCGAAAACTCAAAACTAATGAAAGTTGCGTACATATCTGAGGATCACGCACTTAAATTGGCAGATTTTTCTGGGTTTCCTACAGAAAAATAAGCCCAGATTCGTGACAGATAGAAATCTGTTTCTGCGCTGAAATCCAAATCTAGTATCAACCTTCGATTAGAGGCTTCACTTGGCACAACAAAACACAAAACTAAGATAAGGAGAGGTTGCTACAGTAGTAAACAACTTCCAAGACACAAATATAAAACAAATTACTGTAGCAAAATAACACATGGGTTATCTCCCAAGAAGTTCTTTATTTATAGCCATCAAGATGGGCTCAGCAGTTTTAATGATGCACTCGCAAGAAATAGTATTTGAAGCAAAAGAGAGCATCAAGAGGCAAATTCAAACACATTTAAGCCTAACATGCTTCCTATGAAAAGGAATCTTGTAAATAAACAAGTTCATGAAGAGCAAAGTAACAAGCAAAGGAAGATAGAACAAGTGTAGCTTCAAAAATTTCAGCACATAGAGAGGTGTATTAGTACCATGAAAATTTCTACTACCATATTTTCCTCTCTCATAATAATTTTCAGTAGCTTCATGAACAAACTCAACAATATAACTATCACATGCATCATACTTTTCATGATTTCCAAACACATAATTTTTATCAAGCTCAAATATAGTAGGATCAAAACTTCCAAACTCACTTTTATCAATAATATAACAAGGTGATCGATCAATCTCAAGAGATATGGGACTCCTAAATAAAGTCAATACTTCTCCAATCCCATTTTCATTAGTAGCACAATTAATATTGTCAAGTAACATAGGACCATCATCTAGAGCTTTATCATAAACATTTGCCAAGCAAAATTATTTAGTACCATGCATTTCGACATCAGGCACAAACAAAGCATTATCATAAGATTTATCAAAGTAGCATGGATTATCATATATAACAGCAGCATAATTATTCTCACAAGTTTTACTTATAGGAAATATTTCAAGAGAATCCACAGGGAACATAACATTCAACCTCTTTCGGTAAGCATGGAGGACAATCAAATAGTGTAAGAGATGAAGAGTTACTCTCATTAGAAGGTTGGCATGGGTAGCTAATCCATTCTTCCTCCTTTTGTTCATCACTCTCCTCTTCTTTTTCATCCAATGAGCTTTCAGGTTCATCAATTTCCTCCTCTTTTTCATCCAATGAGCTTTCAGGTTCATCAATTTCTTCTTCCACCGGTTCCTGCAAATTGTGAGTGCATTCTTGTGCATTAATGTGTCTCTCTTTATAATCAAGGATATAAGGATTCCTACTGTAGCATTCTATGCAAGAATTAAGGATAGTAGAGACATAATCTTTAAGGCCCTTACAAACAACACAAGTTTCATAATTCTCAACCATGAAGGATTCTATCTCGGAGGCTCCCATAAATAACACAAATTGTTCTACCTCTTCGAACCCATAATGAATATAGCAATTCCGATTATAGTTCTTAATTAAAAATTCCTCACTAAAGCCACATTGAAATTTAAGATGTTTAGTATCTGTTGAGAGCAACAGTTTATATTATGGTGTTCAAGCAAGATTTCAGCAATTTTATTCAATTTTTCTATCATAGCACTCATTATTTTACCGTTTCTTGATTCTCTATAATTATTATAACATTCTATAAGCTCCAAGTAGGTTGTTGGTTCTCCCATAACAGCAGTTTTTAATTTTTAGGTTTTTCAAATTTTTATGGATTTTCGGGTATATAGGGAAAATAAAACAAGACAAAAATAAACTAGACAAAAGTAAACTAAGAAAAGTAAAACTAGACAGAAATAAACTAACAAGACAAAATAAGATAAAAAGAGAGAGAGGTAGAGTGTACTCCCAGTGAACTTATGAGTAGAGCTATGCCTCCAAGTGGGCGCGAGAAAATAGTCTTGATGACCCACAAGTATAGGGGATCGCAACGGTCTTCGAGGGAAGTATTACCCAATTTATTGATTCGACACAAGGGAGACAAAGAATACTTGTAAGCCTTAACAGCGGAGTTGTCAATTCAGGTTTGCACCTGGAAGCAGACTTGCTCGCAAGAGTTTATCGATTAATGAACGGTTTGATGGCAGTGGAAATAGTGAAATAACGCGGCGGTGAAATAAAGACAGTAGTGATTATAGTAAACAGCAGGATTAAAATACTGTAGGCACGGGGACGGATTTAACGGGTTGCATGGATGAGAGAAACTCATGTAACAATCAAAGCATGGGCATTTGCAGATAATAATAAAACGGTATCAAGTACTAATCAATCAATAGGCATGTGTTCCATATTTAGTCGTACGTGCTCGCAATGAGAAACTTGCACAACATCTTTTGTCCTACCAGCCGGTGGCAGCCGGGCAAAGGAAACTCTGGAAATTAAGGTACTCCTTTTAATGAGTACGGAGCAAAGCATTAACACTTCGTGAACACATGTGATCCTCACATCGCTACCATTCCCTCCGGTTGTCCCGATTCTGTCACTTCGGGGCCATTGGTTCCGGACAGCGACATGTGTATACAACTTGCAGTAAGATCATAAACAACGAATATCTTCATGAATCAATAACATGTTCAGATCTGAGATCATGGCACTCGGGCACTAGTGACAAGCATTAAGCATAACAAGTTGCAACAATATCATAAAAGTGACTTCTACGGATACTAGGCACTATACCCTAACAATCTTATGACTATTACATGACCAATCTCATCCAATCCCTACCATCCCCTTCAGCCTACAGCGGGGGAATTACTCACACATGGATGGGGGAAACATTGCTGGTTGATGGAGAGCGTTGGCGGTGATGGCGGTGAAGATCTCCTCCAATTCCCCGTCCCGGCGGAGTGCCGGAGACTTCTGACTCCCGAGACGGAGTTTCGCGATGTGGCGGCTCTGGAGGGTTTCGGCGACTTCTATCCGGGTGTTTTTAGGTCGAAAGGGATTTTATAGGCGAAGAGGCGGAGGGGGCACTGGGGCTCCACACCACAGGCGCCGGCGCGGGCCGAGCCAGGCCCGCCGCCTATGGTGTGGTGGCCTACAGCCTCTCGACTCTTCTTCGGTGTTCGGAGCCTTCGGGAAAATAGGAGGTTTGGTCTTCGTTTCGTCGAATTGAGAATATTGCCCGAACAGCCTTTGGAACAAAAGCAGACAGGAGCGCTTTGTGGCATCTTGTTAATAGGTTAGTTCCGGAAAGCATGAAAACATCATAAAGTGCAAGCAAAACATGTAAGTATTGTCATAAAACAAGCATGGAGCAGCAGAAATTATGGATACGTCGGGGACGTATCAGGAAACGCGTCAGTGCGGTCACGCTGGGCTTGATTGCGGTGAAAACGAGCACGGGCGCTCGTGCGCATGACGGGAGCGGCAGTGACCGTGGCGGACGTCGTCGGCGTGGGCGTGGCGCACGGCGTTCCAGCGGGCCAATGGCGGTGTCTGGGCGCTCACGGTGTGTCGTGGAGCGTTTGGCGGCGAGAGGGAGACGGGGTCAACGGGTTGAGCTGGCTACGGCGTGTCCGTGGCGTCGCCGTGCACGCTCTAGCGCGCGCGTGCGCGTCAGCTGCGTCGGCGTCGCTTGTTTGGGCCGTGTGATGCACGAAATCATCGTGGCTTGTGTCGAGGCTTAGTAGAGTGGGGAGAGACTAGATGGCAAGGTGGTGCATGCTGGATTGGCTCAGGGAGAGAGATGGCATGTCCATGCCATGCCATGCCACGGCATGACATGATCTTGGTCAGATCATGATGAATACTTGTACCACACCTTGTCCCTTGTGCTTGGCAATGCTCCTGGAGGTCAATGGGGTACTGGTGATGACCTAGGGTTGAGAGGGGGCTGAACTGTGGACAACTCAATGTGTGGAGTTGGCAGATTTATGCACTGGTGTTCGATCAAATGGCCGCAAGAACTCAATTTTGGAATTTTTGAATGAAATTTGGAGGGTTTGATTTCCATATTAATTGTAGTAGAGTGGTGGTGGTGGTGGTCAAAGTTAAGTTAGTTTGCAAAAAAATCAAAATGGGTATGATCTTCACATTGATTTAAAGTCCTCACTTGTCACCTTTTTTTGGTCAACCTAGTCAACTCTAGCCAGGGTGGTCAACATGAAAGTTCATCACCTTGACATGGTCTTGGATGACATGCTTTGGTTGACCAAGTTTAGTTTAATAATTGATTTAATCATAGGGGTAAGGGGATCATGTTAAAAAGTGCATAAGTGACCATCATCACATGTGAGATGGTTTTTGAGTTCAAATTTGATTTAATTTTGGTTTCTTTGATGCATTTAGGTTTGTTTGAGTTATATTATCATTTTAGAAACAAAAGATCAAGCCATGGTGGCCTTTGGTGATGATTTGCATTTTTTGCCCTATGTGTATGAGAGGGTTTTGGATCAATTTTAGTATTTCTTTTATTTTGCTCAAGGAGGGGTGTGATGATCATATATTAGGGTTTAATAGCATGTGATGATCATATCAACACTCATCATGGAAAATGCACCAAAGGAAATCACTCATATGCATGAACTTGTATGTGACACAATATGCATATAAAAAGTTTTTATTTGTTGAAAAATTTGAGTACTTGATCTCTCCCTTGATTTCATTATTGGTAAAACTTGGGGGTTTTAAACCCTTCCCCCTTACAAAGATCTCGTCCGAGATCTTAAAGCAAAACTTAGGTGCTAAAGAGATCTGGGTATTCCTTCTTCATGTCTTCTTCTCGCTCCCAGGTGGCTTCTTCTTCAGTGTGATTGCTCCACTGAATCTTCAGGAATTTGATACTCCTGGTGCGGGTAGTTCTGTATGCTTCTTCCAGAATGCGAATGGGCACTTCGCGATACGTCAAGTATGAGTTGATGTCCACCGATCTGTGATCAATATTCTTGAACACTTCAGTCTTCTCCGGTACTTCAAGGCACTTCCGGAGCAGTGAGATGTGGAACACATTGTGCCCAGCCGCCATTCTTCAGGTAGTTTCAGTTGATAAGATACTTCTCGGCGGCTGAGGAACTTTGAAAGGTCCGACATATCGGGCGTATGACTTTCCTTCAACACAGAAATCCTACTTGCATTCCTTTGAGGGTGACCTTGTGAGATAAACAAAATCTTCAATCTCGAATGTCATCTCTCGCGTCTCTTGTCGTGTCGCTCTTACGTCTTGTTGCGCGAGTCTTGAGGTACTACGCGAATCTTGTGCACCTTCTCTTCGGCTTCTCGAAGAACCTCAGGTCCAAAGACTTGGCTTTCTCCGACTTCCGACCAATTCGGAGGGGTACGGCATTTCTGCTTCCGTACAGGGCTTCAAAAGGGGGCCATCGTACTATCTTGATAGCTGTTGTTGTAAGAGAATTGCGTAAGGCAAACGGTCTTCCCACTTGGATCCATATTCCAGTACACGGGCGCTCTGAGCATGTCCTCGAGTATCTGGTTGACTCTTTCGGTCTGTCCATCGGTCTGAGGGTGATAAGCGGTGCTGAAATTCAGCGGGTTCCAAGTCCTTCGCCTTCTGCCAGAATCTTGAGGTGAGCTGCGATCCTCTATCTGACACTATTGTCGGTGTTCCGTGCAGGGGACTATTCGTGAGATGTACAACTGCTAGCTTCGGGCCTTGATAGGTGG